>CM027851.1:29765024-30965024 GCA_016097595.1 Eucalyptus pumila
AGCTACAGCTTGCCTGGTTAATTACTCAGAGAAACCCGAGTACCTCTTTATTGGGACTTTTAGTTAGTAATATAAAAGAGTTATGAAATGCAAACTCGAAGGAACCACAACCCTTTTTGTAACATTAGGCTAGTGGGCCCCAAAAGAAGAAACAAAAAAGAAGTTTTAAAGGTCCCAAAAGAAGAAACGGAAAAATAAGTCAAAAAGTTAATAACATAAAAAAAAAAAAAAAAAGAGAGGGAGAGGGCTCAGCTAAATAGAACCTGAGAGTTTCCTCGACCAAAAAGAAAAGAAAGAAAAGAAGAAGAAGAAGAAAAAAAAGAGAAAGGGGGAAGAAAGGAAAGGAGTTTTGGCATGTGCACGCCTCATATGCCTCGCCAAGCCGACTCAACTCCATAACGCAGCACCCGGTAAGAGATCAAGCCCCTCATTCGTCCAATTGAAGTAATTTATGGGTTTTGGGTTCAAATTCGAAATTTTTGGAAAATCGAGCGGCGAAGTCCGATTTTGGAGTTGTCAAGCCGCGTATTTTTGTAGGAATGGTATTTTAGGGTGTTGTGGAGCCGTGGAATTTTACGGATCGTGATTTGAGCTTATGGTTTGTCCGAAACAGAATTTCAAAGTTTCCCGCATGCAGTGAACAGTACGCGTCCAGCAGCTTTGGGCCCGTATTTTGTCATTTTTTGGCTTGATTTTGGGACGGTCAAGTTGGGATTCTTGTAATATGTGTCAATGGCTCTCTATTGACTATAAGTACATTCGGATCGGGATTCGGATGAGAAAGTTAAGGCGCGATCAAGTTTTGCGCTTAAACTTCATGTTGTGAATGGCTTGAACAATCGCTTTGGTTATGCGATTTGTTAGCGCGTAGACAGAGGCACGTCAATGTGCTTATTTCGACCAAAAAAAGGTAGTGCTTAAAAAAATTATGCACAGAAACCCAACTTTTCGGCAATAGGCCTGAACTACATATCTTTGGGAAAAATCTACTGTCCTAGCATTTGAGATGACTTCGGAGGAAGGTACCGTTTCCATAAATCACCTCTTTCGGGCTGCAGGGAGGCTCCAGCTCCGAGTGCCGAGCAAAGTTTCTTGGGACCATCATAAGGGATGACCATCTTATTTGCTATGCTTTCGGGTAACGCTTCATGGCCTACTGACAACCAGAAGAGGAAAGCTTAGAATGTTTGTGGTAGTGTTAAAAATAAGGCAGGGTTGTTCTTGCCAGCACTGCAAATCAACAAAATGCACGACAGATCAGAACACGTGGGCATTTGAGATATCATCAGTACCGCTGCAAAATGTAACTTGATTGGATAAAAGGAGATATGCTAATGTATAGAGAAAGCAACAAAGCTCTAATCAAGCCCGGCAGTGCTCTTAGTTGATCAATTTGGTTGAGCCAAACTCGATACGATTACGCATAATATAAAGTGTGACACTAAGCTTAAACGTTTTGAACTCTGATCCAACGTAGGACCATCAATACTCCTACTTAGCAGTATTTTCTTGAAGTAGCAATGACATATAATTTCCATTCGAAGAACATTTGTGCACAATTCATGGTCATCAGTGACAAGTCAAGCGGGGACTCCAATAGTCTAATAATTAATAAGCAATGCATTGAAATTGTCCCAAATGAAGACTAGGTAAGGAGCAAAAGAGTTCCTGATTATGGATTTTCAAGAGGGATGAAGATGCTCAAATTAGGTGACCATGAGAAGGACATTAAAAAAAATACATTATTAAATCATCAGAAATTAAACACCATAGGCATGTCAATAAAAAAGAGAAGTGAAGCAAACCTTTTGTTCCAATTTAGTACGGTAGTCCACCATGAAACTGCACGAAGAAAGTATTTTCTCAATTTTCTTGCGTCAATTGAGAGCACACTTAGATTGGGAACGCGAGCATTCTTTTCGTACGAGTGTCAGATACCCAGGGCCTTGCATCCGATCTCTGAATGGCATCCAAGACTTCTGGATTCACATAGTCAGTTAATCTCTTCGAGCAGTCCTCTGCTGCAGCAATGCCGTGATTTTGCAAGTCAAGAGATATCAGATCTTCAGCTCTTCCCTGAAATGAAAAATCGCTAATTATGCACACACCTCAACTAAATAATCACTACTCATAATATACATTCAAAAGTACGTCCACCATATATGCAGTAAAACCAATAGAGTGTACAGCTCCAAACCTTACAATCAAAAGCGAGGAAAAGTAGCAGCCAGTGAAACAAGCAGAGGTTAAACGTGCCAACCTTCACTACCAGGTCGGATGAGAAATATACGAACTTCGTTAATGACTGAAAAATCATTGGTATTGCAAACGGTGCTAATTCCTCATAATTTGGCTCCAAAGGGAACATGGCATTCCTAATTAGCTCCTGGATTATCTCCTGCCTACAATCACGGAAAAAGCGTTAGCATATAGGCTACCAAAAGCTGAAACGTGAAAACGAACTACCAGGAAAGACTTACCCGTGAATTTCTAGATGTGAATTTGGAAACAACACCTTTAACTTATAAAATGATCGCTTGTCTTCACTTCCACCGGGAATAAAAAAAAAAATAAAAGTATATCAAATCTGGATTTCTGTAGCCAATAAAATATGTATGAATATCAAGAATTCATATAGGGGTGTGAACAACTAGCGGGTTCAAAGATCTTTACTGCCTACGCAAAGAGAATCAGCAGTATGTTTAACTAGGAGAAAGTGTTCAAAATGCTGAGCAATTTAGTTTCCCAAAACATTAGAATTTAGAAGCATGTGATGAAGTTCAATGAACAGCAACTCAACAAAAATCAGCCAAAAAAAGAATCTGTTGTTTGCTTTAAGGGTCAAAAACAGCATTCAAAGTCACAAATCACAAGGAAGAATGAGATGCTATATGATTGCTTTCTGGCATTGTACTTGCCAAGTTTGTTATATCTTGAATCTTCCTTGGATTAAGAGACCAAGAGTGGGATTAGATGTCACAAATTATCTGCATGCGATCTGGTTTCATTCCAAAACCCAAAATGGAAGCCATCTGCTGAGTAGCTACAAAGAATCATGTCAATGAATTTTCATGAAAGTCATTGACCTTTGGTCACATTGGGTAACAAAGCAGCATCGCACTATTCAAACCAGATAGTAGAGATCTAGTAGCGATTCTAAATATATTTGAACAACTAAAAGCGTGGTAGTGTGGTGAGAGGTGTAAATTAGTCGAGCCATGTATAAGTAGCATGTTCAGTGATTTAGGCAAGCACTGAAAGAGAAAAGTCCCCGGTGCCAACTCATGGGATACATGAATGTCCTATAAGATGCCAGGTTACTAGAGCATCAACTTCTACTAAGCCCTGAACACCTTGAGCTAGTCAAGGTTGAATTGGCTAGGACTGCAAGCAGCTGAAGGTCCAGACACTCCATCCAAGAGACAACATGCAGCATTCCATCCTCTTCAGAGTTTGATGTTACCACTTCGCTGTTTTGCCTACCGGAAGCCCCAGACTTGCCCAACTACACAAGCTGATCAGTTAGCCTTATTTGAACAGTTCAAATGGAATGAGACTTTGAAAAAACAATCATCACCACTACAAAAATCCACCCTGCTAATCAGGCCATTGTCTCTGATTCAAATATAAAAAAAAAAAAAAAAAAAAAAAAAACCCCGACGAAAATGAAAGCAAGTACTGCATTGGTGAACTGCTTTTAAATTTGTCAGTGTAATAAAAAAGCAGTTTCAAGAAATTTCTTTAATTTGTTTGAACGATGGAATAAAACAGGATGCAACAGACACTACCATCTTTAAAGAGGAGTAATCTCAAGCAATAACTATGCAATACACCTGTATTAGTCTGCTATCCAAAAACTAGAGCACGAATGACTGAAGTACCACCCATCCAAATTCATGTGTCGACACTCCGATTTCTCCTAAAAATACAACGCTGAACATCAATTGCTATTGAATTTTATCATGTATAATGAATGTGATGATTACTCTACTTGTTACTGCTAACAAGTTATGCAATATCATTATTTGTCTAGCACATTCAGGGCACGCATGACAAAATTTCTGAAATAGAAATCAATTTCTATTCCATGGACGAGTTTCTCAGCAAAGAAACGCATTTGATAACGATTTAGAATAAAAATTTTATTTCTAAGAGCGGCGACAGCCGGCATTCAACAATCAGCGTCCGGCGTTCGGCGATCGACGGCGGGTGGTCAAAGTCCGATGTCCGGCGTCCAATGTCCAACGTCCGAAGTCCGGCGTTTAGCATCTGGCATCCAGCGTCCGGAGGTCGGTGATCGGCAACCAGCGACGGGTGGCCAATGGCCGAAGTCTGGTGGCCGGTGACAGGTGGCCAAGCCAAAGTCCGGCAGCCGACGGCAGCAGCAAAGGTGGCCAACAACTGAAGTTCAACGGCCGGTGGTGACCAACGGGCAGTCAGCAAGGGACGTTCGATGGTTAGCAGTGGGCCTCCAGTGTCCGATGGTTGGTGATGAGTGGCCAACGACCGACGGGCGTCCAACATCTAGCGGCCAACAGTTATTGACAAGCAGTTGGAGTCCGATGGCTAACGGCCGGCATTCGGTGGTCAACGATCAGTGGCAAGCGGCTGATGGCCAGGGCTGGTGGTGGGTGGCTGTGTGGCATCCCAAAATTCATAATGACCTCTAGTTACATTAAAGTCTATGAATAGGTGATGGAAGTACCATCAAGTTATGGCCATTTAATCCATAATTTGCAATAAGATTTATGGCCGAGCTTTTAATGGATAATTATTTGATAGGAAAGAAAATCTTATCATTGGCCATGTGTTTTATAAATTGGAATTTATGAATTTATGATTTCAAGTTTTATGGCCATATGAAATTGTAATTTAGTATTTATATAAGTTGGGATTTAAGGTAAATTATTAAAAGTAAAAATGGACTTATTTAAGAAAATTTTGGGCCATTTAAGCTTGGACTTTAGGCCCAAGTGAGATGGGCCTAAAGTGGGCCATAAGCCCGGCCCATTTTCGACGCATGGAGGGGAGGAGTGAGGCACCGCATGGCCTCCAAGTGTCCTCGGCAAAGGAGACACTTGTCTCCTCCTTGGGGACAAGTGTCACCCATGCAAGGGAAGAATGCATGCAAATATATAAGCCACCAAAAAGAAAGAGAGAGGGAGAAAGTGGCTGGTTTTGAGAGAGTGAGAGAGAGGGAGAGAGTTGCCGAGAGAGAGTGAGATGCGAGAGAGGGAGGCCGAGGAGGAGGAGCTTGCCCGTCGCCGCCCGCACGCCGTCCTTCCGTCGCCGGTGTGCCGTTCGTGTGTCGCTGTCCACTTGGTCTTTGAGGCAAGTTGGGATCAATTTCCACTCTTGCATGTGTGTCTTGCATGTGTGACTTGTTGGTGGTAGATTTCGGATGTTAGGGTAGGCAAAATCGGAGCTTGAATGTGACTTGTTCTTGAGTTGCATGCTGTTTTCGTGAGATCCGCCTGACTCAGAATCTTGTGAGGGCTTGCATGCATGTTTTGAGTTCGATTTTGACTTTCATTCCTTCATGAAAGTTGTAGGTAACATCTTAAACTACAACATACTAAAATTTGGTACAAAATTATGGAGTTTTAATGGGTCAAACCCTCATCCTACGAAGACACCAGATCTGGAACGATTTCACTGACCTTTCGGTGGATTCGTGGTTGCATGTTGATTTTTACTTAGAATCTCTTTTCGACTTATTCATGAAACTTGTAGAGAAATTCTTGAAGTTTAACAAAATCAAATTTGAAGTAAAATGAACAAGTGTAGCCTAGTGAATCAACTTACTCTTGAAAACCGTAGATCTGGAGACGCGGTACAGGACACCCGAGACTTCATGGACCCATATGGAGACTTTTATTTGGAAATTTGACTTAGATCCCTTCATGAAAGTTGTAGGGGACCTCTTGAAAGTAAAAAATATCCAAATTTCAGAGGAAAATAAGAAGTATAAGTGGGTAAAAACTCGGTAATTCGGAGATGACTACACTGGACGTTTCGGTATAAGGACCAGAAGCTTCGTATGACTATAGAAAATAATCTAAAATTAATTTGGCTTAGAAGTCTTCATGGAAAATATACTTCAGTGTCTTGGCGATAACCTGGTAAAATTTCATAATTTTCGAAGGTCGTTTGGATATTTTAATCAAATTATTTCGGAAACTGTGCATTCTGTCTCTATCCGAAAATTGCATGCTGTTTTGTGTGAATTGTACCTTCTTGTGTGGAACTCTATTGGGCACGTGCTTTTCATGAAATTGCTATCTTATTGTCTTGTTTATCACATGTCTAAATTTCATGATTTTTGGGAAGCATATGGATATTTAATTTAAATATTTTCTAAAAATGGTACTTGCTGGAATTTTGTAAAAGGCATGAAATATGGACCATTTTAAATTGCATGGACTCCATGAATTGTATTGATTGGATGATGGTGTCTTGCTGCATGCATGATGATGATTTGAGATGCATGTATGAACTCAAGGATGAACATGATATTGATTGCCATCACATCACATGCCATGTCAAATTAAATTATAATTGATAACGTGAATTGAGATAAATGAGGAAACCGTCGGAGGTGAGCCAATGATACCTCGGGAGTGTCGGGATGCCCGGTGGTATACGATACGTAATTCCAGGGGAGGCCTGGTGGTATGTCGGTACATAATTCCGGAAGCCCTGGAGGTTTGTGCCCGGGGGAATGCCTCGTGATGCTAGTTGAGATGCGAGATGCCCGGCCAGGGAGTGTAAATGCCGAAAGCCTCGGAGGTTTTTGCCCGAGGGGATGCCTCGTGATGCTAGTTGGGATACGAGATGCTCAGAATGTGGGGGGCTCCCGGTGGCCTTAAATGGCTGAATGCCGGAGGTTCTCGCGACGCCAGGATTGGACACAAGTGATGAATATGGGATGCAAACATCGGTCCCAGGAAAGAGAAATGTGGCAGTCCAATATGAAAGGATGAAATTGAGAAATTGAAATTGAAATATGCATGATGGTACATGCATGTGATATGATGATGATATGTGCATGGATGCATGGCAATGATGATGGTACATGTGATATGATGATGATGTTACATGCATGGATGCATGGCAATGATGATGGTACATGTGATATGATGATGATGTTACATGCATGGATGCACGGCAATGATGATGGTACATGTGATATGATGATGATGTTATATGCATGGATGCATGGTAAAGATGATGATACGAGTGACATGATGATGGTAAGTGTATGATATTATGGTAATGACTATATGATGATGTATGTACATGAGATATGATGACATGTGCATGATGCCAAGGTAAGTTGTGCATGGATGCCTTAATGACATGTGATGCTATGATTGTGATGATTGTGTGGCATGATGCATTGAGTGGTTTATTGGTCCTTTACCTGCTAAGTGGCTGTACTCACCCCTTCAGGGACCAACATTTCAGATTAGTAGATGGATTGAGCGGTTGGATATGACCGTGAAGAAGAGGATAGCAAAGGAGGGAACTTTTGGATGCCGAGACTGGTTGATGAACCTTAAGCATACGATTATGGGAGGAGAAGTCGATCATCTTTTGAAGTATAACCTAGTATAGAAAACTATGGCATTTTGATGTACCGATGAATGATGTCCATATGTTTTAAATGAATAAAAGTATACGGCTTTTGCTTATAAATATTTAGTTGGTGTGCATTGTTTTCTGTATATAGGGAAGGGAGTTAATGGATGTGCTTCTGCTATATGAATTGCGCAAGGGACCGATCAAAAAAAAAATGTAAACCCCCTAAATTGTATGGACCCTCTACAATTGAAATGGTATCAGAGTGACATGTTAATAGGGAAAGTGAAAGGTAAGCGAACTGTGGTGACCCTAACGGATCGGGGGCCGTCGAGGGGTGCCACAGGCTGGCGATTGGCAACGGGCGTTTAGCATCCCATGGGTAACGGGTGGGCAACAAGTGATGATGAGAGTGAACGATGAAGAAAGTTTTGATTTCTCATTTCTGTTTCAGAAATAGAAAAGGTAAAAATTTTAACTTATGATTTCTACTCCAAATCTATTTCTAGAATAAAAATCTATTCCAGAAATAGAAAAATGAAATTACATTATCAAACGGATTTCTGTTCCAAACCTATTTCGGAAAATAGAGAAATAGAGAAATAGAGAAATATAAAAGTTGTTATGCATGCCCTCAGTGATCATATATCCTGGATCCAGAAGAGCATTGTGGATTAGTCATGACTGGCAACTCCGGAGTCATTATCTTGTCATTTTGGCCACCCAAAACTCCTTTGACATTTAGAACATTAGAACGAGCACTTCATAGACAGTAATCAAATTGTAAGGAAAAATGCAATGACCAATCGAACTCAAGTTTAACAAGAAGGAAAAGGAAGCATCCAACCCAACTATTCACTACAAATCCCAGAAAAAAACAGACCATATTCAGCCACTGAAGAATCATAAACAGATCATAAATTTGCCAGGCACTGTTTGAACAAAACTAGTTTATGACTCGACATCAAAACAGAGCAAGTAAGAAAAACGTTGCAATGTCCATTCTAAGTAAAAAAAACAAATATGATTTAGCATGCATACATTCAAAGAGAAAAAGAAAGGAGCTTTACAGGGGAAAAAGAGTAAGATTCGGGTGCGTTCAGGAGATTCCAGCCGTAGGGGTGGGGTTTTCTTTGGAGGTGTTGGTCGTATAACACTACTGCACCTTCCCTCCAAGCATTCCCTCTTTGCTGGTTGCTTGCTAAGGTTTTTGCTGGTTCAGCCCTCTCATGCACAACTCTTGCTTCTGGATTCCACTGTTGTGGGTGTGTGTGCCGGGCGATTCTGTGCTAATCTGGATTCCTCTCTATCTTTCAATGTGTTGTGGATTCAGGCTATTAAATTATGTCTCGAGTTTAAGCCCGAAGCGAATTGCTGAATTTTGAAAATAAATTACTTAACTTGCGGATAAGGAAATATTCCTATCATTCAAGCGGAGATTGGCAAGGGAAAATCAAAAAGGGAAAGTCAGAATTTTGACTTGGATAAAAGATGCACTTGTCGACTTCCTCAGCCAAGAGAGGAAACAAATAAATAAATAAATAAATAAATAAAGGAAAAGGGAATATAAGATTAAAGGAAGTTGGACTTCCTAATTTGACTTGGCTTGGGACTTTCTCCTTTTGACCGAGGTGGTGCACATACAAGATTTGTGGGTTGTTTTCGTTGGCTGAAGACGAGAACAATTGAAGCACCGCGTGATTGCTTGGTGTTCCATAGTTGTTGATGCAAGCAATCTTGAAGCACCAAATATCGAGTGCTTGAAAGTGGGCTTGTTGTTTTTCGTTCGTGCAATTACATCCGAGAAGAATTAGTGTTTGTAGTTGATTAAATCTTGAGGTAAGATTTGCGTGTAATTCTTTCATGAGATTGAAAGATTATTTTCGAGAAATTTCGAGTCTAAATACCATGTGTGTTATTGGGTGTAATTGGAGCTTGAGAAACACAGAGAGAGTGATTAAGTGACTTGAGTATGTAATCTTCTTGTATCGTTTGATTTATAGTGAAATTCGCTACTGCTCTCCCCGTGGAGGAAGGTTTTTACGACTGAACCACATAAATCTGGTGTCCGATTTATTTTATTCTTCTGTCTATATTATTATTCGGTCGCTCGCTTTATCGCAACACAAGCCCTGCTTTGCTTATTTCTGGGTAGCTATATGTAATCTTCATTGGCGCAACGGGACCTAGTCTGAGAACCTCCAGTGGGCGATAAAGTTTCTTGTCGGCTGTTGAAGCTGTTCTCTCCACTGCCATCTTCCGATCTTTGTATTGGATGTGGTTTAATGTCAGCTAAAGCTTCTACTTCGGGTTTCTATTCTTTTGTTGCTATTTGGTAGTGCAGATTTTGCCTACCTTTTCCTTGTTCACCACCCTTTTTGTTAGCAGCTTTTTGCATTCAGCTCCCTTCCAATCAGGTTGATTTTTTGTCTTCTTGAGTGCAAGTTTTGTGGGGCCAAATCTTGTGTATATTATTGGTTAAAGCTCAATATATTATTACATTTTACCAAAAAAAAAAAAAAAAACAGAGTAAGTTTTGTTTGTGAAGCTTTTGATGGGAATCCAATTTCTGTGAGGATCGGCGGGGTGTCGAACGTGCGTTGCGGGCAAGAACTAGAGGATTCCGAGGAAAACGATGACCCTGAAGGCCACGAACTGAAGAAGGGGAAGTGGGGTCAGGGCGGGATCCATGGCCGCGTCGCGGTGGAGGGCGGCGGCGGCGGCAGCTTTCGGAGGCTGGGTCCTCCGGTGAGCCGCGGAGGGCCTCGATGACAGGTAGGAGGGGGAGGACGAGGACATGGTCGTCCGTTGACTTTTCGCGAGCGCTTTGCAACGGTGGAAGGCCGGCCGTGCATGTAATGTGTCTGAAATAATAGGTTTTGATTTTTTATTATTTTAAAATCTTAAATTTATGCTGGCGGGCCAAAAATTTTTAGTGATAATGCAAGATTTTACTAAACAATTTTATTAGATTAGTATATAGTAACACGTGTACACGCGTTACGTGTATGCAAAAAATTGACATATCAAATATCTTGCAAATAATTTTCTTTTTGTAAAAATCTTTGTATTCCGAAATCATCTAAATAATATAAATTATTGATAAAAATAAGTAATACTTTTTTTTTGTCAAATAATGAAAATACATAATGCGAAAATTCGTACAACTATCTACCAAAAGAGAAGGATATTTCCAGATTTGGAATTTTTCAGGAATGCCTTTAAATTTCCAAACAACGGACGAATGATATTTAAAAAAGACCAACACAAAAATCAAAGGATTGCTTAAATCTCTCGTAGATTATAAACTAAGATAACTTTCTCCTTGATCGATCAGAATTTTTTGTTGGTTAATGAGATTATGCCCTTATTTGAAATAACTTTAACCATTTTAGATACTTCTTTAAAATTGATATGGCAACTTCATGCCCTTATTTAAAACAAGATTCATTTTAGCTTTTATTTGAGAAAATGAAAGCACTTCAAGCTTTTATTTGAAATTTTCCCAAACTTAAATTTAAGTTTCTGAATTTTAAGTGGGTGCCACTATTTCCACCCCTTGTGTGGCTAAATTCACCCCATTTTCATTAAAGAGACAAAGTTGCCTTTAATTATTCAATTGCAATTTAAAGTGGCAGCTCCCAATTTATTTGCTTTCTTTCTTTTGTTAGTTTTTCTATTCCTAGTAGGATTGAGTTGCTATAACTAAGCATATTACACGTTATATGCTTGTTTATTGAGGATATTTCATGTATATTAAAGGCGTGATTTTTTTTAAAAATATTTTACTTCCATAAAATTAGTTTTGTCCATAAAAATTTCGACGAAACCTTGTTGATTTCTACATTGTTGAGCAAATACGTAGATTAGCTATCCAGTAAAATCTAGAAAAAATTTAATATGAATAATTTTTTAACACAATCACGTATTTATAGACAAACATATTTGTGCACATCGCCATCAAATCTTTTTTATCAATTATCTTTTATTACATATTCATGTTACAGGATGATTGGATGAAACCATTAAAAAAAATAAAATAACTTCTTTAAAGCTTTTCCAAGAAAAATCATAGTTATGTTCCCGTACATGAAACTTCAATAAATGGAATATAATTATATCAAAGCTTTGCATAAAATAAGAATTTTTTGTAAAATATTGTTGAAATTTTATTATTTTAGATTGATAGAAAATAATATTATTCCCGAAGTGTTTACAAACAATATAAAGATGACTCATATTGCTTAACTTTTTTATGTCAATGTTTTTAGTGCTTTTCTAAATACTCTTATAACATCTTACATGGTCCTTGTCAAAGCATCTCACCAATAGTGATGAAAAAAAAAAGACAAATTCTTCGATATAGCAAATATGGAGACTTAATATATATTTTTAGACTCGTGAAATTAAAAAAAAAAATGAAAAATTCATGAAGAAAGTAAGCTTTTGAAATAGGTGGGATGAAAAATAGACAAGTTGTTATAAGAACTAGGGGTGAGCATGATTTTAAGATAGAACTTGAAATTGAAGAATCGGACTAGTGGGAACCTATCCAGTTCCAAATTTCAAGGCATGCAAGCAAGTTCCGGATTTAAAAAATTGAGAACATATTTCGATGGGTGGGTTTTAGGTTCTAGGTAGGTAGAATATGGAACTTGGAACCTGAAATAAGTTTTTGTGTTCTTCTTAGTTTATTTCTTTGCGTAATCTTACAATATTTAATGACATCCAATAATGAGTATATAGTCTGGAACCACTAGGCTGAGTTTTTATTTTATGACTAAAGCTTTTATTTTGTTAATAATTCATATTATTCGTGTATCTAAATATAAGTTACGGCAAGTGGTGGTTATTAAAAGTTTTAATATACTGCAATAGTTCAATCAATAATACATGTTGAACTTGGATAGAACCTAAAACTGACATTGAAACCAGTGATAAAGTAGATTCCATCCAAATTTTGTATAGGTTCCACTTGGAATTTAGAACCTACCCACTATAATAGGTTCCTTATTTTTTGGAACTTTGAACTTATCATGCAACCCTTGGAACATGGAAAAGTTAAAGAGAGTATTGTTCATGCCAATGGTTGATTTGATTATTCCTGGTCTAACTCTAGTGTTTGAGCATCCAAAGTGGGATCCAGAGCCCCGTAAATAGTGAACTGGGCCTAGCGGGGCCCAAGATTTAGAAGCGGCGTCTGAAGTTGAAAGTGCGCTTATAAAAGAAACCTTGCTCGCATCGAATTTTGCTGAGTGGAAAGTTCCTGCGTTCATCCTCGAAGCGTCCATCTTCCCAAGATGAACGTTTCAAGCGCTCACCAACATTCCAGGCATTCATCCGTCCATCCTCCCAAGATGACGTTCCAAGCATTCACCAACAAGATGAAAGTTCCAAGCATTCACCAACATTCCAGGCATTCATCCGTCCATCCTCACAAGATGAACGTTCCAAGCATTCATTCTTCAAGCGTTCAAAGAGTTGGTAGCCAGGGGCGATGTCCATAGCCATCCAGCCCTCAAATAGGATCGGCTTGAGCTCGGCACGAGTGGCATAGTCGGGGGTGGTGAGTTCCCGACGTCGTAGGTGTCGGCGAGTTGGTCACTGCGGGCGATGTCCATGTCCATCGAGAAGGTGATGGGCCCTGCTTGTGCAAAGTTTTCAAAGTCTCCTCCTCTCTCTCTCCCCCCGGGGGAGCGGCACTGTACTCGTTCAATTAAATCAAGTTGAGCGTTTCAATACCATGGATGGCTTGATCCCGTCTCCTATCCTCCTTTTCTAGGGTGTCAATGCTTCAATTAGATTCGAATTTCTAAAAATTCATATCCAAACTATTTAGGTGTGTGTATTAGCTTTGAGCCAAACTATGCCCAAACTTAAGAGTTGGTTCAGATCAGATCAGTTTTTTGGTTATCTTTTTTAAAATATTAAAAACAGATTAGTGAAAAATGAGAGAGATCATGTAAATAGTAATAATGTAAATAGTAATATTAAGAAGAGGGACAATTTTCAATTGGATTTGGTCATCCAACCAAAATAAAACAATCCATACCAGAAAAAAAATAATAAAAAATAAAAAATAAAAAACTGATTTTTCATTATCTAAACCGAAATCTAAACTGAACAAAAAATGCATGAAAGTTCAGTTCGGTTTAGTTCAATTTGATTCGGATAAGTTTCGATTTTGATTCAATTTGCCAGTTCGGTTTTAACACCCTACTCTTTCCTACTTCGGTATCTTTAACTTAACTTGACAAGTGTCTATATATACCTATTAACTACACAAGACGGAAAAAAAATCACCATGTACTATTTTCTCCCCTTGTTTCTCTACACCATAATACCAGCCACCACTACTGATAAAAAAAATCAAGGTTATCGGCAAATCTCGCCCCCGTTAACTATTTGGTAACCCACCAAAACAATAGACACCAGTAACTCACTCCCTCCGTCCCCCTCTCCCATCAAGGAGTCCCGACTAATCATTTTCTAATCGGCATAAGCTCTAATGGATGGCCGAGAAACATGATGTTATTTGCACTTGATGATGTAAGGGAATCAAACCTGTATTGTCAAACGCCTAACCCACGTACGCATAAGTTGGATCCTCGACTACTAAGTCATGATGGATGGCCTAAGTGGCGCGGAGAATAGAACCTCTATCATGTGCCTAATCTGCACATAAATTAGATCCTTAAATACTAGGACAAATTCTAGGAGGTTCAGATGAAATCCAATACAGTAAATTTTCAGTTCATTTAGCAAGGCATAAGCAGGACCGAGTTTTAATTAAGCTTATGTACTTAAATCAAAATGAATCGCGAAATTTAAACCCAAGTCATTGAGATGGCAAACTAATTTGGAGACAATGGGGAAAATTACCATGATACTTACTATAGTCTATATCACGTACCTACAAGATTCTCCATCACTTGACTACCTCATACAAGATATGGGATCTACTAATTGTCAAAAGATAGCTACTCGATTTGTTGCTTTCTTGAAGTGTAAGTCCTGATTTTACAAAAGATCATAGAATCGGACGATTTTAACTTGAAACAATCACCAGAGAACCATCCCCTTCTCTTTTCCCTGTATTTCGATACCAACATACTGCAATACATCCCAAACATTTCAATCCAGCTTGCTCGGTCAGCATATGTTAACTTCATGATATATGAGATCACGACGTCGCAAACCCCAGGGTCTATGAGTCCACTCCCATGTCGTCACAGATTGTTCTCGATGGCACTAGGTTTTTATACTCTTTGATATGCTTTTTTGGTGCTAATTGCATGGTCCATTTTCAAGCCGAATCCCCCAAATAAGTACGCAAATGACAACTATTTGATACCGTCTGATTAACTATATACCCGTTGAATCGCTTCACCTAGACTCTGACCAGAAAACCAGCTATTGACAATATATATATATATATATTCCATCGTCCCCGTGTCTTGGATAACACACGTTCAAATGAGTGAGCAAAGGATGCATGCCCATGAAATATTTTTCAACAGTCATAGACTCGTCCATAACTTAGCAATGAAACAGCAATCAGAAGAACAAAAACAATGTGAGGATGTGATGACTAGGGGAATAGCTGCATGGCCCAGAGAGGAAATACCGGTGAGCGTCTGATTCATGAGTGTGCGTGCGCATCTGTTCACTTGTCAGTGAGTATAAGTGAGTATCACCACAATGGAAGTCCTACCATGATCGAAAGTCAAACCACCACCAGAGAGTCATACAAAGATACAGAGAAGCATATGCTAATACAAATATTTATAAAGAGATGACCTCTGCCAGATGACATCCAGATTTTTATGGAAATGCCTGAAACCTCTTCAAATGTCACAGCTTGACCTCACTCAGATATCTCAGCAAGGAGAGACTACGACAGACTTGGCAAGCGTGAATTACACTGACTCATGGTAATTTCAACACTGCTTTATCCATGGCAAAAAGGAACCTCGATTAATTAATGTCACATATATATTACAGTTGTGACAATGTATATGCTAGAGAGAATTGCCTGCAGTAGTTTCTTTTCCGCATGGCTTCAGAAATGAGGAAAGCAAATGACAACTGAGATTTGCTGATTTGTTGTGTATGTTACCAGCCCTGAAAGCGATACAGAGAGGCAAATTGATTAGAGAGAATTGGCAAAGAAGTAGGGAAAAGAGCTAGCAGAATGTGAGTCCTTATGAGCATGCCAGAACCATACAAGCAACAGAGGAAGCATCTACTGCTTGCAAAATCTTCTAGTTGTCCCTTCGAATCGATGAGGTCTCATAAACTTCTACATTTCATCATCCTGCCTTTTCTGCTTTGGCGTTCCTTCTTTGTGTTGCCTTGCATCAACAAATAGAGAAAGTATAAACTTCCAATATCAATAGTTTGTGAATATGGCATGCTGACACCAAAAAACCACAAAAGGAGGAGTTTGGGATGACAACTCTTAACTCAAAAGTGATTCAATAGCAATTCAACATGTTAGCATGCATGAATAATGTAGCTACTGGATATCAAGAGAAGGTTTTCTTTTCTGTATATTCCCCTCGTCAAATTTACTTTCTTTCCATTGGTGGATCAAACAGGTTCGAGAAAAAATCTTAATTTGCACTAGAAACCTCAGAATTGAATACACGTAATTGTTAAAAAAAAAAAAAAAAAAACCTCTTTTACTACGACAATAGAAAAACTCCTGTTACTTTAAAAGTCAAATTTAAATTTTAGCATGAACAATACTCCACTTGGAAGTTAAAAAATCACAACAATTAATATTGCAAGTGAGAAAATTATTTCAATGAGTTACATGATGGCATATGAGAATCTATATTTCTCTTTTAACTGCTTGTCATATACCTTATTTGGCTATTGTCAATCAAATCGACCTACTTCATGATCTTTCAACCAGATCATTCTTTTTCTTTCCGGTGGAATATTGCTCTTCCAAATAACAGAGAGCCGATGTGGGAAGTCAAATTTGAATACAATGTCACATCTCTTGTAGCGACAACAAATAGTGCCAGCCATAATTTCACCACCATAATCCAGATCCATCTCCTTCTATTCCAATTTTGACCCACTTCAAAGCCAATCAATTTCCAGAACTCAGCACTGGATTAGTAGGAAAGTAAACACAACTAAAACCACATAATTGTGGAGAATCAGTCCATAAGAGACAACATTGTCTCCCCAATAACAAGGGTAATATGTTGTTGAGCATCAAGGGAAATATTGCACTCAGTTGCTTTCTTCATAACAGAAGTCCAACTGAGCAGCTTCTCCTTCAAGTTGCCAAATAACTAATTGGTTTCATTCTTGGGTATTGTCAAGTTCCTTCCAAGTGCAGCAATGGATGATGTATGGCAACTAACTCATTGTAAGAGCTGCCATCTTTACTTCAACATTTAATTTTAGGTCAATTTTAAGCTCTACCGTGTTTGACAAAGCCCCCTGAATAAAGCATACTCCATTGACGATCTTGAGAACAAATTAGACTGAAAAAAATAGGTATGAGAATCCAGAAAGGGCAAAAGAAATCCGACATCATTCTACAGCTTTGAGCGTTTTGTTATGTGGCTTGAACAACTCAGAACGTAGCATACAGATACCATCATCAAATTATTCGTTACAATTATAAAGCAAAGAAAAGCTTATACTTTCACATGAAACCGCAAACATACACAATACCTCGATCACAGTATCCTCATCACCTTAATTTTAGTGCTTCCCTAAGGCACAATAACACATACTTCCACAACCCTAAAGTAGCAGCCAAGAAAAAATGCAAAGTATTCTAAAAATAATAGGACATTGCAAAGTAACAATAACTCTGATCATTCACAATAGGTTGATCCACTATTAATTATAAATAAAAGAAGCTTAATTTACAGGACTTAGTATGTATTCATAAAAGAATGACCTACCTCTTTAATGGTCCTCTCTTCAAATGAGTATCTAGACATGCCTTTATGTCCTCGAGTGTCATAACATTCTCAAGACTCGACTTCAATAGATTGGATGCATCTAGATGTGAGGCAGACCCAGCCAAACCAGGGACTCCTTCCAAATCCTTAACCTTCGCTTTGAGATGCTCCATCAAAATCATCCCTATCAAGGCCCCAAAGTATAAAAATAAAAGAACTAGGTCAGAATGCATGTCTTAAACCAAACTTTCATGCATATGAGCTATAAAACTTATTGAAGACTGCAAGAATGGAGACATATGAACGACCTGATTAAGTCAAGGCCTACAACAGCAACATATATGTGATGTCAGAGAGCACCAGATGCAGGAACATAATTCAACTTTTTTCAGTATTTAACTGTATTCTTTTTATCTAGTCTTTTATCAAGTTATTAGGTTAATAAGCAGTAATGTATAGTCATGTGACTTTTAATTTCAGACGATCGATGTAAAGAGGCAAAAATGTGGTTATCTTTCCAGGAGCTGCTAGCACAGTTACAAAGCTGCACCCAACAACCAGGACATTCTATAGGAGCTTGTGTGGATGACGTGTTTGTCAATGTGTCCTCGAACCAAAAATACAGATCGACATTAGTTTGGATGCTCAGGAACCATATTCGGAGACCTTAACACGGCGCATTCACATCATCAACTATGACCATCACAACAACATTCAGCCAAAGTTAACCTGGATTCAATTCCATCAAATCAAGGGAGAAAAGCATGACGTAACATTCGCACTACAGCCCCCAAAAAAAAAAAAAAAAAAAAAAAATCATCCATTATATGGCCGGTCAATTCCCTAGCTAGCAAAGACGAAACAACACCGCCAAGAAAAATTCCAGAAGATCGATGTAAAGGGACAAAAAATTCCTTCTTTCGGTGGCAGAGGAAGATATCCGTACCCCCAAATAGCTCATCACAAAACCCAGTTCACTTAAAACAGAGGAGAAACAGGGGACTTAACGTACCCATGGACCGGAGCATCTTCAGATCGAACTTCTCGGCGAGATGCTCCCGGCCGATCCCTCTCGCTCGCTGAAGCGCCAGCGTCTTCAAACCCATCAGCAGATCCTGCAGAAACAACCCTCGTCAGAAATTCTCGCGAACGAAGCGAGACGAAAACAAGAAAATCTGGGAAACGGGAAAACAGCGCACGAGCTCCGATTCCGACAGCGAACAGAGCCAGGCGACATCTTCGACGCTGTTGTTTTCCAGGATGTCTTCCTCCGAAGCCATGGAAGCGGTCGTTTGCCGCGAACGTGGTCCGTCCTTGCTGCCCGTAACAGCAACTGATGATAGGGTTATACGCTCGAAATTTATAAGTTGAGGATTAAACGATACCGTTTGTTTTATAATCTTAAATAAAATTAACTTAAAGAGAATTGATTAAGTAAAAAAAAAAATCCACCAACCTTTGATAAAACTTATAATTAAGTTTCTGAATTTTAAGCGTCGAATAAGGACAATATTTAAATATCGAATAGTATAATCTTATTACTGGTTATGGAAAAGTGGCCCCACCTGAATTAAGAAATTAAAGATGCGTTTATTTTATGAAAAATATTTTTTTTTAATTATTTTTAGGAATATCGTTGAAAACGTTCTTTCCTATTTGAACCTTGTTTTTTTTTTTTTTTTTTTTTGTCAAGCTATTTGAACCTTGTTGGAAAATGCTTTTTCTCAGATAAAAAAAATCATGTTTTCCTTTTTTTTCCTTATCTCCTAGCCGCCTCTCCACCTAACCCATCGCCCCTTCCTCCTGTCCACCGCCATCGCCGCCATCTTCGATGACCTCACCTCCCTCTGCAGCGATTCCATCCACCGAAGCTCGGCCGAGCTCCAAGCACAGGCACAAGCCGGCGAGCCTTGACCATGCCCGATGCGCAGGCACACGCGTCGCAGACAAGGACGAACCTGGCTCGCACTGGAAGAAGGCGCAGGCGCACCGAACGAGAAGCGGCGAGCTCCCCCCAACGAGGCAAACAATGGCTAAGGGGAACTCGACGCGAACGGCGACGGACCAGAGCTCGCGGCAGGCTGAGCCATTCCGAAGGGCGACGATCCTCCGGACGCGACCGACGACAGCATACCGAAGAGCATCGGCGCCGAAGTCGCCGGCGTGGAGCCGAATCCACTCGAGAATGAAGGTGCAAAAGGCGCCGACGAAGAGGAAGAGGAGGGAGCGAAGCCAACGGGAGCGCGGGGAGGTGCTAGGGTTGGAGGCGGCGGCGGTGACGAAGGGGAGGGGGCGACGGAGAAGGTGAGAAGGGAGGAGTTGGGGTTTAGTTCATAGGCAAAGAAAAAAAAAAGAGAAAACAAGAAAATAGAAAATAGAAAAATGAAAGAAAAAGAAAATAAAAGATATAATAATAACAAATTCAAAAAATTTAATTAGATATTCTTTTAATAATAAATTTTTTATTAAGCAAGAACCTTAAAATATTTTGGAAAACGTTTTTCGATTCTTTAAAAGGAAAATCATTTTTCTGAATTTAAAATTTAAAAAGAAAATATTTTCTATTGACTCATTTTCCTAAATAAATCAAATCTTGAAAAATGAGGAAAGGGTTTTTGGAAATTGTCTTTTGCAAGACAAACACATCCTAATTAAGAATTTGCCAATACCGTTTATTTGACAATGTTAAATGAAATTAACTTCAAAACTACATTTTCTTTTTGGAGCCCGACTTAAAAGCTAAATTTAATCGTTTATCTTCTCAGCACTGGATTCACCTATCAAGCGCATGGAATGGATAATGCTAAAAACGAAACCTTGGCTCTGATACCATGAATGGACCTAGACTTAGAACCAGGGAATGAGAGTAAATTTTCTGCAGGTATGCATCCCACAGTGGGCGAACATCCTCGTTCAAGCCCTTCGGGGACAGCCTTTTAGCGAAACCACTCAAATTTTTAGTTCGGGCCTGAGACACTCGAGATGCCGGGATGAAACGTTTCTAACCTACCCAAGCTACATTTCTTGAAGGATCCTACCAGGCTGGAGAAGAATGGGAGATTTAGAAAGCCATGGAGAGATTTTCACAAAGCACAACACTTTACTTCAAGGGACTCTGCCCAAAACATTACACCCTCCTTGCCTTATATAGGCAATAAGAGGTCACAATGACACACACAGGGACCTAGCTCACGGGTCCGGAAACAAACAGGGGCACCGAAAGGGAATTATTCGCACACTATGAACGAAGAATCGTATGCGTGAACGGTACATTCCCTAGCCTAGTGCTACAGTAAAAGTGAACAGTGATTTGCTACAGTGAAAATGTACGGACTCAACGGTCTCTTCCGTCACGAGCATTGTAGCTACAAACTGAGTCATCCGAGCTGTCTTCTAGGAGATGTGCCTCGTACTTGTTCAAGGGCTTCAAGGTCTTCGGTGAGAGGATCGATTCAGCCTTCGTGATGAGGATGCTTGTTCATGAGCCCGGTGTGATGCTTCCTCTTCAGCCCGGTTTGTATTTCTATCCCGATCGGAATTCTTGGGCGGGGGCCGATTGGATGGATCTGCATAGAAAGATACGTCCATGCTTTGGAATTGTTCGTAGGGATCCTGGGACAGAGGTCCTCCAAATCGTGCATAGGGGTCCTGGGTGGATTGGACAATGTCATCTTCGCTTGTCATTTCAGGCTCTTGGGACGATGAGGCTTGTCTGTACTGTCCGAGTGCTTCCTTAGCTTCTGGTGCTAGGTCATAATGATCCCACGTAGTGGGTGCATTATTCCAAACATTCTCGGGAATGGTCTTGTTTTCCTGGCAAAGAATTCTCTAGAGTTCTCGATATTCATGTTCACAGAGTTGAACAGATCTAGGATAAGATTTGTAAATCCGGGCTTCTCATTTGTTCAAGTTAGGTTTATAGGATGTGGTTCCTATTTCTAGTGGTGCATCGAGAATGCTTCCATTATTTCTGCAAAAATTCCAAGGACGTCGGAAAAACGAAATGGTATGGACCTCGGGATTTGGCATCATAGATCTCGTTCTTTTTCCAAATCTTGTTTCCAGCATGTAGGATGATAGAACCAATTTAGAAATTCTAAAAGATTTCTATCACATTCTTTTTCAACGTTTCTTCCGAGCGGGAATATCCTTGTAAGGTTGGCAATGAATCTTCGGGTTGGGATTTCAAAAGCTATCAGATACTTATTGGTTAAGTACCATAATAACGTTTTGAGCTGTTCAAGGAAATCATCTTCCTTCCAGATAAGAGGATGAATGAATGGATAATTAATATTTAACCCGAAAGGATAAAGAATCGAACCTCCATTGAATCGAATAGGTCTGTGTGGCTTTGCCACATGAGGTTCTCCGGGTTCTCGGCAAAGGCCGTCGTTACGTTTGCTTTGAATAATCTCCTGGGATACTTCCAGCTCTGTGAATCTTTGATGTTCTCGATTTTATATTTTACTCCATGGTTAAGCATATGGAAAGCGAGGCCTTTTGATATACATGTTGATCTCGGCTGGTGCTTTTGGCCTTGATAAGAAGTCAGCAAGTACATTCTTCTTTCCAGGAATATGCTTAGTTTCAAAGGAGTATTTTGAAAACCATTCAGCCCATCGAAGTAGTTGGGAATTTGGAATCTGCTTTTGTTTAAACTTGGTCATCTGAGGGAAAGATGCCATGTCTAATTCCACCAGGAAATGGTGGCCAATGAGATGAAATTCAAACTTTTTGATTCCATTTTGACTGCTAAGATTTCTTTGAAAGTGGAATGGTAATGCATTTCAGCTTGAGAAAACTTTCCACTCTTATGGGCACAGAGGAGTCTCTTACCATCAACTTCTTCGAATAGAACGGCTGCCCGATTCATCACGCGTCGGTTTGAAGAATTCTTTTACTGTTGATGGTATTTGTAGTGGCGGGAGATTATGCATAATCTCCTTAAGCTCATGGCGCTTTGGTATGAGTTTTTCCCCAAGGTGGGGAGTTCTTTTTTAGCATGGATTGCAAAGGGATCGAAGCTTTGCAATATTGGGACGAAGACTCGAGATAATTGATTATCCCAAGAAATTGCTGGACTTGTTTTGTCGTGAAGTTTTCCTCAGGAAACTTCAATAATTCTTGAGCAATGTGTGGCCCAGGGTAGTATGTACCTTTGTTGAGGTGCATACCAAGAAATTCGATTTCTGTTTGGGCAATGTTCATCTTTCTTTGAGAGAGCATAATGCCATGCTTTCTCACTATCTCTCGCAACCGCTCAAGTAGTTGACAGTGTGATTGTTCATCGGGCTACGTAGAGCGAATGTCATCGATATATACAACACTGCACTTGATAATATTGGTTGGAAAATACGACACATTGCCTTTTGGAAAAGGGATGGTGCCACCTTTAACCCAAAAGGAAGAACTTTCCATTGGAAGTGCTTGGTTTGGGATACGGAATCTGTTTTGGATCTGTCTTCGGGATGGATGCCCAATTGCCAAAATCCGGCTTTGAGATCAAATTTTGAATAAATGTGGGCTTTGGTTAAACCAGAAAGAGAGAATCTCTGGATGGTAAAGGGAATTTGTCATCTTGGAGAAAGAGGTTGAGAGGTTGATAGTTGATTACCAATCTCATTTTTCCTCTGTTTTGCTCAGCACGTTTATTGACATAAAAAGCTTCACAAGCTCATTGGGAATTTGAGATTTCGATAAGGCCTTGCTGTAATAATTCTGAGCATTCCCTTTGGGCTAAAGCCAAGTGTTCTGGCTTCATTCCCATATGACTTGCCTTGGTCGGATTTATGTCTTCGTTCTTTTTAAAGGGAAGACGGACAAAGAATTCAGGGTTTTCCCATAAAGGATGAGAACATTTCTGGGCAAATTCTGAATGAGATTCTGAACAAGATTCAAGCAACTTTTGCATGATTGGATCTAGTAAACTCATCTCGATGGAAAAGAGTCTTTGAATATTAACGAACTCAGAGAATTGGTCTTTAAATCTGAGACATTTTCCAGGAATGATTCGAAGTTGAGAGATTTGAGTCATGATATCCCACCCAATTATCAAATCTTTATTGGGAAGGCTTGATCCAAAAATTCTTGTGGTTATGGAACACGAGGAAAAAGTGGACAAAGTGATCGGTGTGGTTCGACATTCGTGGAGAAAGTATCTCTGAAGCGGGAATTGAAGTATCGGATGTAAGGAGTCTAGAATTCTTCGGGTAGGACTTTTGTGTCTAGAATGGAACAACTTGCTCTGTGTCAATAAGAGCAATGACATGGATAGGTTTGGCAAACTTCGAGGTGAGGATTTTTACGGGGAAATGGGGACAAGGAGTATGACTAGAGAATATGTCGGGATTTGGCTGCGAAGATGTGGGAGATATGTGAAAAATATCTTGATTAAAGTCGAGACTCGATATCACTAGAAGTTTGGTAAAAAGGAATGACATAAAGAGTTTGTTCGTTGGTTCATCATCGCGAGAGAATAAGGATTCAATATCATCATTTTCAAGTGAAAAACCTGTTTCATTCTCTATTAGATGATTCGACCTTTTTTCGCTCGAGGACAATTTTTGGCAAAATGTCCTTTTTTGTTGCAAATGTAGCAACGACTTGACTTCTTACGGCCCGTGTGATCCTTCCTTTTGCGTAGGTATCTCCATTTCTTCTTTTTCGGAAATGCTTGGAGCCATGTTTGGATTTCTTAATTGAGTATTTCTTGTAGTGCTTTTTCTTCCTGAATACGGCCACAAGTACCATCACAATCTTGTTTGGAGCATTTGATCTTTAACTTCGAGAGGAACAAGCTCTTTCAAGACGCTTGTCATCTGTGATGTATGTTCGGACCATCCGACGTTTTAAGCATAATTCTTCAAGACATAGATGGACTTCTTGTTGAATTTCTCCCAGAGGAACGTCTTGTATTCTTCTTTGCTTTCCAAAGAAAGATCTTTCAACCATCTGTGATAGTTCTTTGGGGATAGAAGTAAGGAAGACATGCTTTAAATTTGGATCTGCTCCAATTTGGTAAAAGAGCTGAAGCATTAGTCGATAATGCTTATCAAGATGCTTTCTCTGAAGTAGCAACATCTTCTTTCGAAAAATTCTCTTCTTTTCAGCTCTTTGAGATCTCCCGGGGTTCCCACAAAGACATGATATAAATAAGTAAGGGCATGGCTGAAATTGGGTGACATTAGGAACGTGATTTGGTCTTGTTCCGTGAGTGACTGCCACCAGAATTTAAGGCTCCCTGTGAATCTTGTAACAAAATTGTAAAGGACATCATTCATATCATGGTTGGTAATGGATTGTGTACTCAACCAAGTATGAAACTCTTCAAGTCTTTCGGCCATTTTGGATAAGGAATATCATCAATGGAGAAGAATTGTTTTGATGCTATAGACACATGTCCGGTGGAATCGTTTACGGTGGGATTGCTCGTCTGTCCAAATTCGGATCAGCATAGTTTGATTCCATTTCATAGTCATAGTCTGGAGGAGTGTCTCATGAATATTTGTGAGGTTGGTGGAACAATAGGGGAGAATCGGTGGTATGATCTGAGAAGGATGAAGAAGAAGAGAGGGATGATGAGTCGATGTAGTAGAGGAAGTTTGTTCAGCTAGCGAATCTGTTTTTACGGGATAACGGGATCGAGCTCGGCATGTTGGGTATTAGGATCAACTTCTTGCTTACCCAAATCCTTCAGAAAGGATTCTAATGGATTTGCTAACATCATTTGGTCTGGCTTCTCTCTTATAACAATCGAGCTTGATTCTGTCTTTTGTTTCCCTTTTTCTTTCTGCAGGGCTTTGAGACGATTTCGTATTTCTACCATATCTGGTTCTCTTCTTGAGGTATCTTCTGGAATATTGGCAAAAACAGATACTTGTGGTGCTGGGGGTACGTACCCAGTTCGAACAGGGGGTGCTAGTGGATCAAAGGGTCTGAATCTTCCTTCTTCAAGAAGTTGGATCTGCTTCTTGAGCTTTTCTATCTCTGGTTTTGGACTTTCAAGGTAGTGGTACCCAAGATGTTGTCCCGATTCCAAGGCATGAAGCCTTTTAAGAATTCGAAAGTATCTTCTTGGTACTTTCATCATATCTTCGGAGATCTTGTTGCACACTTCCAATTTTGGAATCAATTGCCTTGAAGGCATTGTTACGTGCTAACATAGTCTCTGATTGCCAATTTAGGACAGCTTCAGCGGCAGAGGTTTTTTTCTGTCTCCCATGTTCATCCACATCAGTAGGAGTAGGAATTTTGGGAACATGACGATATCTCGCCATGAGGATCAATAAACTCTTTACTGCGGCGGGAAATGAGAGTTTAGAGCTTTCCTTAACAAGTGGAGGAAAGTCAGTATCCTGAAACATAGCGATAGAAGAAGTGGATGGTGCTTCTTCTGGAACTTCGAGGGGGTAAGAATGCTTCTTAGCCCACTTAAGGATTGGCTTATAAAATGGAGAGAGGACTTGCTTTTTCTGAGGAGGAGATGGTGGTGTTTTTGGTGGATCTGGTGAGGCCTGGGATGTAGTACTAGACTCTGGTGGTGGAGGTGGTGCATAAGAAACCATGAACTGGTACTTGTTACATTCACCAAGAGTATCAACGGAGGAATCTCCATCTAAGTACCTTTGGAACATCTTATCCTTTGGCTTTTTCCTTCGTGGTGGAGATTTTGCAAAAGGATCTACCTCGTCGGGGGAATTTGTACAGTGAGAGCACTGACAAAAAGGGTCCCAAAAACAATGACCATAATTGTCTTTATAGTAATGAACAGGATGTCCATCACTATCAAAGTGTCTAACATGCTTCTTTGGATCTGGCTCGGAAATAGATTGAGGAACACATGGTTCAATCATAAGGAAGGTTTGGAAGATAGAAGGACTTTCTTCCTTTTCCTTGCCAAATTTGATGGAAACAGTTCCATCTTTTTTCCTTACGAACTCTGAGTCCGTGGACTGGAAGGGCTTGTTGTGCTGGTGTAGCTTTTTGTAGTTGGTAATCCAGGTTTTTGGAAGAAGCTTGGCCAATGTATCCTTTGGAATTTGTCTGGGAACATGGATACAAGATGCCTGGTCATTTTGCATAGAGATGAACAAGGCATCTTCATTACCATTGTTGAAGTTGAGATCAAGCGCATGATTTTGCACTCGATAAACCATATGGTAATATAGTGTTGCAGCTCTGATTCAGCGAGTTTGAGGGCTCCGATAAGTTGAACTTGGACTTTCATAAAGGAAAGTAACTGAGGATCTGAAAGGGCGATGTTGAAGTTGGGGTATAGAGTGACAAAAACTGTTCCTGCATTCAAAGTAGTTTGAACAGTACCAATGCAAGCATGCTGGTATTGTAAAAACCTGGTGTCTAGCAATGCTACTCTTGCCACAACTGGCAAACCTTTTCGACCATGGAAGGTTAGAGCAAGACGAACAGCTCCATAATGGACATGAGTGTATCCTTGTTGAGCCCATTGTCAGGGAAATTCTGGAGGGATCTGGAGAGTAACAAAGTATTCCTTTTCAGTAGCAGGAATAGGATGTTGGTCGAATTTGGAGGACTGAACGTACTCCTTTACTTGCTTTGGGGTTTGGTGAATAAGTTGGCGGATGGAGCGGATAGGTGAGAATGAAGAGGTTGGTTTTGCGAAAGCAGAATAAGGATTCATGAGGGGGAGTTGGGTTTCAGAAATCTTGGTCTCATCACTAAGAGAGACTTCATAAAGATAGTCTATCTTAGAAGCATTTGAGACACGAAATTCTGGAGGTGTCATGGACGAAGATGATGGTGTAAGAGAAACTGGTGCTTCGAGGATTTCTGGTTCTGTAGACATGATGAGAAGAGATCTTCTCAGCACTGGATTCACCTATCAAGCGCATGGAATGGATAATGCTAAAAACGAAACCTTGGCTCTGATACCATGAATGGTACTTAACCAATAAGTATCTGATAACTTTTGAAATCCCAACCCGAAGATTCATTGCCAACCTTACAAGGATATTCCTGCTCGGAAGAAACGTTGAAAAAGAATGTGATAGAAATCTTTTAGAATTTCTAAATTGGTTCTATCATCCTACATGCTGGAAACAAGATTTGGAAAAAGAACTGAGATCTATGATGCCAAATCCTGAGGTCCATACCATTCTGTTTTTCCGACGTCCTTGGAATTTTTGCAGAAATAATGGAAGCATTCTCGATGCACCACTAGAAATAGGAACCACATCCTATAAACCTAACTTGAACAGCCGAGAAGCCCGGATTTACAAATCTTATCCTAGATCTGTTCAACTCTGTGAACATGAATATCGAGAACTCCGAGAGAATTCTTTGCCGGAAAAACAAGACCATTCCCGAGAATGTTTGGAATAATGCACCCACTACGTGGGATCATTATGACCTAGCACCGAAGCTAAGGAAGCACTCGGACAAGTACAGACAAGCCTCATCGTCCCAAGAGCCTGAAATGACAAGCGAAGATGACATTGTCCAATCCACTCAGGACCCCTATGCACGATTTGGAGGACCTCTGTCCCAGGATCCCTACGAACAATTTCAAAGCATGGACGTATCTTTCTATGCAGATCCATCCAACTGGCCCCAGCCAAGAATTCATGATCAGGATAGAAATACAAACTGGGCTGAAGAAGAAGCATCACACTGGGCTCACGAACAAGCATCCTCATCACGAAGGCTGAATCAGATCCTCTCACCAGAAGACCTTGAAGCCCTTGAACAGAAGTACGAGAGAACTAAATAAAATAATATAAAACTTAGAAAGTTTTGCTATATCTTATACAGTATTTAGTAATTACGGTAATAAAGTAGGACATATTCAAATCAAATTATAAATATTGTTTTGTATAAATTATATATCAATATAAATGAAATACAAATTTTACATATGGAGCTAGTAAAAATCTCTTCTGACATTTTTATCATTTTATTTGCTCTTTTATTTTATTTTCCTCTCTTTTTTAATTAATTTATTTTTATTTCTTTGTTCCCCCTTCATCATTCTCTAATAAAATTTTATTAAATGGACAATATACCTAAAATATTAAAACACCTAAAATATGTAATAAATATATATTTATATATGCAATTCATATTATGAGAGAGAATTAAATTCAAATATAAAAATAAAAATAATATTAAATTAAAAATATAAATTGTTATTTTTTATTATTTTGAATTTCTTATATTAGAATTCAAGTATATTATATTGAAATATAATTTAAAATTTGTTAATTTAAGAAATTTTGTATTTGAGAAAAAAACTTTCCTATTATGGATATTGGAAATCATATCACATTTATTCCACCTCCCTTATGAAATAATTGTATTCGGTATATATCTCATTTATATTTGATTTTATCATATTTTAAGCATGTACTAAACGCAGGATAGGATAAACCTATCCCAAATTTTATCTTGATTGGCATATGAAGCCAAAGAGATTTAATTGAGTAAAAAGTTCACCACAGTTTGATAAACTTAGGGTTAATACCCTGAAAAACCCCAAACTGGTACATTTGTGACAAATTTATCTCAAACTATTTTTTTGACCACAAAAAACCCCAAACTGGTATACCTTTGACAAATTTACCTCAAACCGGTACACTTGTGACAAATTTACCCTATGTTAGTTTTTGTTAAATTTTATTATTAAATTATTAAGTTAAATGACACGTGACAGTTAACCAATATACCAATTTAGGATTTTACGTTTTATTTGTCACAGTTTACAATTTTTATGATTTTTTTGTGGTATTAATCCAATTTAGCATAGGATATATTTGTCACAAATTTACCAATTTAGGGTTTTTTGTAGTCGAATAAATTAATTTGGGGTAAATTTGTCATAAATGTATCAGTTTAGGGTTTTTTATAGTCGGTCGGGGTAAATTTGTCACAAGTTTATCAGTTTGGGGTTTTTTATGGTCAAAAAAATAGTTTGGGGTAAATTTGTCACAAGTGTATCAGTTTGGGGTTTTTCAAGGTATTAACCCATAAACTTAAAGGGAAAATTCCAAATAGCGACATCAAGTACTCTTCTCAAATAAAAATTTAAAGTGGACATCGCTTTAAATAAAAGCTTGAAATACATTCATTTTTTCAAATAAAAATTTGAAGTAGATATTGGTTCAAATAAGAACTTGAAATTGATATATTAGTCTCAAAGAAAAGCCTGACTAGTAAGGGCAATTTCGTCTTCTTAAGTTTTCAAATTTTTTTATTTTTTCAATTTTTTAATTTCATAAAAAAATAAAACTTAAAACCTAAAAGGAAAAATATAGTCAGAAGGGCCATCCCACTTCGGCCCTCACCCAATTTCCAGCCATCACCACCACCTCACTTGTGATGGGGCCCGGGGGAGGGGGGGAGGGGGAGAGAGAGCCCTCCCGCTCGTATTTTTCCTCTCTTTTTTTTAATCTTTAAACTAATTAAATTGCATTTGGACGAAAATATCACTGATCAATTGAAATTTTTTGTCGGCCAATAAGGTTAGGCCTTTATTTAAAGCAACTATAACCACTTTAGATATTTCTTTAAAACTGATATAGCCATTTTAGACACTTATTTGAAATAAAGTCCACTTTATATCCTTATTTGAAATTTTTCCAAATTTAAATTTAAGTTTCTGAATCTTAAGCACTAAAAAATAATGGGTGCCGCTATTTTCACCTCTTGTGTGACTAACTTCACCCCCATTTTCATTAAAGAGATAGAATTGCCCTTAATTATTCACTTGCAATTTAAAGTGGTAGCTTCCAATTTATTTACTTTCTTTTGTTAGTTTTTCTATTCCTACATAGAATTGAGTTGCCATAATTGAGTATATCACACGTTTCGTGCTTGTTTATTGTGGATATCCCATGTATATTAAAGGCATGATTTTTTTTTTTTTTTAAAGATTCTACTTCTGTAAAAATTAATTTTGTCGAAAATAGAAATTTTGATGAAACCTAGTTATTTTCTATATTGTCGAGCAAATACATGGATTAGCTAGCTGTTTGATAAAATCTAGAACAATTTTAACATATATAACTTTTTAACACAATCACGTATTTATAGATTTTTACATATTTATTGTGCATGTTGCTATCAAATCTTTTTTATTAGATGTCTTTTATATACATATACATATTACGAGATGATTGAATGAAACCATATATATAGCCCTCTCGCTCATATTTTTCCTCATTTTTTAAATTTTTTTTAAACTAATTTAATTTAAGTTTAAATTGCATTCGGACGAAAATTTCTTTGATCAATCGAAATTTTTTGTCAGCCAATAAGGTTTGGCCTTTATTTAAAGCAACCATAACCACTTCTGATCTTTCTTTAAAACCGATATAACCACTTTAGGCACTTATTTGAAATAAAGTCCACTTTATATCCTTATTTGAAATTTTTCCAAATAAGATTAGGCCTTATTTAAGGCTTTTCCAAGAAAAATCATAGTTTTGTTCCTGTTCATGAAACTTCAATAGATGGAATTTAATTATATCACAGCTTTTCATAAAATAAGAATTCTTTTGTAAAATATTGTTGAAATTTTATTATCTTAGATTGACAAAAAATAATATCATTCCCGAAGTACAAGCAATATGAAGATGACTCGTTGTGCTTAACTTTTTCATGTCAATGTTTTTAGTGTTTTTCTAAACACTCTTATAACATCCTATATGCTCTGTATCAAAGCATCTCGCCGACAATAATGAAAAAGAAAAAGACAAATTCTTTGATATAGCAAATATAAAGACTTAATATATATTTTAGACTAGTGAAATTAAAAAATAAAAAATTCACCTAGAAAGTAAGCTTTTGAGATAGGAGGAATGAAAAATAAATAAGTTGTTACAAGAACTAGGGGTAAGTATGGTTTTGAGGTAGAATTTTGAAATTGAATAACCGAATTGGTGGGAACTTATTTGATTCTAAGTTCCAAGGTATGTAGGATGAGTTGTAAGTTCCAAAAATTGGAAACTTGTTTCAATGAGTAGGTTTTATGTTCTAGGTAGGTAGAATCTGAAATCTAAAACCTAGAACAAGTTTTTGTTTTTTTCTTAATCTATATCTTGGTATGAACCTACAATATTTCTTGGCGTCCAATGACAAGTGTATAATTTGGAATCACAAGTCTAAGTTTCCATTTTAGTACTGGGGCTTTTAATTTATTAATGTTTCATACTATTTATATGTTTAAATATAAGTTGTTGTCAGTGAATTGTAACAATAAATAATGATCATCAAAGGCGATGATTCATTGCAATTATTCAATAATAGGTTAAAGGCGATGATTCCCTGCAAGTCAAACTTAGGTAGAACTTGAAATCGATCTTGGAAACTGTGATAGGGTATATTGTAGGTTCAAAGGTTTGCATGATAGGTTCCTAGTTTCAAAAAATAAGAAACATATTCTAATGGGTAAGTTTTAGATTTTAAGTAAAACTTGTATGGAATTTAGAACTGCTCACCCCTAATAAGAACAATGATGCAAAAGAGGCTATTTTTTATTTTCTAGATGGCAATAAGTTCAAATTTGACAGAAAACCATAAACAAAAACAATCATGTAACATTCTTAATTATGATAATTAAATCCTATGGATAAATAGAACTTTAAAAAAAGAAGGAAAGTAAATAAATTTGGAACACCCCTTTAGATTGCAATTGGAAGTGAGGATAATATTGTCTTTTTAGTAAAAATGAGTAGGGGTGTGCATGGTCCAGGTGGGCGGTTCCCGACCTAGAACGGGGAACCGCCCGTTAAAGACCGATTCCGAAACATTGGAACCGAGATCCACCCGTTTGTTGCATGGATCTTCCCGGGAACCGGACCGCTGGTCCGGTTCGGTTCCCGGGTGGATCCATGGAACCGATCTTGATGCAAAACAATTTTAGTTTTCAACATAGAACGGTCGGGTCTATGAGTTGGGAAGGAGGGGAGGAGGTCTATGGTCGGGTTTTCAACATAGAACGGTCGCGAAACAATTTTCCGTGGCTATGGCGGGGTGGCGACTGACGCGAGGGGGCGAACATCAACGGCGGAGGAGCAGCGGCGGCAGCATTGACGCTCGGGGAGAGTCGAAATGGCGATAGAATTAGGAAGAACCGAGGAAGAGACAAAGAGAGAGAGAACTAAAGATGAAGGGAGTGATAAAATGAGATCCAATCTAGGGTTTCTTTTAGTAATTTTTCTTTTAATATTAAAAAGGTTCCGGTCCGGTTCGGGTGGGCGGATCCGCCCATGGAACCGGGAACCGGACCGGTACCCACCAGTTCCGAAAAATTGGAACCGGGAACCGAACCAGTTCCCTCAAGAATCGCTGGTTCCGGGCTGTTCCGGTCCGGTTCCGGGCGGTCCAGGCGGTTCCCGGGTATTTTGCACACCCCTAAAAATGAGGGTGGGTTTAGTGATATAAGGAGTGAAAATAGTGTTGCCCAAGATAAAATTATAATGTTGTGTCAGCAATAGTTAAATATTGAGTATCGAATAATATAAACCTTATTACTAATTACGGAAAGTGACCCCAACCTTACTGAGCAAAGTAAGTGATTTTTTCGACTTAATCAAATCGTGTAAGTCAAAAGTAGTTATGATTGTCAAACATGATGCAAAATGTATCAATTTTTTTAATACCCATTGAGTTATCAAGTAGGAATCTAATAAGTAATGGGGGGTTACTTAAGGTGAGTTTGTTTTGGGGAAAAAATGATTCCAAAAATATTTTCTAAAAAATAATTGCTTTTATCACTTCAAATATAAATAAATAAAAATATCTTTATCATTTATGAAAATATCTGAACATTAATCATCGGCGATAATGATTTTTTTTTATCAACTGATTATTTTAAGTGGCACTGGCAATCATTTCTTTAATAAATTTTTCCAAATTGTTCATTTATCGCATAACAAATGAAACCTTAATTAGTTTGATAGAGTAGTAATTTATAGTAATGAAAATCTTAGCAGATATGTTGAAAAAACCTATCAATTACCGTCATTTTTCTATCCTTAACAAGAGACTAATAATATCTATCTATCAATTTTCAATTATCATATGACAATTCTTTGTCCATGATTTCAACACCTATCAATGCTTAAAATTTTACACTTAGATTTTAATAAATTTTCAATTTTACCAAATAGGCCTAGTGCATTATAAGCATGGGTTGGGTTCGTTGGGCTGCAAGGCCTCTCAATCAATCAATCTCATTGCTCATCGGGAGTAAGCATGGCTCGAACGAGCTGGTCTTAATTGAACTTTAGGTCCAGCCCAAGCTGTTACGCTGGGCAAAGTGGGCCTGCCCCGGTCGGAGATAATATGACCCGCAACAAACGAGCACGGTTAGGTCCAGGCCGGTTTTGGCCTGGCCTACACCTGGTTATAATTTAACAGAAGAAAAATTGTGCCCTGTGATGTGATTAGGTAGGTGGGTGATCAAGTTCATGAGCAGTGCCTAGAGTTTGAACTAATTTGCCCAAAAGAGACAAGAGTGACCCAAAGGCCACAGGGCTTGGACATTTCTGAGTAGGATCTAATACCAATGCATAACAATGCTGTTCATTCCTTGAGCCTCAGTAGCCACTGCTAAATCAATAGTATAGACTAGTGAAAAGGGAAGCGGAACTTTTATCGGAACTACATACAAGAAACGTGTAATCTTTACTGGTGTATTCTTGTGTGTTACAAACAAAACTAATCGAAGAATATTGTATAATCTCGAGCACAGTTTCTCCCGAGAATTCTGAGTAACTACGGCTACTGGAACAGTGGGCTACTTCTCAGTGTCCTGTAGATAGGGCTGTTGGTGAATGACTTGTAGATTGATTCTCTCCCGTGCTGTATAGCTTCCTTCAGATGATGTATCTTCACGTCGACTCTGGCTGAGAACCCGACTTGCGTCGTCCTCTTCGAGTTCTGCTGTTCTCTCAACCACATCGGCTTGTCGAAGATGTCCTTCTTGCAATGCTTCATCTCTTGGATGACGTGGTCGTCCAATGGGTAAAACGTCCTTTGCAGGACCATGTAAATGAAGTACGGAAGCAGCGATGCAACGACCACAAGGAGCGTGATGATCCAGAAGCTAGGAGCACCTCCGATGGCCTCGGTCAGCACTTGAAATCCCGTATGCGAGTAGGAGGGAGGGAGTGCGCCGTAAGCAAGCAGGAAAATGTACCACAGCAATATGCTTCCCCAGATGAACAGGTGCTGGATCCATGTGAAGTGACTGATTATGAGGGCGATTTGGCAATTCACTGTCCATATCACGCATGTGTATGTGATCGTGCCAAGGTGTGCAATGTCAGCAACATTGCCCTTCCCCGAGAAGGCGACTATAGAGGGTGCGTGTATGGTAGAGAGAAAGATGATCAAGGAGGCAACAGCGCCGTTAAGTATCCAGCCAATGATTCGCTTCCAAGAGAAGCATATGCCTCTTTGACCCTGTTTATAGAGGGCAGGAAACTGCAGAGACGGCAAAGCTTGCTAAGTATGTGAGCTGTAATGAACCAAGAAAGGAAAGAGAAGAAGACAGAGACTACTTGCAGAACTGAGAATTATATATACTTGTCGCAGTACTTGGAAGTAAACCAGCGATTTGTGGATTTTTTAGACTCTACCTTATGACACACGTCTGATGGAACGTCCTGCTCAAGAACTCCCAAGGATATGACCGGCAATGATGTCAACAGGACGTTGAATGCCGTCATGTACCAGTCGTCATATAGTACCTGGCCGGAGAATGATGTGTAGAACTCGTAGTAGAATAGCGTCAAGCCGAACACGATGTTCTTGTATATGAAGTAAAGGATCTGTTGCACAAAATGCAACATATTAGGGATAAAAGTTTGCTGACATCTGTCCTTAAGAGTAGAATCTGAACAAATTAGTACCATCTTGGAGATTCTCTTGTAACACCAGTGTCCGTGCACCATCAGGAGTCGCTCAAGGAACCGAAACTGGGGCAACGAGAAGTCGCTAGCCATGACAGCCTGCAGCATAAATAAACAAATAAGCAAATAAACAGCATGTCATTGTTCAGCTTTCAGTGAGGGTTGAATTAGAATTCAGAAAAGATTGCTTAGTCAAAAGGCGACAAGAAGTGACACTAGTCTTCACCTGCATGCCTTCCAAGCCACTGATCCCAACTCCAATGTCAGCTTCTTGAATCATGCCGACATCGTTTGCACCGTCTCCAATTGCCAGGGTAGTCTTGCCGGTGAACTCCTTCACCAACCGGGTAATCTGAAAGTTCCTACTTAGTGTTACTACTTGGTGCTATGGTTGTGAAAAGAAAATCTTATTATAGCAAAATGAGCTGATTTTCTTTCTAACGATAATACTTAGAAGTAAAACTCAAATCTTACCAGGGCTTTCTGTTTCGGTGACACGCGGCAGCATATAACAGACGCACACTCGACAGCCAACTGTAAGAATTGATCCTTCACATCGCTTCTTAAAGCAATCTCGAGGGCCTGCCCATCCACTACCAGAGCAAAGGGCATATGCTTGTTGTGCTCTTCGTTTATTTCTTCCGAAAAGCTTTCGATTTGGCTTACTAAAGCTTTTTTCGCCACCTGAAAAGATGATACGCTGCATGTCATCACCAACCTCAAAGAAGAGGAGGATCTCTCGCTTTTGAAACGTCTTCTAGAACAAATTAAACAATTGTTACAAGGCAACTGTCATTACTTGATTGCATTTACTATGCTCAAAAACCTATGTTATGCCCTTTTGCTTTTTATGCTTATTACCTTCACTTTTCTTATCTTGACATAGATATTCGATCGTCCAGAAAAGGAAAACCAATTCAAATTGATATATGACCAAACCAAGTCACTGACTTGTACTATTTTAAATAGATTGTACTGCAAGTTCTTGTATGATTAGTAGATTTCATTATGCACAGTATTGTCAAGCATTTGAAATTTCTCATTTCTATCACATTGACATTATAACAACACTAATTATTCATGTGTCAGAAATCTTACAAGTATCACCTCCGACTGGTTGCTGCATCCCGTGTTTATGACAGAACTCAAATGAAACTGTCTCATATCTTGTCGAAGCAAGCTGCACGCGAATCTAGCAAGGCAAAGAGAAAAAAAGATGAACCGATTGGATTTTTAAGAGATTAAGATGGTCATAACCATTGGTCCATACTATAAAATGATCAACTATCATTATAGCTAGCGAGTTTCAGAAGATGAGACACACCCAATGTTGATTGCAGTCTCCTTCTTGTCACCAGTAAGCAGCCAAATCTTCAAGCCCCCTTGAGCGAGTTTATCTATGCATTCTGGAACCTGTGCAAGTGAAGAAAATGTACTGTCTTTCAAATCCAGATTGAGAAGCTCTACTTTGTAGAGGTTAAACAAGTTTATGTCCCTTTTTATCTAAAAATTTTGTACAGGAGTTACACGTCAAATGCTTGATAAACATCTCGATGATCAATGGTGATGTATTAATTACAATAACTGATTTATTGACTTAGTTCTGCAATAACACCGGAGTATCACTTTGTTTTTTTTTATTAAGAGTGGAAGTATTATACCTGCAGTCGAAAGGAAACAGATAGAATAATGTTTTTGTCAGCAATATTAGTTCTTCAATGCATGAAAACCAGAGAAACTGACGCTTTATCTACCTTACTTTTCCAGATTTATGTAACAGTTTGGGTTCCAATTAAATTGAAGAAGGACCTAAACTAAAACCAAAGATATAAAAAATGAAAAATTAAATGACATCGAGAATTAACTAACCCCTTTTTGTAATTTGTCCTCGACAGCGGCAACCCCCAACAGAATCATGTCCTTTTCGATCATTTCAGACGCACTCTCCAGTAATTCATCCCTTTCAGGACCCACGGTGGTCTTAGCTTTCATGAATATCGAGTTCCAGTGTTCGTACTCAGCCCTTTCGACTCTACGATATGCAAATGCCAGAGTTCGAAAACCGTCTTCAGCATAACATGAAAGGTGCAAACTTGTCGCCTCCTGGTATGACCTCCCATTATCAGCGAGCCTCTCAAAAATGATGCTGGGAAAGCAAATCAAATAGACCTATGAGATTCAGGATTCCCCAGAAACATAAATAACATGTGGATCTGATTGATTCTTTCAGGAATCAGTGAATACCTGTCTGCTCCTTTGCACAAAAGAAAGATTTGACCATCTTCAGTGCTCACAATCACGGACATCCGCTTGCGAGAACTACTGAACTCCAACAGGTTCAAAAGCTTGTACTCCCTGAATGTCACTAAGAGAGGATGTTCCTCAACCGCTAAAACATATGTTCAAGGAAACAAACGAATAAACAACACCAGAAATGGAATCAGAAAGCCAAGAGGATACCTTTTGACGATGCCTCCCAAGTCTGGGTCGAGCTCCTTGAGAACCATTACTGATTGTGTCCTCTTGCAGAACTGAAAGCCGAGTTCCTGAGAGGTGATCAAGAAAGCAACTTCCTCTGGCGACTCTGCCTCAAACTTCAACTTGTTTGCTTGATCATCTTCGATGGGTATGCCAGTGTGACACAGCGCCATCACTCTGAAGAACATTGTTATGTCGTACACGTTGGAATTGCAAGTCCATCGCCCATCCATCAGCCTGTCATCCCTGAAGTTAAAGCCCTTAATAGAATATTCTCTATGAGCATCCGGAATTTTCAGGTTTTTCAAGTTTGGACTCCCTAAATATTCTGAAGCACCTATATAACCCATTTGAGTGCCAATGTTGTCCGCAGAGATTTCACAGATCTCGATGCTTTGGCTCGTTGCATCAGATTCATCAAAACTAGACCTGCATGCAACCATATCAGAGTTCATCCTATGAGAAGCGGCTAGATCCACTTCATTCAAGTCGCCGCCATATGAGACTCCTGCAATGGAGCATTTCCTAAATTCCATCTGGTTACAGGTCAAAGTTCCCGTTTTATCTGACAAGACGATTGATACCTGACCGAGCTCCTCATTCAAATTCGAAGTGCAGGCTCGGACCGACTGGCATGTTGCTTCGTCGAACATTTGTATATCCTTGTTAATGAGGACAGCTTGAAGTACTTTTACCACTTCAATGGACACATAGAGAGAAATAGGAATCAAATAGCCATACAACACCAGAGCCCTTATGAATTGCATAATTGCCGACAATACTGGTTTTGACGGACTAAAGAATGGATCTTCATCTTGTAAACGGAGATACCACCAATTTGTCATCTGGGAACTCACAAGCAATGCGGAAGCGATAGATGTCACCAGTGAAATCAAAACAAGCATTGAGAAAAGAACATAGATGACATGATCCATCTTCCTCTCAATCCGGCTACGTTTGGAGGGCGACTTCATGGAGTTCCTTACTGCCTTTGTGTCAGGTCCAGTGAAAATGACGGCTCCATATATGTACTCTGTGTTCCGGAGTTTGGAATCTCTCAGTAGCACTTGTGCAGGGCACAAAGGATGCGATTCATTCTGAAATTCCAAGTTTCCGACAAAGGAATACAAATTCGGATTCGGGTCTTCACAGTAAATAGTAGCTTCGAATTTACTCATGGTGTCATCCTCATTTAAACCGAGAGTGGCTTCTACGCATCTCTTAGCTTTCAGATTGGTTTCTCCATCAAGATTCATAGTCTCGACATAACATACGCCGTCCTCATAGCTTGAAGAGAGTAAAAGGAGGTCACTTGGAAAATACTGATCTTTCTGTACTCTAACAACATCCCCAACGGAGACTTGTTGCCACAGTTTTTCGACAAATACACCCTCCCCTATGTGAGTCTTTACGACACGAGAGTTCACGTCCAAATCCTGAGAAAGTTTTAGTAACTACAGCATTAGTCCTAGACTACAAGGCACTTTTCGATTTTTGGCTCATGACAGACAAGATTAAATGACTAAAAAGAGTTTGGACAGAACCACCTTGACAAAGTCCAACTCGCAGTATTCTAAAACTGAAGTGGTTCAGAATGAGAGCGAGCATAATATAAAATGTTAAACAAGAAAATTCTGAGGAAGTCGTCCTCGGCAGGATCATTATGGCCATTCCGCAGAAGGTTCAAGTCACATAGCCAAAAACTTGATAGAGAAAAAGAATGAACTACGAGCATATGAGGAACAGTAAGATGACTGGAGAAAAAGATTCAATGTCTTCATACCTGTAAGAACCTGTGCCAATCTTCTACTGCCTCCTTGAGCATGCTGATCCCAACCACAAAAACGAGAGGGATAATCAGACTCGGTGGAGTGAAAGGAGACAATGAGGTGAGGGACAATACTGCTGCCAGCAGGAAATAAAGATTGGCCACTCTTCGAAACTGCTCGAAGAGTGACCTTGGGAGGAACGTCACTACATTGTACTTCGTCGTGGATACATAATTGGTTGGGTACTTGTGAGGTTTCATTCGATGCAGATGAGGCTTGTTGCAGAAAACAACCCGCGAGAATCCCGGCCGTCCTATAAGGCTTTTGATGGGATCTGGATCAGCATTGGGGGGCCTGAAGCACGAGAATGTGTATAGCTTGCTCCATCGTATCTTCCTCTTCGTTCTTCTGCTCGACTCCCGCATCTCGCTTGCCAACTAGAATTCCAAGTCGCCTCCCCTCTATAAAGTGAATGGAGCTCTTACAACCTCATCAGACCTTAACCAAACGAAATATCTACAAATTAAAATCCTGCGTTCCTTCTCCATCCAGGATCAACTCGCCCTCGTAACATCACCTATCTCAACCATATATGCAGAACAAATTGCCCTTCATGAACTGTATTTTGTCTTCTTCTGGGCGTTGACTCACCTTGTCCCAACTTAACATATCAACAACTCCAATACAAGAAGTCGAATCTTTTATTCCCCATCTTCCAATGTCGCACAGCAATATAAAACTCCGACGTTGATGCATTTTTTTTTTTGGTCTTTCTTCTTGGACAGCGAGGTACTATGGGGCTTTTCTTGGATCATGCAGGCCTGCCGTTCCGCCTTACTACGTTCCTTCAAAGAGAAAACGATATAACTCCAACCCCGAGGTGCGTCACCATTCCATTATGTCTTCGAAGAATCCGAAAACCCTCTTTCAGAACCAATAAACTAAAGCATCTACCACATGCTGGCCGGTCGGCAGTCCAAATTGAAACAATGACTTCCATTATACAAACAATGACTTTGGCGTTTGAAGAAAAAAAAAATTAAAAAACGAACCTTTACGAGCTGAAAAATCGAGCAATATTATAATCCTGAGTTCAGATAAACCCTGCTCTAGTAGCTTGAAGGGGAATTCATAAAGTCAAAGTGGACGTAACTTGCGGAAGTCTGAATTCAGATAAGATCTGATAATAAAATGACAAATGTGCAGATCCCGTAATTAGCGCACATTTGACTATGCCAGACTGCAGAAAAATGACCATCTAAATTACAAAAAAGAAGAAAAATAAGAAGGAATCAAATCTTGGACATTTGACTATCCCGTAATTAGCGCACATTTGACTATGCCAGACCGGAATGATAATCATGCACATGTCGCCATTTGACAGTCTTTAATGTGTGTGATCGATAAATAATGTCAAAGCTCTAGATCAATTGTTTGGTGAGAATCTTTGCTCAATTTCCAAGTGGAGGTCAACTCTCAGGTTTAATTTGTTACAAAACTTTATATTATTTAATCCTCTATGGGCGTATGAACCACTAAATTGCAGAAAAACTTTACGACAACTAAGTCAGTTTTTATTGTTGAATTTCAAAAATTTACTAATTTTATGACTTGGGTTCTCGTGTTCTCCAGATCTAGGCGCTTTGCTTAAAGTATGGATCACACAGAAAACGATGATGCATATAATGGCAGCTGCGGTTTCCAATACGATCTCCAAATCTTCATTCTTCGTTCTCTTTCCTTTTCAGAGTTTCAAGGGAAAGCTTGCTTTTCCCAGTTTTGGGTTCTAATATTTTTATTTGAGACAACTCCCCGCCGGCCGAAAGCCAGTTACTAGCCGAGGAGTGGAATCCGTATTGTCATAACCTACGTTAATTAGATGCTATCAATGGTCAAGACAAACGTGCAGTTTGTCTCTTCTAGGAATAAAGGAAGATCGCTTCAAAGCGTATTACTCTCGGTCGCTTCTGTTTAGACGAACCGGCCACCGAAATTCTTTAGTCACCTGAATCTAGTTTTGTAAATTGCCTCCTGAATGCAATGAAGCCCTGAATTTAGTTTGATTTTCCTAGCGACCTTTTCATCAACAATAGTCTCAATTAGGCTATCGTGAACCCTCTGTATGTGTGCGATTGACTACTAGAGAGATCTTGAGATGGATGGTAAGTTGATGAATTTTCAGAGTAAACTCTGAACTTCAATTTACTTCTAAATGAATGAACATTTGATGAGATGAGAGTTTTATATGAAACTTCTGGTAATACTTCAAACGGAGATATCCCTTGGAGATGCCTTCACATACAGTCACGCATCTTATTATTGCCTTTAACGTTATCATGGTTAATTGCTATATATAGTTAAGATAAATCTCTAAGCCATTCCAAGAGTCATTGAACTTCAAAATTGGAAGTCATTTGTCTCTCAATAGCAAAATCTTCGGCCAATAGTTTTTCAGAGGCAACGGCATTGTACAAGCTTGAACTTTTACTGATTGCGCAATCGTACAAATTAAGATTTCTTGCTCAAATTAAGTACAAGAGTTTGAAAATTCGATTCCATGTCTGGTTTCTGTCTCATGTCCCCTGATATTCATATCAGGCCTTTTGATCCCAATAGCTTTGACATTGTCCTTGCCATTTTAGAAAGAGAGACAGGAGCTACAGCTAGCCTGATTAATTACGCAGAGAAATTCGAGTACCTTCTATTGGGACTTCTAGTTAGTAATATAAAAGAGTAACGAAATGCAAACTCGAGGGAACAACAACCCTTTTAAATATGTATAATCACCTGGGTAGGAAAACAAGCATTATCTTCTTAAGTTTTTAATTACATAAGCCAAACTATGCATAGACAGAGGCACGTCAGTAGTGCTTGTTTCGACCAAAAAAAGGTAGTGCTTAAAAAAAATTATGCACAGAAACCCAACTTTTCGACAATAGCCCTGAACTACATATCTTTGGGTAAAATCTACTGTCCTAGCATTTGAGATGACGTCGGAGGAAGGTACCGTTTCCATAAATCACCTCTTTCGGGCTGCAGAGTGGCTCCAGCTCCGAGTGCCGAGCAAAGTTTCTTGGGACCATCATAAGGGATGACCGCCTTATTTGCTATGCTTTCGGGTAACGCTTCATTGCCGACTGACAACCAAGAAGAGGAAAGCTTCGTATAATTGTGGTAGAGTGTTAAAAATAAGGCAGGGTTGTTCTCGCCAGCACTGCAAATCAACAAAATGCACGTCAGATCAGAACACCTGGACATGTAAAACGGTACTGCTGCAAAATGTAACTTGATTGGATAAAAGGAGATATGCTAATGTATAGAGAAAGCAACAAAGCTCTAATCGAGCCCGGCAGGGCTCTTAGTTGATCAATTTGGTTGAGCCAATCTCGATACGTGTACGCATAATATAAAGTGTGACACTAAAGCTTAAACGTTTTGAGCTCTGATCCAACGTAGGACCATCGATACTCCTACTTAGCAGTATTTTCTTGAAGTAGCAATGACATATAATATCCATTCGAAGAACATTTGTGCACAATTCATGGTCATCAGTGACAAGTCAATCTAATAATTAATAAGCATTTGTACTGAAATTGTCCCAAATGAAGACTAGGTAAGGAGCAAAAGAGTTCCTGATTATGGATTGTCAAGAGGGATGAAGATGCTCAAATTAGGTGACCATGAGAAGGACATAAAAAGAAAATACATTATTAAATCATCAGAAATTAAACACCATAGGCATGTCAATAAAAAAGAGAAGTGAAGCAAACCTTTTGTTCAAATTTAGTACTGTAGTCCACCATGAAACTGCCCGAAGAAAGTCTTTTCTCAAATTTCTTGCATCAATTGAGAGCACACTTAGATTGGGAACGCAAGCATTCTTTTCGTATGGAGTGTCAGATACCCAGGGCCTTGCATCCGATCTCTGAATGGCATCCAAGACTTCTGGATTCACATAGTCAGTTAATCTCTTCGAGCAGTCCTCTGCTGCAGCAATGCCGTGCTTTTGCAAGTCAAGAGAAATCAGATCTTCAGCTCTTCCCTGAAATGAAAAATCGCTAATTATGCACACACCTCAACTAAATAATCACAACAGCTCATAATATATATTCAAAAGTAGGTCCACCATATATGCAGTAAAACCAATAGAGTGTACAGCTCCAAACCGTACAATCAAAAGCGAGGAAAAGTAGCAGCCAGTGAAACAAGCAGAGGTTAAACATGCCAACCTTCACTACCAGGTCTGATGAGAAATATACGAACTTCTTTAATGACTGAAAAATCATTGGTATTGCAAAGGGTGCTAATTCCTTGTAATTTGGCTCCAAAGGGAACATGGCATTCCTAATTAGCTCCTGGATTTTCTCCTGCCTACAATCACAGAAAAAACGTTAGCATATAGGCTACCAAAAGCTGAAATGTGAAAATGAACTACCAGGAAAGACTTACCCGTGAATTTCTAGATGTGAATTTGGAAACAACACCTTTAACTTATAAAATGATCGCTTGTCTTCACTTCCACCAGGAATAAAAAAATGAAAGTATATCAAATCTGGATTTCTGTAGCAATAAAATATGTATGAATATCAAGAATTCATATAGGGGTGTGAACAACTAGCAGTTGCAAAGATCTTTACTGCCTACGCAAAGAGAATCTGCAGTATGTTTAACTAGGAGAAAGTGTTCAAAATGCTGAGCAATTTAGTTTCCCAAAACATTAGAATTTAGAAGCATGTGATGAAGTTCAATGAACAGCAGCTCAACAAAAATCAGCCAAAAAAAGAATTTGTTGTTTGCTTTAAGGGTCAAAAACAGCATTCAAAGTCACAAATCACAAGGAAGAATGAGATGCTATATGATTGCTTTCTGGCATTGTACTTGCCATAGACAGTTTGTTATATCTTTAATTTTCCTTGGATTAAGAGACCAAGAGTGGGATTAGATGTCACAAATTATATGCATGCGATCTGGTTTCATTCCAAAACCCAAAATGGAAGCCATCTGCTGAGTAGCTACAAAGAATCATGTCAATGAATTTTCATGAAAGCCATTGACCTTTGGTCACATTGGGTAACAAAGCAGCATTGCACTATTCAAACCAGATAGTAGAGATCTAGTAGCGATTCTAAATATATTTGAACAACTAAAAGCGTGGCAGTGTGGTGTGAGGTGTAAATTAGTCGAGCCATGTATAAGTAGCATGTTCAGTGATTTAGGCAAGCACTGAAAGAGAAAAGACCCCCGTGCCAGCTCACGGGATACATGAATGTCCTATAAGATGCCAGGTTACTAGAGCATCGACTTCTACTAAGCCCTGCATACCTTGAGCTAGTCAAGGTTGAATTGGCGAGGACTGCAAGCAGCTGAAGGTCCAGACACTCCATCCAAGAAACAACATGCAGCATTCCATCCTCTTCAGAGTTTGATGTTACTACTTCACTGTTTTGACCACCAGAAGCCCCAGACTTGCCCAACTACACAAGCTGATCAGTTAGCCTTATTTGAACAGTTCAAATGGAATGGGACTTTGAAAAAACAATCATCACCACTACAAAAATCCACCCTGCTAATCAGGCCATGGTCTCTGATTCAAATATATAAAAAAACCTGACAAAAACGAAAGCAAATACTGCATTGGTGAAGTAACTGCTTTTAAACTTGTCAGTGTAATAAAAAAGCAGTTTCAAGAAATTTCTTTAATTTGTTTGAACGATGGAATAAAACAGGATACAACAGACACTACCATCTTTAAAGAGGAGTAATCTCAAGAAATAACTAGGCAATACACCTGTATTAGTCTGCTATCCAAAAACTAGAGCACGAACGACTAAAGTACCGGCCATCCAAATTCATGTGTCGACACTCCGATTTCTCCTAAAAATACAACGTTGAACATCAATTACTATCGAATTTTATCATGAATAATGAATGTGATCGTTACTCTACTTATCACCGCTAACAAATTATGCTACATCATTATCTGTCTAGCACATTCAGTGATCATATATCCTGGGTTCTGAAGAGCATTGTGGATTACTTATGACTGGCAACTCCGGAGTCATTAACTTGTCGTTTTGGCCACCCAAAACTCCTTCTTTGACCTTTAGAACATCAGAACGAGCACTTCATAGACAGTAATCAAATTGCAAGGAAAAATGCAATGACCAATCAAGCTCAAGTTTAACAAGAGGAAAAGGAAGCATCCAACCCAACTATTCACTAGAAATCCCAGAAAACAACAGACCATACTCAACCACTGAAGAATCATAAACAGGTCATAAATTTGCCAGGCACTGTTTGAACGTAATCAGTTTATGACTCGACACCAAAACAGAGCAAGTAAGAAAAACGTTGCAATGTCCATTCTAAGTAAAAAAAAAAGGAGTATGATTTAGCATGCATATATTCAAAGAGAAAAAGAAAGGAGCCTTACAGGGGAAACAGAGTAAGATTCGTTCGTGAAGCTTTCGATGGGAATCCAATTTCTGTGAGGATCGGCGGGGTGTCGAACGTGCGTCGCCGGCAAGAACTGGAGGATTCCGAGGCAAACGATGACCCCGAAGGCCACGAACCGGAGAAAGGGAAGTGGGGTCGGGGCGGGATCCATGGCGGCGTCGCGGTGGAGGGCGGCGGCGGGGGCGGAGGCGGCGGCGGCTCTCGGAGGCTGGGTCCTCCGGTGAGCTGCGGAGGGCCTCGATGACAGGTAGGAGGGGGAGGACGAGGACATGGTCGTGCGTTGACTTTTCGTGGGCGCTCTGCAACGGTGGAAGGCCGGCCGTGCATGTAAAGTGTCTGAAATAATAAATTTTGATTTTTTTTTTATAAATTTTAAAATCTTAAATTTATGCTGGCCGGCCAAAAGTTTTTGGTGATAATGCAAGATTTTACTAAACTATTTTATTATATTAGTACATAGTAACGCCTGTGTACACGCGTTACGTGTAAGCAAAAATTTACCTATCAAATATTTTGGAATTTTTTTTTTTTGGGAAAATCATTGTATTCCGAAATCATCTAAATAATATAAATTATTGATAAAAATAAGTAATGCTTTTTTTTTTTGTCAGATAATGAAAGTACATAATGCAAAAATTCGTACAACTATCTACCAAAAGATAAAGATATTTCCAGATTTGGAATTTTTAAGGAATGCTTTTAAATTTCCAAACAACGGACAAATGATATTTAAAAAAGACCAACATAAAAATCAAATGATTGCTTGAATCTCTCATAGATTATAAACTAAGATACCTTTCTCCTTGATCGGTCGGAATTTTTTGTTGGCCGGTGAGATTACATTCCTAGTTGAAACAACCATAATCACTTTAGATACTTTTAAGACCAATATGGCTATTTAATGTCTTTATTTGAAATAAAGTCCATTTCAACTTCTATTTGAGAAAATGAGAGCGCTTCAAGCTTTTATTTAGAATTTTCCCAAACTTAAATTTAAGTTTCTGAATTTTAAGAGGGTGCCGTTATTTTCCACCCCATGTGTGGCTAGATTCAATGGCCTTTAATTATTCAATTGTAATTAAAGTGGCAGATCCCAATTTATTTACTTTATTTCTTTTGTTAGTTTTTCTATTCCTACGTAGGATTGAGTTGTTATAACTAAGAATATTACACGTTATATGCTTGTTTATTGTGGATATCCCATGTATATTATAGGCGTAATTTTTTTTAAAGATTTTATTCCATAAAATTAGTTTTATCCAAAAGAATTTCGACGAAACCTTGTTATTTTTTACATTGTCGAGCAAATACATAGATTAGCTATCCAGTAAAATCTAGAAAAAAAATTAACATGAATAACTTTTTAATGCAATCACGTATTTATAGACAAACATATTTGTGCATATCGCCATCAAATATTTTTTATCACTTATCTTTTATATACATATTCATGTTATGGGATGACCGGATGAAACCACCAAAAAAAAAAAAAAAAAAAAAAACTTCTTTAAAGCTTTTCCAAGAAAAATCATAGTTATGTTCCTATTCATTAAACTTCAATAGATGGAATCTAATTATATCAAAGCTTTGCATAAAATAAGAATTTTTTCGTAAAATATTGTTGAAAACTTATTATTTTAGATTGATAGAAAATAATATCACTCCCGAAGTGTTTACAAACAATATAAAGATGACTCATTGTGCTTAAGTTATTCATTTCAATGTTTTTAGTGCTTTTCTAAATACTCTTATAACATCTTACATGCTCCATGTCAAAGCATCTCACCAACAGTAATGAAAAAAAGAAGAAGACAAATTCTTCGATATAGCAAATATCGAGACTTAATATATATTTTAGACTTGTGAAATTAAAAAATAAAAAATTCACGAAGAAAGTAGGCTTTTGAGATAGGTGGGATGAAAAATAGACAAGTTGTTATAAAAACTAGGGGTGAGCATGATTTCAAGGTGGAACTTGAAATTGAAGAATTGGACAGGTGGAAACCTATACTATTCCAAATTCCAAGGCATGCAAGTAAGTTCCAGGTTTCAAAAATTGAGAACCTATTTCGATGGGTAGGGTTTAGGTTCTAAGCAGGTAGAATGTGGAACTTGGAATCTGAAATAAGTTTGAGTTAATACCCTGAAAAACCCCAAATTAGTACATCTGTGACAAATTTACCTAAACTATTTTTTTGACCATGAAAAATCCTAAACTAGTACACTTGTGACAAATTTACCTCAACTAATCATAAAAAACTCTAAACTTGTACATTTATGACAAATTTACCCAAAACTAATTTATTCGACTGCAAAAAACCCAAAACAGGTAAATTTGTGACAAATATACTCTCTACTAAATTGGATTAATACCACAAAAAAATTAAAAAAAATTGTAAACTATGACAAATGGAGCGTAAAATCCCAAATTGGTATACCAGTCAACTATCACGTGTCATTTAACTTAATAATTTGATAGTAAAATTTAACAAAAACTAACAGAGGGTAAATTTGTCATGAGTGTACTAATTTGAGGAAAATTTGTCAAAAGTATATTAGTTTGGGATTTTTTATGGTCGAAAAAATAGTTTGGGATAAATTTATCACAATTATACTAGTTTGGGGTTTTTCAGGGTATTAACCTAATAAGTTTTTGCTTTTTTCTTAGTTTATTTTTTTTGCATGATTCTATGATATTTCATGGTATTTAATGATGAGTGTATAATTTGGAACTACTAGTCTGAGTTTCTATTTTATGACTAATGCTTTTATTTTGTTAATATTTCATATTATTCGTGTGTCTAAATATAAGTTATGGTTAGTTGATTGTAACAACAAGTGGTGTTATTAAAGATGTTGATATACTGCAATCGTTCAATTAATAATACATGTTGAACTTGGGTAGAACCCGAAACTGACCTTGGAATTGGTGATAAAGTAGGTTTTAGGTTATAAGGTTTGCATAATAGGTTTTAGGTTCCAAAAAATAAAAAATCTGTTTTAGCGGGTAAATTCTACATTCTAAATGGAACCTATACATAATTCAGATGGAATTTATAACTGCTCATCCCTAATAAGAATAATGATGCATAAGAGGCTATTTTTTATTTTCTAAATAGCAGTAAGTTCTAATTTGACAAAAACCATAAACAAACACAAGCATGTGACATTCTTAATTATGATAATTAAATCCTATACATAAATAGAAAACCTAAAAAAAGAACAAGAAAAAATTAATTTGGAGCACCACTTTTGATTGCAATTGAAGGTGAGGACAATATTGTCCTCATTTAGTAAAAATGAGGGAGGATTTAATTATATAGGGAATGAAAATAGTGTCGCCTAAAATAAAAATATAATGTCGCGTCGGCAATAGTTAAATATCGAGTATCGAATAGTATAACCTTATTACAATTATGGAAATTGACCCCAACTTTACTCAGCAAATTAAGTGACTTTGTTTTTACTTAATCAAATCATGTAAGTCAAAACTAGTTATGATTGTCAAACACGGTGCAAAATGTATCAATTTTCTAGTACCCGTTGAGTCATAAAATAGGAATCTAATAAGTAATGTAGGGTTACTTATGGTGAGTTTGTTTCATGGAAAATAAATGATTCAAAAAATATTTTCCTAAAAATGATTCTTTTTACTACTTGCAAAAAAGAATGAACAAAAAGTATTTTCATCATTTATGAAAATATCTGAACATTAATTGTTGGCGATAATGAAAATATTTTTTATTAACTAATTATTTTAAGCAGCACAAGTGATCATTTTTTTTATAATTTTTTTTTTTCAAATTGTTCATTGATTGCATAACAAATGAAACCTTAATAAGTTCGATAGAATAGTAATTTATTGAGAAAACCTACCAATTGCTGTCATTTTCTATCCTTAGTAAGAGACTGAGTATATCTATCTATCAATTTTAATTTATCATCCAACAATTCTTTGTGCATGATTTCAACGCCTATCAATGCTTAAAATTTTACACTTAGATTTTCCTAACATGAATTTTCAATTTTACCAAATAGGCCTAGTGCATTATAAGCACGGGATGGGTTCGTTGGGCAACGAGGCCTCTCAATTAATCTATCTGATTGCTCATCGGGAGTAAGCACGGCTCCAACGGGCCAGTCTCAACAGAACTTTAGGCCCAGCCCAAGCTATTACGCTGGGCTTTGCTAGGCCCCAAAGTGTGTTCACCCTGATCGGAGATAATATGACCCGCAATGAATGAGCACGGTTAGGTCGTGGAGGTATTGGCCCGGTCTGAACCTGGTTGTACTTTAACAGAAGAAAAATTGTGTACTGTGATGAGATTAAGTAGGTATGTGATCAAGTTCACGAGCAGTGTCTTGAGTTTGAACTAATTTGCCCGAAAGAGAGACTGACCAAAAGGCCACAGGGCTTGGACATCTCTGAGTAGGACTAATACCAATTCATAACAATGCTGTTCATTCCTTGAGCCTCAGTAGCCACTGCTGAATTAAAAGTCTACACTAGTGAAAGGGAAAGCCAAACTTTTGTCAGAACTACATACAAGAAACGTGTAATCTTTACCGGTATTTTCTCTTGTGTTACTGACGAAACTAATCAAGGAGCATGTATAATCTCAAGCTCAGTTTCTCCGGAGAATTCTCAGTTAACTATGGCTACTCGAACAGTGGGCTACTTCAGTGTCCTGTTGATAGGGCTGTTGGTGAATGACTTGTAGATTGGTGCTCTCCTCTGCTGTATAGCTTCCTTCAGATGATGTATTTTCGCGTTGACTCTGGCTGAGAACCTGACTTGCGTCGTCCTCTTCGAGTTCTGCCGCTCTCTCAACGACATCTGCTTCTCCAAGAAGTCCTTTCTGCCGTGCTTCATCTCTTGGATCACATGGTCGTCCAATGGGTAAAATGTCCTTTACAGGACCATGTAAACCAAGTATGGAAGCAGCGACATGACGACCACAAGCAGCGTGATGATCCAAAAGCTAGGAGCTCCTCCGATGGCCTCAGTCAGTACATGAAATCCCGTATTGGATTAGGAGGGAGGGAGCGTGCCGTAGGTGAGCAAGAAGATGTACCACAGCAATATGCTTCCCCAGATGAACAGGTGCTGGATCCAAGTGAAGTGACTGATTATGAGGGCCATCTGGCAATTCATTGTCCATATCACGCACGTGTATGTGATCGTGCCTAGGTATGCTATGTCAGCGACATTGCTCTTCCCCAAGAAGGCGACTGAAGAGAGTGTGTGTATGGTTGAGAGGAAGATCAAGGAAGCAACAGCGCCATTAAGTATCTAGCCAATTATTCGCTTCCAAGAGAAGCAGATGCCTCTTTGACCCTGTTTATATAGGGCAGGAAACTGCAGAGACGACAATTAATGGATCGAGAAAGGAAAGAGAAAAGGACAGATGCCATTTTGGGACTGAGATAAATATACAACTTGTTACAGTACTTGAACTAAACAGTGATTTGTGGATTTTTTAGAATCTACATGATGAGACACATCTGATGGAACGTCCTGCTCAAATACTCCCAAGGATATGACCGGCAACGATGTCAACAGGAAGTTGAATGGCATCATGTACCAATTGTCATATAGTACCAGGCCGGAGAATGATGTGTAGAACTCATAGTAGAATAGCATCAAGCCAAACACGATGTTCTTGTACATGAAGTAAAGGATCTGTCACCCAAAATGCAACACATCAGAGATAAAAATTCGCCAACATTTGTCCTTAAGAGTAGAATTTGGACATATTAGTACCAACTTGGAGATTCTCTTGTAACACCAATGTCCATGCACGATCAGAAGTCGCTCAAGGAACTGAAAATGGGGCAACGAGAAGTTGCTAGCCATAGCAGCCTGCAACATAAATAAACAGCATGTCATTGTTCAGCTTCCAGTGGGGGTTGACTTAGAATTTAGAAAAGATTGCTTAGTCAAAAGGTGACATGAAGTGACACTAGTCTTCACCTGGATGCCCTCCACGCCACTGATCCCAACTCCAATGTCGGCTTCTTGAATCATGCCGACATCATCTGCGCCGTCTCCTATTGCCAGGGTAGTCTTGCCGGTGAACTTCTTCACCAATCGGGTAATCTGAAAGTTCCTACTTAGTGTCATTACTTAGTGCATGGTTGTCAATAGAAAAACTTATTATGCCAAGATGAGCTGATTTTCTAACGGATAATACTTACAAGTAAAACTCAAATCTTACGAGGGCTTTCTGTTTTGCTGTCACGTGGCAGCATATGACAGAAGCACACTAGACAGCCAACCGTAAGAATAGATCCTTCACATCGCTTCTTAAAGCAATCTCGAGGGCCTGCCCATCTACCACCAGAGCAAAGAGCATATCCTTGTTGTGCTCTTCGTTTAATTCTTGCGAAAAGCTTTCAATTTGGCTTACCAAAGCTTTTTTCGCCGCCTGAAAAGATGATACACTGCATGTCATCACCAACCTCCAAGAAGAGCAGGATCTCTGGCATTTAAAACATCTTCTAGAACAAATTAAACAATTGTTGCAAGGCAACTGTCATTACTTGATTGCATTTACTACTTTGCTCATAAACCTATGCTTTGCCCTTCTGCTTTTGATGCTTTTTGCCTTCACTTTTCTGATCTCGACATATATATTTGATCATCCAAAGGTGGAAAAAGAATTCAATTGATATATGACCGAACCGAGTCTCTGACTCGTACTATTTTTAAATAGTTTGTACTGCAAATTCTTGTACGATTAGTAAATTTCATTATGCACAGTACGGTCAAGCATATGAAATTCGTCATTTCTATCACATTAACATTATAACAACACTAAAAATCATGTGTCAGAACACTTTCAAGTATCACCTCCGAGTGGTTGCCACATCCTGAGTCCTTGACAGAACTCAAACGAAACTGCCTCATATCTTGTTGAAGCAAGCTGCATGCGAATCTAGCAGAGCAAAGAGAAAAAATATGAACCGATTAGCTTTTTAAGAGATTAAGATGGTCATAACCATTGGGTCCATACTATAAAATAATCAACTATCATTATAGCTAGTGAGTTTCAGAAGATGAGACACACCCAATGTTGATTGCAGTCTCCTCCTCGTCACCAGTAAGCAGCCAAATTTTCAAGCACGCTTGAGCAAATTTATCTATGCATCTGGAACCTGTGCAAGTCAAGCAAATGTACTGTCTTTCAAATCCAGATTGAGAAGCTCTACTTTGTAGAGGTTAAACAAGTTTATGTCCCTTTTTATCCAAAAACTTGTAGAGATATATATCAAATGCTTGATAAACATCTCAATGATCAGCGATCATGTATCAATTACAATGACAGATTTATTGACTTAGTTCTGCAATAACACCGGAGTATTGCTTTCTTTTTGTTGAGTAAGAGTTGAAGTATTATTTCTGCAGTTGAAAGGAAACAGATAATGTTTTTGTCAGCAATGTTAATTCTTGAATGCATGAAAACCAGAGAAACTGATACTTTATCTACCTCTTATTTATCCAGCTTTATGTTACTAGTTGCGTTCAAATCAAATGAGAGGACCTAAAGGAAAACCTAAGATAAAGAAAATTCAAAATTAAATGACATCGAGAATTAACTAACCCTTTTTTGTAACTTGTCCTCGATGGCGGCAACCCTCCACAGAATCAAGTCCTTTTCGATCATTGCAGATGAACTCTCCAGCAATTCATCCTTTTCAGGACCCACGGTGGTCATAGCTTTCATGAATATCGAGTTCCAGTGTTTGTACTCGGCCCTTTTGACGGTACAATATGCAAAGGCCAGAGTTCGAAAACCGTTTTCAGCGTAACTCAAAAGGTGTGAACTCGTTGCCTCCAAAAAATGATGCTGGGAAAGCAAATCAAATAGACCCATGAGACACCCCCAAAAAAACAAATAACATTTGGATCTGATTGATACTTTCAGGAATCAGCGAATACCTGTCCGCTCCTTTGCACAAAAGAAAGATTTGACCGTCTTCAGTGCTCACAATCACAGGCGTTCGCTTGCGAGAACTACTGAACTCCAACGGGTTCAAAAGCTTATACTCCCTGAATGTTACTAATAGAGGCGGTTCCTCAACCACTAAAACATATTTTCAAGGAAACAAACGAATAAACAACACCAGAATGGAATCAGAAGGCCAAGAGAATACCTTTCCACAACGCTTCCCAAGTCTGGGTCGAGCTCCTTGAGAACCATTACTGATTGTGTCCTCTTGCAGAACTGAAAGCCGAATTCCTGAGAGGTGATCAAGAAAGCGACTTCATCTGGCGACTCTGCCTCAAACTTCAACTTGTCTGCTCGATCATCTTCAATGGGTATGCCAGGGTGACACAGGGCCATCACTCTGAAGAACATTGTTATGTCATACACGTTGGAATCGCGAGTCCATCGCCCATCCATCGCCCATCTTCTCTGTGAACATCCGAAATTTTCGGGTCTTTCGAGTTTGGACTCCCTAAATATTCTGGAGCGCCTATATAACCCATCTGAGTGCCGATCTTGCCTGCGGAGAATCCACAGATCTCGATGCTTGGGCTCATTGCATAAGATTCATCGACACTAGACCTGCATGCAACCATATCAGAGTTCATCGTACAAGAAGCTGCTAGATCCACTTCGTTCAAGTCACCGCAATACGAGACTCCTGCAATGGAGCATTTCCTAAATTCCATCTGGTTACAGGTCAAAGTCCCCATTTTATCTGACAAGATGATCGATACCTGACCGAGCTCCTCATTCAGATTCGAAGTGCAGGCTCAGACAGACTGGCATGTTGCTTCGTCGAACATTTGTATATCCTTGTTAATGAGGACAGCTTGAAGTACTTTTACCACTTCAATGGACACAGAGAGACATAGGAATCAAATAGCCATACAGCACCAGAGCCCTTACGAATTGCATAATTGCCGACAATACCAGTTTTGACGGTCTAAAGAATAGATCTTCATCTTGTAAACGGAGGTACCACCAACTCATCATCTGGGAACTGACAAGCAATGCAGAAGCGATAAAGGTCACCAGTGAAATCAAAACAAGGATTGAGAAAACTACGTTTAGAGGGCGACTTCATGGATTTCCTTACCGTCTTTGTGTCAGGTCCGGTGAAAATGACGACTCCATATATGTACTCTGTGTTCTGGAGTTTGGAATCTCCCAGAAGCACATGTGCAGGGCACAGAGGATGCAATTCATTCTGAAATTCCAAGTTTCTGACGAAGGAATACAAATTCGGATTTGGGTCCCCACAGTTTATAGTAGCTTCGAATTTACTCATGGTGTCATCCTCATTTAAACCAAGACTGGCTTCTACGCATCTCTTAGCTTTCAGATTGGTCTCTCCATCAAGATTCATAGTCTCGACATAACAAACGCTGTCCTCAAATTGAAGAGAGTAAAAGGGTCACCGGAAAATACTGATCCTTCTGTACTTTAACATCCCCGACGGAGACTTGTTGCCACGGTTTTTTGACAAATAGACCATCCCCTATGTGAGTCTTTACGACATGAGAGTTCACTTCCGAATCCTAAGAAAAGTTTTAGTAACTACAGCATTAGTCCAAGACTACAAGGAACTTTTCAATTTTTGGCTCCTGACAGACGATTAAATGCACTGAAATGAGTTTGGACAGAACCACCTAGACAAAAAGTCCAATTCGCAGTATTCTAAAACTGAAGTGGTTAGAATGAGAGTGAGCATCATACAAATTATTAAACAAGAAATTCTGAGGAAGTAGTCTTTAGAAGGATCATTATGGCCATTCCGCAGAAGGTTCAAGTCACACAGCCAAAAACTTGAACAAGAAAAAGAACGAACTACAAACATATGACGAACAATAAGATGACTGCAGAAAAAGATTCAATGTCCTCACACCTGTAAGAACCTGTGCCAATCTTCTACCGCCTCCTTGAGCGTGCAGATCCCAACCACAAAAACAACAGGGATAATCAGACTCGGTGGAGTGAAAGGAGCCAATGAGGTGAGGGACAATACTGCTGCCAGCAGGAATTAAAGATTGGCCACTCTTCGAAGAGAGACCTTGGGAGGAACGTCACCACATTGTACTTGGTCGTGGATATGTAATTGGTTGGGTACTTGTGAGGATTCATTTTGGTGCAGATGAGGCTTGCTGCAGAAAACAACCCGTGAGAATCCCGGCCATCCTATAAGGCTTTTAATGGGAACTGGATCGGCATTGGGGGGCCGGAAGCACAAGAATGTGTATAGCTTGCTCCATCGTATCTTCCTCTTTGTTCTTCCGCTCGACTCCTGCATTTCGCTTGCCAACTATAATTTCAAGTTGCCTCCCCTCTATAAAGTGAATGGAGCTCTTACAACGTTATCAGACCTTAACAAAACGAAATATCTACAAATTACAATCCTGTGTTCCTTCTCTGTCCAAAATCAACTCCATGTCGTAACATCACATATCTCAACTATAAATGTAGAACAAATTACCCTTCTCTTCCTTCATTTTGTCCTCTTCTGCTGGGCGTTGGCTCACCTTGTCCCTGTGAAGATGAAGATGAAGATGAAGAAATGAATCAAGATTCAGAGGAATCAGCAAAGGAAATACTTCGAATCACTCTATTTCAATATGATTGTAGTACAAAGCTTCTGTATATCAATGACAGCTTATGAATACAAATCCTCTGTTTTACATCCCCTGTTTTCTGTCTCTCTATCACAGCACGTATCAGCTATACAATGCAGAGCATCCATTGATGATTGCTCTCTAAGCTCTATCTCTCTATTTTGCTTCTTCACTGAAGAAGAAGAAGACTACTTATATCAGAATAGAACAACAAACTGAATACAACTAACTGTTTCTTAATTTGTTTCATCACTCTAAACCGAATAACAGCATGTGTGTCAGTTGAGATCTACACGACTTGGCGATCCACATCTTCTTTATTTCAGGCTTTCTTAATCATTGATAACAATCCATGTCTGCCTTCATCACGAGCTCTTCACTGTTGATCATCAGCTCATTGTTACTTTCCCGTTTTTGTTTTTCCATCGTGTTCTTGGCTTCGCTTTGCTGCTCCGTCTAACTCTTTCTCTTCATAGTTCTTTCTCTTCCAGCATCAGTGTTATCTGCTGAATTTATAGTGGCTGAGTGAGACTTTGTTCCTATATGCTTAACAGTCCCAACTTTACATATCAGCAACTGCAATACAAGAAGTCGACTCTTTCGTTGCATTATCCCCATCTTCCAATGTTGCACGGCAATATAAAAATTGGAGGTTGATGCATTTTCTTGGTCTTTCTTCTTGGACAGCGACATCCTTGGGGCTTTTCTTGGATCATGCAGGCCTTCTGTTATGCCTTACAATGTTCCTTCAGAAAGAAAACAATATACCTCTAAGCTAGTCCAAGAGCTGATAAGATAAGCAAACCACTTCTCCAATATTCTCGAAAGAATCCCTTTAGGCAATGTCTCATCTGTTGCCTACAGCCTGCGAAAGGTCAAGCAAGAGTGCAGTGTTCCTACTTGAGTGCGCAAAAGAATTTCTTTAAGATTTGCAACTCTTCTTTCTTTCTCTCAGAACGTGTTGTGGTTTTCATCTGTATGTTATGCGGAATAGCAATCTCACTTCAGGCCTCCGGCTGAGATGCAAAGACACCTTCTCTCTCTCTCTCTGTGAATGAAGAAAATCGGCTTTTATTTTATTTTATTTTGGCCATTGAAAGAGGTCCAATAATGGGAATTAGTGGGCGTTTATGATCAATTTGAGTTAGTTTTGTTACTCTGTCATTTTGTTATGCTGCAGCGTGTTATTTGCTTTGGTAACAAGTTTTTCTTTGTCATTTGTTTTCCTTCTGAAAGTTTGCAGTATGAATAAACGTGATTAGGTTTTATTTAAATTATTGTGGTGTTATTTGAAGAATTGTTAGCATCAACATCTCTGAGGATCTTTCATGCTAATTAAATTACTAGATTTTCTTTTCTGGGTGATGAATGGAAAGGAGTTGGGTCAAAATTCGTAGGATGATTCCTCGAGATTGCATTTTCTAACAGTATTGGGAGTAGGATATTGTCCCTTGTATGATGCAATAATGCAGCTCCTAAAAACTAGTGATAAATGTGGGAGGAAATTCATTTGAGTTTGAGATATATCAGAATTATACTCGATGGTTCAATCATGGGGAAGATGTTTATGAGGTGAATAGTTCAAGTGAAGATAAATATAATGAAGGAGGCTGTTAGAAAGTTCAACCTAAAAGTTTAAGTTGGTAAGTGGAGGAAGACCACATGAATATTTAGGGTGGTGAGCTCTTTTGAGGGTGCTGTTGGTTGTGAAAGAAGTGGCGTAACAACACTCGAGGGCGGGTTTGATCAAACATGAATGCATTGATGCAATGTTGCTACAACCACCACCTTGTAATAGACTTAATGGGTGGTTACTCAATCTATAATGAATCCAATAGCATATTAAGAAGTCGAACACAAAAGCTTAAACTAATAGGTGAAGGAAAACTACATAAATATAAAGAGTATTTAAAACCCTTCGTCAAGCAATGTGAGATAATACTTCCATAGAGGCGATGGCATGTTTATTAGCATCAACTTAAATGATCTAGAGAAAGGTCAAGAAAGTGGAGGATGATTCCAATGGAGTTGTGAAAACCTTTGGATGGATACCCTACATTTGAGCTGAACTCTTTCTAGTTAAAGAATCTCTTTCTAGTTGCTTTAGAAAAAATTAGGAGAGTCTCTAAAAGAAATGCAGAGTTATGCTTTTGGAGGCAATATACTATGGAGTGATGGTCTTGCTTATGGGTTCAACACAGACGAGGATGAAATGTTTGTAAAGTTTCCTGGGCTGAAGAGAAGTCAAGATGTATTCGTGGCTGCGGTGTGGGTCCAAAACCCTAGAAAGCTACTTCTAGTAGAAAGATATGTGAAATTGCAGAAAAGAAAATTCAAGAAAAGACTAGATGGGCAGATCAGGCCGCAAAATCCATGGAGGTGGCCAACAAAAAGATTGGAGAGCTTCAATGTCATGCCCAGAACCCTGAGCACGCGAACATCCCTTGATGATTGATTAATTACGATGTCTCAGGATGCGACGCCGATCCATTTTTTTTGTTTTTTTTATCTTTCGATTAAACGCATGCGAAATCAATTATATAAACACCCAATCAACCAACAAATATCTGGGGATAGTACACACAAAACAATTATTTCTAAAACACCGCTTTTATTTATTTGTTTGCTAACCCCAGGAAACTTAATATTTACAAGCCCTTACATTGTAGCTCCCTACCAACCATCTCAAAAATCAGCAAGGGGGTCAGGGTTAGTCTAAACTTCACTAACACGAGACCAACCAAAAGTGATGTCATTGAGACCCCAAACCGCACGCGATGGTCCTCCATACTACGAGTCTAAAAATATTTAACAACAATGAGGTGAAATATAAATCTCAACGAGCTAACGGCCTAAGTCCCGATTATGACGCAAAAAGGAGGCAGCCTAAACATGTAACGTCATACAATCTTACCTTGGCTTGGCATACTCTGCATATTAATACGTCACATATGCTATTATCAATACAATAAGCATAATCAATAATCATAACACATAACTCTCATGCACCAAGTATCCACACGGGTCCCGATTATAAGGTAAAACTTGTTTTAGCACGTTCCATATCGTACCTAACAATTTTACTCCATAATCAAGCGTAATGCATCTCAATCATTCACACGTATTCTAATTATTACAACCCCTAGGGCCACGGCCAACACACAAGTTGGCCATCTTTCGGCATGACCGGGCACGTCTAAAACCCCTGCCTAGACGGCATTCCGTAAAAGAGTATCGGTCCGGCCTCAACCGCAACTCGGCATCTGGACCCCTGCTGAGTATCCAATAAGAATCGGGCATTACCCCAAACTCTTGTTGGATGACGGTTCAATTAAGTGACCACACAAGTACACCAGCACTCAAACCAATTTTTATCTGCCGTCAATTAGCCATTGTAAAATAGTTCATGCTTAAATAACAAACCTTAGAAAATCTTTACATTTAAAATTCCGGTAAAATAATCGCACACATATTTAAAAAATCAACCATTTAAACTTTGCATACTTTCCTTTTAAAATCCCATTGTTTTATTTAGCATGTAAAATTCGGCATTCAAACCCGACACCTCAAAATTTTCTATTTTCTTACCCATAAAGCCTTTTTTTTTTGAAATAGTAATTAAAGCATATACATTAAACAACCAATAACACGGTATAACAAGCTCAAATAATCAGAATTATACATAGGTCCATCCATTAAAACAAGCATAAAATTCCACTTTAATGGCTAATCCGTCATTAAATTACACTAATTGCGATAAATTAAGCAAATCATGATTAATTAGACTAATTACGATTAATTAAACTAACTCGATTAATTAGCCTAACTATAATTAATTAAAAAATAATTGACGTTAACTAAAATAATTACGATTAATTATATAAATAAAAATTAAATAAAAAGCTTTGATTAATTAAATAAATCACGATTAATTAAAATGAACTTAATTAATCTAACCGCAATTAATTAATCTAATCGTAATCACTTAAACTAATTGTACTTAAATTTAATCTAAACCATCCTTAATCGCAATTAAGACTAAATCAAAATTAACTAATACTAACCGTCATTATCTCTAAACTAATCTACCCCTAAATGTAATTAACATCCTAATCCACAATTAGGAAGTTAAATCACGAATTTTCAGCGATGGCGAGCTTGTGGCGACGGTGGCGCAACGGCGTTGAGAACTCGGATCCCACGGCACCATCGACAGCACGGCGAAGGTGGGGGCTTGAACGGCAACACGGGTGCGGCAAAAGCGGTGGTGATCCGGTGGCAAAGAACAACGGCCAAAGATGGTGGTTCGGTGAAGTTGAGGAGCGGCCAAGCTTGGTGGTTCGGCGGCAAATGGCACAGCTTCAAGCGGCGGACGAAGGAGGTGTGAGATGGTGATGGTGATGGTGGTGCGGTGGTGGTGGATGAAGTGGTGAGATGAGTGGATGATGATGGTGGTGGAGATGGGGGATGATGAACAAGGAAAGAAGAAAAGGGAGAAGAAGATGAAGTCTAGAGGAAATGAAAGCAAAGAAATGGAGGGGAAGAAGATGAAGATGGAAAAAAGCGGGGGTGGTGTGCGGGGCTGTTCTGCAGAGAGGTAGCGTGAAGGAAGAGGAGAAAGAGAGAGAAGAAAAAAGAAAGAAAAGAAAGGGGGTTCAGCAAAATGGGGGAGGACGTGAGGGGTGGGGAGAGAGAGGAGAGAAAAGAAAAACAAGATTTTTCCTAAAATATTTCCCAAAATCCCATCCTACTCTTCATCCACCCATCCTTAAAACCCTCTTGGCCTAGTATCATGTCCCAACTTTTCTTTTTATTTCTATTTTCTTAAAACAATCTTTTTGGACCAAAACTTTTTAATTTTGCCACTTGATCCGAATTATTTTTTTTCCAATCTCCAATTTTTCGTTCGATAATTCATTTTCCGAAAATTTCGAACTCGCCGATAATTCGACGGACGATGAGGCGATGTCCAATAATTTAATTTCAAAATCCTCGAAAGTTTGATACCTAAAATCGAATTAAATTTCATGATTAAAAATTGATTGAACACAACTTTAGTACGACCTAAGCTATTGGATGGCTTTTAGGGGCTCTCGCGCGGTTGGCCCCTGGTTGATAATTTTCGATTCATATTTGTGCCTCTTCGAATCGTGGACGACCCCCAATTGTCATGTACTTGCGAGGGTTTAATTATGTACCCTAAATATAAGATCTAAAAAAATCGATTTATCGTCGTTCGACGTGAATATCGTAATCATGCGAAATCACCCACAAACTAACTATGTACTTCCGTTGAATCAATTTATATCCGTTCACTAATTAACTTATAACAATGTAGTATTAACCATTATCGATCCTTATGATCGAGCGGTCGATTTCTGATCAAATTCTTTGGTTTTCACGTTTTAACCATTTACGGTCTCACCCAATAGATTAGTTAATTCGTGAGTGATCAATTCAGAGTAAAGTAACTTTAAATGCATTGACGAAATAACTATTTTATATATTTCGAAATAGGGCCAAATTTCGGGATATCACATTCAAGGTAGACTGGAAGTGTTGCTTCCAATCGATTTTCGGTTCTATTCAAGGAATGACATCGTGAAAAATTGGCTAAGCCTTGCCATCAATGACTGAGGCAAATGGTTCCCTCCATAATGCTAGAAAATTACTAGTAGAGTTTAGGTACTTATATTCAATGCTCGAAAGTGAGTGATCTTGTCATTTATATCCTTCCATGAGATTGCTGTGGCGCTGTTAATTAAGTTTCGGGCTTCAACAATCTTATGTAAGTTCTTAGGCACCATTTATTTAATGAGAAATGATTGATTTGGAAAACATTTTCTAAAAAATAATCCCTATTATCATTTACAAAAATGAATGAAATGAAATGTATTTTTTTTTTTATTGTCAATGGAAATATTTAGATATAAATTATAGTTAATGACAAAAATATTTTTATAGACCAATTATTTCAAAAGATCCGAACAATCATTTTTTGGAAAATGTTTTCCAAATCATTCATACTCAGCGAAGCAAACATAACCTTACTTCCACTCTCTTTTTTCCATATTATAACCAAAATCTATGAAATTCTTTTAAGAGTTTTCGAAGTAACTTCTACTGCAGTTTACATATCTATATTTATAGGATGAAGATGAAAATTTGGTTTAAGTAGTCAAGTTGAGCATCTACTTCTTGGATGAAAATTTGTATTGTGTTTCATTGACTTGCAACGTGAGCAATTATTAGCAACTTATGAGTTTTTTTTCTTTTTTTAGGTCTTCAGTTTCTTGGAGTGGTAATTAAATTGTAAATTTTAGTGACTAATAGATTATCAGTGGCGACACGTTTACATGAATTCATCGAGATTAGTTTAGACTATCAATACAAGTTTTACGTATTTTAATGAGGATCACATGTGGAGGTGTTTTAATAAAAGACCATTAATATGACAGATTCATAAAGTAATTATGTATTTTGACAACCATTGTTTAATGTAGAGAAATATGCACTTTCTTATAATATAAAACATGAATCCAATTTTTTTCCATACAAAATATAAGTAAGTAATGACTTAATCATTGACGGTTCCGATATGTCAATTTAATACAGATTTTGAACTATTACATAGAAACTTGGAATGTATATACTCGCATAAACTACTGCCTTGATATTATTATCCTCGATTCTTACTTACAAATTTAATTAATGTGTTCAATGTTATAAGGCCATATTTTTTCGATATGGTAGATCCATCATTCTAAGTACATTAATAATATATGTCTATGCATCTTTTCAAACCGTAGCCTCAGTTATATATATATTATTTTTGTTTTTTTTTATAATTTTTTTTTTGTCATTCGAGGCAGCGGGCAAATCTTAATTTAGTTGTAGATTGAAGCACAATGATAGGTACAAAAATCATAACTTCTATAAATTAGGGGATCCTAATGGAGACAAATTAAAATTTGCAATCAAACTAGGATCAAGTACAGATCTCAGACGCAGACTACTAAAATTTGCGCGGCAAAGATTCTTCATGGCAGCTGTTTTAGGTTACTTTGCTAATACTTTTTTCTTGCTTGCTAGATGTGGGAACCCACATGAAAGTGCATCGAGATTCAAAGCGAAGCAAATAAAAACATAAGAGTACCTTCCATTCCACCTCAACATGTTCTCGGCCACACGCGCAACGAGAATATATCCAGCTCACTTCTTGATTAATTCATTAAAGCCACACAACTCACATACAAACAAAGTTCAACAGAACGAAATCGAAACAAAGACATGTTACAACAGATTATTCAATTCTTGATCCTTGTAATCCAGCAAGAGAAGGCCCATACCTAGCCAACAGCAAGAACTGCCATTAACTAACGAAGCCGCCGCTGGGGGAGAGGGGGGGGGGGGAGGAGTTATTTTAGCCTTTGTGAAGCAGTCCTTTTGAAGAAGCAGACAATGCACAATCCATTGGCTGAAACCCAACTCTTCCTTTCTCCAAGTCATACACAACCTCCACATTTTGCTGTTGGAAGCTCCCAAAAACCCCAGCTGGTCCATCGCCATCATCCATGCTCTGGAACAACAAGCACTTGACCACACTCGAGTTGATTGGAGCTCCCATTGCATAGAAGCTATTCCCATGAGGAAGCACCAAGCTCACATTGTTCAAGAAGTGGAATGTGATTGGAGGGAGGTCGTCATTCATTGGGTTAGTGTTGTTGGGACATGGAACCTTGTAGCAAAGATCAAACCCGCTTCGTGCCTCCACTTCCTTGGCCCTCGGGTAACTTATTGCGGACTCAATGATGGAGAGAAGCTGTGAATAGAACGGTTCTGGCAGGTGGGTGTACGTGGTTCCTGAGTCTATCAATAGGCCCCCGTTCCCTTGAGAGTCGAACTCTCGCAGATTAGTAGGCACTGTGGTCACACCCGCGTTCCCCACCGTGATGCCCTCGAGACCGGTGTAGTAGTAATTGGGGTAAATTGGGCACTTCAACATCGGGGTGAACTGCAAGTCTCCCCTTGGGGCTATGGCCGCATCTCCTATGACTAGAGGGCTTGAGATGTTGGGGTTGTTTGCATACTTGAACGCCAAGAAGCAATGCGAAAAGCCCTTTTGGAGGAACCCTAATTGAGAAGGAAGAGAAAGAGAGCCCCCCCCGAACCCCGCAAGCCCTATCGGCTCATGGTAGGTGGACCCAGCACACCCAAAAGTAAAATTTGGAATTTCCCTTATAACATTAGGGTTAGCACCGTGAACCCTGATGGTATCCCTAGTCAATGTCCCAGCGACAATCCCGCCTGCACCGTAAGTGTAGGCAAAGGAGGGGCACGGCCAAATGCACTTGCCCTTGAGGATAGTCGATAATGAGCACCCGGCCATGATGCATGTGTCGTACGGGTTATCTGAGTTATGAACATTAATGCAAAAACGGCTAGAGCAAGTGTCCCTAAGTGCTGAAGAGGAATAAGATGGAGAGAAAGCGGTATACAGCTTATTGTTCCTATAGTCATCACAGTCCATGCAATCGAAAGTCAAGTTCCCACATGGAACCCATGTGAGGTCACTACCGGTATCTAGATACACTTGAATGACTTGGGAGGGTGTTCCTATGTTGAGAGATATGAAGTAACCATCTCGTACTTCTCTCAGAGGCTCCACCATGTCCTGCATTTCCACGGTCTTTCTTCTCCAATAAGGTGATGCATTTCTAGATGGAAGGTCAGTTCGGGAACTTCTCAAACCTAGGACGAGTGAACTAGGGGTTCCCTCACTTGCAAAGCAGAAGGACTTGTTGGAAGTATAAAATGCAGAGGAAATTAGGAGGAGTAAGAAGAAGTATGTAGGCTTATATGCCATCTTGAGCTCTTCTTTGTTTAGACGGCGATGCTGAGGCTATTCCGCGAACCCTTATTTATAGAGAGGTGGTGTCGTGATAGCTCAAGAATTTGAAGGTGGGGTCTCCGAAGAAACACGTGTTGCACGCTCACAGAAGATGAAGCTAGACTCTCCAAAAAGTGCATAACTTGGGGGTTCAGGCAAAGCATGCATGTGGGAGCTATTTAGCAGACTTTTCTTTGGTTCGAGATTTATCTATTTTAAGTTGGGCTTTCAAATTACCAGAAGAAAATATAAATATTTCATGTAACATTTATATCACGTCACTTACAATACCATGACTATCGCAATGTAGATTGAGCTACCAATTTAATTAAATATTCATTTCAATCACCTAGTAAAGTATTATTTGAATACTCATCTATCGATAATTTATGTCATGTTGGTATCTCATGGAATGTCAATAATAAAAATGTTTAATAATAGTGATATATTAAAGAGAAAATCCTAAATAATGGTTTGAAGTATTTTCATTTTCTCAAATAAAGGCCTAAAGTGGACATTATTTTAAATAATGGTTCGAAATGCCCTCATTTTTTTCAAATAAAGGCTTGAAGTAAACATTATTTCACATAAGAGCATAAAGTGGTTATATCAATCTCAAAGAATGGTCTAGACTTACTTTTGGTAAAAGGCAAATTTGTCTTTTAAGTTTTTTGATTTTGATTTTTTTTTTTCTGTTTTTTCTTTCCCCAAAAAACTAAAAAAAAAAAAAAAGGAACACACATGAGAAGGAGGTCTCCCTCCTACCTGTATTTTTCCTTTTTTTATTTATAATTTTTCTTTTGAAATTCTTAATCTAATTTTAATTTATATTGTGTTTTAATAAAAAAAAATCCTTGATCGACCAAAATTCTTTGCTTTGGCCCACAAGCCAGTGAGGCTAAGCCCTAATTTGAAACAATCATAATCACTTTAGACCCTTTTTTGAAACTGATATGACAATTTCAAATTCTTATTTGAGAAAACGATGATACTTCGGGTCTTTATTTGGAATTTTTCTTATATTAAATGACATGATAATATACAAAACATTGGCTAATCAAAGGTTTTATGTTTTGAGTACCGGCGACCCATAAACGAAGTAGTTGAGTTTAATTGAATGAATGAGTGTCGCATCATTTGACACGTTGTGCATTTCTCTTATTTACAATATTAATGCTAGCTCCATACAAAAAATTGGTATGTAAAAATTACTTTATAAAATGACGCGGCAACTTCTCATTAGGTGGTTTAATATGATATAGATATCCATAATAGACTTACAATTTAGAAATTAATTTTACATGTTAGCTATTATTTTTCTCACCATTTTTAAAATCTATCGCATCACTTTATAAATGAATTTTCTATAACAGTTTTGTAATCTTTAGCATTATCGAGAGAGAGAAAAAAAGGGTTGGTCTAGTCTTAATCAATTTAAGTCTTCCATCATATGAATGGCGCATGGCAATTTTGTCTAACTTGAGCCACATCAGAAAGATACACTCGACTTCCACCAAACCCTGAGTCATCACCTCTCTCTCTCTCACCCCCTCCCCCTCCCCTTCTCTCTTCTTAACCAGCCGCTGCCGTTGTCACCTGTCAAAGCCACCATATCTTGCCACCATATCTACAACAACAATGACATCCACCAGCTGCATCTCTGCTTGCGTGAAGTTGTCATCTCTACAAATGACCAGACATAATGAACGAAATCAGTGAGAGCGAGGCCGGGGTGACAAGGAATGGCAGAACACACCGAGCAGGTGCGCATGAGAGAGAGAGAGAGAGCATCGCTATGGGGTAGCTGCCATTTGTTCTGGCGGTAGCTTTCGGTGCTGGCAGCAATTGGCGACGGTTGCTGTGTGTTGGAAGATATGCATCAGATCGGATTCTGAAGATATGCTCGGAATCATGCTCAATTGTAATTGTGCATAAATTAGTTAGGAATTGATTTCAATTGATTACACAATTTTTTTTTTTTTGCCTTTATTATATCATTGCTGTATTATATTTACAGAACTTTGTACAACAAGAATAGACAATGAAAATACAATTTTCCCAGAATCTCTTGTCTTCTCCATGACCCTTTTGTTTTCTTTCATGGTATCAGAGTCGCCAGGCTTATAACCTATTTTTCGCTTCCGCTCCTGATTGCCTACCAGAGGATTTCTGACCTACAAAACATATCTGCCATATGATATAGGAATCAGCTTTCAAGGAAGAAGATAAGAGTTTTTTTTTACCTTTTTACCTTCAATGGTCTCTGCTGACGACCACTCTACTGGAGACTCTCCAAAGCCCTCCTGCGACAATGCAACAACAACCACTCCAGACCCATTCTATGCAATGGGGGCCCACACAGCCTCAGTTTAATCTGGGGCAACCCATTGCGGGCCAAACTTTCTAGTGGGTACCTTACCCATGGTACCTTGGGCCAGGCCCAAATTCATCCTCACCTGGTTATGTGGGCCACCAGAGCCACGTCCAATCCGAAGGGAGCCCACCAACCGTGAATGGAGCAAGCTCAACCTCCAGATTAGAGCAGATGAGCGGATCAGGTGAGTCGGGTATGGGAACAAATCCCTATCCGGGATTTTTAAATGCGGGTTACCAATTCAGATCGGGGGAACCGGGTTCAGCAACAAATCCCTACCCAAATTTCGTGCCCGGTTTCCTGCCGTTTCTAGTCACAGCCGTCACTAGGCGACCGGAGCTCGATGACCCCTTGTATACCTCAACGGCCGATGGTCCAGAGTTGCAACTAATCAACCTGCAGTTAATCGAGCTGGAGAACTACTATAAGTGGTCCCGAGACGTCCAACGTGTTCTTGTGATAAAGGACAAGGATGGGTTCCTTGATGGAATTGTTCCGATTCCTGCTATTGACTGACTAGCCCGACACTAGAGGAAATGCAACCAGCTCGTTCGGATGTGGATCGGAAACTGCATCTCTCCAGATGTCGCGATTGGTCTTCCACTGATGGAGGACTCGAAGAACATGTGAGAAAACATCAAACAGAAGTACGGCAAGTTAGATCGGGCACAAATTTTTTCTCTAATGCAGGAACTCAGTGAACTCAAACAGGGAAATATAATCGTCTTGGCCTGCTACAATAAATTTTCATCCCTCTGGAATGACCTCGAAGCCGTGGAAGAAAAGCTCGAGGGATCAAAGGAGACACTCGCACAGTATTGATCTATGAAGGAAAGGGAAAAGGCAACTTGATTTCTTTTAATTTTGAACGAATTGTACCTAACCTTTCGTTCATAGATCTTGGCCATAGAACTGGTGCCGCCCCTTGGATGGATTTTTCAATTGGCCGTTTAGGAAGAGAGTCAGCGGCTCACAACCTCGGAGCCAGCGAAAGGAGGAGGAAGTTTCGCCTTGGCAAGCAGTGGTGAAAGGCGAGACCCAGGAGCAAAAATCCTAGCACACGAAAAAGGAGTGATGTAGGAGGCGCCAGGGTTCGGGGCCAAAGACACGCGATCCCTTAAAAGAGAAGGGATGGGTGGTCCAGATCACTTGCGCCGATCGGATGACCAAAAGGGGTTGATTCACTCAATAGGATCGGACAATGGAGATGAGTTGATTGGAAAAGGATCCGACGGTGGAATTTTTTCAGCCTCTACAAAGAATTTTAATTCAAGAGGAAAATGTAAATTATATTGCGAATTTTGCAAACGCCCACACCATACAATCGAAAATTATTGGAAATTGCATGGTAAACTAGGAGAAAAAGGGAAAAGGAAGGAATTTTCTACAGCTTATCAAGTTAGCGGTCCTATTGCTGATCGGTCCATAACATATGAACAATACCAATAGCTAATGCAGGCATTGCAGAAATTGGGCACTGTTAAAAAAAAAACAAGGGAGGAAATTTCTCAGGTATTTCTCGCTGTTTGATTAAGCTTGGATAATTGATATTGGGGCAAGTGATCACATTGTTTGTGAGAAGACATTATTTTCAGATATGCATGAGAACCTAGATTTTCCTATCTTTGTGCAATTACCCAATCGGAATGTCACTTATGTTACTATTGTCGGAACAGTCAAGCTTAGCCCACAAATCACACTCCAAAATGTCCTTTATGTCCCGGAATTACAATTTAATCTTATCTCTATGTCCAAAGCCTGCAAAGAAAATTCACGTCGTGTATTGTTTGATTTTGACACTTGCTTCTTTTAGGCCCTTTTGACTGGCAGAGTGATGGGCTTGGGTAGTCTCTCTGAAGGGTTGTTTCTTTGTACAAATTTCCCAAGTAATCTTAATTTGTCGTCCTTTTTTTTTTTTTCCAAATAAAATATCATTGTGTAATATCACTACCAATGATAAAGAATATATTATGCATTCAAGATTGGGTCATAGTACTTCATTCCCTTACTCTAAATGTCAAATATGACCTCTTGCAAAACAGTCACGTATTCCTTTTCCTTCTAGCCAAAATAATGCAAATGATATTTTTTCCTTGATTCATGTGGATGTTTGGAGCCCTTATCATACATTACATCATGATGGATCACGTTATTTCTTAACAATTGTGGACAACTATTCTTGTGCCACCTGGGTTTTCCTGATGCAGTCAAAGGGACGAGTTTTCTCACATTTGAAAACTTTTATCACCATATTCAAGAATTAATTTGGGAAATCTATTCAACGAATCCAGACTGATAATGGGAAATTTTTTTCAACAATGATTGCAATTTCCTTCTTTTAATCTAATGGGATTCTTCATGAAAGTTCTTGTGTATATACCCCACAACAAAATGGGGTAGTGGAGTACAAACATTGCTACCTTTTGGAAGTTGTACGTGCGCTGAAATTTCAAACATATATTCTGGAAAATTATTGGGACGAATGTGTCATCTGTGGCTTATCTTATCAATCGTATGCCCACTCGGGGACTCAATGGAAAAACTCCATTTGAGTTACTTTTCAAGAAGAAACCAGAACTGGAACATTTGAGGATATTCGGATGTCTGTGCTATGCAATAGTATTAAGCCCCTGAGACAAAATGGGCCCTCACGCTTGACGCTACATCTTCATGGGCTATCCGAATTTGCAGAAGGGATATCGCGTCCTCGAACAATCAACAGAGGAATTCTTCATTGGCAAAGACATCATCTTTCATTAGGACGTGTTCCCATTTCATGAAAAGGATTTTTTGGGAGAAATACCAAATATTTCAAGCCGTCCTACTCACTCTTTATCTACAAAAGACTCGACTCCTAGATATCTTATGACAAGAACTCCAGTTCCAGTAATGACTCCAATTTCTCGTGAGAATTCCACACTAGAGATTGTTGTAGATCCAGTGCAAGAGAATTTCTCATAAATAGAAGATCATTTCAAAGAAATGGGCATTGAAGAAAGATCCTCTCCATCTTCCTTTACTCCAGCAGAAGTGGATCCTCCTTGACGATATGCTCGTTCTACACGTCCACCAGCTTGGACAAAGGATTACGTTTGTGCATCCCTCAACTCACCAGGTATTCAATACCCAATATCATCTTATGTTTCGTTTCATAAACTTTCACTGGAACATAGATGTTGTGTTAGTCGAATATTGGAGGACAAAAACCCATCCAACTATGAAGAAGCAGTTGTTGACCCAAGATGGCAAGAAGCTATGGGAGCCGAATTGCAGGCATTAATTGCAAATTAGACCTGGGATTTGGTCAATCTACCTCTGAACAGGAAATCTATTGGATGCAAGTGAGTTTATAAAATCAAATACCGTATTGATGGCTCAATTGATCGTTACAAAGCTTGGTTGGTGGCCAAAGGATTTACTCAACGAGAAGGTTTTGATTACCACAAAACCTTTTCCCCAGTCGCCAAAGATGTAACTGTAAGATCTTTTCTATCTATTGCTACTATTAATGATTGGCCACTACATCAAATGGACATGCATAATGCTTTTCTGCATGGAGATTTAAATGAGGAAATCTATATGGATATCCCTCAGGGTTTATGGAGACAGGGGGAAAATAGAGTATGTCGTCTCTGCAAATCCCTTTATGGTCTTAAGCAGGCTTCCAGGCAATGGTACACAAAATTTGCCGATGCTCTCACGTTTGTAGGATTCAAACAGTCTAGATATGATTATGCCTTATTCACATGGACCCAAGGTACATCATCAATTTACTTGATGATATATGTTGATGATATTCTTATCATGGGCAAAGATAAAAGTGCAATAGAAAGATTCAAGAAGTATCTGCATTTTACTTTCCATATTAAAGACTTGGGAGGACCAAAATACTTCCTTAGAATCGAGATAGCATGATTTGATCGAGGGATTTCTCTTAGTCAACGGAAGTTTATGCCAGAAATCATATAAGTAGCAAGTTTATCGGGATGCAAACCATCAGTTATTCCAATTGAGCAAAATGTAAAGTTGACCACCAAAGATTACGATGCTGGAATATCTGAGAATCATGATCCCATTCTCAATGATCCTTCAAGTTATCAGAAGCTGGTTAGGAAACTCATATGTTTAACTATGACTAGACCTGATATATCATATGCAGTACAAACCCTTAGTCAATTTATGCATAGTCCGAAATTGTCCCACATGAATGCTGCTTTAAAGGTCATGAAGTACTTGAAAGAATGTCTGGGACTAGGGATCCTCCTATCCAGAAAATGCAATATGGAAATGTCGGCATATTGTGATGCAGATTATGTGACTTGTCCTATGAGCCAAAGATCCATTACAGGTTTTTGCATTAAGCTTGGAGAATCTCTTCTTTCATGGAAGACCAAGAAGCAGGCAACTGTATCATTATCTTCAGCTGAAGCAGAATATCGAGCCATGGCAAAGACTACCTGTGAGATTATATGGATACAAGGATTACTTCGGGATCTTGCGATTAATTTGAAGGGTCCGACAAGATTATTTTGTGACAATGATGGGCACTCAAACTTGTAGCGAATCCCATGGACTGTCATTTCAGTCGCGAAAAAATCCAGGAAGATATAATCGAAACAAGAGAAATTGGAACGATCAACCTGCTGACATCTTTACCAAGTCTCTATGTCAAAGACAACATGCATATCTGTTAAGCAAGCTAGACATCTTGGATATCTACCAGCCACCAGCTTGAGGGGGAGTGTTGGAAGATATGCATTGGATCTGATTATGGAGATATGCTCGGAATCATGCTCAATTGTAATTGTGCATAAATTAGTCAGGAATTGATTTCAATTGATTACACAAAATATTTTTTTGCCTTTATTATATCACTTCTGTATTATATTTACATAATTTTGTACAACAAGAATAAACAATGAAAATACAATTTTCCCAGAATCCCTTGTCTTCTCCACGACCCTTTTGTTTTCTTTCACTGTGCATGGTGGAGGAGAGGAGGGGCGGAAGGAGTGAGATTGACAAGGAGCTTTTGCTGACTTGTTCATCACTAAGCGAAATCAGCAGGTGGCGGAAGAAGAATGGTATATCGCGGAAGAATCAATCGCATGGATTATTACTTATTGAGGAAAGGTGGCGACTGAACGGCGCTCCGTGAATGGATAAGCAACATAAGTTGACAGGTACGATGTCGTCATTACAGCCAAAGCGGTGATCAGAGTAGTGCGCGTGCTTTAGGGTTAAGAGTACTTGCGGAAGCGTCACTGTAATCATCGTTGGAGACTTGCAAGTAGGTTTCTGGCAGAAAAAGGTAATTCGCACTTTTTCGTGCCTCATCTCGTGCCCCATGGAATATTGATGCTGACGTGCTTATGAGGTCACCGTTCTCGGCGCTAGTGGGAGGCACGAGACGAGAGAGGGATTGATATGTTAAACGAATTGACGACGTGGACAGATGCGTCTTATGCAGCAAAAACCCGTCGTGGATGCATGTGCCCTAGTATCTCTGTTCTCTTAATTTTTTTTGTTATTCAAATCGTTCATCAGTTGTGATTCGGACTGATCTTGAAAGTTCACATGAAGAGGAGACGGGTTTCTTGTCTTTCCAAAGCTATTGATTTATCATTCTACATTTAAAGCCTAGAAGAGGAGTGCGGATTCCACTTCTGCTGAGATTTTGTAACAAATCGGTTTGATCAAGTCAGGGATATAACAAGTGGCAAATCTACTATTGCTCTCTAAATAAATAAATAAAAAGAAAAAAGAAAAAGAAAAAAAAGGTAAACGAAGATATGTCCAAAGTTTGATACTACTGTCATAAATCAAGGAAAATGTATCTTTTGTTCAAATTCAAAAGGTGTTCGTAAATCAATAGTGGGTTGATTTTGTGAGAAGGGTTGCTATCCAGTAAATTTACATCCTTGGAAAGTCGACACATCAGCTGCTCGACCTCATCACCACCCCGCCTCGCCCTGGTCTGCTTCAGTTCCAGAGGCTGTGAACCTAAGGCGATCCAAATTGAAGGTCACCCTAGGAAACCTCCATTACATGAGTGATTTGTGCGATGGTCGCGACTGCACGAATCTAGGGCTTGTCCGTCAGGGAGGCTCAGAGGGAGAGATTGCAAGGCAACAAGGAGGTGGAGGTGCTAAAGCGACAACAAAGCGAGCAATTGTGGTGGCGAGAGAGAGAGAGAGAGAGAGAGAGAGAGAGAGAGAGAGAGAGAGAGAGAGTTAACTAAAGTGCCTACTCCGAGTAGATGAGACATTCTCTTACCTAACAAAAGTTAGGAAATGGAGATTATTTATTCAAATTGCACCAACTACGTGGCAACTATAGGCAAAGGTCTAGATAGAACATATGTAAGAGACTTACAGGATGTTTCAAAAGAAAGGTTGAGGCTAAGTTGGTCCACAGCGCACCAGCAACAAGTGCGACGTGTGATGACCACCAAGAGCAAGCAACGAGGGAGGCTCGATGCGATGGTGGTTGTGGTTGTGCGGCAGGGGAGGTGGGAGGAGTAAGAGATGTTTTGTTCCGGGTTTCAGTTTCTTAGATGAATTTTCTCTAATTGTAGCCGCATTTGATCTTTTAAGATCCCCTGAGTTTAGAGGATCCAGATTGTCGCATGAAATAAAGAGGACGTAAGAAACTTATAAACAAATTCACTTGAGGTTGAATGGACCAAATAAGTGACAAGATATTAGTGCATGCGCACCAAAATCATGCCAAGAAAATGGATATCTGGACTCTTGAATATAATACATCTCAGGTAGGGTCGATAACATCAATTGGGTGCACACAATCTCACTTTAGAAATTGACTTAAATTCTGATTTTTCATTCTTCCAAGAGCTATTTCTTAATAACAATAAAAAAAAACCACTTTAATTAGGTAAATCATAAGCATATTAAACACTTCAATCATAAGCATATTAAACACTTCATTAATCTTATGAGTGGGCCGGCCATCAAATTTCACGCAATTGATGTTTGGCTAAACAAACCTATGTCATGTGTTTAATTCACATGCACACGCAGATTCATTTCTTAACTGACCAACCAACCTCTAGGGTTCATACTTACAAGAGCTGTAGTATGACATGAAGCTTCATTGTTACAGACCAGTTACACTTTCTCCTTTTTGAATTTTGCCATTTGTGGTTGTGTTTCGTTATGACGGCATATATGACACCAAATTTGGCTTCTTATATTCCACAAGAGGCATTGATTCTTGACTGAAAATACATAGAAATGAATCAATTGTAAATTTTTAGGAGGGATAAGTACACTAATGGTGTCATAAGTTGTGTACGGCGCTCACTTTGGTGTCAAAAGTTTCCGTCGGATCACTTAAGTGCCAAAAAATTTGAAAAATGCTCATTTTAGTGCCAACGCCGACGAAATTGGCCGGAAATCCGACGTGGCCTTTTTTTTATTAATTTTTGAAGCCGTTGTGGCTCGTCGGAGAGTTGAGTTAGCATCCAAACACCAAAACAACACCGTTTGGCATCTTTCCCCCAACTTTGAAACCCTAATCCCCAAATTGAGAGAGATGGAAGGCTTGTCTTCGTGTCTTCTTCTTCCTTGAAGACCCACACTAGCAATGGCACTAGCATGACACCAGCAACAGCACCGGTAGCACACCAGCAACGACACCAGCAACGCACCAGCAGCAGCAGCGCACTAGCAGCCCCTTCGACCCATCTTCTTCCTCCTCCCCCTCCGCCCTCGCCTTCGATTTTTCCTGCAACAATCTTAGTCTCTCCTCACTCACCTGGTCGAGCAACTACAATGGTGGCTGAGCGACGGTGGCCAAGTAGCGACGGTGGCCGAGCGACGGCGGGCGAACGATGGTGGCCGAGCAGCGGAAACCCTAATTTCAATCCCCATGTGAGCTAAACGGCGTCGTTTCCATGAAACCATCCATGTAGGATGGCAAAACGACGTCATTTTCTTAAGGAGGACCGAAAACGATGTCATTTAAAGGCCTATCAATTTTTTTTTTTTAAAAAAATCATTTTGGCCGGAATCTTTCGCCGGTGGCTGGAATCTTTCGCCGGTGGCACCAAAGTGAGTGTTTTTCCTCCGATTTGGCACTTAAGTGATTCGACGGAAACTTTTGGCACCAAAGTGAGCGCCGTACACAACTTATGGCACCATTAGTGTACTTATCCCTTTTTAGGATATTCCCAAGAGGGGAGAGAAAATAGTCAAAAGCTACATTTTTAATTCAATAACTTGACTTTTAATGTGTTATGATCAATTAATATCTATGCCCAAATATATATATATATATAAAATATATATATATATAAAATATATATATATATATATATATATATATATATATATATATATTGAAAAGAAAGTAATAAATCTAACAAGAAAATTAACTATCTTAATTTAATGCAGAAACTAGCTATATTAGGAAATGATGAAATATGATATCTCTATCGATATTCCCTAACTGACATTCTCTAGTATTTATAAGTGTACTTCAATAACAATCGACCTAAGCTTTATGGGCAAAGAGTAAAAAAAAAATCTAGTTTGTTATCCCAAAAATTTTAAAATTTTGACCATGATTCATATATGAGTGTTTTTTTTTTTTTTGGGTAAGGTAAGTAATATTAAGGGGAATGTCAAAATGTACAGACAAATGACTTCAAAAAACTATCACTCAAGATGAACAGGCTCATGATGAGTGAAAGGAAGCCGAAAAAAGGCCAATCGGCCGATAGCACCAAAACAAGACAACATGCCAAAGGAAGGACACAAAGCAGCACCAAGTGTCCACCAGGCAAGGCCAACTCAGACGTCGAAGATAGCAGGGTCCACTTCCCAGGAACATTGCGCTCTTCTATTTCTTAGGGAATCCTCCACAATCTTGAAGGTGCAAGCCTTATCTTTAACAACATTTAGAAGGTGCTTCTTCATAGTTGAAGTAGAAATCTGCACACCCCTGAAGAGAATATCATTTCTATTCTTCCAAATGATGTGGCAAAGTGCTCCAAAAGAGAATCAACCAATGCATTTATAAAACTCCTTGCCCAAGAGCAAGGCCGAAGCCCAACTAAGCATATCCTCCCAAGGCTTATTACTCCAAGGAAGACCACATCTAGTCGCCCAAAAGAAAGCAACGGTTGAGGTAATGCAACAACAAAAAAAGAGGTGATCGACCGAGTCTGACACCTCATTGCAGAAGGGGCAAGACATGGCATCAATCTTGCCATGAGACATAAGAAGGGACTGTGTAGGTAGCTTGTTCTTAGTGATGAGCCAAAGGTTCAGTTGGTACCGAGGTAGGATGGCATTGTTCCAGATGAGACCACACCAACTGACTCTCTCATTCTTTCGCCTTATAAACTCCCAAGCCAAGGCCACCGAGAACACGCCCGAAGAAGCCTCCCTCCAACAAAACTGATCCATAACACCAGTCAAGGTGGAAAGTGGTGAGCCCCATGTCTGAATCACCGATCTAATAGACTGGCCGTCCTCTAAGAAGAGATCATCCACTAAAACCTGCCTAGAAAGACCGAAGCTATATATCAACGAATTTATGAAAATTAGATTCAACGGGCCCCTGGGATGCCAATTATCAAACCAAAGAGACATGAAAAGACCATCACCTATCCTCTAGTGGAAGCGAAGCCGGAATTCTGTCCTGAGTTGTAGTAGTTTCTTCCAAGCCTAAGAACAGAAGGACGATTGCTTCACCACCCAGAAGTTCTCTCTTTATAAGAAGGTTGAGTGGATCCATCTACACCAAAGAGACTTTTTATCTGAAAATAAGATCTAGATATGTTTGAGCATAGCCGCCTTGTTGCATTCACGCAACCTACAGATACGCAGACCGCCTTCCACCTTAGGAAGGCAAACATCCTCCCAGGATACTTTGGTTCCCCCTCTACCTAACTGCGGTCCTTTCTAGAGGAATTGCCCAAGGATCCGCTCAATCTTATCCAGCACTGCTGTGGGCAGAATAAAAACACTTACCCAGTAGGCTTGAATAGCCTAAAGAACTGACCTAATCAGTTGAAGACGACCAGCTACAAAAAGGAACTGATGTGTCCAGAATTCCACCCTAAAGGTGATACACCTAACAAGAGCAACACAATCCGCTTTCCCCAACCTTGAGGAGATGATTGGAACGCCCAGGTATCAAACTGGAAGCAACCCCTCATGGAATCCGAGTTCTAGTAAGATTTGATCCCGAAGAGTTGGTTGGCCACTATAAAGGAAAACCTCGCTCTTCCTCTGATTTGGAATAAGGACACTCCATAATGAAAAACTCTGAAGACCTTCTTTAAGCAGCTTAATAGAAGGCAAGTGACATTCACATAAAAGAAATACATCGTCTGCAAAGAACAAGTGCGAAAGGCTAGTGGACTTACACCTCTAGAAAAATCCGAAGTCGAGCTGATGCAAGCATCTCCCAAGAATCCCAAAGAGTATCTCCATTACCGGCGTGAATAAGTAGGGAGATATGGGATCCCCCTGGTGCAAGCTCCTTCCGCTATGAAAAAAACCATGAAGCTCCCCATTCAACGTAATGGAAAACTGAGTTCTCACACAGGTCATGATGAGGTGAACCAGCCGGTCAGGGAATCGAAAAGCAAGTAGCACACTTTCAAGGAACCGCCAATCTACGATGTCATAGGCTTTCCTGAAGTTAACTTTTATAACACATTTAGGTGTATAAGGTTCCACGTGAAACCAGCGAAAAGTTCCTACGCCAAGAGGCCATTATCTCTAATGCGACGACCCTTGACAAAGGCGTTTTGATAAGGGCTTACAAGGTCTTGACGCACAGCAGCAATCCTGTTTGCAAGAACTTTAGTAATAACCTTGTAGATCGTGTTGCAGCAAGCGATATGCCTGTAGTTGTCGACGGTAGTCGCATTGGACACCTTTGGAACCAACACCAGATTGGTGTTATTAATTTCCTTAAGGAGCTTCCCTGAAATAAAGAAATCTTTCACATCTTCTATGACCAACTGACCCACCGTGTTCCAATTCTCCTTGAAGAACTCCATCGTGAAGCCATTCGGACTGGGCGCCTTCCCCCGAGCAAGGGAGAAAAGTGTGTCACGAACCTCTAGGTCAGAAACCAGACGATCAAGAGCGACAACTTGATCATCATTCAGACAAGATTGGATAACTTCCCTTAGATCTGACACTAATAGGGACTCACAATCCAACCTTGGCAACAAAAGATCCTGGAAGTAGTCTACAAAATGCTGTTGAACCATCTGAGGCTTAGTGATTTGGTTACCTGAAGCATCCAGCACTAAGAGAATTATGTTCCTCAACTGTCTCTTATTGATGTAATGATGAAAGCACTTCATATTCCGATTACCTTCCTTGAGCCATCTGACTCTGGTCTTTTGCCTAAAGAAAGACTCTTCTTGAGACCGGAGCTCCACTAAGGATCTTCGTTGCACCCTCTCCAAGTCAGCTAGAACCACACTTGTAGGATCTTGAAGGAGACCAACTTGAGTCAGTTTCAAGGCTTCCCTCGCTTCAGATGTTTTAACGGATATGTTAGCAAAGGAATTCCTATTCAACTGCTTGAGTCGACCTTTGAGGGCCTTCAGCTTGTGCACAAGCCTAAACATAGGCACCCCTGACCCTGGAGCCTCCCAAACTTGCTTCACAATTGATTCAAAGTCCGGGTGTTGCATTCAAAAATCAAAAACTTAAATGGTTTCCTTCGAAGAACCGGATTCTCCACCTTTACCACTATAAGTGAGTGATCAAAGATCCTAGGCGCGAGAAAGGACGCATTTGAAAAGGAAAAAACCTGACTCCAACAAGGGTTAACCAGGACCTTATCGATCTTCCTCACCTTACGTGCAAGACCTAAAGACGTTGACTAGGTGTAACGAAACCCCACGTACTTAAGGTCATCTAGTTTCGCTCGGTTCAGACAAAGCCCAAACTCATCAAAACTTAGCAACCAAAGATGCGTGCCACCCAGTCTGTCCGAGGGATCCTTAATCGCATTAAAGTCTTCCATTACAAGTCACGGCCTATCGTGAAGAGCAGCACTTCTAGAAGCCAGGTCCTCCCACAATAGACGCCAAGAAGAAAAGGAATGTTCAGCATAAACAATAGAAATCACACAGGTCATACTCGAGTCCAACCAACAAAGCTCCCCATGAATCACCTAATCAGAGACCAAGAGAGGTTCAAAGGAAATCGTAGTAGGATCCCAGCCAACCCATATTCTATTCCTATCAGAGTATTCCAAGTTAGCTCGCCAACACCAGTTCACCAGCAGATTCCCAAAAATGGCATTGAAGAGATTGTGAGGAACTTTTGTTTCAACTATGCTGATTAAGGATAAATGGTTCTTCAAGACCAGATTCCTCATTTCCGCTTGCTTAAAAGGGGCGACAAGCCCCCTAATATTCCAGCATCCTATACACATATTTACAAGAGGGAATGAGAGGATTTACCTCCGTTTGGATGGACTCCGTCGAGTGTAGGGTGTAGTTGGCCAGGTCGCTGGAGGGGGAGGATCTAGCACCAAAGCAAGCAATTTGTTGTGTAATGTCGACGGAGGAGGATTCGAAATCGGAGCTGGCATCGTATCCACCATAGTTGCCTTCGGAGAGGAGCATGGGGAGAGGAGGTCATCATCCGAAGGAAACTCCGCTCCTCCTAGCACCTCAAGCGGACTGACCAACGCCGGGTCACTATGCTTGAAAGGATTAACTATGTCATCCGAGGGAGATGGAGCAACTTGGACCTGCTCCGAAAAGGTCAGAGGCCCTCTGGGGGGGGTCTACGCATATAGGCACTAGGTAACATCTTCACCATAGTTGCTGATTTGAGCTTCAAGGGCCTCAACTCTTCGCTCACACCTGGCGTGGAGGCATTTCCCTCCAACTGAGGTTGGGATTTTTTCTTCCTATTCTTCACATGTTTCCAGCCTTGCTCGAAGACCACTGGATCATCTGGGGGCGGGCCAGAGGCTTGAGCAGGCTCCGAAGGGGTAGGGGCCGAAGGATTAGTCTTCGGGGCTATAGGAGGTCGAGAGGGCTTAGGGGCAGCAGCACAATTGTGGCCAAATACCCCACACTTAAGGCATTCCACGGGCTTCCATTCATATTCCACAGCTATTGACCTGGATACACATTAGCTTTCACCGTTGAGACCCTCAAGTGGTTTGCTTGGATCTTAACACACCCTGGCGAAGGAAATCATATTTTTTCCCTCGGTGCATTGGTCCACATGAAGCGGTTTCCCAACAAAGCTAGCTAAAACACTTATTGCCGGTGCATACCAAAGATCAAGTGGAAGGTTTTTGAGCCTTATCCAAACCGGCACTGCTAAATGCTTGCTCTTTTTCAACTCCAGGAGTGGTTTCCATTGTTGTAGAATGAGTGGCACCCTAGCCACAGTGATAGATCCATCCTCAAGGATCTTCCTCTTGAATGTCGGATCGGGGACGTGGAAAAAATAGAATCATTGGTCGTCGGCTAGCACATCTACTAGTTTCGGACCCCATGTGCTCTTTAGTGCTTGTTCGGTGAGCTAAAAAAGGAGTTGCTTTCCCACATAATAGCCCACCAAGAACTCATTCCACTTAGGGTCAACGGCTTGTAACACCTCAGTAGACAAGTTAACAACAGATTCCTCCCCCACCACAGCCGGGGGAACATAGGACAACTCATAGCCTTTCGCAGCCAGTCGTGCCACATTGGCCCAAGACCTGGGTTGGGGAGGTCTTGAGGAGCTTGTTGGCTTACTCAGAGCCCTGTTGGAAGGGCCACGAGACCGGTTACGGCCCCTGGACCGCCCCTCCCGAGATGGCCTAGAAATTGGCCCACGGGTGGATTCACCTTCAATTGAGACAGACCCTCCAAAAGGTCGAGAGTCTTGAGTCGGCTTACTAGCTTGCCGACCTGCAAGAAATGAGTGGGGGAGCTTGGGCCCTTCCCCTTCCCATCACCTTGACAACCAGCATCCGAGGGGGATGCCATCGTGCCCCAACAAAGCCTCAAACAACCTACCAGACCCTACAGCAAATCCATACCAGGGCCTAAGTGAGAGGAGAAGGGACACTGAGGAACACCACCACCACCACAAGTCTCAGGCCGAGCTTCGAACAAGCTCGAGCAACTCCCACAAGCAGGAGCTACTGCAGTGTCAAACCAAGCGAACTCGCGAGACTAGGGTAGACGAGCTCTCCATTTCGGGCAAAAGAAGACAAATCCGTTCGATGAAGAGTTAGGGAGTGCCAAGAGGAGGAAGAATGCCAAAAATCGCGGCAAAAGGATGGTTGAGTCGCCCAAGCCAAGCGAAGATCAGTACTGGTGAACAGTGAGAAAATTGCCCCTCTTGGGAGAAAAGATGAATAGTAAGTCATATGAGTGTGTTTGTCTGGTGAAAAATGAAATATTTTAAAAATAATCTTATTTCAAAAAATATTTACTTACATTGCTTATAGAAATAAATGAATAAAAATTATTCTCATTGTCTACAAAAATAAAAAAAGGTTTAGATACAAATTGCCTTCAACAATCAAAATATTTTTCATTAACTAATTATTTCAAACGATATGAGTTATTATTTTTTGAAAAGTATTTTTTGAATAATTCATTTTTTACAAAATAAACGGAACAATAATATTCATTATTTGTGTTCGACAAATAATTAGATGATCGAATATCCTCAGATGGCATGAATTGTGCTGGATCTACTGCACCTTTTCGTCTTGAGTATATTATGTGTTCGACTCACTATTTTATGTAATTCCGTACTTAGATCGAGGCACTCTGAGACTACTTTTGCAATGCCTTTTCTTTTGGCTGTCGTACTTTGATAAGCTAGTGCTGACAAGGAGATGCCGCACAATCCGGTATCCTAGAGTACCTTTTGAGATCGGCGCCAATAAAGTATATTGTTGCTATGCTGACCACGTATATTCCTTAAATTGCATGTTGAGTTGCGATTTCAAGAGCTGATTTGTCAGGGCTGGTTGGAGCAGAATATTTAAACCCCTACGCATTCCGGATAACGGGGGGGACCCTTCGATTGTACTTTAACGAATGTTTTATTTCTTTAACTACCTCACTTTTGGCTTGCACTTTAGTAGTTATTTTAAAATCGATTGCAATCCTTGTGATGACGAGCAAACGCATCACGAGCACCCCTCTTCAAAAAGTAGTTTGTCTTGCCACGCTGTTCAATCGGATGCTGGGGACATGCAGGTAGGTCATCCTAGGTGTCTTGTCACACTCATTGAAGTATAATTATTGTACAACTCAACCTCCCAATTTGAGGATAAATTAAAGAAAATAACTTTCAGTTAGTTAGCCCAAAAAGCTACAATATGGACCGCGTTATTGTCCAACACAAAAGTTTAGATTCGCAGTTGAGGGGAAAATATGTGTATAAGCTACATTAAAACCTCATAAGTAGATAGTAGATACCTTTTTTCTTTTCTTCTTTTTCTAATTTAGCGCATTGGATTGTTTACAAGAGATGATAATGACGATTGGGAAGTCATGCGCAAATAAATTTAGGATGAAACCTAATTTTGATATTGCATTAGAAAGTGAAATTTGATAAGTTAATAGAATACGATGTGAAATATTTTATGTATCTTAACACTCCTCGACAAGGATGAACTCTAGGGCTTGTGACCAATAAGGATGGGTGAAAAAAATATTATTGAAGTGCATCGTTCATAGACCCATCAAAATGAGTTACTGATTCATTTCTTAATCCATATGAGCATAATAGATTAGTTATATTAAATAAATTGGCCGTAAATGGATTTAAAAATAATATGAGTGCTAAACGATTTATAACTCTTTCTTCATTCTTTCTAACCCTTAGTTGATCTCACACTCGCTTACTCCATACTCTACCCTTAGTTTGGTTATGAGTTTTCATGAATTGGTTTTAATAATATTAGTCTTTAGATTTGCATTGTATACAAATGAATCTATTTTAATCACACCTTTTCAACTTGAATTAGTTCATTCGTTTGACGGCTCTAATCGTGCATAATATAATGGGAAACACATAAATGAGTGAATGGGGCTTGAGGGATCAAGCTAAATTCAGAAACGAGTTTGCAGCAAATAGGATTGAAATCGCCTGGGAAGGCATTTGATTGAAGAGCCCGGAGCCACAAAATATGCAAAATAAATTTATCTTTGGAGAATGCAAGATGCGGAAGCCTGGCTCTGAAAGTCTATATTTTTGTTAGATGGAGGGAGACAATATGCATATTAACCCTCATGAAATCCTAAAGTCAAGTCATGTAGGAGAACAGTTTGATATAAACACAAATTCAACGACGTTGTTCCCCTCCAATCTTCCCCCTTTCTCAATAACACAAGAAAAATCCTAAAGTCCCTTTTCTGGTCAAAAGAAGATTACATTCATTTTTCAAAATGATAAAGGATATATAGCAAATCCCAAAAATCATCACAGCAAAGCAAGCTCATGAAACTACAAAACAAATCAAATTCTACAATCAATGTGGGTCATTATAGCGTGGCAAAATAGATCTGTAATTGCATCAAATCGAAAGGATTAGTGATTGATCACAGAACCTCGTATCTTCATTAGTGAAACGTTAAATATGGAATGAGAAAAAGGTATTTCTTTCCGGTTTCTCACCTTTTTTTTTTTTTTTTTCAAAATGAAAGTGAAACCACTGAATGAAACATATATGCTCTACCCATTTTCATATAGAGGGATATGTACCGATATAAATGGGGCGAAGGTATTAAGCATGTAAGGATGGAAGAAGTACACGTTCCAAAGCTAAAATTGACGCATCTCAAGTTTGTCCCCAGTCCACATAAAAACCATTTTTCCATGTGAAAAGAAAGATAGATTTGTAAAGGTTTTTCTATATTTTTGTAAATATATCGAATCATGGTGGGTTGGAAACCGATCGAATCCGACCTACTTCCATCTCTATAAGCATACACGAATGAAGATTTCGTCAGAAGTTTATTTCTAGGCCCCTCACTCTTCTCTCCCATCTCCAAGTGCGCGGTCTCCCACTTTACAAATTCGGTCAATAAAGGATCTTCATATATGCGCTGCCAAGATATGTTCAGTTCTATATTCAAATAAATTAGTCCGTAGAGTCGATGAATGAACGTGACGAGGGTTATTTTGACCAACCAATCAAACTATCGACATGTGTCATTATTACTCTAACAAGTAGACATGATATTGACATACGAGTTCGTTTATTCGACCCGACAGATACACCTAATTGTCTGATAGGGGTTGATCATGACAAGACATCACTTGTTGTTATTTTATTGGATACGTAGTGATTCCACCACTTTTTTTAAAAGTTGGATATGCATTGGCCTGTGAAACAGTATGGATATCATTCGTTACGCCCATTCACCACTTATCATCTATAGATTGCCACATGTTCAATATAGTCTAACAATCCTTCAATAGTAATATCTGAATAGTCATTCGGTACGTCTGAACCCCTTTGTTATGATGTCTATCAATTTCTCAATGAAGTTGTAGACCAAGCTTATGTTCCCAATCTAGCTTCAACGGGATGTACATTAAAATCCACAATTGCATAAATTGATTCTTCATCAATCATTTAAAGTTTCACCTGACATGCCATGGCATTCTTAAATTTTGGTCTTTTACTACAATTACTTACAATTTGGAACCGTGAAAATAAGTTCAAGTTGAATTAGAAACAAATAAAAATAAGCTCAGCCGCCGTCTTCAGCACGATCTTTTTCTCTAATGGTAAAAGTTTCAGTAGAATATATATATCTCACACGCGCCCGCGCGCGCACTTAATCTATAAAACTGCATTATGTTTCCCCTATTTTCAGCTAATACATAAATCTAATAATACTGTAAAGCCTTTAAAGTCCAAGATTTGATAGCTGGAAGTACTTTTTTCAACTTAAGACCCACCGGTGCGGGTCACCATACGCACCACCTAAGTACCTTTTCTAGGGACTTGATTCACGTGGCACTTGTTGGTACATTAACAAATGGTACCATAGCAAGATCTATATTAATACATGTGTTGTTGTAGAGGGGCTAGGCCCCTAGCCGGTCCTACTAGACGAGATGGAGGGTTCAGATACTTTAGTTTTTAATGAACATAATCACACATCAAATAGGAGGAGTGTCCTTGCATAGCATGAGTAGATAATGACAACCTTCGAGCGTCACTTTTATGTCAAGTCTCACATTTACTTGTTTACGGCGATGGGGTAATATGGTTATCGAGTGTAGTCTCATCATTCAATGGACAGAAAAAGAGTAGTCTCTTCTAGAGCCACAGTCCATGCATAATAAATTCGATTGGTATAATTGACTCTTCCATCTATATAATAGATGAGATGAGAATATAAGGATGATTGATATAGAGCAATTGATATGTCGTGTTAGCCTCTCTAAGCCTTATCCATCAATTCTACTTTGATAATTATTTGCTAAGTGAGTCCACATCTCTCCCCAAGGTTTTGGATATCATATAACCAATGTTACGATAGCTGGGTACGGAATGTATAAGCTCAATTGAGCAAGGAACATAAATCGGCCTTCCACGCAACAAAAGAGAGGAAGAGAGAAAGAAAGGGACATCTTCTCACGTAAAACGAGACCTAAATTGCTCTCAATCCCAAATTTGCAACATAAAATTCCTCATAGACAACCTTGTAATTATCAAGAGTAATGATGACGGAGCATCAATTCCTAAACAATGGGCCACGTCATAAATAAAAACAATTCATAAAATCTCTCGTGCCTATTAAAATTCAAATTAACTCTTATACATGCCGTGACGAATTACAAGTATTATTTTAAAACAACTCGAAATAAGAATCCATTTCTGTACATGAGAATGAGGTCTGGCCCAAATATGGTACGGCCCAGCTTGCTCATGCATTGGTGCTTACAGGGCCTCGCTCTTGCTTCATGTTTAATGGGCCTACAGACTTTGAATCTCAATTCAGTTCTAATTATCTGTGGAGGTGGTGTGACGCATTAGCACCACATGTCGTATTTCTATCACTTAGCATTGACACTTCAGCACATCAGCAGATTGCTGATAAAATGTTTTATTTCATAAGCATTCGATTTTCTTCTTTGATAGCTTAAAACTTCTTGAACTACATAATATCTGTCATTTTTAGTAGGATAAATTTCTGTACCGACTCTACAACCTTTTAACATATAAAAAAAGAATGGAACCCATGATATTTCCTTTTGTCATTATCAACCTATACCAAAAAAAAAAAAAAAAAAAAACATAAAATAAAATGGAAGAACAATTTTCACGAGATGTATAATCTATTATCTGCATTTCTAGATGGTTTATCAGGCGTGTCGAATGGCAAGGTCAAGTGAGCCTAATTCACGATCCAATTTATTCGAGGGACGAAGCGCCAGGTCTTTTGATCATCCGTGTTTAAACCTTATGAAAGTTGCATAATGGTGAAAAACCTGCAGTCCACTATGATAACATATTTTGAATATATCATGATGATTTATGACAAACTCTAGGTAATAGGGTCAAAGGCAACTAAAGTTTCGATCTTTTAGCTATAAAAGTTTCGTGACCGTTCATAGCTATGACAAGACTTTTGAAGCCATTTGTCCTCGCAATTAAAATCTGGCAAATTCTTATGGACAAAAAATTCGGTCTTCATTTCCAAGAACACACTTGACTCTAATTATTTAAGAGAGAAACAATCATGAAAAAAAAAAAAAAAACTCATGAGATAAATCGGCAAAAAATATAAACATTTAAAATGTCTCAATCACGTTGCAATCTATAAATTAAAGTATGCTAAAGAGAAGACTATCACTTTTAGTAATTTTCATTGAGTAAATATTTAAGTAATTAATTTCAGCAATCAATGTGCTACTTGCCCGAAATAGTTAGTAATATTTAGTGTTGAAATGCTGAAAGTTGGCTCTAGCTTATAGTGCTCTTGTTTCTCTCTCTCTCTCTCTCTCTCCCTCCCTCTCTCTCCCTCCCTCTGTTTTTTTTTTTTCCTTCTGGTTACGAGGTTTTACTCTTTTCGACGGATGCATAATGACTTTGAACAAATGAAATTGTTTTACTTAGAAAAATAATGTATAAAAGGAATTTAACGGTATTCCATCCAAACTGGTTTCCCTAGAAGGGAGCATTCTTCCACAGTGCAAAAGGAATCTCTCAAATTTTTTTTTTTAAAGAGGAACGAAAATTTGGAAAGAGAAATGTCGTCACTTGAAAAAAAAAAAAAGAATAAAAAACGAATATAGTTCATAATTGAAGGCAATAACGAGAAGGAATTTGGAGGAGAACATAAAATATAAGGAAATTTCCACCTTAATCCTAAACTATACTTGTATAATTTTAAAAAAATTACCCTTAATCTATTGCGAACATCCAAACTTGTTTTTGTCACACTAGTACAAATTTAAGATTTTTGGTGACACAAACAAATTTGTGGTTTTATTACCACAAATGGTATAATTTAAGATATTTGACGATACCAAAAAAGAATTTAATTATTGATGTCATAATAGGCATAATTAATATTTTTGGTAGTATTGTCTCTACAACATATTTAACAAAAGAAAATCAGGAAATTGTCCCACTCTAAAAATTTGATCAAATTGATTTAAGAAAAAAAAAAGACAAAGGAAAGACAAATGTACAATTTCCCACACCGACCCCATTTCTTTTCTTTATTTTCCGTGTTATTTTTTTCCCAAGTTTGTGATACACTCATTATCAATAACTTTTTTGTTTTTTTTAATGTTTTATTCATTCTATTGTTCCATATCTATTCTCAAATATCATTAGACGTTATCTCTAGAAGATCTGTGACTTTTCATTCTTATTATTTAAGATCGCCTAGACATAATCTACCAAATTCCTTGTAAATCCAATGGAAACTCCGACATCTGCAAATGTGTTCATTCTTTGAAAATCACATGAGCATATATGTACTTTTACTGCAACTTTATCAAATATCAACTATTAATATCTGTGGAATAGTTTTGTTATCATAAAAAATGGGGAAATTATTAGAGAAACATTTCAAGGAAATTTTGATGATTTCAAAACTATCCTTAATATAATATTTACTATGATATTTGCTGATGTTCGTGACAATGTGTGACAGAAGTGATGTCTGTAAAGGAAAAATATCACAAGTCTATTCTGTTTGTAAACAGCACCAATGGATTCGAAGGTCGGCTGAAGACAACGTTTGTACCAATGTTGAAGATATCAGGTTACAGGTGAAGTCACAACAATGATCATTTGATGATGTTCATTGGCTCATGATGATGTCACAACAATGATCATTTGATGATGTTCATTGGCTCACAAATATAGTCGTTGTCAAGTGAATATGCATTAGTAGAAGAATCGAAAGTCAAACGGAGAATCAAAAAACAAGCTGTTTGATAGACTTGTCAGAGCCGCAGCAATAGGACAATAGTAGAAGCTATTTTGGGTAGCCTACAAATGTTCTAGAAAAGAACTGTATGGGCAATTCCATGTTTGGACAGTAGCACCAATGATTATTGAACAACTTTTTGCTTCTCCAAGGCATCTCCAACGAGGAAGATTGAAGATGGTTATATAAGAGAAGATCCTTAAAGTCAAAATGTGATACAAGTGCAAAATTAAATTTTGAAATGCTAGAAGTTATGTTTCTAGCAAAAAGCTCTTCTTCATCTATTACTTTTTTTTTGTTGGATTCTTGTTGCCTTGTAATTATGTAAAAGATCAAGTGTACCAATTGATAGCAACACCTAATTCTTGATAGCGTGATCTATCATCTGAAAGGATTGGTGTGTGCTGAGTGTAACTTGTTTAGCAGATTACTAATGCAATTTAAATTGACTTGTGGTTATTAGTGTTGAGAGTGAGGGATAAAGCCGAACCAGAATATTGTATTGCGTGCTACCTTTTTTCACTCATTTACTTGCATAAGCACACAATTTGCTTATGATCTTTGAAACATCAACTTGACATGACCTCTACTTAGTATATGCTAATTTTTGCAAAAGATTGTCAAAGTCTTTAAAATAACTTATTCACTCCCCTCTAAGTTATAATGTTAGCCTCAATATATGTGGTCTAAAAGACATTGCCAAACACTAAATATAATATTTTGTTATTTGATCTAAACTAAAAATCGGACTACTAAATGTAACCTATGTTCGTTGAGATGAATCCACTTCTTCACTTTTATTTATATTTTTATTGACAGGCAAATCCTTCCTTCATATACACTAATCTCAGTTTATTTACTTTCAGCATGGTATACAATGAACTCCCAACAAACAAAATTGCTTCCCTAAAAAATAAACATTCTAGCTTTCTTACAATGGGCAATCAGAAAAAAAGCATCTCATGTTCTCATATCCAGATTATCATGAATCCAAAACATCTTAAACACTGGAATCAGCTCTTTTTCCTTTGAACTAGGCAAAAACACATCGAGCTCATTTCTGTTTCAAACAAGTAACTTTTAATTTCGGTCATATAACCGTGCGCGACAGAAGAACAAAAGAGACAAATCCCGGATTAAACAAAAGCACATATTCATGGAATTAGGCCAAAAAAAGAAAAAAGAAAAAAAGAAGAAGTAAATGTGGCATACAGAGATATTGGCCGAACATCATAGTGACTCAATTTGAAGTTGTAATGAGATCATTGAACACATACATCTTCAGTTTAAAAGTACAATAGTCAGTCGGTCACCAAGATGTAGTAACACTTCTCAAACATAGACACTGATTCCTTTGGACATTTGCAATCAATTCAACCAAGAAGTATAAATGCAACATCAAAGCATCAATCTCAACTCAGACTATCACAACGACGGGGAAGCATGTTTATATCACTAATAAATCTGAACCAGCAACAATTTTCATACAAATCTCAACCTTAATTCTCAGCCTTAATCATAGAAGATTTTGATCAAAACTGGTTCAGTTACCTCCATATGATTCTCGGCAACATCAAGCAATAGACAGGATCAATTCATCAACTAAGGACTTTGAAATTTATTACAAGGAATTGTTTGAGACTCTGTTCAATAGAAGTTCAAAAGGTAACTATAAATTCAGAGATCTATCTTAAACGTGCAGCAAGACAAATCAACTATTGGATTACCTGATTAACTCTTCTCCTCAAGTTTTAAATCGTGATTTCATACAGGAATATTAAAAAACATGAGGCAGATGCTTGAGTCAAGAGAATCAAATGTCATGACAAAGCAACTATTCAAATCCTGAACATCACATCATTATCAGAGTAAGCTCAAATCGTTAATGGAGCCTCAGTCGCTATCGATTTTTATGTAGGCAATGTCTAAGACTCACGGCTTCTGCTTCCTGTGTAAAATGACTGAGTAAATATAAGAGTTGAGACCCTTGATGCGTTAGTATTGATGATCGAAATCTGCAAAAGGAAAAGGAAACACAATTAGAGCACTTAAATGAAATAAAAAGAAGAAAACGAATTGTAGAAAGAGCTTCGTCCATCAGCTGTGGGAGCAGCGAATGCTGGCAGTTGGGACTAATCTCAGTCAATGATAACATTGGAAATCCTGGAAGCATTGGCGTCAAAGATGGGAGTCGGCGAAGAGCGCTCAAAGTGAAAATGGACTGCTTCGAGCTCTCGCTCAAAAAACAAGAGGAGAACAGAGGAGTCTGGTTGCAGCTCCCCAACGGCGAGGAACAGCATGACGATGACCAGTGGCATTAGGAAGACAGTGGAGAAGTCTTGCAACTGCTAGTAAAGCTAGCACGAGAAAAGCTAGGATACACTGCCTGTGAAGATAGGAACCCTCAGAGGAAATTTCGACTGAGAATGAAGCTCGGCCAGAAAACAAGAAGGCTGCGAAACACAATGGAACGCAGAAAGAAAAGAAGGAGGCCTCTGTATGTGATGAAAAGGAAGAAAGATGCAATTTCGTTTCCACAGAGTTGGTGCTGCTCTTTGACCCTTATAAGATCGAGAAGAAGCTTACGCTAAGGGATCTCAGCCGAGGTTCTTGATTGTGTGGGGCTGTGTGACGAGCCACTTGTTCTGATGGATGAGCGAGGAGGCAGTGAGGCAAGTCAAGAGCAGCAAGGGGGCCGACGTCATTGCAAGGGATGTGAACACGTGCTCTGAGCATCGACCGGTGTTCGGGTTCTGGGCATCGTAAGGTCCTACGTCCTCAAGGGGAGTTGGATCAAGGAGTTCATGAAATGGAGGGGCTTGGTGGCTGACAATGAGGTCGGGATATTTTGGGATCCTAGTGCTAGCAAGTCTCCACTTCAACCTTCTTCACAAGGCGAATTAGACTCAATCTTTGAATTAGTGTTGCTTTTCTCCAGTGACCAATGAGAAATTTTTTGATCTTTTTCTGAATGATATCAGTGATGGAATTTTATTGTATGCAATCAAACTATCTCTATTTCCCCCCAGAAATTTTCTAGCGTGAGTTTTCACTATGGTGATATTTTTTAATGGAATGTTGATTACGGTAGATTGGCAACATCTGGCTTTCTTGATCCTGTCTGGAAACAAATTGTCAATGATCCTTTTTAAAGGCGATTTCTTATCAAGTACTGATCAGCATGTCTCAGTTGGCTACTTCTTTCTATTATAGATATAGGTCTCGTACAGAGAGCAATGCATATTTGCTTCTGATTTTAGGGTTTCCTACAGATAGCAATGCATATTTGCTTTCGATTTTAGAGATGAATTTTGTAATGGTGGCCGTATTACTAGGTAAGTCTATGTGTGAGGGGACCTGGTTCCAGCACATGCCTTATGAGTGTAAATTAATTGCAACGCTATGGGCAGTTCGAGACATGCCTCCATATTTTGCACGTTCACCTCAACAGTGAATGCATAAGCTGGCTTTTAGATACTGTTTCATCAAGATGTTTCTACCGAACTCTCTAAATCAACAGCTCAGATAATTTGCCATATGTGACTCCATATGCAGTTATACAGAGATGTTACAGCTGGTTAGTTGGTGTAGTTTTTGTCCAACATATCAAGCATAGCATATCCAATTGTTGGAAATGGTGATCCATTTTCTAGAATTTTCTAGAGTTGCTAAACTACAATCTAGAATTCCCTAGATGAATATTCTAGAAGAAAGAAGAAAATTTCCAGCATGTAAGAGAAGTCTAGAGAAGTCTAGCCTTCGAGAGAAGTCTAGAATATTCTAAGGTGGTTACGCCTATAAATAGCCTTGTGGTTTATCATTTGAGGTGTGAGGTTTAGACCTCCACCGTGTGTGGAGGAGTAGAGTTAAGATGGTTTCTATGTCAAGAAATACTCCTCCATTATATCAAAATATCTTGTACTATCCATATTCATCAATTAGATAAATAATATCCCATGTTCTTTGTCCTTCAATTATCTTATCTCATCCCTTGTCCATCATTTACAAACTATATCATACACTTGCATACGCCATTAACCAAAAACTATAACTAATACCAAAATCATGCTTCCGCACGCACACATCCAAAATTTTTTAACACAATGTTGCCAATTTTGACTTCTTGTAGCTCTACAGCTTTGGCCTTGGACACTTGTTTGAAAAACTTATGAATCCTTGTCTACACAGCTTAATTATCTACCAAACTTCCAGTATCTGGCATGTCCTTGTTTGATCATCATGAAGAAGTCAACTGATCCTAATGATCCAAAATGTCTTGCACTTTGTATTCTCTACATAGACCTATCTTTCTAGAATTATGATTTTTCCAATTCCGGAGGATATTTTTGCTTATGAATCTTTTTGGAATTATGATTTTTTTTTCAATTCTGAAGGATATTTTTGCTTATGAATGAGTGTCCAATGAGACTTATAAGCCGGCTACCTCAAGAAAAGAGCGACTTTCGCTCGTTGATGAAAAGCTGTCCAATCTGCTTCTACAGATGATATCCTTTTTCATCGACTTGTGCATTGTATGCCAATCTCGTTATTGAGTTATTACCAGTGACTATTCTTTCTAAATTCTATTTATAGTTGGGAATGTCAAGGTTAGCAGCTTTAGCAATTTAGCTTCTGACATTGTAATTTAATTTTTTGGGGAGTGTAAAGAGTGCCTTTTGACAAAGTATCTTCCGAATGAGTATGCATGTTGCTATCCGAACCATGGTCCGATAGATCCCTAACAAGTTTTTTGTTTAAAATAAGTTCAATTTCCCATAAGCAATCCCAAAGTCTAAATCCAGAGAAAATGAATCAGAGTCAGTCTCATCTTCCAAATGCTTTTCTGCGCACATCGCTGCTAATCACACTTCTTATCTAAACTTAGTCTCAGCTAGCAATCATTTATTATAATACAACAATTATGGAAAGAATTCCATATGCTCAGATGAAATCAGAATGTATGTCTTGATAGACAACGCAATATTCACATGCATATATCACGGCCAAGAGGTTTCTGTAGCTAAAGCGCCGTGCCTTTCCGCGGAGGACCTTCTGCGATCGATGGGATTCCCAACAAGACTCCTTCCAGAACTTTTTAAGGGCGGGTGATATGGTAATTGAGCCACATTCCAGAATTCTCCTATCATTAGTGTCGATAGTTGGTAGGTTTGGCGGTACAATCTCGTCCGCCGGATGAAGAGCCGATCAATAGATGTAATCAGAGGGCCTCAAGTATAAGAAGGGTTCCTCCCCCTCATTTGTATCCATCCAAACATTTCAGCAATACAAAGGCTCCTTTCTTTCTAGTGCTTCTCTCTCTAGGAACTTTCTCTTTTTATGATCCGGGTGAGCGAGCGAGTGTGCGATCGAGCAAGGTTTGGCTTAGGTGCTCTGACAATCCAAGTCAATCCAAGAGTGCTTGAGTCACCGTATGGTCACGATCCCAATCGATCAGCCCGTAACACATAAGTGGAAAAATATTTAACATTTGTAAGCAGTGTGTTGCCAGATATTACATCCATTGTTATGATTACCAAATTGCATAACAAGGACTCCGGTGATGCAATCAGTCACGTTTGCTTTGTCTAGATGGAATTATATCATCACCTGAGAAGCCAGGAACATTAGAGTTTCCTCATAAGATATGGCACATGGAATGGAGGTTTCTTGCTATGTCTTCTGTAGCATGAGAAAAGCTCCAAACCTTGCTTGACAGTGAAATGGAAGATCTTCCTCTTCCAAGGCAGTTTCTAGTTGTCTCAAAATTGATCATTGTCCTTGAGAGAAAATATTGGATGCTTGAGTAGTGCCACATAGAATTTATAGTAATCCATTCATTAGTTGCCATGTGTACACATAGCCCCAACTCTAACTTCATCAGTTTCCTTTTTTGTGCCCTCGCTGCTCCCGTCAATCTCACTCTCAACTCTCTCACTTTCTTTTCTTCTTATTCCTTCTTCAAATCCCTAAATCGAATCAAAACTTCAAATCTCATCCTTTTTCATTTCTTTCACATCTACTTTTTTTTTTTTCTCATCTATGGTTTACAAACAACTCAAACTGCTAAGCTTTTGGATGTATTTTATATGGTACTGCAGTTGTAAAATATCTATTGTGTTCAGAGACGCATAAAATAGAGAAGTAAATATTTCTCTCCAAGATGTGTAAAAGCATACAGATCAAGAAACCTGTAGATGCATCTGAAGAAGCATCTTTATGGAGAATAGCGCCCTACTGAGATAGATACCAAGAAAGAAGAAGCACAAGAGAGAGCAGGTCAAGCTACTAGCTACATCCACTCAACACTCTTAGACTTGCTATTATTTTCACCCAGTTTGAGAAAAAACTTTACCTATAGACTTGAGATCTTTAGAGTACAGAAGAATTCCAAGATGGGTTCCTCGGGAGAAAAGTGTCTTGCCCAAGCAAACAACCAATTAGTAGCATTGCCAAGCAACTCTATTCATAGCGATTGAAAAACTGATTGCAGTAAGAGTAAGCAATACAAGAAGATATGGATCCGAGTTCACTAATTATAAGTACAGAAAGGAACTAGGCAAAGACACAAGCAAATTTGTGGATTTAATGAGTGACGATAGATAAATAAAACAGTAAGGGTGTATTTGTTTGTGTTTCTTTTTTCTGTTTATAAACACAAATCTTGTTTTTTTTTGTTCCCGAGAATAAAAAAAGAACATAAATGTGTTTGTTTGAGTTTTTGTTCCAAATTTATTTTTTTGTTCCTGAGAACAAATTTGGAACAGAAACAAGAAAAAAAAAAAAACTTGTTTCTTGTTTCTAGAACACTTTGGAGAAACAAATTTTCACTTTCTTCTTTCTTTTCTTTTTCTTTCCTTCTTCTTTTTTATTTGGCCGATTGTTGACATTGACCATGACCGGCAACCGACCATCGAGGGCCGACGACGCTCTGGCGGTGAGGCCAACCTCGCACCGACCAGTGAGGCCGCCGGCCATGGCCGAGGCCAACGACCGGCCAAAAGGAAGAAATAAAAAAGAGAAAGAAAAATAAGAAAAATACAATAAAAATATTTAAAAAAAATAAAAGAACACAAATTTACCAAATGTGTTTATGTTCTTTTTCTATTCTAGGAATAAGTTTACCAAACACGTTTTTCTGTTCAAAACTTGTTTTAGGGAACATAAATAATTTTTTCTATTTCTATTCCCTAAAATAATTTTTGAACAGAAACGTTACCAAACATACCCTAATTGAACCAGAACATCGGAATTGCTCAATTTCTTCGGAGCACTTAGCAATGCCAAAGGAACAACAGAAACCCACCTCCATTGTCAGGGTATTTTCATTGGACACCTGGTGGCCATATGACGAGATGACTAATCCGAAACACAGAAGGTGGACAAAGCGTATCGAGAACGGACCGAGTTGTAACAGCAGGATGACGACGGACATGGAGTTGGCCTTGGCGCGTGGGCATGCGGAGACAGCAGAGGCGGGAAGCCAAGCCCAGGCCTCGCTTCGAGGGTCTGGAGGCAAGCCTCCTTGTCTTCCGTCTCTAACCTCTATCAAGGCTGGTTCCTGACACTCTTCGGGCCCTCGCAGAGGCTCCGCCGTCGGCAGTGGCGGCGGTCGCCGTCTGGTGAGCCGTGAAGAAACGAAAAAGAGAGTCCAATGAGAGTGGGCGCTAAAAAAAAAGAAAAAAAAGTTAAGAGTGGGCCAGCGTGTACACGTAACTAAGGAGTTTGACTACGATTGATCTTACGTGGCACTGATCAGGCAACACGTGGCAATTATTATCATGCCGATCATCATTTTTTTCTATTTTTTCAGGTTCTTTCCTTTCGTGAAAAATAAAAATTCATAAACTTTTTGATAAATATTATCCCCTTGTATGTTTTGAATTAATTAACAATAATTTTTCATTATTGATAACAATTATATTTACAAATTTTTTATGACTGTAAAAGTATTTTTCCATCACGTATTTTTCAAATTATTTATTTTTCACAAAATAAATAAAACCTTACTTTTTTTTCCTATTTCTCTTTCTCTATCCTCTTTTCCTAATTTATCCTCGCTTACTTCCTTTTTCATATGTAGTATTTCTATATCTTTTTTTTTTTTCAATTTTTCTTCTTACTTACGTAATCATAGAAAATAATTGGACAATGTATTCCTTGGGTGGAGCTATCTGTATCGGAGGAGTTGTGGGTGGGATCGAATTTTGTTTCTACTACAATTATTATTTTATTTTCATTAAACTCCTTTCATTTCGCAAAAATAAATAATTTAAAAAATATATTTCTAGAAAAGTCACATGTATCATTAAAACTAATTAGTTAATAAAAAATATTTTTATTATCGATAATAAATTATATCTAGATATTTTTTCAGAAGATGCAAATATTTAAAGTTTATTTATTTTCATAAGTGATACAAGTAATTGTTTTCAAATGTCTTTCAATTATTCATTTTTTGTGAAATAAACAAAAATTAGTCAAGCTATGGCACATTCTCTTTTTTGTGTATTATTATGGACTACAAAGGATTCAACAAAACAAGAAAGAATTCGATTTCAACCCAATTTCCTAGAAATAATTTGAGCATCTAGTATATTCGCATGTCACTTTATAAAATGTAAAAATATACAACTTTAAATTTCTTATATTTAGCACACTGGGAAAAAAAGGCTCTAAAAAATTAAAGACGCTCTTGACTTTCAAAAGAACACTCATCAAGAATTGAATTTCTGAGGAAAATAGAGAGGTGTAACATTAAAATTCTATCTATTTCTATTTTTCTAAAGATTAAGGAATATTAATTCAAGATTATTGATGATACAAAAAATTTTGATTATTATACAGAACAGATAATTTAGCCAAAACAGAAAAGTGTCCCACTCAAAAATTACGAACAAATCAATTAAAAAAAGATGACATTTTTTTTTTCAAAAAAAAAAAAAAAGGCTGATTGTATCATGTATCAATGCCGTCTTTTTTCTTTATATTGTGTAATTTTTTACAAAATAACTACCCATGTTTTTTTTTACTATGAACTCTTTATTATATACATCTAAAAATCTTTCTTTTGTTAAAGTAAATCAAAAAAGAAAATTCCAACTTTTTAAAATCCCGTCCTACTAAATGATGTAGATAATGTAACAAAAAGAAGAAGCTTTGGGGAACTATCTCCAACTCATTATTATAATATTTAAAGAGCTTGTGATGTTAGAGTTTCCGTAGGAAATCAATCTTCGATCTTGAATCTTGAAATTATTTCCTATTTTAATAATCATAACCTGACTCGAATTAGGAAAGAAACTCTCACTCCTCAGTGCACTCTCAAAACTTGACTACAAAGCCATCCCAATTCCAACGGTAAACCAACCATATATTTCCCTCTCTATGCCTCCGAGTCCTCATCGTCCTCTGTCTCTCTATTCTCTCCAACGTTGTCTTTCTCTCTTTCGCTCTCTCTCTCTGAATTTCTCTGCACCTTGTTGCCCCTCTGTTGTTCTCGCGAAGCACTTTCCTGTTTCTTTCGCCACGAACCCATGGAGCTCGTCGATTCCTTGGCACCCAAAACGGCAACCATGTGCGACGTCCTGAGAGGCGATGTCCACTCGCCATTGTCGATGGACTCTTCGCCGTCGCGCGTTTCTTATCTGGAGGATCACGAGAAGAAGAAACCCATTGGCGACCACCTGAGAAGCAAGTTCCACTCACCGGCGTCGATGGACTCTTTGTCATGCCTTTCTTTTCTGCAAGATCAGGAGAAGAGTAGCCAGGAGAAGAATGGCGACGAAGGGGCCACAGGTATTTCATCTGCAGGAGTGGTGGCGTCTCGCGAGTTCTTCCTCCTTGCGCCTGATCAGAACACGAAGGAAGTCGGCTACCCTCGTCAAGAAATCGTTCCTGCCCAACGGAAGCGAAAATCCATGGCCTCACTTACCAATGCCGAATCCTTAATTGTGGAGAAGAAGGCGAAGTGCAAAAGAACGCAGAAGGGAAAGAAAGTGGCCTCAGGATGTGATGCCGAGGAAGTTTCCACAGAGTTGACGCTGCTCTTCGACCCTTATAAGATCAAGAAGAGGCTTACGCAAAGCGATCTCGGCCACCTGTCGAGGCTCTTGATCGGGCGGGACTTTGTGAAGAGCCACTTTCTCCGATGGATGAACGAGGAGACAGTGAGGCAAGTCGAAAGCAGAAAGGGGCTGACGTCATCGTGAGGGATATGGACACGTGCTCTGAGCATCGACTGGTGTTCGTGTTCTGGGCGTCGTCTGGGTCCTACGTCCTCAAGGGGGGTTGGATCAAGGAGTTCGTGAAACGGAGGGGTTTGGCGGTTGGCTATGAGGTTGGGATATATTGGGAGCCTATTGCTAGCAAGTTCCACTTTAGCCTTCTTCACAAGGTAAATTAGACATAATCTTGAACTAGTATTGCTGTTGTTCAGTGACAGACAGAATTTTTGACCTGTGGAAAGGATATAGTGATGGAATTTCTATTGTACACAATCGAAATATCTTTGCTTTCCCCCAGAAATTCAATTCACGCTTGTTTTGAAGTCCGGTTCCATGTCTTTAAATTTTCTCTTGTGAAGTTTTCAGTATGGTGATATCTTTAAATGGGGAAAGTTGATTATGGTAAATTGACAACATTTGACTTTCTTAATCTTGTCTGAACACAAAATTTCAAATGATCATTTTTAACTCAGCCTTCTTATAGATGAGTGTGCAAATTGCAATGCTGTTAATAGTTCAATACATGCCCACATAATTTACGCTTTCACCTCAACAGTGAATGCATAAACTGGTTTTAGTTACTGTTTCATCAAGATGTTTCTACTGAACTCTCCAAATCAATAGCTCAGATAATTTCCCATATGTGACTCCATATGCAATGATACAGAGATGTTCAGCTAGTTAGTTTGTGTAGTTTTTGTCCAACACATCCTGCATAGCATATCCAAAGGGGCCAGAGTTAACTTCTTGTTGCTTTCTCCAGCTTTGGCCTTGGACACTCGTTTGAAAAATTTCTCAATCCCTGCTTGCATAGATTAATTGTTTGCTAAATTTCAAGTATCTGGCATGTCGTCGTTTGATCATTTTGAAAAGTCACCAGGTCCTAAAGATCCAAACTTTTGTCTTACACTTCAATTCCTCTGCATAAACCTTTCTTTCTAGAAATTATGATTTTGAAAACCTTACAACAGATCAAAAGAAACTGGTAAATATTTTAGTGTATTGATAAGGAAGCGATGAGGCTTTTAAGCTGGCTACCTCAAGAAAAGCACAGCTTCCGCTCAGCAATGTACAAACTGTCCAAATTTCCTCCCACACTACATCTTTTTCCATTGTGTTGCGCATTGTATGCCAATCCTGCAATGATTATCACCAGTCACTGTTCCCTTTGAATTCAGTTTACTGTCAAGATTGTCAAGCTTAGCTACTCTAGCAATTTAGCTTCTGAGATTGATAGTTTTCTAGGAATTGTACAGAGTGCCTCTTGACAAGGTATCTTTGAATTGACAATAAACTCATGGTTGGTTACAAGAAGTTCAATTTTCAGGAAGCAATCCCAGTCTCTCAATCCAGAGAAAGTGAATTAGAGTGGATCTCATCTTCCTAATGTTCTTTCATGTGCGAAAATGTTTTGTGTCAATTGGCCTTTTCTTCTGTTTCGAGAGGAGTGATCCTGGTTTTTGAGAGGTGTGACAAGAGAAAAGCATATTTTGTCTTTCTTTCATGCAAACTAAGCCCAATTCTTATCTTAGTTACATCAACCAGCAATCATTAATCACAAGGCATGACAGAGGAGGAAAATGGGTCTAGGATGTACCGAGTCTCTTTTCAAAACACGATTTAATGAAGTCAGAAGCTGCAACAAGAGCTTCTGTTTAAAGAGAGTCGCGTATGCTTTACATCTAGCTCCGTGGATTAGTTCAGTCACAATTAAGGAAAGAATTCCATACTGTCAAATGCAATCAGAATGTATGCCTCATAGACAACATAATATTCAAATGCATACATAGACAAACCTATTACATTTATAAATAGTATATCTCAAATAACCATTGGCAGAGATTACCTTCATTATTACCTTCACCAAACTGCAAAAGGAGGACTTAGGTGTATCATGAAATTGCCTTTGCTTTGTCCAGATGGAGGAGGTATATCATCACCTAGGGAGCCAAAGGGAGCCTAGAGGTTTCCTCAGAAGATATGGCAAACGGTCTGGAGATTCCTCGCTATGTTCCTCATTTCTGTACAGATCCCTTCACACTCTCTCTCTCTCTCTCCTCTCTCTCACTTTCTCTTCTTCTCCCTTCTTCAAACTCCGCTCTCTCCTCTTCTTTCGTTTCTTCACAGCTACCTTTAGCTCATCTCTGGTCTACCGGCAGTTCAATCTTGCCCTCGATACCCTCTCTGCCATGCACTATGAGTCTCTTCCATTTCATGTATGGCGTCACCACTCCCTTTGGCAGCATTCACTAATTGATCCTTCGGCATACACACCCAATAAGAACCTGTAAATGCATTACCGAAAGAAGCATCTTTATGCAGGGGAACCATGCCCTACTGAGACAGATACCGAGAAAGAAGGAGTAAAAGAAGGCAGTTCAAGCTAGCAGTTTCATCCACTTGACAATCTCAGACTCGTCATTGTTTTCACCCAGTTTGAGAAATAAACTTTACCTATGGATCTTGGGATCTTTAGAGTACAGTAGAGTTGCAAAATGGGTTCCTTGGAAGAAAAAGCGTCCTGCCCAAGCAAACAAACAATCAGTACAAGAAATAGTAAGAGTAACCAATCCAAGAACATATCGATCCGAGTATAGGAAAAAACTAGGAAAAGAAACAATACACACAGAGCCAATTCCATGGGGCCACGCAAGAATGAGTTACGACAGACGACCAAAACAGTAACAGAACCAGAAGCATCGAATTGCTCCATCTCTTCTTATAACTAACCAACGCCAGCGAAACAACAAAAACCCAGCTCCACTCTCAGGGAGGGACGAAGGCTCTGTAATTACACTAAACGCCACAAAATGGGTCACTGATGATCGATATAAAACGGCTTTCAACGATTTTGGAGGCCCAGTATGATCAACAATCACCCTGAGAGAGTGGTCAATACGATTATAGGAGTGGGAGCAGAAGAACCAAGCACTAAAGAGGTTCAGCAAATAAAATAAATAGAAAATCAAAGTGGGAAAATAGCTGGGTGCAAAAGAATCGGTGAAGCAGACCGAAAAAGTTCAATGTATTCTTGACCCAGAGAGCTTATGTGTACGCAATAGAGAGCTAATGCGAAATTAAAGAGTAGTGGTTACAGGCTCCCATGCAGTCATTTTTTCAGTTTTCAATGACATTTTTCTCTTTACACAAGTTATAGTGAGACGAAAGCAATGAAGAATTATCGATTCATTACTTCTCTGTGATTTCATGATATATGCTAATTTGATTGCAAAATGTTACATTATCTTATATCAATTATGAAAAGGGTTAGTGACCAGTTTATAAATATAAGTGAAATGGTCATTTTTTTTTTGAGCTAGTTTTTCTGGATAACCTTAATATATATTTCCTTAAGTGTCCACACTTGCTTAAATTTGAAATGGTTACGATTCAATTTTATGAAATATTTCTTGTTCTTCTTTTTCTCGTGCTAATTACTTATTTTATTCAACAATATGTTTTTGCTATTGAGAAATCTTTAATTGTGGCGAGGGATCTTTTTGTGAAGTATGTATGCAATATGTGAATCAGCTTCTTTTTGGCTTTCAATTCTATCATTCTGGCTCCTAGACCTTCAAAAGACGAGTTTTGCTGGACCTTTTGATTCATAAAAACCCTCGTCAACTTCTCACAAATGAAGTGTTTGTTGGGAAGTTCATCATACACTTTGCTAAAAAAGTAAATGGTGTATATGAAGGAAGGGGTTGAATGTCAATAATAAAAAAATAAATGAAGAAGACTAAGACGATTCATCGCAGAGGAGAAATTAGGGTTGATATTTTCGTACGTGAAAAAATACACAAAGAAAAAGGAAAGAAAAAAAGCTGACAAAAGAATAGATAATTAGACGAAATAATAAGCAAACCAACAAAATTAAAAGGGGATCAATTCGGAAGCCCATTTACCCATTTATATTAGTTCATACTTTAAGCCCATTTTGTATCACGCAGGCCCAATAAAAAGGGGGCCCATAAGCTAAGCCCATGAAAATTAGCTCTTTTTTTTGGAGATAAATACATTGAAAATCCTAAAACTTGTTATAAAAGTGTAATAAGTTAAAATTTTTAAAAAATACAAATAAGTCTTAAATTTTTTTATAAAAATGCGATCGAATTAAAAACTTTAAAAAAGTCTGCAACCAAGTTAAAATTTTCAAAAAAGCACAATTGATTAAATAAAAGGACTTGTCAAAAAGTTAAAATTTATCAAATTGATTAAATCAAGTCTTTTTATTGATAAAATTTTATGCAATCAAGTTTTAAAAATTTTAAAAAGTTTTATTAATGAAAAGACTTGATTTAATCAATTTGATAAATTTTAGGGTTTGATTGCATTTTTTAAAGTTTCAAGATCAGTATTGCACTTTTTAAAAATTTTAAAACTCGATTGTCTTTTTAAATAAATTTTATAACTTATTTATATTTTTAAAAAATTTTAAAATTAAATTATATTTTTATGATAAATTTTAGAATTTATAGTGCAAGTATCTCTTTTCTTTTCTTTTCGAACGGAAAGCTTCAATCGAAGCGACTGAGACGGTGGGCGAGCAAAAGCGAAATTCTCGAAGATTTCACAACAACAAACCCACGGCTTGACCGGAGAAAATCTCTCTCCGTATCGTAACTGTTCGCTCCCTCCGATGAGAAAACATCGACGCTCTCTCTCTCTATAAAGAAGGAAGAGAAAGCGCGCACTCCGCCCGATGAAGAAGCGGAGGCCGGCGAGTTCCGATCGGCCGGCCGCCGGCCGCGACCCGTTCCCGTGCGGCGGCGCCACCGGACCACGGCCGCGGGCGCGCTCTCTTCCTCAGTCGGCGGAGGAGGACGACGGAACCAGCGCGCGCGTTTTTCCTCTCCGGATTTACGATCTCGCCGGCGCCGCCTTCTTCTTCTCCTCTTCGAGCATCTTCGTCTCAGCTTCTTTACATCTCTGGAGCTTCGAAAAGTTGATCGTCTCGATTTTGCTTTTTCCCACAGGCGACGATTTCGCCGGCGGCGCTCTACCTCCGATCGCCGTCGCTTCGAGTTCCTTTTCCACCGGCACCCGTCTTCGGTCGTGGCGCTTTCCTAGAGTTCTACTCCTAGGTGTAATCACCGCCCGTGGCTGACGACTGCACCTTCAAGTTGAAATGATCGCCCACCAGACGTGGATAGAGCCGGGATTATAGAGAAAGAATTCTCGAATTTAGCGGTGATTTTATCTATTGATTTCTTCTTCGAATCCTAACCCCTGTCTCTCTCTCCGTCGTCTGTTTCCGTCGCAGTTGCTGGAGGTGCACTGGCCGCCCCTGTTTTTCAGTGAGTGAGCTCGAAGTAATGTGAACTTTGCTCGTTTTTCCTTTACTGGCTCCAATCTTCAGTGTCATTGTCTCTGACGAGTTCTCCCTACGATTCCATCGTCATTCAAGGCCCTTTGTTGTTTTTCTTCAAGGTATTGCTTATAGTCGCTTTGCACGTGAGACTGAGACCGAGAACTCTAGAGTGAAAGCATCATCTTATTGAGTTATTGAGGATATGTTATTGATTTGAGCCTGCCCTGGATGATGTTGTGGTCGTGTGATTTTAAGTTGCTGCTTCGTGCTTGCGTTTTCATTGCTAAGCTGAGATGCCTGCCATATGTTTGTCGAAATGCCTAGATGAAGTTGATGCTAAGTATTCTTTTGCATCGATTTGATTGTTCTGTATCTAGACTGAAACATGACTGATTGATTCTCTTATAACATTCATAAATTGAGCAACTCTGATGTGTGGCTAAGACCTCTCTTTCTGTTGGTGATACGGTTTACTTTGTTCTCAGCGATTAAATACTGCTTTGGTTGTGTGACTGAATTTTCACCTAAACTGAGAGCCCTGGATATATTTTTAAGATTGATGTGTTCAAAGTGCGTGTATAAAATTTTTTTAGGTGTTAACATAGAGAATTCTTCTCTAGCTGCATATGTGAGTTGTAGCTTTTCTTTTCGCATAGTAATTGCTGCTCCATTTTGGGTTTGGTTTAGACTTCACTTCACATGCGATGGACACGTTGGAGCATAGTGTGCGTCTTGCTTGGGTTGTATGTGCAAGTGCATAGTCACTATTAGCTTGCATAATCTTCATCTCGGCATGTGCTATTTGTTGAATTTGTACACTTGCCGCATTGTGAGCTCGCTGAATATGTCTATTCTTACCATACATGGCTCAAATTTACTGGATTCATTGTTGTTCTTGATGTACATGATCAGGAATATGTTAATTCTTTTGGCTGTGAGTGTCGTACAAGTTCATAACATGCTGTATTCTTTGCTATGAATGTTGTGTATATTCATAATATGTAATATGCTATTGTCAGGTTATAAGTTTTGTCCGTGACTTAAATTTGCTGGATTCATGTTTATGTCCGATGTCTATATCCGTTTGTTATTCAAATAACAATTTCTATGTGTTATCTTAGTCATATAAGTTGAGGGAAGGAATCTATGTTTAACTTTTGAGGAGATAATCATGTTGTCATGCTTGAATTTGCTGAAATTAAACATTTGTCTGCTGTCCAAGCATTGATGATCTTCATTTGACTTCAATTTGTTCTCATCTTGATCACGTAGTCCCTGTGCACTTGCAGGAGGATATATTTCAAGCCCATTAATTACTGAATAATCATGCACTTTGGCCTTGAATGTTCTGATTTTGTCCTGGATTTTGCTCACTGGGCTGTTTTAATCTTGGGTGTGCTAGTTTAATACTCATTTGAGTTTGGTTTTGATTACCTATAATAAGGTGACAATTTATACTGGATTTGTTGGTCATGGGGACATATTTTGGTATTATTAAGGTGGGTAACATGTAAATCTTGCGAGTTTGATGAGCTGGACGCTATAGCAAATTCTCTTTTGAGGGTAGTTTGATGATATTTTTAGCTTGATTTGGTGGTTCATTAACTACATAGGCATGTAACTCACTTCATGTCATTTTGATATAATGAGAGGTAGTTTTCCCCGAAAAAATGGGCAAACTTGCTTATAGTAGTGGCAGCTTAAGCTTAGTATGGCTTTAGGATCATAATAAAAATAAAATCTATCGAGTAGATAGGTGGACTTGGTATCTAAATTGACTTTAGCTCATGGGGCTTGCTGTGGGCTTAACAATGATGCCGTGTTATATTCTTGCCCACCTTGTATTGGGTTCTTTTGCTGTACTTTTTACTTGGTTCTTTCATTACTTTCTCAGATTAATTGATTGCGTTTCTTTTATATAACTTTTTGAGTCGTGTTTTGTCAATTTTAATTGAATGGTTAGGTTACATATTAGTACAATAATAAACACGAAAATATTTCATGAGCACTTAGCGACTTGAACTATCTTTAAGGCTCATAATTGGTAAACAAAACCGCATGATCACTTTGATAAGCAATTCAATCAAGTTGGAGGAACTGAAAAGGTACTGATAGAAATTATTAGTGTCAGTCCTCAAACCTAGAAAATTTTGGTTGTATAGAAAAAAGTGAATAAAACGTAAGATCTATTTGTGTCTCACTTGGTTTCTAGCTAACCCAATAGGCCTTGGTTTCTAGCTAACCCAATAGGCTAGGGAGACGATTCTGAATTCACATAAAGTCTTTTAGAGTCTTAATCAAGATTTAAAATGAACCCAATATCTCGTAAGATAAGATTTTGGGCCTAATTGAGGGCTGTTGGCATGCATTTTGGACAACGTCCAACCCACCTTGACGGGGATCTTGATTCTCTGGCAGAGTCTTACCAAAATAATTATGCATTAAGATGCGTCCTTGTTCTATTATCTCCATTTTGCTTAGTTTTCGTAAGTCTCCTCTGTCCAAGAGGGGAGGCTCAATCACATCGTAACATTGGTCTACCGACACAAAATGACATAAATAACTGACACGAATATCTTGACATGACATGGATTGCTAATGCTCTGTTATGAAAGTTCGACCATATATGCATTCAAATGAACAAAAGCAATGCCCTTTCTACCTGTGAACCAAGAGAACCTTCACTCTAATCTCCTTGGTTTCCATGGACAATGAAATTTTTTATAACGTTGTCCACCATGTATATTAATTGGCTTTTCAATAGTATCTGCTCATCTCAATTACGTCTCTATATTACAACATAACATTTATTCATTGCTAATGCATATATGGACAGACACAGGTTAGAATCTTTAGAAGAATTATAACTTTCATGAGCAAGAAAACATCATCTCCATATATTACTATAGCAAAAAAACATAATTCAGAATCTTCACATATGCATGTATAACTTTTCTCGACAAGCTACTTAAAGACAGAGCATTAAATATCTAGTTGCATATTTTCTTGTTTGCCAGAGCTTTCCTAACCTTTTTCCATCCTTTTGCCATTTTCTTTGAGCAGCACAAGAACCACACACTCTTCTCGTCAATGATCAAATTCTCTATCATGACACTGACCAAAAACCCAACTCCAGCAACAACCAGCACGATTCTCCCATCCAAGTTGAAGAGACACTCTTCTTCATTATCCACTTTGAAATATGATGGTGGTGGTGGAGCGTTCTCACCATTTGTGCATTTATTTAGGAAGGGACTTCCACACAAACCATTATTCATCACAAATGAACTGCTCCTGAATGTATCAAATTGCATTCCACGTGGTATTGGTCCTGATAGACGATTGTGAGATACATCGAAAAACGAAAGAAATGTGAGGCGGGCTAGTTGTTGAGGAATCTCTCCTACAAGATTGTTTCAAGAAAGATCCAGTGCTTCGAGCACTGCCAAGTTGGCCAAGAAAGAAGGGATGCCACCATTGAGGAGGTTGTTTGAAAGGTTGAGCATGCGAAGTGATTCTAGATCTCCAATGAGTTCAGGAATGAACCCTTCAAACTTGTTGTTGGAGAGGTCAATTGCCATGAGGACATCTGGAATCTTCGCATATTCCCTTTTCGTGCCCTTATTCATCAATTTCATTGCATAAGTATGCGATGAATTCATACTTATGTTGAATGAAACATTAGGAAGGAATCCAAAAATATCCAAATATGCCAACTTATCTTGACCAACCATGATCTTCATGGCATGGCAACTCTTCAACAAGTTGGAAGGAAATTTGCCATTGAAGTTGTTGTTGGAAATGTCCAAGATGTGTAAACTGGTGAAGTTGAACTCGCTTAGACTAGATTCTATGGGACCATGGAAATTATTGGACCGCAAACCAATTACTTTTAGGGAGGTTAGTTCCGATAGCCAAAATGGGAACGTATCATTAATTTGGTTGTCACCAAGATTCAAATACTCCAGCATTCCACAATTTCCTAAAGATCTCGGAACATTCCCACTTAGTCGGTTTTCTCTAAGGTCAATCATCCTTAATGCACAACCATTTGGGTAACCAAGAGGAATCTTGCCGTTGAATTTATTTCTTGCGAGGTTCAATAAAATCAAAGGACCAATACTTCCCAAACAAGGAGGAAGTGTGCCATTCAGAGCATTGTTGGACAAATCGAGCACGGTAAGAGATCTCGCTTCACAAATGGATGTTGGAACTTCCCTAGATAGGAAATTGTTGGAGATGTTGTATAACATGACTAGGGGAGGTGGGGTAGGGAGGGTTGTTTCTAGCAAGTTAGAACTAATGTCAAGATAGTTCAAGTTCAGTAAAGGAAGATGGGCCTGGTTTTCTTCGAAGCTGGATAAAAGATTGTTAGAAGGATCTATATACAAGAGAGATTCTTTGCTATTGTTCCACGTCCATCTAGGAATAATCCCTTGAATTCTATTGTGTTGTAGGGATAACTCCCTCAATTCGTTTGAGTAGCCTATAAACTGTGGAAACTCAGTCAAGTTGCATGAATCCAACTTTAAGTTGGTAAGCTTCAATGTAGTGGCATTGATGAATGACCTGGTGAAGGATATGTTGTTGTTGGACAAATCTAAGACTTTCAAGTTCTTGAGTGTGAATAGATCATTTATGTTGAGAATGCCATTGAGACTAAGCGAATTCAGATAAAGCACTATGAGATTCTTCAAATTCTGCAATGCGCCCAGAATATCACCGTACAAGTCATTGTGAGAAAGGTCAAGAATAGTCAACTGCTTCAAGTTCTCAAATGAAGATGGAAATCCACCGCTTAACCGATTACCTATCAAATAGAAAGAAAAAAAAAAGGACATAAGACAAAGGAGCGTTAGTTATGCCATCAATTTCAATTTCCTTTTTCTCTTTGGCTAAATAATCTCCTCGCCTGAAAGTATTAGGTCCAAGTCATTATGCACTAGCCATTAAGACAAATAGGCGTTGGAGAGGCCCACCATAAAAAATTGGAAAGTCTCTCTTGCTCTCCTCCTCTCTGCACCAAATCTTTCGAGTTCCACCGTTGGTCGCTCCTTTTAGACCACCGCCAAAACCCCTACTGCAATGGCCACGGGAAAAACCAGAGATTGGGACTTCTTCCTCCGCCTCGAAGCCTACCTTGACAATGCTTTCAAGATCTCTAGGTATGCCACAAAGATCATCCTATCCTCCTCCCTCTTGCCCAAAACCCTACCCCTCCATTGCCGCCTTAGGATCTTCGAGTCCAACGTCGGCCTGAGTCGAAAGGCTTTCTGACTAGGCTAGCTTGTCCAGGACATGAACGCTCTCCGGGCCTTGCATCTCGACTTTGGGCAGGACCTTATCCTCTCCCTCATTGCCTAAGGTGGCGAGGGGACATACTACTTCTTCCAGTAGTTCATTTGCTTGGCGAAATCGGGTTTCATTGATGGCCACCACTCGCATGTTCGATCAGCACATAGGCCGAGTTCTTCGGGTACAGTGTGGGCATCAATCTGAAAATTAGGGATTTGAGGAGGTTGCGAGAGGACGAGATGCACATCGATTTGACCATCAAGATCACAAAGTCCGGAAGATTAATTGAGGAAGTTCTCTCTTTTTTTTTTTTTTTTCTTTCAGTCGATGATGAAGCTGTTTGTGGTTCGAGACCTGGCTGAACTTGCTGAGCTAGAAGGCCTTTCGGCAAAGGCCCTTGCCAGAATTGAAGCTCTTGAGGCGGCGATGGTAGTTTTGCTCGTGGCTGTCGTAGCGGGGGTTTTGGTCATGGTTAGGGTGGGAGCAAGCAGCGATGGAGCTCGAAAGATTGAGTTCCATGGATTCGTAGATGGAGGAGGAAAGAGATATGACTGAACCAGTAAAGAGAGACTTATGATGGTGGGCGCCCCTAATGCCACTTGTCGTCCATGGAGGGCTAGTGCATAGATGACGTGTCGTCACAATTGCACTTAATATAATAAAAAAGAATCTATTACCTGAAATGCTCAAGGAGGTGAGTTTTGTCAAGTTGACCACCCACTCTAAGGAATCACCGCTCAAGTTATTGTAAGAGAGCAATAGCACCGATAGTTGGGTAAGATTAGCAAATGAAACAGGGATTTGACCTTGCAAGTTATTTCCATCAAGGTATAGTTCAGTGAGATGAGAAAGATTACCCATTGAAGAGGGAAGCGATCCTGAAAAATAGCAACCCCAGGCTGCTAACTCATTCAAGAGACTAAGATTTCCAATTGAAGTGGGTATTTCTCCCGAGAAGTTGGTCTGGTAAAGGTCTAAGGATTTTAATGGAGAACCCCAATGCGGTTTGGGAAAAAACCCAGACAGGTTGGAATTGTTAGCAACGGAAAGGACTTCCAAGTTTGGTAGCTGAAAAATGCTAACTGGAAAGTTTCCACTCAATCCACAAGATGCTAGCTTGAGCAATGTCAAGGAAGAGAAATTCGCTAGCATAGGTGGGAAAGGTGATGACAAGCTTACCAAAGAAAGATCGAGTTCTTTTAGTTTGGTCAAATTATGAATGAAGCCGCCCATGTTGGGCATACGAAGTGTTTCAGACGAAAAAGGGGACAAATCAAGAGAAACTAACTTGGAGAGTTGTGAGATATCACGAGGGATTTCACCGGAAAAGTCAGAAGAGGAGAGATTAAGGTATTGTAACTTTGAAAGATTGCTGAAGCCGTATGGAATTGAGGAGAAGTTGAAGCTGTTGAAAGCGAGATTGAGCGACTCCACGTGAACGAGCCGAAAGAGAGTGGTGTTGGGACTCATGGTGCCTGAGAGACAATTGCTACTGAGGTCGAGGGCAATCACTCGGCCGGTGACTTCATCACATTCGATGCCGTCCCACGAACAACAATCTCCACTTTCATCCAGCGACCATGAATGAACTTTTGGATAAACACATCGCCGATCCGTTGTGTTGATTCTGAAACTTCTCTTGAATTCCATTAAGGCAGAGCTCTCGTCGACATGACAAAGTACCTCAGCAAACCTAGTACAAAACAGAGAAAGCAAGAATATCCAAGTCAGCAGCAGATATAATGATAAGGCTGCCATAACTTTCTGCTTTTGTTTTTGTTCTTTTGGTTACTGAAGTGAGTTTTTGAGGGAGAGCGCGACATATAAGCTTTTTATAGGCAGCGACTATTGGTTCTGGCAATGGAATTTTTGTGCTACTTGGCCATTCATAGTGCTTGACCCCAATACTTTAAATTGATTTTTGGTATGCCTTCTATATGGGTTTGAAGACTGCAGGATGTTAGACGCATGGACATTTCTTTCATTATATAGGGCACGAGAGCAGCAGGGGCTTGGCATTCTCTTCTTTTTTTTTTAATCTATATTTCATACTTTATTGAAAGAATCCATGCGTTTCTTTCAGTGACATATTGGAAATTGGCGACAAGCTCCCATGTAATTGTTCATGTCGTTTGATTTGACTCATAACTTCAAGGCTAAATTTCGAGTTTGGAAATTGTTCATAGTTGTTTGATCATCCATATGGGTAGCCTCTGCGTACTTCCATCAAGAAGTCCATTTATAGGTGGACTCATGTCTAACTTTTATCTTTGCTTGGATGGGTGTTCACCGATAAACTCACCTGTACATCTGTCCTCTCCCAAAGCTTATCATCAAAAAAAAAAAAAAAAAAAAAAAAAAAAAAAAAGTCATGGTTTCATTTTTAATTTTTAAGTAGTGATGTTTCTCTCTTAATTATATCATGCGTGCTTACACACGTCTAATACAATTTGTGTAAATGTTAAGTAATAAATGTAAATCCATTTTGAATTTTTTATAATTTTGCATAATAGCATGATTGGTTCTTAGCAATAATTTGTCCGAAAAATATCAATCAATATTATTTCAATTATTAATTAAGTGAATTTTACCGTGGGCCTGACGTGATCCACGATAGGGATGACTTTGATCTACTGATCCAAAGGCCAGACGATACTTTCTCAGAAATGACGGGGAGACTCCAGAGTCCAAGCAAAGATGAGGCATCATTTGTCAAAAAGGCTGTAATTGAAAATTCACGTGGAAACTGAAAATTTTGTCATGCCGTGCTCACCATTCTTTGCCAGTATTATTGGTACGGTCCCCTTCCCGTTTATTTTTCACATGGAAAAGAAAAGAAAAAGACAAACCTGACAAACCTCAAGAAAGAATTTTCTTCCTCACGACAAACCAGTTGTACCAACCTAACCATTGGCGTTGGGATAACGCTTCCCCATCAAGTGTTGAGCTACCCAAAGATGCAGGTTCTTTTGTGAGTTCTTTGAACCTTCAGTCAACGAAATCAATTTTACGTCCCGTCGTTTAGTGATCGAGAAGGTCTTAAAGGAGGATTCTAGCCTGGCATTTACCCAAGTCAAGAAGAATTTTCAAACATTAGTCGATGGATCTCCAGGGGAATTTGGCCACCTAAGAAGACTAGAGTACTTAGGCCTATTCTCCAATAAATCCAAGGGGGTCATTCCTAGATGAATGAAGAACATTAGTGAAACAAAAGGCCTTTCTCATTACATAATTTGTGCCATCGCCATTGAACCTTCACTTATTCATTGTGTCTCCGAATAAGCAAAGCTGAAAAAATTACCCAGTGATGTATTAGGAAATAAGCTTGAGAAATGACATCTACCGACTAATAACTTATTCAGGAAACCAAGGTTTCCCCAAAGATAATAGTTCCAGGAGATTACCCCAATGTATTTCCGGAATAAACCAAAAAGGAAAACACAAGAGACTAATATGCTACCTCGTGTCCCAAAGCGAATTTTTTTTTTCCTGAAAATTACACCAACTGCAATCAATTCACGTTGACACAACCCTCAAATAAGGTCGGAGGATGACTTAAAAAGAAGCTTTTCTTTATCTCGACACCTTGTACGTGGAGGCAAAAATTTTAATTGTGGCATTTCCATAAAGGAAAACATTTGCATTATTTTCCATGGTGGTTTGTTTGTGGATGTTAATTTTTTTCCACGTCATACTCTAAAATGATTTGATTGCCGCGTTAGATCGAGCTTATCAGAATTGGTGCCAAAGATCAAACTCAATTAAAAAAATTATGCAAGTTTAAGGAATTGATTAATTGAATTAAAAGTTGAAGAACTCTATCGAAAAAAGAGTGTAAATTAAGGGAGGAAAAGTAAAACTTTACCGCTGGCACATGGTGGACCAAAACAACGGTGCGCTGCTCATTCTGGAAGTCCAAGCAAGTTTTCTAGTCAAAAAGTTTTTTATTTTTTCTTTTTTTGATCCATCTCTTTTTATCCCTTGTACGACGGGAGAAGAAAAAGCTTCCTAGACAAAACTTTCTTTTGATTTTTCAAAGTGTCTTTTGAACAAGACGGAGGAAACGCGTTTTGGTATTTGATGTAGTTTCGCGTGTGGATTAAATAATTACACTCAAACTCAATATTTTTAAGGACTAATATTTGGGCATTGACTTGTGTGCTCGAACTTTGGCATGGTTGATTAGAAAAATTATGCAAATTTAAAGACTTGATTAGATAAATTCTAAAAACATGGACTTGACTATATATCTATATATCCTTTGTTTGAACTTACCAAAATTTGTGTCTTTTGAAGGTTGAAAATAAGGATGCGCATTTTGGCACTTCATGTAAGAATTATTGTGGCCCATATTATGTGATTTATTATATGGTTTAATAATGGTTGAAATGCTATAAATAATATTGGTTATGAGAAGGTACGACTCTAATAAAACGAAAGGGTATATCGCTTTGATGGAAGGCACTTTTTCAACGAACGTATAAAAGAGTCCGGTCCTCTCTCCACCCATATACGAACAACAATAACAAAAAGAACGTATTCTCTCCTCCATCAATTGATTAATTAAGGTTTAGTGGGTTAAGGGAGAGAAATCGGATTTCTCCTTTTGGTTCGAGATCATTGGATTTCTACAACGATCATCATCAAGTGTAGCGCTATGGATAAAGGTTTGTCTGAATCTATTTGTGAAAATCATGAAAATCAAAGATCATTGATTTGTTATGAATTTCCGCATCAAGTTTTATATGGATTATAATCTAACAGCTGGTATCAGAGCATTTGGTTTATGATCTCATGATTTTTCCATTTAAAGAAATATTATGATTTATGCATGATGATTTGTTGAATGATCCTGTTCGTAGCATTTGTTGTTGTTGAAATGTTTTGGAAGGTTCTGTTAAAGAAAATCCGAATGATGGAACGTTTTTCATGGACTAAAATGGTTGAAGAAAAGTTACTGTGTGTGCACGAGTGAAAATGGACGAAAATGGAAAAATTCGGAATTTTGAGGGCAAGTAAGAAACTCGCCGGTTCCGGGGAAAATCCGGCAACCCACCGCTTGATTTCGGACCCACACCGTCGCACTGTCATGAGGAACAGTAGCCATGAGTTTTTCTGGTATATTGGTGTTCGCCGGAGGCTAATCGAGCGGCGGAAGCGGCGGTGGTGGAGGTTTTGTGTTCTGAAACTTTGGTTTGATTTGGGGCCAATTTCTTGGTCAATTTTGCCAAAACTTGGACCCATGTGGTCGTGCCGGCATGCTCTTCAAAATCCATTATTTATTTGTGTCTGGGATGGGCTGTCGTAGAAGAAACGGCCGGCGAAACTGCGGCGGAACGGCGAAAAACGGTGAAGAATCGAGTCTGTGCGCGAGGAAGAAGGCGTGTGGGCTCCATGCGCGCGCTGCGGTTGCAGGCACATGGAACCCACACGCCACGCGCCTTCACGCGCCCGCGCATTGGACGCGCGCGTGCGACGCACGCACCCGCGGCGGATGAAGGCGCGTGCTCGGCATGCGCCTGACGTCCCAGCGCGCCATTATTTATGTTTTTGCCCCTATGTCATTTTTAAAATTCTCATTTTGTCCTTCTCGCAATTTATTTATTGTTCTGCCCTTGTTTAATTTATAATTACAATTATGCCATTACTGATTATTTACCATTTTGCCCCTGGATTATAACTTTATGATTCTGCCCTTATGGAATTAGGATTTTACAATTTTACCCTTATGCTTTGATTAAGTTTTTGTCCTTGTGTGCAAATTTGGTAAATATTTGTATTTTACAATATTAAAAATTCATATTATGAATGGTTTGTTAGTCACCAAAGTGGCCGAACCTTGAAGTCTTTTGAATTTTTGATATTGTAAATTATTTTATTCAATTACCCATGATTAATTGATGCTATATATGAAATTGATATGTTTTATATTATTATTGGAGTTATGGGCATATTGAAGTTCATTTATTATAAGAACTTAGGGATTAACCCAAAGGTTAATTATTTTATTATAATTCATGAACATGATGGTTGATAATTAATATGATTTGTTAAATTTGTTTGTATATCCAAAGATAACAAATAAATTTTAATAAGATATATTTACAATTATCAAATAAAAGTTATTAGCATCATTATGATTCATATATATTTGCATATCATAGGATCACCCGAAGGAGAACTATGATGTGCATGTGTAGTTTAGTTTGAATCTGATTAGGTGATATTCTCAAATCATTAATGTATGAGTATTTTCTTGCACATTTGCAGTATCTGTACCTGTTTCACTCCATTCGCACACCTGATCTGTTCCCTTATTCAATGGGATAAATTTTTCTGATTGGAGTGAACAAGTCCAGTTTTACTTAGGTGTCCTGGATCTTGATTTAGCGTTTCAAGCTGAGAAACCAGCTGCTATTACTGATGAAAGTAGCGATGATGAAAAGTCTTTCCATAAAGCTTGGGAAAGATCAAACAGACTGAGCTTAATGTTCATGCGAATGACAGTTGCAAACAACTTAAAGATTTCTCTTCCCAAGACTAACAATGCTAAGGAATTTATGAAATTTGTGGAAGAGCGTTCTCAAACTGCTGATAAGTCACTTGCTGGTATACTAATGAGCACACTGACCACCATGAAATATGATGGTTCGCGTACCATGCATGAGCATATACTTGAGATGACCAATTTAGCAGTAAAGTTAAGGACTTTGGGAATGAATGTGGATGAGTATTTTTTAGTACAATTTATACTTAATTCCTTACCTCATGAGCAATATGGGCCATTTCAAATGAATTACAATACTATAAAGGATAAGTGGAATGTGAACGAATTGGCCAGTATGTTAGTTCAAGAGGAAACAAGGATAAAGAATCAAAAGGCTAATTCTGTTCATCTCTGAAGTCATCAAGAAGTTCGAAAGAATTTTAAGAGGAAAGGTGGAAAGAGCAAGAAGAAAGGATTACACGTCCTGAATGACTCTTCAAAGGCTTCTCATATCCACAAGAAGGAACGCAATCTTATTAAGTGTCATTTTTGCAACAAAATTGGACACTTAAAGAAAGATTGTCTGAAATGTAAGGCTTGGTTCGAAAAGAAAGGTAAGCCTTGTGCTTTGGTATGTTTTGAATCAAACTTTACTGAAGTTCCTTATAATACTTGGTGGATTGATTCTGGTGCCACCACTCATGTGTCAAATACGATGCAGGGATTTCTTACGATCCAAACTATAAAGCCAAATGAAAGTTATGTGATTACGGGGAACAGAGACAAAGCTCCAGTTGAAGGCATTGGCACTTATCATTTGATCTTAGATGCTGGGCATTATTTGGATATGTTTCAAACCCTTTATGTACCTACATTTTCTCGCAATTTAGTTTCTTTGCCAAGACTTGATGTGGCGGGATTTTATTGAAGTTTGGATCTGGATCTTTTAGTCTATTTAAGAGTGATACTCTTATTGGAACTGGAACTTTATGTGATGGTCTCTACAAATTTAGACTTGATAATACTTTTGTTGAGACATTAATGACCTTGCATCATAATGTTGGCACTAAACAAAGTTTGGTGAATGAAAATTCTGCTTACTTGTGGCATAAACGGTTGGGTCATATATCCAAAGAAAGAATGCAAAGATTAGTGAAGAATGAAATTCTTCCAAATTTGGATTTTACTGACCTTGGAGTGTGTATTGATTGTATTAAAGGTAAACAAACAAAGCACACTAAGAAAGGTGCCACAAGAAGCACAGAGCTTCTTGAAATCATACATACTGACATATGTGGTCCTTTTGATGTTCCATCTTTTGGTAATGAAAGCTATTTCATAACCTTTATTGATGATTTTTCACGTTATGGTTACATTTATCTATTGCATGATAAGTCTCAATCAGTAAATGCACTTGAAGTGTATATTAAAGAGGTTGAGAGGCAATTAGATAGAAAAGTGAAAATAGTAAGATCGGATAGAGGTGGTGAATATTATGGAAAGTATGATGAATCGGGACAATGTTCGTGTCCATTTGCTAAATTCCTTGAAAGACATGGCATTTGTGCTCAATACACAATGCCAGGTACACCACAACAAAATGGTGTAGCAGAAAGGTGTAACCGTACTTTAATGGAAATGGTTAGGAGTATGATGAGTCATTCATCTTTACCCTTGTCTTTGTGGATGTATGCTTTAAAGACTTCTATGTACTTATTAAATAGGGTTCCTATTAAGGCAGTTCCAAAGACTCCATTTGAACTGTGGACGGGAAGGAAACCTAGTTTACGACACCTGCATGTTTGGGGTTGTCAAGCAGAAGTAAGAATTTACAATCCACATGAAAGGAAATTGGATTCAAGAACGACCAATGGTTATTTCATTGGTTATGTAGAGAAATCCAAATGGTATAAATTTTATTGTCCTAATCATAGTACAAGAATTGTTGAATCTGGAAATGCTAGGTTCATTGAGAATGGTGACATCGGTGGGAGTGAAAAAATGCGTGATGCTTGCATTCAAGAAGTAAGGGTAGAAGTTCCTATGCCTAAAGCTTCTAAAGTTGTTGTTTCTGATATTGTAGTACTATCTAACAATAATCGAGAACAACAAACACTCAATAATGGAGATGTCAATAATGAATCTCCGATAGCCGAGTCACAAGAAATAACATTAAGGAGATCTCAAAGAGAAAAGAGATCAGTTATTTCTGATCACTATATGGTTTATCTACAAGAGTCAGAACTTGACTTAGGAATTGGAAATGATCCAGATTCATTTTCCCAAGCCATGGAATGTGAAGATTCTAATGAATGGTTTAATGCCATGGAAGAAGAGTTAAAATCCATGTATCAAAATCAAGTTTGGGATATAGTTGAATTGCCTAAAGGATGTAAGAAGGTCGGGTGTAAATGGGTCTTTAAGACCAAGCACGACTCAAAAGGCAATATTGAACGACATAAAGCCAGACTTGTTGCAAAAGGTTTTACTCAAAAAGAAGGTATTGACTATAAAGAGACATTTTCACCCATCTCTAAGAAGGACTCACTTAGAATCATTATGGCTTTGGTGGCTCATTATGACTTGGAGTTACACCAAATGGATGTAAAAACCGCCTTTCTTAATGGGAATTTAAAGGAATAGGTTTATATGGACCAACCCGAAGGCTTTTCAGTTAAAGGAAAGGAACACATGGTATGTAAATTAAAGAAGTCAATATATGGACTTAAACAAGCTTCCCGATAATGGTATCTTAAGTTTAACGATACCATAACTTCATTTGGATTTAAGGAAAACACCGTTGATCGGTGTATATATATGAAGATTAGTGGGAGCAAGTTTATTTTTCTAGTTCTGTATGTTGATGATATTTTGCTTGCTGCTAATGATCTTGGTTTGTTACATGAAACCAAGAAATTTCTCTCTTAGAATTTTGAAATGAAGGATATGGGAGAGGCAACATATGTGATAGGAATAGAAATATTCCGTGATAGATCACAAGAATTATTAGGATTGTCTCAGAAAGCCTACATTGAGAAAATTTTAGAGAGATTTAATATGAATAAATGTTCAGCAGGAATAGTTCCAATTCAGAAAGGTGATAAATTTAGCCTTATGCAATGTCCGAAAAGTGAATTGGAACGAGAACAAATGAATAATATTCCTTATGCATCTATTGTGGGAAGCTTAATGTATGCAAAAACTTGCACCCGACCGGACATCGGTTTCTTTGTCGGAATGCTGGGTAGATATCAAAGTAATCTTGGAATGGATCATTGGAAAGCTGCAAAGAAAGTTCTTAGATACTTGCAAGGAACGAAGAATCATATGCTCACTTATAAAAGATATGATAATCTGGAGGTAATTGGATATTCAGATTCAGACTTAGCCGGATGTGCTGATACAAGAAAATCAACATTTGGGTACTTGTTTCTTCTGGCTGGAGGGGCAATTTCATGGAAGAGTGCGAAGCAGTCAGTTATTGCTGCATCCACTATGGAAGCTGAATTTGTGGCATGCTTTGAGGCCACAATTCATGGATTATGGCTATGGAATTTTATTTCAGGGCTTGTGATCGTCGACAGTATTGCCAAACCGCTGAAAATCTATTGTGATAACTCTGCAGCAGTTTTCTTCTCCAAGAACGACAAGTATTCTAAGGGTGCTAAGTATATGGAGATCAAATACTTGTCTGTCAAAGAAGAAGTTCAGAAACAAAGAGTGTCAATTGAGCACATTAGCACCAATCTTATGATAGCAGATCCCTTAACAAAAGGATTGCCGCCTAAAACATTTAATGAGCATGTTGAAAGGATGGGCATTATTGGACGTCATTAATGTTTGTATTATGATTGTATTAAGTTTATGTATTTGACACTTTGAGCTCACTTACATGTTTCTGATATTTCCTGTTTTCTATTTAGTATACATTATGGAAATAGATGAATGTTAAACAGGATAGTTTCTAAAGAAACATTATGGTTGGACTATTACTGTACTTCTCATTTATGGATCATGTTAAGTAAAGTGCTATAGTTGTAGTACATAGAAGGGACTATGTCGATTAATGACATATAACCGCTATGACTCGCATTAGTTTTCTTTACTTAATTGTGATTATTATGTGATTGCCAATTTAATGAAATTTTATAGCATAATCTTATTGTGCACATTATAGTCTTCATTAAACCATGAAAGGAGAATCATATGGGCCAAGTGGGAGAATGTAAGAATTATTGTGGCCCATATTATGTGATTTATTATATGGTTTAATAATGATTGAAATGCTATAAATAATATTGATTATGAGAAGGTACGACTCTAATAAAACGAAAGGGTAATCACTTTGATGGAAGGCACCTTTTCAACGAACGTATAAAAGAGTCCGGTCCCCTCTCCACCTATATACGAACAACAATAACAAAAAGAACGTATTCTCTCCTCCATCAATTGAATATATTAAGGTTTAGTGGGTTAAGGGAGAGAAATCGGATTTCTCCTTTTGGTTCGAGATCATTGGGTTTTCTACAACGATCATCATCAAGCGTAGCGCTATGGATAAAGGTTTGTCTGAATCTATTTGTGAAAATCATGAAGATCAAAGATCATTGATTTGTTATGAATTTCCGCATCAAGTTTTATATGAATTATAATCTAACACTTCATAGAAGCTTGGTGTGGACTGAATTATTATACTCAACCTAAATATTCATCTGAGGAAATGCTTTTTGGCCCTAGTCCACAAAAGCAAGTTTGTCTTTCTCACTTCGTACTCTAAAATGGTCCAACGGACACGTCAATTCAAATTTATTAGAATCAGTTCTACGCGCTAGATTTGATTAGATAAATTGAAAGTTGAAAAGATCTTAACCAAAGAAAGCACAAAAGTTAAGGGTCGAATTTTCCCTTCAAGAGATAGTGGACGGATGTTCACACTACTCGTCCGGGAATTCCTGGCAAATTTTTTAAATCCACTTATTTATTTATTTATTTATTATCTTTTCCTTTCTTTTTTTTTTCCTTGGTGCAACGTGGATTCGACGCTTCATAGCCAAAGTTTCACGTGGATGGGCTAGCCTATAACTTTACAATTTCATTAATTTGTGTTCTACGACATGCCCTTTATTAAGCATGGAGAAGCCCGTGACATGCTCTTTATGAATCAATAGGTCAGGGAGGATCACTCTTACTTCATAAGCAATACATTTATCAAACTCAAAAACGAATAGGAAAGAGCAGATTTATTCCACTCTATACTGAAAATCAATGTGCAATAGCATAACAATTTTTTTCAAAGAAATCATCAAACCTTTCATAAACCATTTTAGCATGTCACGTTTGGACTTTCCATTTCATGCGCATAACAGATTATTCTATATCTTTGTGACGTGTTGAGTCATATGGACTTTTTTTTTTCTAATAATTGATAATTTGGTAAAAATGTGTTTCGACATCACAAAATTCTATAAAAAAAACTTTTCAGGGATTTGAAATAAAGTTAAATTTTTTTGTATATGTAGGATTATTTTTTAAAATTCAGACCGTTCAGTATTAAATAATAGTTATATTTAAAAAAACGCAAAGTTCATTTATAAATTCTTATAAATCATTGACTTTTCCTTAGTAATTCCTACTTCTAATCACAAGTTTGTAAATCAGTTTCAATCTATCACTAATGTCATTAATTGGTACGAACTTAGTAAATTACAAACATCTGTCTCCTCGTTTGCCATATATATTCGTTGTTTATATTAAATGAACTGGCAAAAATATAATCATTTTCCTCATTGTTCTAATAGCCAACCTTGCCCCGCACTTCGCAGGGGTGGGACGAGGATGGAGGGGGACTTCTCGGGCCCTGCTCAATGCTCTACTCATTCAGATCCTATAAGTTGGAATTTTATGTTCAATTCAAGAAAGTTCTGTTAAATTCGTTGACTCTTTAGATTTCAAGTTTTCGTTTATACTTATAAAACTAAATCACTCATTAATTTATGCTCCTTAAGCTAACAATTTTACATTTAACTTAAGATGATCTCTATGAAAATATCTTTCGTGGAGGATACCATATTAGTTTTAGAAAAAATTACTTTCAAAAGCTCTTGATAACTCATTTAAATTGCGAGCTAATGTCCGGAAGAGTATGGGAAGTGGGAATTCCTTGATGAATCTCACACAAATACGACTTTTCCAAGAAAAAACGCGAACTTGATACGATTACACTTGACATTGACACACAACGACATGTTTTCACTCATTTTTAATGAAAAATACTTTGTAATTAATCACATCCTAACATTTATCAACCAACACAAAATGACATAAATAACTAACACGAATATCCTGACACAGCAAAGATTGCTAATCCTCTGTTATGAAATTTCATTTAAGAATACATTCAATGAACTAAATCAAGGCCCGTTCCACTTGTGAACCACGAAAACCTTTACATCAATCTTCTTGGTTTCCATGAACAACGAATTTTTTTACATCGTCGTCCACCATGTATATTAATTGGCTTTTCATTAGTATCTAATCATCTCGATTATGTCTCTATATTCTTGGGTCATTTAGCTAGTAATATTACAGCAAAACATACCACCCCATTCGGTGGCTGCGTTGGTATGCACTCAGACCCTCTTCATGGTAGGGCGAGAGTTCGAACCTCCAGGTTTGCATACTGCGCATTCATTAGTGGACTTAAGTGTGGCGTTGTGGTGATGGGTCCTGTGCTAGCGCCGCTTCAAGTTTACGTCGCCGGCTACCGGCTATACAACGGTTCCTAGGTATATATATATATATTACAGCAAAACATTCTTACAGTACTGATGCATATATGGATAGACATGACATGCCTGCATAACTATTCTCAACAAGCTACTTAAACACTGAGCATAAGTATCTAGCTGCATATTTTCTTGTTTGCCAAAGCTATCCTCTCCTTTTCCATCCTTTTGCCCAAGAACCACCGACTCTTCACCTCAATGATTAAGTTCTCTAGCACAACACCAACCAAGAGCAATGTACTAGTGAGCTACCATCCAACGACCATCAAAGAGCACATTATCATAAGGAAAAACTCATTGCGAGAGAGAGAGAGAGAGAGATTGGCAAATGAAAGGCGTTGGAGCATGCGCAATTTCCGTAAGAAAAGTGCTCCTAAGAAGACAATTACTTTATCATGCAGAAGAAAACAAAACAAGACTTAAATGGGTGGACAGTAGAAGAAGCCCTCTCTCGTTACTGACGGCAAAGGAGACAAGAAAAAGGACCAACTTTGGTACGTATCATTCACATAGAAGAATGGGAGACATATAGACCTATGGGATCCTAATACATGTCCGAACCTGGAACACATAGGAAAAAAAGAAGAGATTGAGGAAGGGTAGGCGTCGGAGCACGCGCAATTTCCGCAAGAAAAGTTCTCGCAAGAAGACAATTACTTTCTCATGCAGAAGAAAACAAAACAAGACTTCAACGGGTGGACAGTAGAAGAAGCCCTCTCTCGTTACCGACGTTAAAGGAGACAAGAAAAGGGACCAAGTTTGGTACGTAAACATAGTGTTATTCACATAGAAGAGTGGGAGACATACAGACCTATCGAATCTTAATACATGTTTGTGTTGCGACCTCTTTTTCGGCGCCCGATTTGGGGCGGGCGTCAGAGGAAGCTAATGGTTTGGCTAGGTCTATTAGGCTCAGCCTTGGCTCTCCCAAACCCACCAATTCATGACTTAATGGTTTGGTACTTTAACCTATGAGTAACCTATGAGTTAATTTTGAAGATGAGTCACCACTAATCAATTTGGGGTGGGTTGATTAAAAACCCAAGCAAAGTATCGGGAGAAATACTCGCTCCTGTGCAACCAAAGAAACTAGGTTCGGGGACTTGATTACTCTAGTTAATCACTAATGCCCTTCCGATACCTAATCTTGTTTAAACCCTAAGGCTTTTTGGATTTTTGAGGGGTTTTCCATGCATTTGCAGAGGAAAAACATTTTGGGTCTTTTTTTATTTTTTTTAAACATAAAAAGCATTTTTTATTTATTTTGATCACTTTTTTGAAAATATAAATCATTTTTTGGCTTTTCTATTATTTTTTTGGAAATTTAGGAAAACATGAGATACCTTTGATTTTGCTTATATATGTATGAAAATATAGGATATTTCTGATTTTTTTGACATTCTGAAAAATATTTATTATTTATTATTTTTTTATTAAAATATTATATATATATATATATTTTTTTTTTTTTTTTGGGTAAAAGTAAGCAATATAATGGGGAGGTCAAACTGTACAAGCAACACAGATCCAAAAACTTGCACTTAAGATGAACATGCTCATTATGAGTGGAAGGAAGCCGTGAAAAAAGCCAAGCGGCAACAACAAAACGACCAAAAGAAGGCCAACAGCAAACAACGCCTGGCAAAAGCAACCTAGCAACCAACAAGATGCCTACCCAGTTGGACTACGATCAGTGGAAGAGAAGATAATGAGGTCCACATCTCACAAGCGTTGCATCATCCTGTTCCTGGCAGAGTCCTCAACATTCTTGAAGGTAAGAGTCTTATCTTTGACGACCTTGAGGAGATACTTCTTCATGGCTGAAATAGATAGCGGCTCCCCTCTAAAAAGAATATTGTTCATGTTCCTCCAGATGATGTGACAAAGTGCCCCAAAGGAAAAACGGGCAACACAATTGTAAAACTCCTTGCCGGAGAGCAAGGTAATGGCCCAACTAAGAGTCTCCTCCCAAGTCCTGTTGGTCCAGGGAAGATTGCATCTAGTAGCTCAAAAGAAGGCAATACTTGAAGTAATGCGGCATCCAAAAAAGAGATGATCGATAGAATCAAGCACCTCGTTGCAAAAAGGGCAGGAAGCAACATCAATCCTACCATAAGACATGAGAAGAGACTGTGTAGGCAACCTCCACATTATGATGAACCGCGGGTTCAATTGGTATCGAGGCAGGATGGCATTACCACAAATGAAACAATGCCAATTGACTCTAGCCTTCTTCCGCCTTATGGATTCCCAAGCTGAGGCCACCAAGAACAAGCCCGTCGAGTCCTCTCTCTAACAAAACCGATATTGGATTCCAGATAAGGAGGGAAGCGATGAACCCCAAGACTCAATCTCTGATCTGATAGCCCGTCCATCCTCAGAGAAGAGATCAGCAACCAAAGCCTACCTAGAGAGATCGAAGCTATAGATGAGGGAATCCGTGAAAAATAAATTCAAAGGACCCTTGGGATGACAATTATCAAGCCAGAGCGACGCTGATAAGCCAATGCCTATCCTCCAGTGGAAGCGAAGTCGGACTTCCATCTCGAGTTGTAGAATTTTCTTCCAAGCCCAAGAGCAACAGGTCGGCTTTTTTACAACTCAGAAGTTCTTAGTCTTTAAGAAGGTCGAGTGGATCCACTTGCACCATAACGACTCATTATCTTAAAATAAATTCCAAATATGTTTGAGCATAGCCGCCTTATGGCACTCACGCAATCTCCGAATACATAGACCTCCCTCCACTTTAGGAAGGCAAATATCTTCCTAGGAGACTTTGGCACCCCTTCTACCCAACTCAGGTCCCTTCCAAAGGAATTGTTTGAGAATACACTCTATCTAGTCCAGCACAGTTATAGGAATGATAAAGACACTTGCCCAGTATGCCTAAATGGCATGGAGGACTGACCTGATTAGCTGAAGGTGGCCATCATATGAAAGAAAATGATGAGTCTATGACTGCACCTTGGAGGTGATGCGCCTCACAAGATCAACACAATCCACTTTCCGGAGCCTCGATGTGATGATTGGAACCCTGAGATAACGGACTGGAAGGTTGCCCTCAACAAAACCAAGCAGCAAGAGGATTTGATTCCTTAAGGCCGGCAAGCCTCCCGAGAGGAACACCTCACTTTTTCTTGGGTTTGGAAGAAGTCCATTCTAAGAAGAAAACAGATGGAGACCTTCCTCAAGAAGTTTCACAGACGGCAGGTGGCCTTCGCAAAATAGAAAAACATCATCCGCAAAGAACAAGTGCGAGAGGCAAGTAGACCTGCATCTCTAGTAGAATATGAAATTCGGTTATAGCTAGCACCTCCCAAGAATCCTAGAGAGTACTTCCATAACCAACATGAATAAGTAGAGAGATATAGGATCTCCCTATTGCAAGCCACGCCCACTAGGGAAGAAATCATGTAGCTCCCCATTCAACGCAATGGAAAACCGATGAGTCCTCACATAGGTCATGATAAGGTGAACCAGCCAAACAGGAAATCGAAAGGCAAGTAGAACACTCTCAAGAAACCGCCGGTCCATGATATCATACGCCTTTCTGAAGTCAACTTTGATAGCACACTTGGGAAAATAGGGTTCAACATGAAACCTAGAGAAAAGTTCCTACGCCAAGACAATATTATCCTTGATTTGTCGTCCCTTGACAAAAGCACTCTAAGATGGACTCACAAGGTCTTTTAGCATGGTGGCAACCCTATTCGCAAACACTTTGGTAATAATCTTATACACCGTGTTACAACAAGCAATAGGCCTGTAGTCGTCAACAGTAGTCGCATTGGGAACCTTTGAAACCATGACCAAAATGGTGTTATTAATTTCCTTGAGGAGCCTCCCCAAGGTAAAAATTCCCTTCATTGCTTCCGTGACCAGCTAACCCATCGTATCCTAATTCTCCTTAAAAAACTCAACCGTGAAGCCATCCGGCCCTGGTGCCTTTCCCTTAACATGGGAAAAAAGAGTATCTCAAATCTCAATATCAGCCACGAGGCGAGCAAGAAAGGTGATCTGGTCATCGTTCAGCTGAGAGACAGATTCGGATACTGGGCAAGTGTCTTTATCATTTTATGGAGCATTTTCACGATCTCTCGAATCTCTGACACCTGAGGGGTATCCAGCTCCATCTGTGGCAAAAGGAGATCGTGAAAATGCTCCATAAAATGCTGTTGGACTAGATGAGGCTCAGTGATTTGGTTGCTTGAGGAATCCACCACAAAGAGAATTCTGTTTCTCATATATCTCTTGTTGACATAATGGTAAAAGAACTTTGTGTTATGATCACATTCCTTGAGCCATCTTATTCTAGCTTTTTGCCTAAAGAACGACTCCTCTTAAGATTAGAGCTCCACTAAGGCATGCCCTTAACCCTCTCCAGGTCCACGAGAACCACGCTGGTGGGACCATTAAGGAGGCCAACTTGAGTTTGTTTTAAAGCTTCCATCGCTTCAGAAATCCTTATGGAAATGTTGGCAAATGAATCTTTATTCAACTGCTTGAGCCGACCTTTCGTGGCCTTCAGTTTGCATACCAGCCTAAACATAGGCACCCCTGAACCCGGATTCTCCCAAACTTGCTTCACAATTGAGTCGAAGTCTGGGTGCTGCATCCAAAAGTTGAAAAACTTAAATGGCCTTTTCCAAAGGAATAGGTTCCCCACCTTAACGACCATAGGTGAGTGGTTAGAAATCCTAGGCGCAAGAAAGGATGCCTTCCAAAAGGAAAAAACCTGGTTCCAACAAGGGTTTACCATAACTCTATCAATCTTTCTCACCTTTCAAGAGGGACTTGAAAAAGTCGACCAAGTGTATCGAAACCTCACATAACGAAGATCCTCCAGCTTCACCTGATCTAGACACTATCCAAATTCGTTGAAGCATGGCAACCAAAGGTTCGAACCACTCAATCTATCCGAAGGATCCTTTATTGTGTTAAAGTCTCCAAAAACAAGCCAAGGCACATCCTACAAAGAAGAACTTCTAGACACTAGATCCTCCTAAAGAGGTTGACGCATAAAGAAGGAATGGTCGACATAAATGAAAGAAACACAGCAGGCCACTCCGGTCTCCAACCAACGAAGCTTCCCATGAATCACCTGGTCTAAGACCGATAAAAATTCAAAGAAAACCATAGTAGGATCCCAACCAACTCAAATCCTACATCGATTGGAGTACTTTGAATTAGCCATCCAGCATCAATTCAATATCAAATTCCCAGAAATGGCATTGAAGAGACTGTGGGTAACTCTAGCTTTTACTACCTCAATCAAAGACAACTGGTTCGTCAAGGCAAAATTCCTCACTTCTGCTTGTTTAAGAGAGACAACAAGCCCCCTTATGTTCCAACAACCTATGTACATAAATATACAAAAGGAGAAGGAATGAGCATTGCCTCTTTTTAGAGGAGCTTCGCTGAGTAGAAGGCGAAGCTGTCCGGGTCGTCAAAGGAGGAGGATCTGGAGCAAGAGTAAGTAGCTTGTCCTACATAGTCGAAGGAGGAGGATCCGGTGCCACGACAGGCCTCTTATCCACTACGGATGCCTTCGGTGGAGAGCAATGGGAGAAGAGGTCATCATTCGAAAATGAGATGTCCAAGCCCCCTGCAACCTCATCCGAGTAGGGCACAGCGGTGTCTAAAAGCTCCAACGGGGTGACAATTTCATCTGAAGTAGTTGCAACAGCTTCAATCTGCTCCGAAATGACCAGAGATCTCCTAGGGGCCTGCATGAATAGGTGCTAGGCAACCTCTTCTTTATAGCCACAGTCTTGAGCTTCAAAGACCTCCCTTCATCGCTCGGGCTGACCGGAATAGACGAGATCACCTCCACAGGTGAGTGGGCCTTTTTCTTCTTGCTCTTGACCTGCTTCCAACCATGCTTTAGAGCTACAGGGGTCTTCGAAGCCTGGCCGAGGGGTTGTGCAACATCCAAAGGAAGAGCGAGAGCCTCCGAAGCCTGGCCAAGGGGTCGAGTATCATCCAAAGGAGCAGGAGCAGAATGACCTTCTATTGGGGACACAAGAGGTCGAGCAGGGGTAGGGGCAGCATCACATTTATGACCAAAGACCCCATCAACATTCACTTCAACTGTCGAAACTCTCGACTAATTAGCTTGGATCTCCACGCACGCACACTCTGGCAAAGGAAATCATCCTCATGCTCTCGGTTCGTTGATCCACATGAAGGGGTTTTCCAATGGAACTAGCTATTACACTAATCATCGGTGTAGACCAAAGGTCAAGAGGAAGATTCTTGAGTCTTATCCACACCGGAACGAAGGATTGCTTAATCTTCTTCAACTCCAAAAAGGGTTTCCATTGCTGCAAAATAAGGGGAACACGAACAACAGTGAGTAGTCCCTCCTCTAGGATCTTCCTCCAAAACACCGGATTCGGGATATGGAAATAGAAGAACCCTTGGTCATCGGCCAGCATATCAACTAGCTTCGTGCCCCAAGTATTCTTCAAAGCCTGTTCGGTCATCTGAAAAGGAAGCTTTTTCCCAACAAAAAACCCCACCAAGAACTCATTCCATTTAGGATCCGAGGCCTACAACACATCCCTTGTCAGATTAACTACCGCTTTCTCTCCTATAGCAGCAAGAGGAACATAAGACAGCTTGTAGCCCTTTGCAGCCAATCGCACCATGTTGGCCCACAACTGGGCTTGGGGAGGCTTGGACGAGCTTGCTAGCTTGCTTGGGGCCCGCTTACTAGGAGCCCCTACTCAACTTCGTCCCCTGAAACATCTTTCCCAAAGAGGCCAAGAGATCGGCTCACAATTGGCTCCATCCCCTACCGAAGAAGACCTTCCTACGGGACAAGATTGCTGGCTCGAGATACCAGCTTGCCAGTCTCCAAATTTGTGAGGAGGGGAGCTTGGCCCTTTCCCCCCTACCAACACCTAGCTGGGGCTCAGCTGAAGAAGACGCCATCAAGCCCAACAAAAACCACAAACAGCCCCAGTGACTCGCTACAGTTTAGCCGAAGTAAGGAGATCCATACCAAGCCAAGCTGCAAAGATAAGGGATGCACGAGACCACCATAGCCTCTTAGAATCCCAGGTTCAGCTCCCGGCAAGCTCAAGCAGCTTCGGCGAGTCGGACCTGCAACGTCAAGTCGGGCGAAACAGGGCCAAGAAGGCACCAGAGACACGACTTGGGGAAGAAATCGGGAGGATCAGGGAGAGATCTTTAGCGGAGTGAAAGAATGAATAGCCATGGGTTGCCTCTTCAACTTAGGAGCCTCGATGAAATCATGAACCAGCTCGAGTAGGGAGCAGACGAATAGAGTAGCGATGTTGCCTTAGGGTTCACCAGAACTCGCACTAGAAGAAGTACCGACCAAATCCCCTTGGTGAGAAGTTAGAGGGGGGTTAGACGACCCTCACCACCAAATTTTAGGCAAGACGATCAGTTATAGCCACCGGGAGAAGCATAACCAGTAGCAATGAACAGTAGCCCAGTTGCTCAACTTAGGAGAAACAGTGAACAGTACCACCCGACCTCCTTCAGCTAAAATATTATTATATTATAATATTATAATATTAAAAAATGACTCGGGTTGGATTCCCGAGTTAGGGCTGACCTGGGTCGTCCACCAACAGCCTAGACAGGCCTACCGCACGGGCCCAAATTAGGCCTCCCTATTTCTTTTAAAAGGAATCGGCCCACAGAGCCAGCCCATGGAGTTTTCAAAGCCCCACATGCATTAGGCCCAAGATAGTAGGAGCCCTACCAAGCTGACTCACACGCCCGACCTGATTTTAGTCAAAACCCTACCCGATGGGGGTTTCCGCTTAACCCATTACTAACCCAATTTCTACAGCTCTCTACCTTTCAGCTCCTTGACGGCGTCAAGGAGGGCAACTGCAACAAGCGGCACCGGTGGTCACTAGAGGTGGTCGAGACAGTGTCGGGGAGCGGCAGCTTGCTGTTGAATGTGGCGGCGACGCAGCGGAGGACGACAACAGGTTGTTCTCCGGGGTGGGCGTCAAGTTTGGTGGCGTGGGGCTTAGCCAAGGGACATCGTTTGGCTTGAGATTGGGTTGCAACGATGGTGTTAGGGAGCGGTGGCGGCCTAGCATGGCGAGTGACGGCGAAATAGCGTGTAGTGACAAAATAGTAGTGGCAGGCAACAACGAAGTAGCATTTGGTGGTGAAATGGCAATGGCGGGCAACGTCAAAGGAAAGCAGCACGACGGTGGATGTGTGTTGGATAGCAGTAGTAGGAATAGCCTTGGAACAATGGTGGTGCTAGGTTGGTGTAGCGACAGGGCTGGATCTCGCGATGGCTCAGAGTGGCAGGGACAAGATCAGTAGTAGGCTTCAGGACTGGCGGCTACTAGAGGGGTATGGACCAGCGGTGTCGTCAATGACTGAACAACAACAGTGGCCAACCTGGTGATATGGCGGAAGCTCGATCGACTCCTAGATCTGATCAAGCGTGATTAGATCTAGGCTTTTGGCCGACCCCTGCCCTCAGTTTTGGGTCTCCGAACCTCCTCCAATCTCCTACTCTCTGCAAATCTGACCCTCCTCACCGACCGACCTCAGATTGAGGCCTGCTCGTCCTTGAGCCTCCCCTGAAATCTCTCAGGGGAGGTTATCCGAAGCTGGCAATTCGTGACCCTCTTTTGGCCTGCTTTCGGCCTCCCCCCGACGCTTTATTTATAGGCACAGGAGGGCCAGTCGGTGGAGGCTAGGTTGGCAATCCTTGGTGTGCCAACCGGCCATCCTCTGTCGTCCAATCCGGCATTAGTTCTTCCGCCCACCTACGTCCCCTGCCCGCACCGAAGGCCGCTCCTTTGATCAAGGGCAACTCCACGCGGTCACCATTTGCTTTTCCGTCGGGTGTCGTGGCCTCTGCGCATGTTGTAGAGGCGGGGGCGGGGGGGGGTGGGGGGAGAAGCTAAGGAGGAAGAAGACAAAGGGAGCCGGGCTTTTGGGGAAAAGGGCCGCGCCTAGGGCTTGCGGGGCGATGAGGAGAGGAAGAGGAGGGGTTGAGCTTTTTTATTTTTATTTTTATGAAAATTTATTATTATTATTTGTTATAAGAAAAGAAATTAATGGATGCAAGGACAGAAATTAAGGCCTAAAAGCCTAATCAAAATTTGGGTGACAACAACCCAAACCTAGAACACATAGGAAAAAGTAAGAGATTGGGCAAGGGTTCGTTTTCTTGCAATGATCTTAATTTGCCAACCTGGGCATAAAATAATGAGTAGTAATTATGACGATCTTGTTCAATCTTAATTTGATGATTAGTGACGGTGTGACTTGGTTAAGACTGACAGTAAAACCTCTGAATATGTCCTTTTTGATGGAAATAATGACACTCACCATTAATAAATCTATTGTATTTGCCTTTGTTTTTATCTTTGCTTTTGTCTTTATTTCTCGGATCTCAAGATTCACTTCTTCCCATTTTTTCAATAACCAAGGCATCATAATGTAAAGAGGATGATCCTTGTGTCTTTCTTCTCATCTCTTAATTCAAACATTACTCTTGGTCAAATCCATGGTAATTGTACCATCCAAGGCAAAATTAGACAAAAATGTTCGAAACATCTCCCACGAGTCCACCAAAGTACCAAACAACTATAGAACTTGTATCTCATCATCAAACTTGATTCCCATTGTAGCTAACCAATTGATAATTCCTTAAAAAGAATTTAAATGATTAGTCAAATAAATATCATCTTGATATCCCAAAGCTATCATCTGTTTTACCATAAATAACTTACTATTTCCAATTTTTTTAGCATATAACTGTTCGAGCTTAGTCCACAAACTACATGCATTTGTTTCCTCAATGATATGGTTTAAAATAAGGGTGTCAGTAATTGAAACGAAAACCAAATCGAACTGAACTGAAAAATTCGGTTTATTCGGTTCGATTTTGATTAAAAACTGAAATTTTTTGGTTCGGTTCGGTTTTTATCGGTTAACCGAACCGAACCGAACCAACAAACCGAAAAATAGAACCATTAACCAAACTGGCAAAGGGCCAACCCTATTTCTCTCCCGTCTCCTCTTGTCTTGAAGGTGCAACGGAGACGACGACGGCGACTGTGACTGTGACGGTGACAGGGATGACTGCAGTGGCAGGGACAGCGACGCAAATGGTGACAAGGACGTTGACTGATTGAGGGATGCCGTGGCCTCCAGGCCTTCCATTTCGAAGCCCCACCTCTCGTTCCACCACGCCCTTTTCTCTTCTTCTTCTCCTTCTTCGTTAGTAGTAGCAACTCGTGGAGCTCTGTGCTGTGCTGGGTCGAGCAACAGTGCTTCAAAGACCGACCCTTTTGTCCTCACGACGCCGCTCCACTACGTCAATGCCCCTCCTCACATGGGCAATGCCTACACCAGCATTGCTGCTGATGCCATTGCTCGTTTTCAAGTTTGTCTTCAGACATTGTTTGTCTTTCATTACCGACGTTCCTTTTTTGTTTTTTTGTTGTTTTTTGGTTGTCTGTGAGTTATGGGCGTCGGTAAAGGCAAAATCCATGTTTCTCGATCCTCTTTTTGGTGTCATTAAGAGTAGAGATCAGTATCAAAAGTCAGTTGTTTCTTTTATTAAAGTAGATACAAATAAAGAGTACCGGTTTATTGCAGTTGAACTTTTGTCTTGATGCAAATGAATGAGTCTGCTTGTAGCTAGTGGGGATGAGTTTTGTTCCTTAGACAAAGCTATTCTTCGTAATTCGTTCTTTAGCATTGGTTATTCGTGGTAAACTAATGCACTTTATTCATCAAGATTTGATTTTTTTTTTTTTTTGTTTAAGCTGGGGTTGGATTGGCAAATTGGCTCCAGGAATCACTTCTACATAAACAATGACTTAGTTCTAACTTCTGTTACTTCATATTAAAAGGCTTACAATTATATTTTTTTTTTGTGGGCTATAATTATGTTCTCTGAGCTAAGAATGGAGAGAGCTGCACTTACGATTTTTGAGCCATTCTGTTTTGGTGAGCTTGTTCATTAGGTAGGTGAGAACCATAGTTTAATTGCTTGGGGTTTTGGCTTAAGACCAATGGCCGAGGTAAAAAAAATTAGTACTTCGTTAATTAATGCAGAGAAGGCTATGGAGGAAATAGATCCTTTTGGGTTTGGTACATTGACAGAGGCAGTTTCTTATTTGATTCATCCAGGCATGATGGGCTCTGTTGTTATTAGTGTTTGCGAAAATGAATAGCTTGCGCATTCTCCATAGGAAGATATTTGTTCATCTCCTTGTTATTGCGGGTAGGTAGTTTTTAGTTTCGAGAAATAATTTACGAAAATTCATGTGGCATTCCGATTACCGAGTATCTTTGAATGAGTGTGTTCTAGATGGCAAGTGGCGTGTTGTTTCCATTAACTTACATATTCTGATGCATGTCCCGATTTAGATACAGGGAATAGCAGAAATGCTTTTGGTTAGGCTCAACCTTTCTATGACCTCACGTCTACCACTAGAGAATGACTTATCTAGAAATCCATCTTTTAGGTTTCATTTGCATGGAGAACAACGTTGTGATGAAGATCAAGTTACCTCATTCTTTCTGCACACAAGTTCTATATTACCATGTTCTTTTGCTTCGTCACGTATTGGTTCAGGAGTTTGTTTTTTAATTGGACACTTTTAGACTGACCATATAGAATGGTTGATAGGAGTGCATGATGTTAAAGGCTTTTTTGACATTGTTTGCAACCAAAAAAAGAAAAAGCTGTCTTCACCAATATCAAGCCTTTTCATATTGATCTTGTTCTTAACTTTTGTACATTAAGACTCATGTCATATTTTATAGTATGCAGTGTGCATATTTTGAATTGGTTGAGCTTAGGAAGCCCTTCCCTGGCATGAGTTGCATTTGTTAATGCTTGAAGCCCACAGGTTCCGCGCATTTAGGGCGAGGTTTGAGTGAGAACATATTGGAGGTCTTCATTCGGTTCGGTTTCAGTTCGGTTTGAAAGATTTTTCTAACAGTTCGGTTCGATTCGGTTTTTCAAAAAACCGAATCGAACCAAACCGTTGACAGCGTTTAAAATATTATCATTCACCCACTGCCTAATATAACCACACACTTGATGATGAAATATAAACCATTCAACATCAATTTTATTCTCCAATTTCTTTTCAGCAAATACAGACAAATAATAATCATTCACATATAAAAGGTCTTCCATCTTTTGTGATATCCTCGTTTTGACCTCGATTTTCAAAACAGAATTATATCGGTGAACAATCTTTGAATAGGATTACCATGAAATTGATAAACCACAAAAGCATTGGAAAGGCCACTTTCGGATGAAAATTCAATTTCTCATCAACGAACTATGGAAATTCGAAAAGTTGGGTGCTAGCCATGAACAAGGACCCAAGTGCGCCCAAGCCCATGTTCGGTGGCCCAATGGGCCCAAGCCCGTGAAGCTAGGCCCAAATGGGCGCACACCTATGATGGGGAGCCCAAGGTGTCACGACCCCAACTCCATCTCTAGGGTCTTGAGCAGTAGGGGTTATTTTCGCGACATTCCGTACTCGTTGCCGTCCTAATTCTTTTTATCTAATTATCATGCACATGCAAAAACATGAACAAATAACTCCCCGGACAAACAATAGTTAGAAGATTGCGATATACATCAAACATAACACACTGATTTATATTATAATAGTACTTTTACAAGTCCTTTCTCTACAGGCTCTCTTTCTTTTTCTTTTTTCTTTTTTTTTTGCATCACACTACAAGTTTTCCACATAGGCCAAGGGAATTTCTATTTCCTCTAGCATGATTGCAGCTCTTAACACTAACGTGAGACTTCCATGCCTACGAGATTGAAAGATAAGGGAGTGAGTTTTAGGGAAACTCAGTAAGTAAAATTCCTAGTTCTCTACTAGGAAAGCATCTCATAAAGCATCTCATCATCGAAGTCTAGCGAGTATGACACTCGCAGATAGTATCAATGATAGATCAATAGTAAACTTGTTGCTACATCTTGACTACATGTAGATGTCCATTGCAACATGCTTCAATGCATGCTTACCGTCAACTTATCAATATATCAACATATCATGCTTGTGCATAACCGTCAATGATGTAAGTTCATTTAGCATCGTCTTAGCTCGACCACGCCCTCCTAGCTCGACTAGGGCTTCCAGCTTCTCACTAGTCTTCCTGGCTCGACCAAGGCATCTCAACTCGATCGAGGCTTCTTAGGGCTAGCTTCCCAAGGCTTCTAGGTTTAGGACCTAGGCATCCTAACTCAATAAGGGCATCTTGGCTCAACTGAGACATCATGTTCAATGAACGAGGCATCGCCGTCAACGCTGTGTGATAACAAGCGTTTTTTCCTCATTAAGTGCACGCATATATATATATATATATATATATATATATATATCATATAAACTGGTTCTTATCTTTTCTCTTAGCCAACACGTGCATGGCCCAAAAGTGTGCTCATTCATTCGTGTGTGTCATGAATTTCTTATACTTTGCTAATAAATATATCAGGAACGATCTTGGTCCGTAACTTGAATCAATCACTTGGCGCCGATCCCTGCACTACACAAGGCTTAGAACGGCACGCCTTAATGCCGAACCAAGACCTCAAGGCTTAGGTACACCTCGCTTTAGTGACGATCCCAAGCTTGAAAAACCTCGGCTCTGACCCAATGTGAATACCATGTATTGAGAATGATCTTCGGCTCACAGTTCATTCAATGTCAAGCACAAAGTCCACATGTCCATTTGGACTATGGAAATTGGCATGCTTGGTGCCTTACCAAGGTCTCGTGGATTTGGGTGATCCCTATACCGATCAAGGCATAAGATTGACACACCACAATGTCGATTTAGGACTTTGCGGCCTTGGGTGATTCCCGCACCAAAGACTTGGACCCATATCCTATTTATGCCAAAACCGAGGCTTCATGGCTTGGGCGACTTTGACTTGCAATGAAATTAACCCAAATAAACCTCAATTCCATTATGAACATATACAAGTCAAGCACACGGCCATGTCCCATAGCAAGCAAGACCAAACAAAAGAGGTTGCACACTATCCATGGCTTGACGGGTGAGCACTTAACTAGCCTCAACGATGGGAACTACTTTCTTAGAAGTAAAAGGAGGAATCTTACTTACCTTGGTGAACCTCAAAAACCAACTTAGATTAGCTTGAGGGATTGAGGATGCAAAGCCGAGAGAAAGGGAATGGAGGAGGAAGGTGGGTGTGAATGGCAAGGGGTGTAAGATGGTGGAAATGAATGGGAGCCTCCCCTATTTATAGCCACCAAGCTAATCATTACTCATCAAAGCAGTCCAATTGCATTTCTTAGAGTGGCACCGCTATGCCATCGTGGTGGCAAGCCTAAGTTATAAGGTGGCACACCTATTTTAGAGAGTTGGCACATCTATTCTCATGAGGTGGAGATCTAATGACCTAGTGTCATTAATTGAAGCCTTATTTGTCTCAATTTCATTGGGCCACAAGAGCACTTTGCTCATTATTAAAGGGACAACTCATGATGCACAAGTGGCATTCTAAAAAGATGAGTTAGCATCAAGGCCATAGGCTAGCTATCATTTACCCAAGATGTCTTATTTTCATTGGGACATTTGGCCTAGATTCCTTGCTTAATCCCCAAGATGGATCCTTGGTAATTATGGCCAAATCTAGAAAAATCTAGGTAGAATGATGAGTTGCCCTTCCTCTTGAAGAACTGAGGGTGTTCTAAAGAGTTCCATTTTGTCCATGTACATAATATGGCGACTATGGGAAATAAGCCATTTGAATTGTAACCAGGACTGGGTAAGGGTCTTTTGTGTACATCCCCTAATGACCATTTCAACACACCTGAGGTTCGTGGCTAAGCCTCCCTCGGTGTAGTTGTCATAGGTCAAGTTGCCTTTCTTGGCTAAATAGGTGGCCTAAGGCACGGGTTTAATGACCGGCCCTTGGATCGACTCCGGTCAATCGGATCGAATCTAAGATTAGCCATAAGCTTCATCCAGGCTAACTCCTTATTGTCATGTGATTCTTCGAGATCAGTAATATTTATGCTCGACACATGGTTGTATTGAGCCAAATCATGGTCATCCACGATCGATGCATGACCTATTGGACCAATCCATGGTCGTTGATTGACCCGTGGTTGTTGTGACCATTTCTCGATCAATCCTGACGATCAGGTAGTCATCCATCGACGGAAACGCTTGGGTCCATGACCGTTCCTTCAATTGATTTGGCTGAATGTTGGAACGATCCATGGCTTATCCTTGCCATTGGCACACCAAATTGATAGCCATTTCTTGTAGGTCGAAACCGAAATGTCACACAAGGTTGGGCCATGGACTCTCCAAGTCCATCAAGTCATCATTACACAATCTTGGTGTTAATTGCTTCCAAGTATGTGGATGATGCGTGAATAGTGCGCAATGTTAGTAAAATGACCAAATTGTCCTTCCATTCAACTAAGGACAAAAGGGCAAAGTTGGCATTAGTCAAAGGAGGGGGCAGCAAATGAAGAAGCTTGCAGCCAATCTAGCCTAAGTCTAGCTAGCCTATTTTAAACCTATTCAATCAAGTGCAAATATCCTCCATTAATGCTTGGATTCTTCTTCTTCAAGAAGCTTCATTTGCATGGATGAGAGGGATTCAAGGGATCTAGATTGGATGTGCATTAATGGGCAAAGATATCTCACTCTCTCTCCTCTCCTTTTCCCCCTACCGTCAGCACTCTCTCTCATTTCCGTACTTGATTGCTCTCAAACTCATCCCTTCTCTCCTCTTGACACCACCGAAACACCCACCTCCATTTTCATCTCCATCTCAAGTTTGTTCCCTTATTTTTCCTCTTATTTTCTTCACCGGCAACTGTCCATCACACCCCCGATGACAAACTACCCTTCACACCAACATTTTTTGCAACCGTGTCGGCATTTTGGAGATGAAAAGGCTACTGTCCAGCCCCTCACAATAGTCCTCTCTTCCTTGTTGTTGGCGGTTTGGACATCGCCGGCCTAGGAGAAGCCAAGTTATCACCAAGCCAACACCGTGCCACCGCCGGGATGCCATCTAGCCCACCCACGTGAGCTATGGAGGCGTGGCCAACAACCTCAGTTGCTGTCCAATCTTGCCGCTCCTCCTTTGATGCTTTTAAAGTGAGGACTTGGGTGTGAGTGGCCTTTCAGCCCTTGAATAGGATCGTTGTTGCATTTTGGAGCTAGTTTATGACTAGATTAAGGATTAAATGGTGCTTTGTTGATGTGATAAATGGTTTCATATGATAAGTGGTCATAGGGTTTCGATAGGTTGTCTCGATAAGTTATTGAGTTTTGGACGATAGGTTATCAAGTTTTTGACGATCAAGTATCATGTTTAGGGCGTTAGGTTATCATGATAGGTTATTGACTTTTATCGATAGGTTATCACTTTTTGGTTCGATAAGTTATCATTACATGATAAGTAATTACACAATACGTTATTAGGTTATGATAAGTGAAGTGTAATATGTTATTATAATATGTCATATTAGGGTAATAGACTATTACATGGTGATATGTGTCATATGAAGTGACACTATGACAAGGCAGGTTATTAAAATACGTTATAGTATTGTGATATGTTATATTAATAAATAAAAAAAGACTTATTAGATAGTTTATAATGGCATGTGATAAGTGATTTTTAATGACTTATGTTCGAGTATGATGATTTCTCCTACTTCGATGAATGACCTATATGCCATGGACTTGTGAATCAGATGGTGCATTTATGTGATATAAAATGAGGCACATGTATGACATGATGGCATACGGTAAAGGTTGTTACATACCTCATTGGCATCACATCGATTAATAAGAAAGATATGAAATAAATTGTGTGATAGTATGCCTGTGTGATCACCTAAAGACCTTGACACATTTACGCAAGGTAATGAACCCATCCTGATGCATTTATGCAAGACAATGCCCGATTCAATTCGATTTCCCTCAAGTCAACAGGATCCTATTCATGAACGGATTTTGGAATGAAGCTCCTTATAGAAATACCATCTTGATGTGTTTATGCAAGACGTTGTCGTGTTCAATGGGGCAAGATGATGCTCGATTACGCCGGATGACTGTGAACCTTTAAGTTGGCCTTGGGCCTTGAGTGGCCGTAATAATTTTGACATATTTTTGTGGAAAGTGCATAAGATTTGTATGTGATTAGGTCCGTATTAATGCATGGCATGGGCGCATGACTATACCATATTGCGCATTCGTATGATTTGCTCAAGAGCATGAAAATTGTTATGGGAATTGCTTATGTGTTTGTGTTGATGGCCTTAAGTGGATTCGTTTTCAAGTGAATAGTTAGGGTATAGCGAGAAAAGTTTTGCTATGTTTTGACATCAATAGATAACTGGCATGTTTAGAATGCTTTTGAGGTGAGTGGTTTTCCTACATGAGGTATAAGAAGTTCACTCGTTGAGTTTATTTCATTGTTGTTTGTTGAATATTTATAGGCCCTAAGAATGGCTGAGCCTTTGTGCAAGATATGATTCAGACTCCTCGCAAAGCATGACTAGAAGGTGACCGAGTATCTAATAGGGGAGACCAATGCACGTTACATGTGCTATGTCACGACCATTTGGGTCGACGAGGGACTCTCAAATCTAGTGGCTCACCATTTCGCTCTAGGTAGAGGATGTGAGCCACGGTCCCATCCACGGTTTCAATAGTCTATTGGGTGCCGGGAGTTCAGGGGGAGACATTAGTTAGGATGCCATGGACATGGACGTTCCCAATGGGGAGGTGTTTGACTTTGAGTGTTAGGCCTCGATCCTCGAGCACGTGCCCATCCCTCGATGGTCGATTAAATTGCGACGTCCCAGGACGCGTCGCCGACCCATTCAATTTTTAATGTACATGCGGAAGCAAATAAATAAATCCCTAGACAACACAAAGATGGGATAGAAAAGTAGGGCTACAATTTTCGAAAACCAAATCACACCTTTTTACATATCAGGCTAAATCATATATATTACTAGTCGATATTTACAAGGTCTACAAAAAGGTCAATTTTAAAAACAAGTGTCCTATGACTAGCTAGTCCGACTCGTATGTCGATTCTTCAGTGTCCACCGGAGCCGGGCAGGACGACGGGTTCTCTCCACTATGCCATCAGGAGAGTCAGCTAGATCCTCGTCTAGAGCAGCATCAATTACCACAGCAAGGATATCAATAGTCCTAAGGGGACCTAGCCTAACACCGTTAGGAGTGTAGCAAAACCACACTTTGAATCGATTAGGTATCTCTTGATGTGGAACCTCTTCGATCCAAACTGTGGTTACAACAAGCTCATAGACCCAGAAACTCCCGGGGTCAGGGTAACTAGAAACCTGCTCGGTAACCCTCATGGGACAACCATGACACTTAGGGGGATTCACCATCTAAGAACTTGAAAAGTTAAGCCCACGACGGGGTGAAACAACGTCTCAGCAAGTTCATCCCCTAAGCTCCGACTAGGAAGGAAATACGCCTAAAGGCTACTTATACACATAAGAGATAGGTGACTTACCTTTGCCTCAGTTCCTTCCTACAAGTCAGTACAGTTCATAAATCTCAACCAATCAATCATTCAATACCAACGATTGCTCAATCCAACAATCTATTGATCCAAACAATACTATCTATCAATTCAATACTATCTATCTGGTACCATCAACACGACCATGCTCACACAAGCTGAAAATGATAGATAGTAGCTCGCACAAGCTGATATAGATAGATAATAGCTCCCATAAGCTGATATATGGATTGTTGCTCTCACAAGCTAATAAACAATCATTGCTCACACAAGCCGATAAAGTATACTGCTCTCACAAGCTGACATATCAAGCACTTATAGGTTGATATAATAGACTGCTCTCACAAGCTGAACAACCAATGCTCACACAAGCTGAACTATGATAAACTCACCCCGGACAAGAACCGTGTACCTTGCACACCAATCCCTCAATTAAATAACAAACTTGGCCCAATTTCATCAAGTTAAAATATACCTGATGAAAATAATCGTGTGTGGGTACACAGTAGGCCTCAACTAAAAGTATAATATCTTTATTTCATAAAATCCCATTGAGTATATTGTCAATAAAAACATTTTTGGCACTGTAAACCGAAGCCCAGAAATTTTCTAATTAAGTACTGAAAATATTAAAATTTGGGATAAATACCCAAAATTACAATCAACACTTAATTTGCATAATCCAACACTCAATTAAATAAACCAACCATATCATTACAGTCGGCACAAAATTCCAATCACCGACTATCCCGATTTAATTTCCAAAAAAAGAAATTAATTAAATAATTACCAAAACTAATTTAATAAATACCAATAAATGCAACTTAGGCTGGAAAAGCCTAACTAAATATCGAAACGGGCCCAGAAAATTTTTGAACCTATTTAGATAAATATTACAGCTTATCTAGTATCTAATTACATTACTCTAACCACCTAACATGCGATAACAATTAATTAAATTGTTAATCCATAACCACCTAATTTATATTTAACTTAAACTAATTAACCCTTAAGCATAATTAACTCCCTAAGCGGATATTAGTGAGTAAAATCACTGGTTTAGCGATCCAGTGAGTCCACAACGACGGCGAGGCGGAGACGGATGACAAACTCCGAAACGGGGACACTAAGCGGGACTCGGAATGGGTTCGAAATAGGCCTTGAAGCCCACGGTTAGACTAGGCTACTCGGTTCTGTCCAAGAATCGAGCTTGCTAGCCCAGGGCTGGAACGACAACTGGAGGAGGACTGGCGGCTAGGCGGGCCTTCTCGTGCGATGGCTGACTTGAATGGATGGAGTCCAAGCTTCGTCAGACAAGGGTGAAGGGCGGCCAAGAACACGCGACTAGGGCGTGAGGCGAGTGGGCACCGAGCTATGCTCGTGGGTGGCGTGACGGCGGTTCAACGACTTCGGGTGATGGTCGACGGAGAGGGGGGTGCTACTCGGTTCTCTAGAATTTTTAGAGCTTCAAAGTGTCGCTCATGGGGAAAGCAAACATCTAAAGAAGAAGAGGAAGATAGCTATACAAAGGAGGGACCCCCTTGGCCAAATATCTCCCTCTTGATCATTGCTTTGGTCCCCACCAATTCAGCCCTATCCTCAGCCAAATTTGTACAGAAAATTCTCCCTAGAACATATCCAAATGGTCCAAAAGGTGGTGGTGGCCATGGCATACGAATTTGGACACCAAGTCCCCCAAATTGAACCAATCTCTCTTCAATTGAAGCTAATTTTGGTCATATAAAATCCTCCAACATATTCACGATCAAATTGAAATTTTTCCTTGTCAATAGAACCAACTTGGAACCCAAAAACGCAATCGAAAACGGTTCCCTGAATTTTCCGGACAAAAATAGCCCTATTTTGTATTTTCATCAAAAATCTCGATTTGCCAAAAAATCTTCGGATGATGAGTCGACATTCTTAAAATGACTCGTGACATGATAAAACTTTCAATTTCTAAAATTGGATTCAAATTCGCGGTTAATTTCAATTTAGTGCGATTTTAGCGTGACCTAACCCACCAAGTAACTTTTCAGAATTTTTAGTGCAATTAACCCGTGATCGATTTATTTCGAGTCACCATGTACATTTTCGACACATTGGCGACCCTCTGTGGTCGTGAAAATCTCCATGTTTCAAGTACGAACACAAGATACCTAAAACGACAAAAAAAATCAGTCTAGTGTCGAGTAATGAGAATTTTCCAATCAAGTGGAATCACCCACACTTTGATCATGTATCTTAGCTAAATCGACTTATCTCTGATCTCTGGTCAATTTTGACAATGCCATAATGACCCTAGTAGATTAGCACAGTCGAACAATTGAATTCTCAAGTTTATTGCATTAAAATCCCTTAACGGCTTCACTTGATAGGCTAGTTATCTCGTGAGTAGCTTACTCAAAGAAAAAAACTATTGGTGCATCGATGAAAAGCCCAACTTATTCAATCGAAAACAAGACCCAAAAAAATCAGGATGTCACATTGAGCTCGACCCCAAAATGATCGTCAAGCTGGAGCCTTGGATTCTGGAGCCTTTAGCTAATTAGGTAGTAGTAGGATTAGTAACACTTTTTGGAACCGCCCTGTAATACTAGAGGTGCTAGGTCTACCCCGAATCCCTTTTTGGAGACGGTCATGGCTATGCTTTTGGGCAAATCGGAGGTGATGAAGCTTGGATAGGTTTAAGCTAGTGTGGTTAACCTTGTGAATATGGCTTGTGTGTAATGATGACCCTCCGGTGCATCTATATATATATATATATATATATATATATATATATATATAATATATATATAAGTATGCTTTTAATTATCCCTATTTGTTGATTGGGTGAATTGTTTATGCTTTCGCTTGTACATTTTATCATTATTACTAATGGATCAACGATACCTCCTGGGACATAGTAAGTAAATGATCAAAAGGAAAGTATATGTCAAGCAAGGGTTGTTGCACGGCCGTAGTGGATCAGGACATGACATATTTCCTTTCCAAATATAATAATTTGAACCATTCAATGTAACCATTCTATTCGTATTCATTTCCATTGTTTAACACAAGATAGAAAAATCAAGTAATAACCAAAGCTTTGATACCACTTTGATGGGAAAATAGTAATAACCCGAGTAATATCAGATTAACGCAAGGTAGTAGCATAATCTCCCATCTTGTGCAAACCTAATATGAACCGATATAGTAGAGCCAAATAAATATCGAGCACACAAACACAAGGCCTTTTTTTTAAGTGGAAAACCTCTTTGGTGTGAGGAGATAAAAAAAACCACGGGACCGGAGTCCACCCAAAAGTCTTCACTATCAACAAAATCGGGTGAAATAGGTTAATCTTTGGTAAATACTAGAGGTACATAACAATAAAAACCTCAAGAGCATCATTTTTGGCAATACGCATAAATTTCACAAGAGATCAAGGATAAATCTAACCAAAAATGCAAGTTTTGATCAACCAATGAAAACTCTAGTCTAGGGAACTTCAAAAGAAAATCAAGTAATCTATATTCAAGAAGAGTGCGCTACAAACACATTAACAAAATTTTAGCTCAATCAAACCACAAATCGACTTTTGATGCTAGCTTGATGTAAATCAAACTAATCCTCAAATCCCAAATTTTCTGTTTTCTCTCTCTCTTATTACTGTGTCTCTACTAACTTTTATGCGGCTACCACTTAAAAGATAGTAAGAAACTCTATTTTTCCATATGGCTTATCATATGAGCTCAAGCCCTTTTGAGCTTGCTATTCATTAGGCTTTCTTTATATAGGAGTGAACTGAGCTAACATGCCTGACGACGAGACGAGGCTTCAATTAGTCATTTGAAGACTTCCCAGTCATTATGTTGAATTGATCTCCACAAATTTATTTCTTTTGGATTGCCCCCTTCTATATTACTGTAAAGTGCAAACTCGGGCCTTCACTTCCCAAGCTAAAAAGAAGAGATCCTCTCTCTCTCTCTCTCTCTCTCTCTCTCTCTTAAGTGTGAAGATATTTCATATGATTCATTTGAATCCTATAAGCAAACTCATTGGCTTGCATGTTCACTAGCTAATGGCCGCAACTACACGGATCCTTATTGCATTGGCTCTCTCCTACAACTTCCTTGCCCTTGCCACCAAAATAGAGGTAAATGATCTTTGTCGCAATAAATGGTGGCCTGACTACATTACGAGCAACACTTCATTGTCACATTGCATGTGGTTGCGCATTTCATGCGACAATTCTGGAAGCGTTGTCAAAATGAACCTACCACAACAAATTTCCTATTCACGTGATGTGAGCAGCATGTATCACTCTCTGCTCCTCCATCTTGTTTCTATTTAGCTACCTGGTAATTACCTCACTAGTATCATTCCCCTTCAAATATGTGCACTCTCGAAACTCAGGCAGCTCGACTTGTCCTACAATGAACTTACCAGTGAGTTACCTCTTTGTCTCCAAAACCTCGCTGTGTTAAAAGTTATTGACATTCATCATAACCGAATTGCTAGTTCTATCCCTCATCAATTGGAAAATCTAAAGAGGGTGATCCACTTAGATTTCAGTTTTGATTTGCAAAATCCCTCGTGAACTTGGGAGTTTGGTCAAGTTAAACTATCTCCTCTTTAGAACAATTTTTACATGGCTCAATTCCCAACTTTTAAAAACTTTTCAACTTGTATCACATTGACTTGTTGTGCAACCGTCTTACGGGAAAAATTCCAAATAATCTGTTGAATGTTCCCGAAAGCGATTTCCACGGCAATGAAGGTTTGGGAGGGATTGATGGTTCTAGAAGAAATTCTACTGAATTGATACCGGTATTTGTATCAATGGCTATTTCCGGTTTGATTCTTTGGAATTATGTCACATTTTGATATAGAACAATGATCACACAATCGGAGACTGTAGAAAAAAGTGAAATTTTCTTGTCAATATGGAATTATGATGGGATAATTACATATGAAGACATAATCAATGCAACCGAGGACTTCGATATCAAATATTGTATCAGGACTACTAGTTACGGTAGTGTTTATAGAGCTCAATTGCCTAATGGGAAACTCATGGCATTGAAGAAACTTCACCGTCTTGAAGTGGAGGATCTATCTTTTGACCAAAGCTTCTAAAATAAAGTGAAATATTTGACAGAAGTACAATAGAGAAGCATAATTAAGCTTCACGGTTTCTGCCTACATAGACAATGCATGTTTTTGGTTTATGAATACATGGAATGGGAAGTCTATTTTGTGCTTTGATAGATGACGTTGAAGCGCTGGAGCTAGATTGGTCTAAAAGACTCAATATTGTTTGTGATATGGCACATGCCTTGTCTTGCACCGTGATTGTGTTCGGCCAATTGTTCATCGAGACATATCTAGCAACAACATTTTGCTCAACGACAAATGCAGGCTTTCCTATAAGATTTCGGCACAGCAAGACTCCTGGAACCTAATTTTAATTCTAATCTCACTGCAATTATCGCAGGCACTCGTGGATATATAGCACCGTGTGAGCAACAATCCTCCATACTTATCTAGAATGTTATAACTAGAGGCACATAGTTAGATCAATATACTTTACTTGCCATGCGATAAACAATACTGTCGACGCTCTACCATGCTTACAAAATTTATCATTTGATAGTGCACAAGCTAACATTGAGAACTTGGTTTTAAGCCTTATATAATTCATCAACCTTTTGTTCTTTTTTTTGGAACTTGTTTACACTTTAGTCATCAATGAGAAATGCGACATATACAGCTTTGGAATGGTAACAATGGAAATAATAATGGGTGAACATCCAGGTGATATCATCTTAATGCCGACGACACTACTTAGAGAAGATATTATGCTACATCAAATATTAGATTCACGCTTGCCAATCCCAAGAGAGAATTCCATCGCAAAAAGTATCGTTCTGGTAGTTTTTCTTGCTCTTGCCTGCCTAGTGATCCAAAGTCACGACCCATGATGAAGCAAGTTTTGAAGGCTTTTCAAGTTCCAAAACTTGCATTGTCCAAGCCCTTCCATTCAATCTCGGTTGTGCAGCTCCAAAAGATAAAAATAAAAAATCAAGGAGTATGGTGGGAAGGTGGATCAAGAGAAACTTCATCAAGCCTACAAGAAAGCAAGGACCCTGAACTACTTGCGTGAGTCAATCTCTTGGTTTCGTTCACCCATATCTTTTCTGCAGATCATTCACTGTTTAAAACGCCGTGGTTATATGTGAAAAGTGACGTTGATTAAAGAGTCATGTCCTTTGACGCGTCGATACGGGTGTCTAGCTTTGCATAAAGCAAAAGAAGAGGTCACCCATGATGATCACAATCTGCAACATGTCCTTAGTTATACTACTTGAGGCCGAACCTTTTAGAGGTCCTGCCCGGGCTCGAAGTTGCAGGCTTGGGCAAGTGCACAAGCATGCCCTTCGGGCTACCTTGTTATTTTTAGTTTTTTCTTTTAGAATTTCAGCTAAAAAATTTGTAAAGCTTGATGGAGATGAAGCCGCCGTAGCTCCTTTTGCTTTCCCTATCCCGCCTCCATCTTCAGCCAATTTGACGTCGGCCATGCTAAATTTGTATAGGAATGGATTCGACAGTGGTATTCCATCAAAAACCTTCATTTATTTCATAAAAATTTTCTTGTCAGAAAATTTTTTCCTTAATTTGCATTGTTTGGGAAAATGATTCAACAAAAAAATATATATTTAAATTGAGAAAATTGATTTTCTCTTTTGAAAATTAGAAAACATATTTCATAATTTGACTAGAGAACAGTGTTTGGACATAAACTGCATGACACCCATGCATGCGTCATTGACGACCGGGCTCGGATCCATAGAGGTCAGGGTGGGACCCCAGTGCCTTAGTAACCGTCTCTTGCGTTCAAGTCACTGGACCTTGGGTTTAGGTTCGGGCCCATACATGCATGTGCACAACTGCCATCTATACATGCATGCTGGTTTAAATTCTTTTTGTTCTATTGGCCAGAATGCTTGTTTGAATTTTTATTGAATCATAAAATCGCAAAATTCAGAGATTTGCATGAGCAGTATATTCAGTTGCCCGAAAATCATGGCATTACTTTTTGAAAACCGATTAATTAAGTTACATTGGCAATATCCTTGCTTGAAAATTCATTGTGGCATTAATTTAATATTAAATCACCCAACATGGCTACCAAGAAATTAATGCAGCATAGGAATTTTCGGTGCAAAAATCACCAAAGTAATTTAAATGATCTGCTTTTTAAAAATGTGATACTTAAACAATTGCTTAAAAAGGTATGACATCATAATTAGTGCCATGTAAAAGTTATGACATTGTTAGTATCCTTATCTTGTCCAAATTTATCAAGATCCGACACTATGAATTCGAGCGATGTCATGACACCCTACTTGGGATTTTATCCATATGAGCAGCCACTGCTGATTTTATTTTGTATAGTGTCCTACTGATACGATGCGAATTCGTATGAGCATCATGCAAAGGTCTTTTAAACATTTCCCAAAGTATTAGCATAAGATCAAGGTGCATAATGCAGAAAAAGTGGTACCACACCTTTCGTTTTCAAGGGGAAGGAGGAAGAGGAAGAGGACAGAAAATTTCAATCGACCCACCATTTTACAAGTCGTGGCAGCATTGTCCACCTTGAGGAATTCACGTGATTTGGGCAACCTTAGTGGATCCGACGGCCGAGATCCGAGGGTTCGTCAACGTAATTAATCCGCCACGTCGAAGGGATTATTATGCCTAAAAGAATCCTACGGAAAGAGACAGTGCCGCCATTCGCCGACGGGGAAGCAACCAAACTTCGAACAACTTGGGGACGTGTGATTGGCCGTCGGCAACGAAGGAAGCACCCATAATCTCATCGTTTATATCTAATTGGGTTTTCCTAAATTTGACTAATTACCAGCGCCTAAGATCCCAAGTTGGCACGTGGGCCCTTGTCCCCCTCCCTTCCAGCTTGACGCCACAACACGGGCGGTGGGGATAGCGACGTGGCGGCTTTCGTTGGTACATGGGAAGGCTGACAAATAGGGATTAGTTACCGTGGCTTCTGCGGTCATTTTGAAAACCCATGCAAGATCAAGGAGGTGAAGATGATGATGATAGTTTCATTTCCGCCGGTCTATTCTTATCATGCTTCGATCAAAAGTAAATCAGAATATTTTAATATAATCTTGCTCATTAGAAGAGAACTTACTTGCGCTTCTATCCGAGATCCCTATCTATCACGTGATTATTGGATATACAAAATTACACATGAACGAGCTTAGTCGACCTTGTCCTCGATAAGTTCACTCTCATTTGTTTGAAATTCAGTTTAAGTCAAGGAATGCAATTCAGTGACAAGAAAAAAAGAGTAGATTTGGTGTGTGTATTAGATGCATCATTAATTTAATGAAAAAATTAGTAAGAGTAGAACGTTCATTGGCCAAAGAATGGCCACCTCTTGAAGGAATGAGTCGAGCAAAGGTCCACTCTATCTTCAAACTCGCCTTTGGAAGAGGGGAAGATGCAAGATTCGAGGCGATCAAATCTAAATATTTGACAAAACTTGAGAAAGGAATGCCTGGATCTGAGGCAATTAGAGACTTTTGGCTCGAATTATGTTGAATTATCTTGTCCCGAGATATCTAGGGAGAATTAAGTGGCCATGAACCAGTCCAGATAGAAAAATATATTGTGGGTTTATTCTTTTATTTGTTGCTTTGCACACCATAGTCTAAATGAGGAAATGAGATAAGATAGCTACCTAGTTTGTTTTGATCAATTGTGGAACTATACACTTCCCTTACCCTAAATCCAATCCCACGGGCTCAACCATCAATGTCGTTTGCCATCCTAAGACCATTCAATACCAGCTGTTCATAAGTTTGATCTTTGGTATCACCCCCAAAAAAGAAAGCCAAAATCAAGATGTCTTTTGGGGTACGTATGATTGTCAAGGAGAGATATTTCCTTATAATTGTGAGAAATTTCAATCGGTCTTGGATTTTGATTCCTGCTTGATACCATCACTAGTAGTCGAATCACAAACGATTGATTCATCATGCATAATCTTTTACAATTCAACGAGCATGGTGTTTGAGACCAACAATACTATCATAGTCTTTCTGAAACGATTAAAACTTCATCATAATGAACACCCACATTAATCAAGTAGACACCAAGCCAAGGATAATTTTGTAATCATCACAATATCACAGGGAATTTCCCCAACAACTTCTTTAACGTCACATTGAGTTTGAGAGGATGTTAGAGATATTTTAGATAATTCATTAAATTTTATATATCTTACTTTAATTGCATATTCTATCCTTATATTACCTTAAATAATCATCTAATAAAATCTTTAGATAGGCTCGCATACTTTTCATTATTCCATATAGTAATATACAAAGGAATACACAAAACTTATACAATTCTTTCTTCCACATTATTTCTTGTCACATGGTCTATTTTATTTTATTTTTTTGTCGAATTTGAGGGTTAGACTTGGTCAAGCAAGCAAGAACTAACTTCCAGTAGACTGAAAGAGCAAGGAAACTTCTTTCCGACTTCATTCCAAACGAACACCCTCGATGAAGTAGCATGAAAGACGAGCAAAATGTAATCTCATGAAGAAAAAATCAAGAACATAAGTTGGTAATCAAATTGGCTTTTCAAACATAAATCATGGCAAAAGAATTGTGTTTTCTTCTTGAGGCGTGACCCGGAACGCATCCCCAGCAATGCTGATAATTCCTTCTTACTGTCTTTTCTAATCCCGTGGATTTGTCTCTATGTATACAATTAGAATCCTAGCACGGCTCATGTGAACCAAACCAATCTGAGGGGTAGCAATGTGAGATCATGCACTTTGTTCTCTCCTCAAGTACTAAACTGCAAAATTTTTCGTCCCCTTTTGCGATCTTAGAAAGATCATTCGACACGAGAACCCATCGCTTCGAAGCCTTCTTTTCTCGATGGGCTCTTGCGGCCCAATCAGCCACGTGGAATCCATTTCTTTTGTGCAGGACGACAGGGTGACATCGGTAAAGCTCTGTCCTGAGAGATCTGCAATTATCAACCGTCTTGTCCTTGACAATTCACTCGTTCGACATCGGTCAGAGCATTAACTAGAGCTAAACAATATGGCCCTCCTTCATGTCTTTGGGATGGGTGAACTCGATGGTCTCGGGTGGGCCGTGAGGGTCTTACCCAAGCCCAAAGTTCTGGCCCCAAACAAGTTGATTGAGCCCACACATGAGGTACAGATTTGGGCTAACCCACGCATTTGTGAGTGAACCTAGGCAGTTTGATCTATTTTCAAACAAGCTTAATGGGGAATTTCTAGAGTATTGGTGATTTGGCATCTCTTGGATACTTGGACCTTTCCAAGAACCAACTCACTTGAGCACTTTTTCAAGTGACACATTTAAGGAGAGTTTGGGCTTATGTGAAAGACCACTATCAAAAGTATGCCATGAGGATGCTCAACCTCCTCCATTACCAATGTCTTCATCCAAGAGGATGCTACAACAGAGCATGGTACTAGCTTGAGTGGAAGACAATGAGGATAGGTTATGCATATGAAATCATATTGGGATTTTCATAGCATGCATTTTGTGTGAAATTGAAAGACCCAAATGGTTTAAAGGAAATGTGAGAGGGGCGGAGAAAAGGCAAGCCAAATGGATGAGGAAGCCAAAGCAGAAGGCCATTGGATTTCATGAGCTACAAGATTGTTGAGGAGATGTCAATTGAAACTATGCACCATTTTTATTTTTATTTTGGCATAAGAACTATGCACCATGAAAGGGGTTTCCTCCATATTGATAGTCTAGCTCCTATTAATGAACATGGGCATCTATAATTTGTTTGGAATTTAATATTGCGTCTACAATTTAAGTCGTGTATTGAACTTTGTGTACACTACGTTAGAGGAGTCATGAGAGGCACTTTACACAAGATAGTTCCAATAAGATTGGAGTGCACGATCAGTATAATTGGTTCGATATTACAAGGATCTCTCACAATAAATTGAAGGCTTGTTAGTCGAAAAGAGAAAATGCTCTCTCTCTCTCTCTCTCTCTCTCTCTATCTCTCTCAATAAATTGAAGGCTTGTTAGTCAAAAAGAGAAAAGTCTCTCTCTCTCTCTCTCTCTCTCTCTCTCTCTCAATAAATTGAAGGCTTGTTAGTCAAAAAGAGAAAAGTCTCTCTCTCTCTCTCTCTCTCTCTCTCTCTCTCTCGTTGAAGGCTTGTTAGTCAAAAAGAGGAAAAGGCTCTCTCTCTCTCTCTCTCTCTCTCTCTCTCTCAAAAAAAAAAAAAAAAAAATTGAAGGCTTGTTAGTCAAAAAGACAAAAGGCTGGAAAATTGGTCCATGACCTTACCCTTACGATAGGTTAGACATTTTTAGACATCACCAATAAAAGCCACGACTTCCATGAACCATTGAACACGTACTAACCCAAAAGTCAACACATATAAAACTCCAAAAGACCTTGACTGCTTGATAAATGTGTTCAAGTTCCTTCCATACATGCACACTTGTACATTCTTTCTTTTTCTTTTTCTTTTTTAACTTTTCATTTGGCTAATATAGCTTGTTTAAATTCTCCTTGAAGCATAAAGCCAATCACTCAAATTACATTGGCATGAAATTAGTGCCATAACTTTTAAAAACCAATCACTCGAATTACATTGGCGATTTTTCTTACTTGAAAATCTATCATAGTATTAATGTAATATTAAATCTTCCAACATTTAGTTTAGAAACTTCACTGCCTAATACCCATGCACCGGTCCTTGAAGGCATGGCCTAGGTCCATACAGGTTGGGGTGGGACCTAGTGGCCATGCCTAGGTACATGGCTCCTACGCTCCAGTCACTAGCACCAGGATGCAAGATGTCGATGCTCATGCCTTGCTCTCCAGCGGCCATGCCTTAGTACCTAGCTCACACGTCTAAGTCATTAGACCTCGGGCTTAGGTTTGGGCCCATTCATGCATGCGTACAATTTCCATCTACACAAGCATACCAATTTAAAATTCTTTTTTTTTATTATAAAAATGCTTGTTTGTATTCTAATTAAATCATAAAACTAAAAATCAGATATTTGCATGAGCAATATGTTATGCTTGCTCGAAAATGAGTGGCATAATTTTTTGAAAACCAATCAAGTTAATCAGCCATATTCTTGCTTGAAAATCCATCGTGGCATTAATTTAATATTGAATTACCCAACGTGGCTCATAGGAAATTAATGCGGTGTAGGATTTGTCGGTGAAAAGCTCACCAATGTAATTTAATGATTTGCTTTTGAAAGTAGAATTTTATTGAGATACAAAACTGCGAAATTCAAGCGATGTCATGGCACTCTACTTGAGATTTTATTCGCATGAATAGCCATTGCTGATTTTATTTTGTATGGTGTTCGATAGATACAATGTGAATTTGTGGATTGACCTTCATAAGGGTAATTGACTTGTTATCACAACTCCGAACACCTTGACATCTTGTTCAAAACAAGTTATTAATTGTTTTTTCTTTTTTTCTTTTTTTACATTAACAGAGTATCAAGATTGTTCAACTTAAACGAATGTCACAAATGCACACGGTTTGCCTATTCACGTGCATCAAGTAAAGCTCCCTCCATAGGGTGGCTACGGAGGTTAATCTAAACGTGAGACATCATGAACGAATCTATCATGTCTATATTAAATGTTTAATACTCGGCTAATAATTCAATGTTATCATTTGAATTTAGATGGAAGTCGTCATCAAATTATTCTGATGAGAGAGTCCTCTTTAGAACGATAATTTTTGGGATGAAAAATGCCAAAGGTCGAACCATTCCACCTATTCTTATTGGCCCAGCTCTGTCAACATCTAATATCAATATTTTCACGGTCTTCTTAGTAGCTAAATTGACTAAGTGTAATCTCGATACAGAAGAAGAAATTAATATCTTGGATAAATTTCACGGTTCAGGGTACTTTTTGATAGAAACTCCTTCCTGTCCCGTAGAGACTCAAGTGTAATCAATTCAGGATTGATTTAACGGACCTAGATCGTCCATTTAAGGAGGAATATCAGAAGCCACCCGCATAAAAAAAAAAAAAAACCAGTCATATATTGACCTCATTGAATCTTTTCCGATTTTTCTATTAGAAACTTCATAATTATCGTCTGTCTTTATTTACTCAATAATTGATGCAAGTTCTCAAATTGGTCGAACACAACGTGTTACGTGGGGGTCAAAGAAATTAAATGAGAGAAGACTCTTGAAAAATATGGGTGGGGTGGAAAACTTGTAAATAGGTTTTGGGGCCACCAAAATTGAACTTTGGCAAAGTATGTCGGCAGCTGTTTTTGACTCCAGTCTTTTTGTTCCACTGACCATTCAGTTCCTTGCAATTTCTTAAAGGAAGAAAAGGCTGAAAAATTGGTCCATGACTTTTCTGATACGATGGGTAGAAATTTGTGGGACCAGATATCACCAATAGAAATGTTGTAAAGATCATGACTTTTCATGAACCATTGAACATGTGCTAATCCAAAAGTCAACACATATGAAACCCCAAAACACCTTGACTTCTTGATGGATGCATAAAAGTTCAAATTATTCATGCATGCTGGTTAAATTATTATTATTTTTTGGCCGGTTTCTAATTTAATTTCTAATCGAATACTAAATTTAGAGATTGCATGAGTAGAGTATCTTGCTTGTCGGAAAATTAGTTCTGTAAATTTCAAAACCAAACATCTAAAATTACATCAACAATTTTCCTTACTTGAAAGTCCATTGTGGCATTAAATTAATATTAAATCATCCAACGTGGCTCATCGGAAAGTAATGTCATGTAGGAATTTCCAGCACGACAATCATTAGCGTAACTTAAGTGATCCACCTCGATAGAGCAGCTCATGGGAAATAAGAGCTAATTTTGTTTACATTGAACAGTCAAACAAGGTATTAGCTCATGGGTATAAGGGTAATTGACTTGCTATCACAATCTCAAAAACCTTGACATGTGGTCTAAAATAAGTTGTTTGCTTCTTCCTTTTTGGCTTTTTTTTTTTGACAATACAAGGTATTTGGACCATTTAACTCAAACAAATGTCATGAACGCATGTAATTCGCCTCTTCATGTGGATCTAGTAAAGCTCCATCCACAAGGTGCTTGGCGAAATTATTATGAATACGAGACATTATGAAGGAATCCGTTGTATATAAATTATGTGTATGATCGCTTGGCCATTAATTCGAGGTTTTAAAACAACACGATTTGATTAAGATGAAAGTTATGATTGAATTATATTGATAAGAGAGTCCTCTTTAGAACAATCATTTATTATATAAGATATTAAGTCCATTAGGCCTCTCTCTCGAGAACGAATTGAAGTAATATGTGTTACACAACAAAATTCTAAGGCAAAAAAGCGTTACGTGCGAGACCAAGGTGAGCAATTATTATTGTCTGTATGTTTCATGGAATGCAAAGTGTGAATTGGATCCGCACTAACATCATGGGGCTCCACCGCTTGGTGACCACATGATAATGATGTCTCGTACAGGGAGACTTTGGGAGACTTCAAAGTCGTTGAATTGGTCTCCACTCAAGTAATTTATTTTGGATTGCCCTTCTGTGTATCACGGCAAACTCAGGCTCTCCACTTCCCAAGCAAAAGAAGAGATCCTCTCTCTCTCTCTCTCTCTCTCTCAAGCATGAATTTTGAAGGCAAACTCATCAGCTTGCATGTTCGCCAACTGATGACCGCAACTACTTGGATCTTTATTGCATTGGCTCTCTCCCACAACTTCCCTGCCCTTGCCACCAAAACAGAGGTAGATGCTCTTCTTCACAGTGGGTGGTGGCTCGACTCTGATATGAGCCTCAATGTATCACATTGCATGTGGCTTGGCGTTTCATGTGATGATTCCGAAAGCATTATCGAAATAGACATACCAGATCGAGGCCCACATGACTACATGGTCACAAGAAATTTGAACAACATGAATTTCTCTCTACTCCCGAATCTTGCCTCTCTTCGGCTACCTAATAATCACCTCACCGATATCATTCCCCTTCAGATATGTGCACTCCAGAAGCTCAGGCACCTCAACTTGTCTCACAATTACCTAACCGGTGAGTTACCTCTTTGTCTTCAAAACCTCACCATGCTAGAAGTTATTGACATTCATGATAATCAAATCAATAGTCCTATCCCTCCCGAATTGGGAAATTTGAAGAGGTTGATATACCTAGATCTCAGTTTCAATTTGCTTAATGGCATGATCCCTACGACTTTAGCAAAATTGAAGAACTTGGAACAACTCTATTTGCAAAGGAACTTCTTCAATGGATCCATTCCTTCAGAAGTAGGAGAGTTGAAAAGTCTCACTCATCTCGATTTGAGCCTTAACAATTTATGTGGAAAAATCCCCCATGAACTTGGGAGTTTGGTCTTGTTAACCTATCTCAATCTTCAGAACAATTCTCTACAAGGTACAGTTCCCGAATTTCAAATGCTTTTGAAATTAAATTACATCAATTTGGCCTACAATCATCTCACAGGAAATATTCCAAATAGTCTGGCCCATGTTCGTTATGGATTTTTCCAAGGCAATGAAGGTTTGAAAGAGATTGAACTTTCCAAAAGAATGTCTAGGGAGCTTATGACTGTAGCTTTAACACCGACTATGTCTAGGGAGCTTATGACTATGGTTATACCGCCGATGGCCATAGCATTCATTTTCAATTTAATTCTTTGCTCTTGTTGCATACTTCGACATAGAATGACGAGCAAGCAATTGGAGACAGTTGAAAAGAATGGAGATTTCTTGTCAATATGGAATTATGATGGGAGAATTGCATATGAAGACATAATCAATGCAACAGAAGGCTTTGATATCAAATATTGCATTGGGACTGGCAGTTACGGTAGTGTCTATAAAGCTCAATTGCCCAATGAGAAAATTGTGGCATTAAAGAAACTTCACCGTTTTGAAGCAGAAGACCCATCTTTTGATCATAGCTTCAGAAATGAAGTGAAACACTTGACGGAAGTACGACATAGAAGCATAATTAAGCTCCACGGTTTCTGCTTACATAGACAATGCATGTTTTTGGTTTATGAATACATGGAAAGGGGGAGTCTATTTTGTGCTTTGAGAGATGACGTTGAAGCAGTGGAGCTAAACTGGCCTAAAAGACTCAATATTGTTTGGGATATGGCACATGCCTTATCTTACCTACACCACAATTGCACTAAGTCAATTGTTCATCGAGACATATCTAGCAACAACATTTTGCTTGACAACAAATTCCAGGCTTTCCTATCAGATTTTGGCATGGCAAGACTCCTAGAACCTAATTTCTCATCTAATCTGACTTCAAATATTGTAGGCACTCCTGGATATATAGCACCAGGTGAGGAACAATCCCTTATACTTTTCTAGAATGTTATAACTAGAGGTACATACCTAGATCAATATACCTTACTTGCCATGTGGTAAATAACACTGTGGACAATTTATCATGCTAACAAAATTTATCATTTGATAGTGCACTAGCTAACATTGAGAACTTGGTTTAGAGCCTCATATAATTCATCCATGTTTTGTTCTATTTTGCAGAGCTTGCTTACGCTTTGGTTGTTAATGAGAAATGCGATGTATATAGCTTTGGAGTGGTAGCAATAGAAATGATAATGGGGAAGCATCCAGGTGATATCATCTTAATGTTGCCGACACTTTTCCAAGATGATATTATGCTAAATCAAATATTAGATCCACGCTTGCCAATTCCAAGACAGAATTCTGTCACAAGAAGTATTGTTCTGATAGTTTCTCTGGCGCTTGCTTGCTTAAGTGGGGATCCAAAGTCAAGACCCACAATGAAACAAGTTTCGGAAGCTTTTCTAGCTCAAAAACTTGCATTGCCCACGCCGTTCCCTTCAATCTCTCTTGCGCAGCTCCAAGAAAATAATCAAAGAGTATGGTGGGAAGGTGGATCAAGAGAAACTTCGTCAAGCCTACAACAAAAGCAAGGACCATGAAGTGTTTCCCCCGATTCTAACAATAGATTCCAAAAAGCGATGAGTAGATTGATAAAATGATGCTGCAAATTGGTGACCGTGATTGAGGATATGAAGTATACGGCTTGTGCAATTTATGTCATGTCAATCTTTTTTTTTCCCCACAAACTAGTATGTGGGAAGGAAGGATGAAGAGAAATCAGGTTTCCTCCCAACGGCTAAAAGAAAGTTAAAGTGGAAGGAGATTATTCTGTTCGAAATGAGTCAATTCTTGGATGTCCACTGATATATATATATATATATATATTTGCGTATTTTTCCCCGTTTCGAACTCTGGGGTTATGTCTGGAAAGTTACGTTGATTAAAGACTCGTGTCCGTAAAGGTGTCTAGCTTGGAGAAAGCAAAAAAAGAGGTCACCTATGATGAGCATAATATGCAACATGTCATTGGTTATACTGATTAATATAGCTTTCTCCTACAACAATTCAATTGTTGCAGCGTGAGCACCTTCGAATAAGTTTAGGCTTAGCTATTTAGGTCAATGTGAATCAAGTCATTAATCAAGTCAACACAGCCCATTTGACTAAACAGGCCAAATTCAGGTTACATGGATTGAACTCAAGTACAAACGTGTCAAACGGGGAGAGAAAATTATGACAGAAACACAATTAATACAAATTCCAACTAGCTTGTTAGAATGTTGATTTCGAGTCATGTCCAAAATCACAATCCTTAAAAGATAGTGTATCGTTTTTTGGAACTAGCAGTGAAAAGTTTTAAGCATTTCATGACTTGCCTTATCATATTCAAGCACTTACATTTTCACATGTGGATTTGCCTCATGTCTCTTCTAAACTTTCTCATGGGCTGATCCATTCAAAATCGAAGTCTGGCATAGTTTCGTCATCCATTTTCATCCATTTCATATTAAACAAAAACAGAATATAGATCAAATTTTCCTGCCTAAAGTAGTTGGCGGTGGTGAATCTCTAGATGGGTAGAGTATTGGAATAAAATAGCACTTCCAGGCCTGAGCGACCGAGGCTTTCGGCCATGATTAGGTCTACTACATCGTCATCTCATTGAAGGAATGGCGGGCATTACTTGCATTTCCAAAGTAGACTTGGGTCGATCCGCGAGCTTTGATGGGCTTAGGCAAAAGGTGAAGATAACATTAACAGGCGGGCTGCGCTAGGGAGTGAGCTAAAACTCTTGTCCAAGCCCACCTACAAATCGAAAATCGGACCGAGGCAAGAACCAACAGGCAGGATTGGGCTCAAGAACAGCTTAGCTTGCCAGTCCCACTAATTAAGAAAGAGCTGATTGAGCCCAATCAGGCCCCATCCATCGAGTCGAAAGAGAAATGCTTACATGATAATATACTATGACAATAATAGCCTATTTTGGATTACAAATAATAATAATAATAATAATAATAATAATAAATAATTAAAAATTGTTTAGGGTCTACTCCTTAAAGAGTTTATAGTTCACAATATGCCGTTAGAATAATATTAGCACAAAGACTGTTTTATGGGCAAAGCCCTAGTCAAAATGCATTGTCGAGCTTGCCCAATGGCTTGCTTGGCTCAGTGGACTTCTCATGTCGTGATCACTTCTATTTGTAGAGATTCTTCTAAGTGGACATGCTCATTGAGTGGATGTGGGCGGGCTCGGCCTACTTGAGCTTGGACCTCTTAGAGGTTGTGCCCAAGCTCGAACTTTTGGCCTTGCGCAATTGCCCAACCCTGCCCATCCGGCTACCTTCTTATTTTTAGATTTTCTTTTTTTTTTTAGTATTTCAGCTAAAAAAAAAATTGAAAAGCTTGATTGAGGTGAGGCCCAGCCATAAGTCCTTTTACTTGCCCTATACCTCCATCTTGAGCCAATTTAACGTTGGCCATGCTAAATTTGTATGAGAAAGGATTTAATGGAGCTATTTCATCCAAAACATGAGATTTTGGCTCCGTTTATTTTGTAAAAAAAAAAAATATCGAAAAACATTTTCCTCATTTTTTACATATGCATAGTTTAGGAATCAACGAAAAATCCATAATTAAATTCAGAAAAATAATTTGTTTAAAAAATCAGAAAATATTTTCCATAATATAACTAAAGAACATTATTTGGATAGAGACTTTGGTGCTCAACACCCGTGCTCAGGTCCTCAATGACTAAACCCAAGTCTATGGTGGTTAGGCTGTGACCTTGGTGCCTTGTGCCTAGGTACTCAACTCCTACACCCCAATCACCAATGCTTAGGCCTAACACCTTGGTGCCTGTGCCTCAATCCTAAGTGGCCATGCCTTTGTATCCAGTTCCCATGTCCAAGTCATTGGCCCCTTGGGCCTAGGTTTGAGCTCAGGACCCCAATTTGACAATTGGGTCGAGGTCCACAAAGGTTTGGCTCGAGACCTTGGTGCACATGCACAAGTCAAAACCCTAATGCCAATGCCATTGTCCCTAGCGACCATGTCCAAGACTCTAATGCTCATGCCCAATTCCTTGATGGTCATACTTGGATATTAGGTTCTCGTACCCAGGTCCCTCTCGAGGTTCGAGACTACCAAGGCTAAGCTTGGGTCCATAGCGCTCATGCTCGAATTTCTAGTGATTGCACCTGAGAAATCCTAGCTCCTATAACCAGGACCTCATCAGCTGGATTATCCTTATATCACATGAATACTACATGTCTTTTTAGAAAAATAAAATTAAGTTTCCCTTCTCAATTGATGGAAAATAAGTTCCTATACATATACACATTTGAGCTAAACCTCAAAAATATTGTCATTTTCCTAGAAAATGACTTTTTGGAATATATTTTGTAGAATTGTCAAATTTTCCGCGAAACAAATGAAGCATTTAAAGAGTCTAACTTATCTAGGTTTGATTTGTGATTTGAGCTTTAACAACTTCTTTGGAAGGATCCCTGTTGGACTTGAGAGTTTGGTTGAGATGACGCTCATGGCCAATATAACAAGCTTGACCGTTACTTTGATAAAATAAGGCTGCAAATTTGGTGAAATTTTTAAGGATATAAGATTTATATGGCATCTACAGTTCAAGTCATGCCTTAAACTTTGTCCAGACCATGTAATGAGAGGCGGTGTTAATAGGACGGTCGTCGTTTACTCTTTTTGTGTTTCAATAAGATTGGAGTGCATGGTCAGTACAATTGATTTGATATGAAAAAAATGGTGATATTGTTCCTCAATTGATCAATAATTTCGATTTTTGGGAAGTATCATGATTATCCAATAATAATGGTTACACATGGTGCATTGGAATGACAAGGATCTTTTGCTTTATAAGTTGAAGCCTTGTGTGTCAAAAAAAAAGAAAAAAGACTGAATAATTGCACCATGACCTTTCCCTTAGGATGAATTAGAAATTTCAAAGGCCTAACACCACCAATAAATGTACGAGCCTAACATCATCAATAAATGTGCACAAAGACTATGACTTCCCAGGAACCATTCAAACGCATATTGATCCAGAACTCAACACATGGGAAACCCTAAAAGACCATGACTTGCTGAGTAGGCACATGTATATTCTATCATGTATAGGAATAACACTTGATATTATTAGAAATGCCCAGAAAATATCATATTCGTAAAGCAGAAACATAGATGAACTCCTATGAGTGTGAAAAATAGACCCGATTAGTTGATTCAATTTAGTCGATTTAATTGGAATTAATTGTAAAGTCATCCATAATATCAAATAAATCATTTTGATCGACCTATCTAGTTTCGTTTGTTAATTGTGGTACATGTCTCGCTGTCAGTCCTGATGGAATCAAATCCAACAAAAAATACATTAATTCATCTCTCCATTTGGATGTGAAAAGAGATACGAATAAAATAGTCGAATTTCATTCCCAACAGGTATTGGATTTCTCTTATTTTTTTATTTTTATTTTTATTTTCGTTTCGCATTTCTCATCAAAGAAATAGAAGCATTTCCATTCCATCAATCAGTATTGATTAATGGGATAGGAACATATGTGGATTGCTATGATTATCGGTAGATCTTATGGTCGCAAAATCAACACAAAATCCAGAAGACCTTGACTTCTTAATGGACGTATGGAAGTTCCATCCATACATTCATGCTAGTTTAAATCCTCTTCTTTTGGCTGGCACGCTAATATAAACTCTGATGGAAACCTGAAACTACGGAATTTAAAGATTCGCACAAGTAGAGTGTATTCGACTTGCCGATAAATTAGTGCCGTGACTTTTAGAAACCAATCATTTAAAGTTACATCGTTGATTTTATTTCCTCTTTCCAGCCACTCATTTAGTAGGTATTCGGGCTTGCGTGAAACTCCACTACTGAAAGTATGCCTGGGGATGCTCAACTCCCTCCACTACCATTGTCGTTCATCCAAGAGGATGCTACAAGAGAGCAAGGAAGTTGGCTTGAGTGAAGGCAATGAGGATAGGTTATGCATATGAAATCATATTGGGATCTTCATAGCATACATTTTGCGTGAAGCGAGGTCCACTTGCCGCTGTCGATGGACTCTTCGTCATGTCTTTCTTATCTGCACAATCAGAAGAAGGATCGCGACAAAGGGGCCATAGGTATTTCATCTGCAGGAGTGGTGGTGGCTGGCGAGCTCTTCCCCCTCGCGCCTGATCAGAACACGAAGGAAGCCGGTGGCCTTCGTCAAGAAATCGTTCCTGCCCAACTGAAGCGAAAATCCATGGCCTCACTTACCGATCCTGAAAACTTTATTGTGGAGAAGACGGCGAGGTACAAAAGAACGCAGAGGGGAAAGAAAGAGGTCGCAGGATGTGATCCCGAGGAAGTTTCCACAGAGTTGACGCTGCTCGTCGACCCTTATAAGATCAGGAAGAAGCTTACGCCAAGTGATCTCGGCCACCTGTCGAGGCTCTTGATCGGGCAGGACTTTGTGAAGAGCCACTTTCTCCAATGGATGAACAAGGAGATAATGAGGCAAGTCGAGAGGGGGCCGACGTCATCGTGAGGGACATGGACGCGTGCTCTGAGCATCGACTTGTGTTCATGTTTTAGGCGTCGTCTGGGTCCTACGTCCTCAAGGGGGGTGGGATCAAGGAGTTCGTTGAACGGAGGGGCTTGGCGGTTGGCGATGAGGTGGGGATAAATTGAGATCCTATTGCTAGCAAGTTCCACTTTAGCCTTCTTCACAAGGCAAATTAGACAGGGTCTTGAACTAGTATTGTTGTTGTTCAGTGACCAACAGAAATTTTTTTGATCTTTAGAAAAGGATATTAGTGTTTGAATTCTACTGTATCCAATCGGACTATCTCTATTTTTCCCCAGGAATTCAATTTAAGCTTCTTTAGAAGCCCGATTCTATTGCTTCAATTTTCTTGTGTGAGTTTTCACTGTGGTAATATTTTTGAACGGTTAAAGTTGATTATGGTTTTTTGTCACTGCTTCATCAAATGTTCTGCCACAGCATAGGATATCCAAAGGTGCCGAAGTTAACTTCTTGTAGCTTTCTCCAGCTTTGGCCTTGGACACTCGTTTGAAAAACTTATGAATCCTTGCCTGCACAGCTTAATTGTCTGCTAAATCAGGCATGTCCGTATTTAATTAGATCCAAAAGATTGCCGTAGACTTCAATTGTTTGAGTGTTTTTTTCTGGACTAAATGTGCAATGTAATAGCTTTGACGAAAACAGAAGAGGAGAGATCAAAAGGGGTCTTGTTGATGTATCAATAATTTGAAAATTTTCCAAGAGTAGTTTGGGGTCACTCAAAAGGATATCATTGATATTCAAGTATTTTCTAAGTACAGGATTTTCCTAGTGACGGCAGTCCGGAGAGAGCAGTTTCTCTGTCACCAACATGGAAATTTAGTTCTCTGTCTAATGCCAAAAGATAAAAAATAAAAGTAAAAACAAAGCAGAGAAGTTCTAACCTGCAATTCATCACACTCACTCACTCTGCTTGGAACAGAAAGGCTCGTTGACTGTGTCAGTTTAACAACACTGATGCCAGCTCTGTTGAGATTTGGCACCGTCATATATTTGTCTTGCTATTGTGGCTAGCTGTGAGAGAGAGAGAGAGAGAGAGAGAGAGAGAGAGAGAAAGAGAGGTGACCTAAGATTAGTGAACATGATTACCAATCAGACACTGGTTTGAAGGGCAGTACTATTCTTCCTTATGGTGTTGGACTTTTGAGGAGGGTGTCGGAAGTCTCTGCTGTGCCCCTGAAGTTTGTACCAGGGAGTATCTGCTAAATTGGTGCCTTTGGATTTTTGCAGTTGGTACTATTGGCGGAATTGGGGAGGCAAATTATTGCTTTGGTGTCTGAATCAGGCAGATTGCTAACAACCATCTTCCCTATTTACAAGAAGTTCAGTTTCAGGAAGCAATCTCAGTGTCTGAATCTAGTGAAAGTGAGTCGGAGTCAATCTCACCTTCCTAATGTTTTTCTGTGCGCAGATATGCTTTGTATTCAGATCACATGGCTCACATAAAATGCTGCTAATGACGCTTCTTATCTTAGTTTCATCAATTGGCAGTCACTTATCATATAATACATCAATAAATAATTATTCCCCTCAACACCAAAAGCAAATTTAGGAATTTTGCTTCGCTCACTGATGGAGACTAAGACAATGTCCACAAGGCATGTCATGACAATGTCCAATGGAGGATACTTCATTCCATTGATAGTCGGACGTTTCCTGCACAAGATTAAAGATTGCCGATGCTTTTTTTAATTTTCACAACTCTTTTTCAACAAAAACAGAAGCTGCAACAAGATGGATTAGTTCTACAATTGCAAATATTCTACATCTGTTCCTGTGGATTAGTACGGTCACAATTAAGGAAAGAATTCCATACACTCAGATGCAATCAGAACGTAGGCCTTGATAGACTATACAGTATCCACATGCATACATAGACAAACATATTACACTTGTAGATAGTTGTCAACAACCATTGCCGGAGATTATCTCCATTGTTACAACTACCAAACTGCAAACAAGGACTTCAGTGATGAATGCAGCCGTCCATGCTCTGTCCATATGGAGGTACATCATCACTTAGAGAGCTAAGGGAACACTAGAGGCTCCATCATAAGATGTGGAAAACGGTGTGGAGGTTTATCGCTATGTCTTCTGTAGCATCAAAAAACTCCCACCCCTTCCAGACAGTGAAATGGGAGATCTTCATCATCCTGAGGCAATTTCATAGTTGTCTCAGAATTGATAATTATCCTTGAGAGAAAATATGGGGTGATTGGTTAGTGCCACATAGGATTTACAGCAGTCCACTCATCAGTTGCCACGTGTACCCACAGCTCCCACTCTAACTTCAACACTCCTCTTTTTGTCCTCACCGCTCCCATAACTCTCTCTCTCTCTCATCTCTCTCATTTTCTCTTCTTGTTCTTCCTTCAAATCCTTAAATAGAATTGCAACTTCAAATCTCTTCTACTTTTTTTTTCTTTCACAGTTACTTTTTTTTTGTTTTTTCCTCCTCTGGTTTACTAGTGGTTCAATCTCGCCCTTGATAGTTTGATACGCTCGCTGCTGCGGGATCCTCTGACTCAAACTGCTCACTCAGCTTTTAGATATATTTTACATGGATGACTTCAGAGTAGTAACATGACAATTGTGTTCAGAGACACATAAAATAGAATGTCAATACTTCTCTCAAAGATGTGTAAACACATATGGAGTCACATACTTAATAAGAACCTGTAAATGCATTACCGAAAGAAGCATCTATATGCAGAGGAACCATGCCCTACCGAGAAAGAAGTAAAGAGAGCAGGTCAAGATAGCAGCTACATCGACTTGACAATCTCAGATTTGCGATTATTTTCACCCAGTTTAGAAAAAACCTTTACTATGACACTTGAGATCTCTAGAGTACAAAAGAATTCCAAATGGGTTATACGGACAAAAAAAAAAAAAAAAATGCCCTGCCCAAGCAAATAACCAATTAGTGGCATTTTAAAGAACTCTCAATGCATAGTGATTGAAAAGCTGAGGGCAGTAAGATTAACCAAAGATATGGATCCGAATTCACTGATTATAAGTACAGAAAGGAACTAGGCAAAGAAACAGTACAGGGACAAGCAATTCTGTGGTTCCAGGAAGAATGAGTGATGATAGACGACTAAAACAGTAATTGAACCAGAATATTGGAATTGCTCAATTTCTTCGGACCACTTGGCAACACCAAAGTAGCAACAAAAATCCACCTCCATCGTCAGAGTAATTTCATCGGACGCCTGGTGTGCGTAGCGTTCCATGACAAGCTCAGGCCTCGCTTCGAAGGAGGAGCGAACGTTGGGACGATGTCCATCGCTCTGCTACAGAGTCTCGGAGCGCGTACCGTAGGCAAGTCTCCTTGTCTTCCGTCTCGAACCTCTGTCGGGGCCGGTTCCAGACATTCTTCAGGCCCTCGCCGGAGGCTCCGCCGTCGGCGGTGGCGGCGGTCACCGTCTGGTGAGCAGAGAGTCTGATGAAGTCAGAGGGGGCCGGCGTGTACACGTAACTAGTGAATGGGCCTACTCACTATAGATCTTACGTGGCATTGATCAAGCCTCACATCTGACATGTTACCAGTTATCATTTATAAATATTAAAGTAATTAGTAAATAATTTTTTTTTACTATCAGTAATATTTGTATCTAAATATTTTCAACGGTTTTAAATTTTGTTTATTTATTCTTGTATGTGATATAAACGATAATTTTTAAAAAATATTTTTTAAAAATTATTCATTTTTCAAAAAATAAATGAAGGCTTAATTTCTTCCATTTTTTCTTTCTCTTAACATCTTTTTTTTTTTTTTATACCGCATACTTTCTTTTTCATATTGAATATTTCTTCTTCTGTTTCACTTTTTCTGCTTACTTACGTAATCTTAGAAAATAATGGGACAATGTACTCCTTGGGTGGAGCTATCTACATAGGAGGAGGGGTCAGTGGGATCGAATTTTGTTTCTACTACATTGATTCTCTAATTTTCATTAAATTTTATTTATTTCGTAAAAAATAATAACTTAAAAATATTTTTCCAAGATTGCCGCTTGTATTTCATGAAATAATTAATTAATGATATTTTGAATCTTGAAATTATTTCCTATTTTACTAATCTTAACCTGACTAAAATTAGGAAAGAACCTCTCACTCCTCAGCACACTCTCGAAACTTGACTACAAAGCCATCCCAATTCCAACGGTAAACTAACCACATATTTCCCTCTCTCTCTCTCTATGCCTCCAAGTCCTTGTCGTCCTCTGTCTTTCTACTCCCTCTCCAACGTTGTCTCTCTCTCTTTCGCTCTCTCTCTGAATTTCTCTGCACCTTGTTGCCCCTCTGTTGTTCTCACGATGCACTTTCCTGTTTCTTTCACCACAAACCCATGGAGCACGTCGATTTGTTGGCACCCAAAACGCCTCCCATCAGCGTCGTCCTGAGAGGCGATGTCCACTCGCCATGGTCAATGGACTCTTTGTCGTCCCGCGATTCTTATCCGCAGAATCACGAGAAGAAGAAACCTATTGGCGACCACCTGAGAAGCAAGGTCCACTCGCCGGAGTCAATGGACTCTTCATCATGCCTTTCTTATCTGCAAGATCAGGAGAAGAATGGCGACGAAGGGGCCGCAGGTATTTCATCTGCAGGAGTGGTGGCGTCTCGCGAGTTCTTCCTCCTTGTGCCTGATCAGAATACGAAGGAAGTCGGCCACCCTCGTCAAGAAATCGTTCCTGCCCAACTGAAGCGAAAATCCATGGCCTCACTTGCCGATCCGGAAACCTTTATTGTGGAGAAGACGGCGAAGTACAAAAGAACGCAGAGGGGAAAGGAAGAGGCCTCAGGATGTGATGCCGAGGAAGTTTCCACGGAGTTGACGCTGCTCTTCGACCCTTATAAGATCAAGAAGAGGCTTACGCAAAGCGATCTCGGCCACCTGTCGAGGCTCTTGATCGGGCGGGACTTTGTGAAGAGCCACTTTCTCCGATGGATGAGCGAGGAGACAGTGAGGCAAGTCGAGAGCAGCAAGGGGGCTGACGTCATCGTGAGGGACATGGACAAGTGCTCTGAGCATCGACTGGTGTTCGTGTTCTGGGCGTCGTCTGGGTCCTACGTCCTCATGGGGGGTTGGATCAAGGAGTTCGTGAAACGGAGGGGGTTGGCTGTTGGCGACGAGGTCGGCATATATTGGGAGCCTAGTGCTACCAAGTTCCACTTTAGCCTTCTTCACAAGGCGAATTAGGCTTGATCTTGAATCAGTATTGCTTTCTTTTTTTTTTTTTCTTTTTTTTACCAATAGGAAAAATTTTGATCTCTAGAAATATGCAATCAAACTATCTCTCAGAAATTCTATTCTTGGTCAGTGCTTCTTTTGAAACCCAGTTCTATCTTTAATTTTGTTGTGTGAGTTTTCACTGTGGTAATATCTTCGAATGAGTATAGTTGATTAATGTAGATTGGCAACGACTGACCTTCTTAATCTCGTCAGAGCACAAATTTTAAATGATTCTTTTTTTTTAAGACAAATTCATATTTGCTTATGATTTTAGAGTTGAATTTTCTAATGACGGTTGCATTACTGGGTAAGTCGCTGTTTCATCAAGATGTTCCTACTGAGCTGTCCAAATCAACAGCTCAGATGTTTTGCCATAGCATAGGATATCAAAAGGAACCAAAGTTAACTTCTTGTAGCTTTCTCCAGCTTTGGCCTTGAACTTCTACATTCCTGCCTACACAGCTTAATATTTTGTTGTATTTCAAGTATGTGCATGTCCATATTTGATCATCATGAAAAAGTCACCCGCTTCTAAAGATCCAAAAGATAGCCATTGACTTTGTATATTTCGAAAAGTGAGCAATCAATATGGATTTTAGCTTCTCACTTCCAAGCAAAGGCAGTTTGTCTGTTTGTTTGTCTTTAACATGAATTTATTGGTTTTAGGAAATCCCTTCTCTTTATTTAAGTTTTTTTTTGGGATCAAATGTGCAATAAAATAGCTTTGATGAAACGGAAGAGGAGAGATCAAAAGAAAATTGTTGATGTATCAATAATTTGAAAATTTTCCAAGAGTAGTTCGGAGTTAATCAAAAGGTTATCATTGAGATTCAAGTACTTTCCATGTATAAGATTTCCCTTGTGACTGCAATCTAGAGAGGGCAGTTTTTCATGAACTCTCTGTCACCAACATGTAAATTTAATTATCTGTCTAATGCCAAACTATGAAAAAATAGAAGTAATAACCAAAAAAAAAAAGAAGCTCTAACCCACAATTCATCACACTCACTCACTCTACCAGGAACAGAAAGGTTCATTGATTGCACCGATTTAACAACACTGATGCCAGCTCCATTGAGATTTGGCTCTGTTGTATAGTTTTCTTACAATTGTAGTTAGCTCGGGGGGAGGGGGGGAGAGAGGTGATCTAAGATCTGACACTGGTCTGAAGGGGAGTACCGTTCTTCAGGAAGTAATCCCAGTGTCTAAATCCAATGAAAGTGAATTAGAGTCAATCTCACTTTCCTAATGTTTATTTCCCGGGAAAAGTGTCAAAAAAGTCATAAATCTTTTGTCTTTTGCCGATTTAGTCCTAAACCTTTTTTTGTGCCGATTTAATTCTAAACATTTTTAGATTGTGCTAATTCAGTCATTTCCAGCTAATTTTGGCCGAATTTTGCTAATTGGACGCCGGTCGACTAACGTTGCCCAATCGGCACTAACGTGGACAACTTTTAATAATATTTTTGAATTTTTGAACTTTTGAATCTTTTTTTCTTTTTTCTTTTTTTTTTTTTTCTTCTTTTCTTCTCCTCTTCTTCCTCCAGCCGATCGCCGAACGTCGGCGACCGGCTAGAGGCGAGGTGGCTGGCGAGGTTGCCCTCAAGGCCTGGGCGGCGAGGACGTAGCGGAGGTTGGCATCGAGCGGCAGAGTTGCGACAGTGCTCTCACGTGGCCAAGGTTTCCTCGGCTTGTCCGAGAGAGGACTCTCTCTCTCTCTCTCTCTCTCTCTCTCTCTCTCAGGTCCCGCCCAGATCGAACGCCCTCAGATCTTGCACCAAATTCTTGAAGAACAATCCAGGACGTGCACAGCAAACACGAAGCTTGTGCGATGGACGACCGCGAGCTCCGACCTAGTCCGACCAACGCAAGGCACAAAAAAGGACCGAGGCCTATCGAAGCTTCGATGCTTGAAACCAGGCGCGGCCATAGGCCGACGGCCAAGGCTCAAGTGCGGTGGTCGGCAGTCTACCCCTCTGACTCTCTCCCCCTACTCGAACCCCCTCACTCGTTAGATCCGGCGAGCTGATGGGGCTCTCCCTCGCTAGCCATGGGCAAGGCTCGATCCTCGCCAGATCCAGCAAGGGCAAGCCTCGCTGCCCAAGCCTTGAGGGCAGCCTCGTGGCCACTGGTGAGGTGGCCGGCAAGGTCGACCTCGACCTCGTCAGCCGTCGCCTCTGGCCGATTGCCAAGGTTCGGCGATCAGCTAGAGGAAGAAGAGGAGAAAAAAAAAAGAATAAAAAATAAAAAAATAAAATAAAAAGAAAAAAAATTCTAAAATATTAAAATTTTATTAAAAGTTGTCCACATCAACACTGATCAGGCCACGTCAGCCGACCGGCGACCAGTCAGCAAAATCCGACCAAAATTGGCTGGAAATGACTGAATTGGCACAATCTAAAAATGTTTAGGATTAAATCGGCACCAAAAAAAGTTTTAGGACTAAATCGGCAAAAAGACAAAAGGTTTATGACTTTTTTGGCACTTTTCCCATTTTTTTGCACACAAATATGTTTTGTATTCAGACCATGTGGCTCATATATTATGCTGCTAATCACGCTTTTTATCTTATCTTAGTTTCATCAACTAGCAATCACGTATCATACTACATAGACAACTAATTATTCCCCTCAACACCGAAAGTAAATTTAGGATTTTTGTTTCGGTGCATGATGGAGACTAACACAATGTACACAAGGGATGACACGACGATGTCCAATGGAGGATAATTCATTCCACGATAGCACAATGTTTCTTGTCTAAAACTAAAGACTACTGATTTTTCCCCCATTTTGGCAACATGCTTCAACGAAGGTAGAAGCTGCAACAAGATGGATTAGTTCTACAACCGCTAGTGTTCTACATCTATCCCTATGGATTAGTACCGTCACAATTAAGGAAATAATTCCATACACTCAGATGCAACCCAAATGTAGGTCTTGACACACAAACCAAGATTCACATGCATACATAGACAAACATATTACATTTGTAAATAGTTGTCAACAAACATTGCCAAAGATTACCTCCATCGTTACGACTACCAAACTGCGAAACAAGGACTTCGGTGATTCATGAAATTGCCTTTGCTCTGTCCAGACGAAGGTACATCATCACTTAGGGAGCCGAAGGGAACACTAGAGGTTTCATCAGAAGACATGGCAACGATCTGGATGCTTCTCGCTATGTCTTCTGTAGCATTAGAAGAAGCTCCAACCCATGGTGACAGTGAAATGGGAGATCTTCCCCTTCTTGAGGTAATTTATTAGTTGTCTCAGAATTGATGATTGGGTGCTTGAGTGGTGGCACACTGGATTTACAGTAATCCATTCATCAGTTGCCACGGGTACACACTAGGCTCCACCCTGACTTCATCAGACTTCTTTCTGTTTCCTCATAGCTCCCGTTGCTCCCTCAAGTCATCTCTCACTTTGTTTCTTCTTCTTCCGTATTCAAATCCTTAAATCTCAACCCAACTTCAAATCTCTTCTCTCTCTTCTCCTTTTTCGTTTCCTTACAGCTTCCTTTTTTCTTCGCATGTCTCTCATTTGCTGACGATTCCATCGTCAATCTTGCCCTTGATAACCTTGCCGCCAGGCGATCCTTCGGCATTGGACAACTTGGACTGCTGACTCGGGTTCTGCATATGTTTTCTATTAATACATCACAGTTGTAACATGTCTATTGTGTTTAGAGATGCATAAACCAGGAAAGTCAATATTTCTTTCGATGATGTGAAACTGCATATGGACCTAAGAAGAACCTGTAAATGCATTACTGAAAGAAGCATCTTAATGCAGGGGAAACAGATACCTACTGATACAGCTACCACGAAGGCAAAAATAAAATAGAGCAGCTCAAGCTAGCAGCTAGATCCACTTGACACTCACAGACTCGCTTTTATTTTCACTGAGCATGAGAAGAAAATTTACATATAGAACTTGAGATCTTTGAAGCGCAAAAGAATTCCAAGATGGGTTCCTTGGAAGAAAGTGTCCTGCCCAAGCAAAGAACCAATTAATAGCATATCCAAGCAACTCTATAAATTAGAAATTGAAAAATCGATTTCAGTAAGAGTAACCAACACGAGAAAATATGGGTCCGAGTTCACTAATTATAAGTACAGAGAGGAACTAGGCAAAGAAACAGTACAAGAACGAGCAATTATGTGGGGTCCAGAAAGAATTGAGTGATAGTAGACAACTAAAACAGTAACTGAACTAGAACATTGAATTGCTCCTCCCCAAAAAATAAAATTACTCCATCTCTTCCAATCACCAAGCGACACCACATAAGCCACAAAACCCCAGTTCCATCGTCGGAGTAATTTCATCGAACTCCCGGTGGGCATAGTGTTCCATGACGAAGAAACAAATCCAAAACAGAGGAAGCGAACAAAGGGTATCGACAACGGACTGAGATGTAAGAGAAAGCCGGGACGACCAAGGACATGGAGTTGGTCTTGGTGGGTCCGCATGCGGAGAAGCAGAGGCGGGAAGCCAAGCCGAGGCTGCACTTCGAGGAGGGGCGAAGGTGGGGACAATGCCCATCGCTCTGCCGTAGTCTCGAAGCATGTCCTAGAGGCAAGCCTCCTTGTCCTCCGTCTCGAACCTTTGATGGGGCTGGTTGGCCACACTCTTCTAGCCTTGGCCAAAGGCTTCGCCGCCTGTGGCGGCGGCGGCGGTCGCCAGCTGGCACAAAAGAAAGAGTCAAATGAAGTCAGAGTAGGCCAGCGTGTACACGTAACTATGAATGGACTATTATAGATCTTACATGGCATTGACCAAGCACGTGCAGGGCCTAACAGTTAGGGGTGAGCATTGGTCCAGGGTTGATGTCACACCTCGATCCTTGGGCGCGCACCCATCCCTTACTTGGTCGATTAATTTGCGACGTCCCAAGCTGGTTGCCGACCCATTCATTTATATATACGCATGCGGAAGCTTAATAAAATCCCCATACAATCAAACAATGGGATAGAAAAGTAGGATCATATATTTTTTTCAAACCAAGACGGGTCTTTATAAACAAACTGGTTAATTACAAACTTAGGTTGTTTACAAAATTAACGGCTTATCAAAAAGGGGACTGTCTTAATATCCACTAGTCAGACCCATTTGCCGATTCTTCAGCCTCCATCTTCCGAACTTCAGGACTTCCAGTCCTCCACGATCGTCATCTAGGAACCTGAAATTTTTTTCCCCAAACTGAGATGAGACTATGTCTCAGCAAGTTCTACCCCACTAAAACCCAATTAAGAAGCCAATACGCCATAAGGGCTGCCGAAGCACAACACAGGTCAAAGGGCTTACCTTGGCATTAGTTCCTTTCCTACACATTAGTTCAATTAATAATATCGATAACTACAGCAAACAATCACATTCCACCAATCAGATCGACTCAGCGATCAATCGACTTAATCGATTACATGTCACCACGACCTTTCCCTGGTCGGTACATTCAATACTATCTATAAAGTCCGACCATAGTCTAGGACTGCTCACCCAAAGCTGATAATAGATAGCATAGCTCGCCCAAAGCTGATAGATATAATATACTATGTATATGCTCACCTAAAGCAGATAGATTAGGTCCCCCAGGCTAATTTAGTATACTATATATGCTCGCCCAAAGCTAATAAATATATCGCTCGCCCAAAGCTGATAATAAGGTATACTGCTCACCCAAAGCTGACATATCGCCCGTAGGTTAATATAGTATACATGTATACTGCTCACCCAAATAGCCGTGTGGGGGTACACGGTTGGCCTTAGCAAAAAATATAATAATTTTACTTAAAAATATCCCACCAATTTCATCAGTCCATTACATATTTTTGGCGTTGTAAACCGACGCCCGGTTATTTCTCCATTAATAACCAAAATCATATAATTTAGGAATAAATCCTAAATTCACAATTAATTCGATTCGGCACAAATTAACGCTCAAATAAATAAACGGACTACACCACGATAATCAGCATGGAATTTCGGCCGTCAACCATCTAAATCTTAATTTCCGAAATTTAATTAATTAATTAATTAATTAATTTCGAAAATTATAATTAATTACAATAAATTTAATTTAGCTCAAGTCGGAGCTCAATTAAACAAACGGACTTCACCACGATCATCAGCATAAAATTCTGTTCACTGGCTATCCCGGTCAAAATTTCCGGAAAATAATAAATAATTAAATTTATTCCGAAAATTAAATATAATAATAATATTATAATAGTACGATATAAGGCTTAAACAAGATTACTTTAATCCAAACATTTACTTAGCCTTAATTAATTATTCACTAAACTAATCACATCCCTTAATCTACTTAACATCGAAATAAATTAATCTAATCACCTAAACCTACTTAGCTTAATCTAAACATCCCTTAAACGTGATTAACTTACTAAGCGAGGATTAGTGAGTTAAACTCACCCGATTAGTGATCCGAGCAGCTCAAATTGATGAGGACGCCAAGAGGATCGATTCACTCCAAGGCGGGCCTAGCTTCCGGAGTCGGGAAGCCAGCCAACACGGGCCATGAAGCCGCTGCCATACCCATTTTTCTTCTCCCCGTTCGCTGCTGGTTGAGGCCGGAAAGAGGGCAGATCCGAGCTCGGTTGGGGCATGCAAGGGCCGAGAGGGGCTAGGTGGAGCTCCGGCGGTTGAGGCAAAGGTGCACGGCAGCCAGAGGGAGCTCCGACGACTCCTAACAACAACCAAGACGAACGGAGATGCAGGGATGACGCGGCTAGAGGCGGACGATGGGCAGAGCAACGACGTGCAGTGAACGGCGCAGGCACGGGAGGAGGGGGACGAACGGCGACGGCGTGCGGCGGCTCCAAGCGACGTGTGGCTTCTCCAGCTTTGCTGGTCTGCTCAGCGTGCTGGGTTCCTCGAGAAACAAGAAGAAATGGAGGAGAGAGGGTCGACGGAAGCAGCAAGAAGAAGGGGAGGCTGGCTAGCGGCGGTCCGGCGAGGGTGTGCGATGAGCAGAGGCGCGCGGCTGCTTCAGCTAATCTTCTGCAATTGCTGGGTTTCGAAGAAGAAGAAGAAGATGGGGAGATGGAGGAGTGGTCGCACGGTAGGGAGAGGGAGCAGAGAGAACAAGGGGGGGGGGCAATCCTTTTCTTTTTCTCTTTATTTAATCCGCCAAAAATTGGCCCACCATGACATCACTTGATGTCATGTCATGTCATGTTCTACTATCTCCAATTTCTCACAATCTTAGTCCAATGGGTCCAATTTCTTTTTCCGCCGTGGCATAAAATTTCGTACACTTAATTCAATCAATTCTCAATCAATTCCATCCAATTGAAGCTCAATTAAATTAACCCATGTGTCCTCAACCTTCTTATGACTTTTCCCTATCAAATGATCCAACTTGCTTCCCAAAGATTCAATCAAAACCGGCCCTTTGACAATCTCGAACAAAAACGGCATTACTTTACTTTTCCGCCAAAAATCTCGTTTGTAGAAAAATCTTTCGAAGATGAGTTGATGTTCCTAAAATGAATTGTGACTTGATAGAACTCTCAATTTCTGAATTCGGGTTCGATTTCACAGTTAATTTCAATTCGACGCGAATTTAGTGCGTCCTAATCTACCGGGTAGCTTTTAGGAAATTTTTTTGCATTTGACCCGTGATTGATTATTCTCAAGCCACAAAGTACATCTTCGATACATTGGCGACTCTCAATTGTCGTAGAAATCTCAAGGTTTCAAATACAAACACGGGGTATCGAAATGACAGAATAATCGGTCTAGTGTCAATCGACAAGAATTGTGCAATTAGGTGGAATCACCCACACTTAATCATATACCTTTGTCGAGTCAACCTATCTCCGATTTCTAATCAATCTTACTGTATCATAATGATCTCTTGCAGATTTGCACGGTCGAGCAGTCGTTTCCTGATCGAATTCTCAAGTCTAATGCGGTAAAATTCCTTAACGGCTTCACCTGATAGACTAGTTATCCCATGAGTAATTAGTTCAAGGAAAAGAACTATAAATGTGTCGATGAAATGCCCAACTATTTCAATCGAAAGCAGAACCTAGATTTCAGGATGTCACCATTCTTCCCCTCTTATAAAAATTTCGTCCTCGAAATTTAAACCTTACAGTACTTAAGCAAAAATGTGGGGATACAATTCTCTCATCGACTCTTCAGTCTCTCATGTTGCTCCTTTAATACAGTGGCATTGCCATACCACTTTGACCAACGGGATGGTCTTTGTACGCAGGACTTGCTCTTTTCGATCCATAATCTGAACCGGACTTTCAACGTATGACACATGATCATCCACGTCCAATTCTTCAAAATTGAGCACGTGGGTCGGGTCAGGCTTATACTTCCTCAACATCGACACGTGAAAGACGTCATGCACTTGCGCCAATTTCGGCAGTAATGCAAGACGATACGCTAGGTTCCTGATTCTTTCAAGAATGTCAAATGGACCTATGTACCTTAGACTCAGTTTGCCCTTCAGAAAAGCGTGATCACCAACTTGGAATTCTAACAATCTCTGGCGCTTGTCTGCGTTACTTTTTTGACGACTCTGAGCGGTCTTTAATCTACCTCTGATCGCTACCTCGGCATCTACTGACTACTGAACCAACTCTGGGCCTGTGATTTTTCTTTCCTCGACTTCATCCCAACACACTGGAGTTCTGCACGCTCTGCCATACAATGCTTCGAATGGAGCCATCTGGATGCTTTGCTGATAACTATTGTTGTAGGCAAACTCCACTAAGTGAAGCTGATCTTCCCAACTTCTTTTGAAGTCTATTACACAAGCTCTTAGCATATCCTCAAGGATTTGAATTGTCCTCTCAGACTGGCCATCCGCCTGAGGATGATAAGCCGTACTGTACTGAAGCTTTGTACCTAGAGCACTCTGCAAGCTCTTCCATAAAGCAGCAATAAATCTCGTGTCTCTATCTGATGTTATCATAACCGGCACTCCATGCAAACAAACTATCTATCGTACATATATATATGCGTGTCTATCCAAACTGAGGTCCTTTCGAACGGCAATTAAGTGAGCTGACTTTGTCAATCTGTCGACTACCACCCAAATCGAATCATTAGCTTTCTGACTCCTCGGTAGTCCGATCACGAAATCCATCGTGATATGCTCCCATTTCCATTCTGGGATCTCTAGAGGTTCCATAAGTCCTCCCGGCTTGCAATGCTGAGCTTTTACCTGCTGACACGTCAAACACTTGGCGACATACTTGGCGATGTCCGCCTTCATACCTGACCACCAATAGTGTTGACACAAATTCTGATACATCTTCGTACTGCCAGGATGAATGCTATAATTGCTACAATGAGCCTTTGATAAAATCTTTTCTCTAAGCTCTACATCGTTAGGTACACACAATCATCCTTGGAACCTCAACATTCTATCCTCAGAAATCTGAAAGTCAGCATTCCTCTTTTATGTATTCTCATGCAGAATCTTCTAAATCTCGGGATTTGTCCACTGAAGCGTCTTGATTCTGATATGCATTTCCGGCTCAATTCTGAGGGTGGCCATAAGGTTTGAAAGGTGGCCTACTTCAAATTTGAAAACCGAATCTCGAGCATTCTCAAGTAAGCTCCATTCCTTGAGCATCATTTGAGCGACTGAAGACTTCCGACTCAGTGCATCGGCGACCTTATTTGCTTTTCCAGGGTGATACAGAATATCACAGTCATAGTCTTTTAGTAATTCTATCCATCGGCGTTGCCTCATGTTCAACTCCTTTTGAGAGAACGGATACTTAAGACTCTGATGGTCAGTGAAGATCTGGAATCCTTCTCCGCACAAATAGTGTCTCCAAATCTTCAGGGCAAAGATGATCACCGCGAGTTCTAAGTCATGCGTTGGATAGTTCTGCTCATGAGGTCTCAACTAACAGGAGGCGTATGCAACGACTCTACCATGTTGCATCAGCATGCAACCCAATCCTCTGAATGACGCATCACTATAGATCTCGAATCCTTCGAGGTCAAATGGAATTGTCAGCACAGGTGCAGTAGTCAGCTTTTCTTTAAGCTTCTAAAAACTATTCTCGCACTTATCTGTCCAGATGAATTTTTCTTCTTTCTTCAAGAGCTTTGTCAAGGGTGACGCTAACGATGAGAAACCTTCCACAAACCGTCTGTAATAACCTGCCAATCCCAGAAAACTTCTGATCTCTGTTACTGTCGTCGGTCTCGGCTAATTGATCACGGCTTCTATTTTACTCGGGTCCACTGAAATTCCTTCGCCTGAAATAACATGACCTAGGAACGCCACACGAGTTAACCAAAACTCACACTTACTAAACTTGGCATACAGCTCATGGTCCCTCAGAGTCTGTAGCACTATCCTCAACTGTCTTTCGTGTTCCTCTGGACTTTTTGAATACACCAGGATATCATCGATGAACACAATTACAAACTGATTTGGATACTCCTTGAACACACGGTTCATCAGATCCATAAAAGCAGTTGGGGCGTTCGTCAAGCCAAACAGCATTATAGTAAACTCATAATGGCCGTATCGGGTACGAAAGGCCGACTTCTTGATTCTCAACTGATGATACCCTGTCCTCAAGTCGATCTTAGAAAATATCGACGCTCCTTGCAACTGATCAAACAAATCATCGATCATCGGCAGTGGATACTTGTTCTTGATCGTCACCTGATTGAGTTGACGGTAGTCGATGCACAAGCGTAATGAACCATTCTTCTTCTTCACAAACAGAACTAGTGCTCTCCGAGGCGATGCACTCAGGCGTATGAATCCTTTATCCAGTAACTCTTGCATCTGCACCTTCAGTTCTTTCAACTCAGATAATGCCATCTGATAGGGAGCCTTAGAGATCGATTCCGTCCCGAGTACTAACTCAATCACAAACTCAATCTCTCTCTCAGGCGGCAAACCTGGCAACTCCTTAGGAAACACATCTGGAAACTCTTGAACCACTGAGATGTCCTCGATCTTTAGCTCCTCAACTGTCGTGTCTGCGACAGTCGCCAAGTAACTTTGACAACCCCCGTCTAACAAATAGGTTGCCTCAAGCGACAAGATCAAAGCAATCGAGGATCCTCCTCGACTCCTAATAAACTTGAAACTTTCACCTCCTAACGTGTTAAACTAAATCGATTTACGATAGTAGTCCATCTTAGCTCGTTGCTTGGAGAGCCAGTCCATGCCAATTATCACATCGAAATCATACATGGCTAGGACTATTAGATCTATTTTCCTCTCTCGCTCACCAATCACTAACTTGCAACCAGAACAACCCAATGCAACTAACACCTTATCCTTTAATGGTGTAGTTATGCTAACCACTAACTCCAACAATTCAGGATTTAATCCTATCAACTTAACAAACTGCTCAGCTATAAAGGAATGAGTGGTGCCAGGGTCAAACAAAGTATAAGCAGCATGGTCGTTCAACAAAACCGTACCTGCAATCACATTAGGTGCATCCTTAGCCTATCCTCTCGTGATGGCATACGTCCTTCCCTGAGCTGGAGGCCTGTTCAGTCCACCCTGCGGTGCCATCTGCGGTGCGAACCCCCTATTTTGACCCAATGGTGGCGGTGGCGGCAACTGTGGTTGTCCTCTTGGTCAGTTAGGACAATCTCTGATCATGTGGCCCTGTTGGCCATATCTAAAACAAACACCTGGCATTCGAGGACATGGCGATGTACCATGCCGTCTTCCACAAAGGCGACACTGGCCATTCTGACTCGGCCCTGATTTTCCGATTCCACCCTTCTTGTTGGGCGGGATCTGGAATTTACCTCCAGTCATGGGTCTCTTTCCTTGACAGATTGCATCTCTGCTTGGAACAAACCTTGATCCAGACGAGGTGGACCTTTCGTTCTGATCCTTCTCAATCTTCTAAGCTCTCCGGTATATGTCGTTGTAAGTCTTCAGATTTAGGGAGACCAGTATACTCCTCAAGTCTGGCCTGAACCCATCCCTAAATCTTCTCGCTCGGTTTACTGGATTCTCAATCAGGTCTGAGGCGTATCGTGAAAGTTCAGCAAACTTCGCCTCATACTCATCGACAGTTTGGGAACCCTGACGAAGATGTTGGAATTCGGCCATCTTCACCTCTCTAGCAGTCTCAGAGAAGTACTTGTCATTGAAGGCTTCAAGGAAAGTATTCCAATCTTGGACAACGCCTTGTGGGAAGATAATTTCACAAGTAGTCATCCACCAAGTGTTCGCAACTCCCTCCAGCTGGTAAGTTGCTAAGATTACCTTCTCAGTCTCATTGCACATCAGCAGTGCAAACGCTTTCTCGAGCTTCTGAACCCATGCAGATGAAGCTTCGGGATCTCCTGTCCCATTGAACAACGGTGGGTTTAATTTCAAGAATTGCTCCACCAGCTTATGGAATGGTCTTGCAGTGACCACAATCTCCGGTGGACCTTCAACATTCACAGTGGCGGGAACAACAGCAGGTGCGGCAGCAGGGGCAGCTCCAGTGGCGGCGGCAACAGCGACGATTGCGGCGGCCTAAGTGGCAGCTTCAACAGTAGCGGCATGTTGATCTAACCTTAAATTCATTGCTTCTAGTATACGCATGATCCCATCGAACCTGGGATCACCGGGGGTTTCTACCCCAACATCAATAGGAGGTGGTGCTTCACCACTAGCACTAGCCATAGCTGGCGCTTTTCCACGACCGCCTCGGGCTCTACCTCTTGCCGGCGTTCCAGCCCGAGTCACTGAGGATAAAGTCCTCTACCTAGGAACTCTCGGCTCCTGATCGCTCATGGTATAGCTTTATTCAACTAGCACCTGTTTCCAATTCAACACCGAATTATAAACAGAGCGATCCAAACAACAAGAAATTCTAGCATTAAGCTAACATAGACATGCACCAGCATGAATTTAAAGGCCTTTCCTATCAACTATCCCATGACTCATTGCACCTCATCACTCCATACACAGACCATGCTCTGATACCACTTAAACTGGGGATGTCACGCCGCGATCCTCGGGCACGTACCCATCCCTTACTCGGTCGATTAATTTGCGACGTCCCATGAAGGTCGCCGACCCATTCATTTATATATACGCATGCGGAAGCTTAATAAAATTCTCATACAATCAAACAATGGGATAGAAAAGTAGGATCATATTTTTTTTCAAACCAAGACGGGTCTTTATAGACAAACTGGTTAATTACAAACTTAAGTTGTTTACAAAATTAACGGCTTATCAAAAAGGGGACTGCCTTAACATCCACTAGTCAAACCCATTTGTCGATTCTTCAACCTCCACCTTCCGAACTTCGGGACTTGCGATCCTCCATGGTCGTCATCTAGGAACCTGAAATTTTTTTCCCCAAACCGGGATGAGACTATGTCTCAGCAAGTTCTCCCCACTAAGACCCAATTAGGAAACTAATACGCCATAAGGGCTGCCTAAGCACAACACAGGTCAAAAGGTTTACATTGGCATCAGTTCCTTTCCTGCACATTAGTTCAATTAATAATATCGATAACTATAGCAAACAATCACATTCCACCAATCAGATCGACTCAGCGATCAATCGACTTAATCGATTACATATCACCACGACCTTTCCCCGGTCGGTATATTCAATACTATCTATAAAGTCCGACCATAGTCTAGGACTGCTCACCCAAAGTTGATAATAGATAGCATAGCTTGCCCAAAGCTGATAGATATAGTATACTATGTATATGCTCGCCCAAAGCTGATAGATTAGGGCCCCCAAGTCAATTTAGTATACTATATATGCTCGCCCAAAGCTGATAAATATATCGCTTGCCCAAAGCTGATAATAAGGTATACTGCTCACCCAAAGCTGACATATCGCCCGTAGGTCAATATAGTATACCGGTATACTGCTTACCCAAAGCTAACATATCGCCCGGAGGCCGATATAGTATACCTCTTAACCATATAGTCAATTCATCATTTTTATCATTTGCGATAAATAGCCGTGTGTGGGTACACGGTTGGCCTTAGCAAAAAATATAATAATTTTACTTTAAAATATCCCACAAATTTCATCAGCCCATTACATATTTTTGGCGACATAAACCGACGCCTGGTTATTTCTCCATTAATAACCAAAATCATATAATTTAGGAATAAATCCTAAATTCACAATTAATTCCATTCAGCACAAATTAACGCTCTAATAAATAAACGGACTGTACCACGATAATCAGCATGGAATTTCGGCCGTCGGCCATCTAAATCTTAATTTCCGAAATTTAATTAATTAATTAATTAATTTCGAAAATTAATAATTAATTACAATAAATTCAATTTAGCTCAAGTCGGAGCTCAATTAAACAAACGGACTTCACCACAATCATCAGCATAAAATTCAGGTCACCGGCTATCCCGGTCAAAATTTCTAGAAAATAATAAATAATTAAATTTATTCCGAAAATTAAATATAATAATATTATATTATATAATTATTATAATAGTACGATTTCAAATTAATTATTTAATTTAAAATAATTAATTAAGGCTTAAACAAGATTACTTTAATCCAAACATTTACTTAGCCTTAATTAATTATTTACTAAACTAATAACATCCCTTAATCCACTTAACATTGAAATAAATTAATCTAATCACCTAAACCTACTTAGCTTAATCTAAACATCCCTTAAACGTGATTAACTTACTAAGCGGGGATTAGTGAGTTAAACTCACTCGATTAGCGATCCGAGCGGCTCAAATCGACGGGTACGCCGAGGGGATCGATTCACTCAAAGGCGGGCCTAGCTTCCGGTGTCGGGAAGCCGGCCAAAACAGGCCACGAAGCCGCTGCCATACCCATTTTTCTCCTCCCCGTTCGCTGTTGGTTGAGGCCGGAAAAAGGGCAAATCCGAGCTCGGTTGGGGCATGCAAGGGCCGAGAAGGGCTAGGCGGAGCTCCGGTGGCTAAGGCGGAGGTGCACGGTGGTCGGAGGGAGCTCCGATGACTCCCAACAACAACCAAGACAAACGGAGATGCAGGGATGACGTGGCTGGAGGCGGACGATGGGCAAAGCAGCGGCGTGCAGCGAACGGCACACGAGCGGGAGGAGGGGGACGAACGGCGACGGCGTGCAGCGGCTCCAGGCGACGTGTGGCTTCTCCAGCTTCGCTGGTCTGCTCGGCATGCTGGGTTCCTCGAGAAACAAGAAGAAATGGAGGAGAGAGGGTCGACAGAAGCAGCAAGAAGAAAGGGAGGCTGGCTAGCGGCGGTCCGGCGAGGGCATGCAACGAGCAGAGGCGCGCGGTTGCTCCGGCTGATCTTCTGCAACTGCAGGGTTTCGAAGAAGAAGAAGAAGATGGGGAGATGGAGGAGTGGTCGCACGGTAGGGAGAGGGAGGAGAGAGAACAAGGGGGGCATTCCTTTTCTTTTTCTCATTATTTAATCCGCCAAAAATTGGCCCAGCATGTCATGTTCCACTATCTCCAATTTCTCACAATCTTAGTCCAATGGGTCAAATTTCTTTTTCCGCCGTGGCATAAAATTTCGTACACTTAATTCAATCAATTCTCAATCAAGTCCATCCAATTGAAGCTCAATTAAATTAACCCATGTGTCCTCAACCTTCTTATGACTCTCCGCATCAAATGATCAAACTTGCTTCCCAAAGATTCAATAAAAAACGGCCATTTGACAATCTCGAACAAAAACAGCCTTACTTTACTTTTCCGCCAAAAATCTCGTTTGTAGAAAAATCTTTCGAAGATGAGTCGATGTTCCTCAAATGAATTGTGACTTGACAGAATTCTCAATTTCTGAATTCAGGTTCGATTTCACAATTAATTTCAATTTGACGCGAATTTAGTGCGTCCTAATCTACCGGGTAGCTTTTAGGAAATGTTCTTGCATTTGACCCGTGGTTGATTATTCTCAAGCCACAAAATACATCTTCGATACATTGGTAACTCTCAATTGTTGTAGAAATCTCAAGGTTTCAAATACAGACACGGGGTATCGAAACGACAGAATAATCGGTCTAGTGCTGATCGACAAGAATTGGGCAATTAGGTGGAATCACCCACACTTAATCACATACCTTTGTCGAGTCAACCTATCTCCGATTTCTAATCGATCTTACTATGTCATATGATCTCTTGCAGATTTGCACGGTCGAGCAGTCATTTCCTGATCGAATTCTCAAGTCTAATGCGTTGAAATTCCTTAACGGCTTCACCTGATAGACTAGTTATCCCATGAGTGATCAGTTCAGGGAAAAGAACTATAAATGCGTCGATGAAATACCCAACTATTTCGATCGAAAGCAGAACCTAGATTTCAGGATGTCACAGTTGACCGTGGACCGACCCTAGACCGGCCCAACCCTGCTGGTCCTAGTCCGGTTCCTAGGGAAATTGGCTTGGTCATTAGTCCTAGAATTCCTGGACCAGCATTGTGTAGGTTGGTACTCAGTTCTAAGAGTTTCAGGTCAGTCTAACCCTAACTATATATAATATATTACTTATAATTTTTTATATATAGAAAAAACCTTAAAATAAACGGCGTCAATAATATTAAATAGTTATTTAGTGAGGAGTTCAAATAATTTCACATTATTCTTTATTAACTTAGATTTTTAATGTCTTTTACGGGGTCAATAGTCATAATTTAGGAATGAGGAAAATATTTTTGTGAGGAGTCCTCACAACGTCTAAAAAGGCATAAATAGCTCCTTATGGCATCATCCTCTAATATTCATTCTCTCTTATCTTATTTGTCATCTTAGTCTTCAATTTGCCAAAATCGAAAAAAAACAGCTTCTCCGCTCACCACTTGACACTCGCCTCACTCGTTTTAGGTCACTCGTGTTACTCGCTGCTTGATGCTTGCTTAGTTTGTTTCTTCCCGCACAACATTCAATACTCATTGTGTTCAATACTCACCCCACTTGACCCTCATCACTTGCCTTTCTTAGCTAACCTCGCTTATCATCAAACCCAATTGGTCTGTATGGTCATCAGTTGCCTTTTTAAGGAGTACAAAAAATGAAATAAAAAATTATTGGTTGGTCCTTAATCGCTTTTTTAAGGAGTACAAAAAATGAAATAAAAAATTATTGATTGGTTATGGGTTGACCTTGAAACTAGACCGAACCCATTGGATCAGTTTTGTCTTCAATCGCTTTTTTAAGGAGTACAAAAAATAAAATAAAAAATTATCAATTGGTCTCGGGTTGACCCTAGAACCGGATTGAACCCATTGGGTCGGTCCGGTCTTCAGTCTCAAGTTCAATAGGGTTGGTTCTTGATCCTAAAAATTGATGACCAACAATGTACGAGTTGATCCTAGGGTTAGGGGGTAGACCAGCCCAACCCAAACCATGCTCACCCCTACTAACAGTTGTTAATTTTTTTTCTTTGATTCATTTTGGTTTATTTTTGTGAAAAATAAAAATATGAAATTATTTTTATAAATATAATTACTTATATTGTTTAAAAATATGTATTAAATAATTTTTTCATCATCAACACCAATTATGGCAAACAAGTTTGATAGTAATACGAATATTTTTCGTTCATTTATTTTTTCTCTACATAAGCGATTAATGTTAGAAAAATAATTTTTAAATCATCTATTTTTAAGAAATAAATGGAGCCTTAATTTATATGTATTTTGATCTTCCTATCCTCTTTGTTGTTTATCCCCGCTTATTATAATTTTCACTTTTCCTTTTTACTTAAGTAAATAATTATATTTAAATATTTTCACTAACGGTAAAAATATTTATTTTTTATTTATTTTTGAGAGATATAAACAATCATTTATAAATATTTTTAAATTGTTCATTTTTCATACAACAAAGAGAACCTATTTAAATTATGGCACATTCTCTCTCTCTCTCTCTCTCTCTCTCTCTCTCTCTCTCTCTCTCTCTCGTTTTTTATTTTTTTATTTTTTATAGCAAATGCAACTTTATTAGAAGTTGAACTTTTGTAGTCCTTACTTGCTAGTTGTCAACATGTATTGTTCTGGACTACAAAGGATTTTCGCAATACAGGGAAGAATTCAATTTCATCCCAATTTCTGAGAAATAATTTAAGCATCTAGTCTAGTGAAACTCCACTTTATAAAATGTAAATATATATAACATTAAATTTTTAATTTTCACAACAGTGGGAAAAAAACTCTAAAAAAAAAATAATCTAAAACACTCACTTTTCCAAGGAAAATAGGGAGTTGTAACAATAATACTCCATACTATCACTCTTTTTCTAAATATTACAAATTTCCCTAAAAAATGTGAACAAATTGATAAAAATAAAAAAATAAAAAGAAGAAGACAAAGATAAAACAAGCTTACAGTTTCATATACCAACGCCATCTCTTTTCTTTATTTTGTATCAATTTTTCACAAATTAACTGGCTGTATTTTTTCTATAAACTCATTATTATATACGTTTAAAAAAATTTCTTTGGGAAAAATAAATCAAAGAAAATTCCAGCCTTTTAAAATTCCGTCCTATAATTACATTCTTTAATTAATGTAACAAAAAGAAAAAGCTCCGGGAAATTATCTCCAACTCATTATTATAATAATTAAAGAGTTTGAGATAGTATTGTTTCCATAGGAAATCAATCTTCAATCTTCAATCTTCAATCATGAAATTATGTCCTATTTTATTATTCCCTCAACCTGACTCAAAATAGGAAAGAAACTGTCGCTCCTCAGCGCACTAGTAAACTAGACTACAAAAGCCATCCCATTTCCAACGGAAAACCAACCCATATATATCCCTCTCTGTAGCCTCCGAGTCCTCATCGTCCTCTGTCTTCCTATTCCCTCTCCAACGTTGTCTTTCTCTCTTTCGCTCACTCTGAATTTCTCTGCACCCCGTCCTGTTGCCCTCTGTTGTTCTCGCGGAGTGTTTTTTTTTTTTTTTTTTTGTTTCTTCAACCAAAAACCTATGAAGCTCATCGAATTCTCAGGCCCCAGATCGCCTCGCATCGGCGATGTCCCAAGAGGCGAGGTCCACTCGCTGCCATTGATGGACTCTTCGTTGTCGCACCTTTCTTATCTGCATGATCACGAGAAGAAACCCATTGGCGACCACCAGAGAAGCAAGTTCCACTCGCCAGCGTCGACAGACTCTTCGTCGTGCTCGTGCCTTTCTTATCTGCACGGTCAGGAGAAGAATGGCGACAAAGGGGCCAGAGGTATTTCGTCTGCAGGAGTGATGCCGGCTCGCGAGTTCTTTCCCCTTGCGCCTGATCAGAACACGAAGGAAGTTGGCGACCCTCATCAAGAAATAGTTCCTGCCCAACCGAAGCGAAAATCCATGGTCTCACTCACCAATGCTGAAGCCTTTATTGCGGAGAAGAAGGCGAAGTCCAAAAGAACGCAGAAGGGAAAGAAAGAGGCCTCAGGATGTGATCCCGAGGAAGTTTCCACAGAGTTGACGCTGCTCTTCGACCCTTATAAGATCAAGAAGAGGCTTACGCAAAGCGATCTCAGCCACCTGTCGAGGTTCTTGATTGGGCGGGACTTTGTGAAGAGCCACTTTCTCCGATGGATGAGTGAGGAGATGGTGAGGCAAGTCGAGAGCGGCAAGGGGGCCGACGTCATCGTGAGGGACATGGACACGTGCTCTGAGCATCGACTTGTGTTCGTGTTTTGGGCGTCGTCTGGGTGCTACGTCCTCAAGGGGGGTTGGATCAAGGAGTTCGTGAAACGGAGGGGCTTGGCGGTTGGCGATGAGGTCGGGATGTATTGGGAGCCTAGTGCTAGCAAGTTCCACTTTAGCCTTCTTCACAAGGCGAATTAGGCTTGATCTTGAATCAGTATTGCTTTCTTTCTTTTTCTTTTCTTTTTCTTTTTTTTTTTTGACCAAAAGGAAAAATTTTGATCTCTAGAAAAGGATATTAGTGATAGAAATCTTTTGTATGCAATGAAACTATCTCTCAGAAATTCTATTCTTGGTCAGTGCTTCTTTTGAAGCCCAGTTCTATCTTTAATTTTGTTGTGAGTTTTCACCGTAGTAATATCTACGAATGAGTAGAGTTGATTAATGTAGATTGGCAACAACTGACCTTCTTAATCCTGTTTGAGCACAAATTTTAAATGATTCTTTTTTAAGACAAATTCATATTTGCTCATGATTTTAGAGTTGAATTTTGTAATGACGATCGGATTACTGGGTAAGTCGCTGTTTCATCAAGATGTTCCTACTGAACTGTCCAAATCAATAGCTCAGATGTTCTGCCATAGCATAGGATGTCAAAAGGCACCAAAGTTAACTTCTTGTAGCTTTCTCCAGCTTTGGCCTTGAACTTCTACATTCCTGCCTGCACAGCTTAATAGTTTGTTGTATTTCAAGTATCTGGCAAGTCCATATTTGATCATCATGAAAAAGTCACCCGCTCCTAAAGATCTGAAAGATCGCCATTCACTTTGTATCGTTTCGAAAGGTGAGCAATCAATATGGATATTAGCTTCTCACTTCCAACCAAAGGCAGTTTGTCTGTTTGTTTTTTTTTAACATGAATTTATTGGTTTTAGAAAATCCCTTCTCTTTATTTATGTGTTTCTTCGGGATCAAATGTGCTATAAAATAGTTTTGATGAAACGGAAGAGGAGAGATCAAAAGAAAATTGTTGATGTATTAAATAATTTGAAAATTTTACAAGAGTAGTTCGGAGTTACTCAAAAGGTTATCATTGAGATTCGAGTACTTTCCAAGTATAGGATTTCCCTTGTGACTGCAATCCAGAGAGGGCAGTTTTTCATGAACTCTCTGTCACCAACATGTAAATTTAATTATCTCTCTAATGCCAAAATAAAAACTAAAAATTACACATAAAGCTCTAACCCATAATTCATCATACTCACTCACTCTACCCGGAACAGAAAGGTTCGTTGATTGCACCGATTAACAACACTGATGCTAGCTCCATTGAGATTTGGCTCCGTTGTGTAGTTTTCTTGCAATTGTGGTTAGATCCCCGGGGGGGGGAGTGATCTAAGATCTTACACTGGCCTGAAGGGGAGTACCGTTCTTCAGGAAGCAATCCCAATGTCTGAATCCAGTGGAAGTGAATCAGAGTCAATCTCACTTTCCCAATGTTTTTCTGCACACAAATATGTTTTGTATTCAGATCACATGGCTCATATAATATGCTGCTAATCACACTTTTTATCTTATCTTAGTTTCATCAACTAGCAATCACATATCATAGACAACTAATTATTCCCTTCAACACCGAAAGTAAATTTAGGATTTTTGTTTCAGTGCATGATGGAGACTAACACAATGTCCACAAGGCATGATACGACAATGTCCAATGGAGGATAATTCATTCCATGATAGTAGAATGTTTCCAGTATAAAACTAAAGACTGCTGATGTTTTTTTTTTTTTTTTCCCTTTTTCCCAACATGCTTCAATGAAGGCAGAAGCTGCAACAAGATGGATTAGTTCTACAACTGCGAATGTTCTACATCTATCCTTGTGGATTAGTACCGTCACAATTAAGAAAAGAATTCCATACACTCAGATGCAACCCAAATGTAGGTCATGACACACAATCCAAGATTCAAATGCATACATAGACAAACATGTTACATTTGTAAATAGTTGTCAACAAACATTGCCAGAGATTACCTCCATCGTTACGACTACCAAACTGCGAAACAAGGACTTTGTTGATTCATAAAATTGCCTTTGCTTTGTCCTGATGAAGATACATCATCACTTAGGGAGCCAAAGGGAATACTAGAGGTTTCATCAGAAGATATGGCAACGATCCGGATGCTTCTCGCTATGTCTTCTGTAGCATTAGAAGAAGCTCCAACCCATGGTGACAGTAAAATGGGAGATCTTCCCCTTCCTGAGGTAATTTATTAGTTTTCTCAGAATTGATGATTGGGTGCTTGAGTGCTGCCACATTGGATTTACAGTAATCCATTCATCAGTTGCCATGTGTACACACTAGGCCCCACCCTGATGTCATCAAACTTCTTTTTGTTTCCTCCTTTTTCGTTTCTTCACAGCTTCCTTTTTTCTTCGCACGTCTCTCGTTTGCTGACAATTCCATCATCAATCTTGCCCTTGATACCCATGGCGCAACGCGATCCTTTGGCAATGGACAGCTTGGACTGCTCACTTAGGTTCTGCATATGTTTTATAATAATGCATCATAGTTGTAACATGTCTAATGTGTTTAGAGATGCATAAACCAGGAAAATCAATATTTCTTTTGAAGATGTGAAACTGCATACGGACCCAAGAAGAACCTGTAAATGCATTACTGAAAGAAGCATCTTAATGCAGGGGAAACAGATACCTACTAGGACAGCTACCACGAAGGCAAAAATAGAAAAGAGCAGCTCAAGCTAGCAGCTAGATCCACTTGACACACACGGACTCGCTTTTATTTTCACCGAACATGAGAATAAAACTTACACATAGGACTTGAGATCCTTGAAGCGCAAAAGAATTTCAAGATGGGTTCCTCAGAAGAAAATGTCCTGCCCAAACAAACAACCAATTAATAGCATTTCCAAGCAACTCTATACATTAGAAATTGAAAAATCAAGTTCAGTAAGAGTAACCAACACGAGAAGATATGGATACAAGTTAACCGATTATAAGTACAGAAAGGAACTAGGCAAAGAAACAGTACAGAAACGAGCAAATCTGTGGGGTTCACGAAGAATGAGTGATAGTAAACGACTAAAACAGTAACTGAACCAGAACATTGCTCCATCTCTTCCAATCACCAAGCAACACCACAGAAACCACAAAACCCCAGTTCCATCATCAGAGTAATTTCATCGGACTCCCGGTGGGCATGTGTTCCATGACGAAGAAACAAAGCCAAAACAGAGCAAGCGGACAAAGGGTATCAAGAACGGACCGAGATGTAAGAGCAAGCGGTGACGACCAAGGACATGGAGTTGGTCTTGGTGGGTCGGCATGTGGAGAAGCGGAGGCGGGAAGCCAAGCCCAGGCCGCGCTTCGAGGAGTGGCGAAGGTGGGGAGGATGTCCATCGCTCTGCCGCAGTCTCGGAGCACGTCCTGGAGGCAAGCCTCCTTGTCCTCCGTCTCGAACCCTCTGCTCGGGCTGGTTGGCCACACTCTTCGGGCCCTGGCCAAAGGCTTCGCCACCGCCGGCAGCGGTGGCGGCGGTCGACTGCTGGCACGAAAAACAGAGTCAAATGAAGTCAGAGCGGGCCAGCGTGTACACATAACTGATCAATGGACTATTATAGATCTTACATGGCGTTGACCAAGCACGTAAAGGGCCTAACAGTTGAGGCGTTACAAATTATCATTTTTTTCCCTTGATTCAGTTTGGTTTATTTTTGCGAAAAGTAAACATATGAAAGTTATTTTATAAATATAATTAATTATATTATTTTAAAATATGTATTAAATATTGTTTTTCATTATCAACACCAATATGTCAAACAAGTTTGATAGTAATTAAAAAAAAAAAAATTCGTTCATTTTTTTCTACATAAGCAATTAATTTTAAAAAAATAATTTTAAAATCATCTATGAGCCTTAACTTATATGTATTTCGATTTTCCTATCTTCTTTTTTGTTTATCCTCGCTTATTTTTTCACTTTTTCTTCTTCCTTAAGTAAATAATGATATTTAAATATTTTCACTAACAGTAAAAATATTTATTTTTTTAGAGATATATACGATCATTATATATATATATATATATATATATATATATATATATTAAAATTGTTCATTTTTCATACAACAAACATAACCTATTTAAATTATGGCACGTTCTCTCTCTCTCTCTCTCTTTTTTTTTTTTAAGCAAATGCAACTTTTTTAGAGGTTAAACTTTTCTAGTCCTTACTTGCTAGTCGTCGACATGTATTGTTTCAGACTGCAAAGGATTTTCAGCATTGCAGGGAAGAATTCAATTTCATCCCAATTTCTGAAAAATAATTCAAGCATCTAGTCTAGTGGAACATCACTTTATAAAATGTGAATATATATAACATTAAATTTTTAATATTTACAACAATGGGAAAAAAAAAACTCAATAAAAATTCTAAAACACTCTCACTTTCAAACGAACACTCATCGAGAATTGAATTTCCAAGGAAAATAGGGAGTTGTAACAATAAAACTCCACGCTATCACTCTTTTTCAAAATATTACAAATTTCCCTAAAAAAATGTGAACAAATTGATAAAAGAAAAGAAAAAAGAAAAAGAAGAAGAAGACAAAGATAAAACAAGCTTACTGTATTCCATAACAACGCCATCTCTTTTCTTTATTTTGTATCATTTTTTGCAAATTTTCTATAAACTCATGCTCAGCTGTTTTTTTTTTTTTTATAAACTTATAATTATATACTTTTAAAAAAAATTCTTTGGGAAAAATAAATCAAAAAAATTTCCAGCCTTTTAAAATTCCATCCTATAATTACATTGTGTAATTGATGTAGCAAAAAGAAGAAGCTCCAGGAAACTATCTCCAACTCATTACTATCTCCAACTCATTATTATAACAATTAAAGAGTTTGAGATAGTATAGTTTCCATAGGAAATCACTCTTCAATCTCGAATCTCGAAATTATTTCCTATTTTATTATTCTCTTAACCTGACTCGAATTCGGAAAGAAACTCTTACTCCTCAGCGCACTAGTCAATTCCAACGGAAAACTAACCCATATATTTCCCTCTCTGTAGCCTTTGAGTCCTCATCGTCCTCTGTCTTCCTATTCTCTCTCCAACGTTGTCTTTCTCTCTTTCGCTCTCTCTGAATTTCTCTGCACCCCGTCCTGTTGCCCTCTGTTGTTATCGCGGAGTGCTTTTTTGTTTCTTCAACCAAAACCCATGAAGCTCATCGAATTGTCAGGCCCAAGATCGCCTCCCATCGGCGACATCCTGAGAGAAGAGGTCCACTCGCCGCCATTGATGCACTCTTCATCGTCGCGCGTTTCTTATCTACGTGATGACGAGAAGAAACCCATTGGCGACCACCTGAGAAGCGAGGTCCACTCGCCGCCGTTGATGGAGTGTTCGTCGTGCCTTTCTCATCTGCACGATCGGGAGAAGAATGGCGACCAAGGGGCCAGAGGTGTTTCCTCTGCAGGAGTGGTGCCGGCTCGCGAGTTCTTTCCCCTCGCACTTGATCAGAACACGAAGGAAGTCAGCGGTCCTCGTCGAGAAGTCGTTCCTGCCCAACCGAAGCGAAAATCCATGGCCTCACTTACCAATGCCGAATCCTTAATTGCGGAGAAGAAGGCGAAGTGCAAAAGAACGCAGAAGGGAAAGAAAGAGGCCTCAGGATGTGACGCCGAGGAAGTTTCCACAGAGTTGACGCTGGTCTTCGACCCTTATAAGGTCAAGAAGAGGCTTACGCAAAGCGATCTCGGCCACCTGTCGAGGCTCTTGATCGGGCGGGACTTTGTGAAGAGCCACTTTCTCCGATGGATGGACGAGGAGACAGTGAGGCAAGTCGAGAGTGGCAAGGGGGCCGACGTCATCGTGAGGGACATGGACACGGGCTCTGAGCATCGACTGGTGTTTGTGTTCTGGGCATCGTCTGGGTGCTATGCCCTCAAGGGGGGTTGGATCAAGGAGTTCGTGAAACGGAGGGCGTTGGAGGTTGGCGATGAGGTCGGGATATATTGGGATCCTAGTGAGCGCAAGTTCCACTTTAGCCTTCTTCACATGGTGGATTTGGCTTGATCTTGAATTAGTATTGTTTTTTTTAGTTTGGTGACCAACGGGAAAAATTTGATCTCTTGAAAAGGATATTAGTGATGGAATTCTTTTGTATGCAATCAAACTATCTCTCAGAAATTCAATTCTTGGTGAGTGCTTCTTTTGAAGCCTGCTTCTGTCTTTAATTTTGCTGTGTGAGTTTTCACTGTGGTAATATCTTTGAATGGGTAAAGTTGATTATTGTAGATTGGCAACATCTGACTTTCTTAGTCCTGTTTGAGCAAAAATTTTAAATGATCTTTTTCTAAGACGGACTTCTTATTTGGTAGCAATCGGTGTCCGTTGGCTATTTAATTTAGAGTTGAATTTTGTAATGGCGGCTGCATTACTGGGTAAGTCCAAGTTGGCTTGGTTTCGAGCACATGCCTATAAAATGAATGTGCAGATTGCAATGCTGTTGGCACCGCAATGAGTGCCTACGTAGATTGTGCTTTCACCTCAATAGTGAATGCATCAGCTGGTTTTTAGTGACAGTTTCATCAATCTGTTTCTACTTAGCTCTCCTTATCAATAGCTCGTACGTTTTGTCGTAGAATAGGATATCCAAAGATACCAAAGTTAACTTCTTGTAGCTTTCTCCAGCTTTGGCCTTGGAAACTTGTTCGCAAAACTTTTGAATCCCTGCCTGCACATCTAAATTGTCTGCTAAATTTCAAGTATCTGGCATGTCCATGTTTGATCATCATGAAGTCACCTGGTCCTAAAGATTCAAAAGATTGTCTTACACTTCGAATTTTCTGCATTTATCTCTCTTTCTAGTTATTATGATTCATCAAAACCTTAAAAACTACTAAATATTTTGGCATATCGATAAGCAATGAGGCTTTTAAGCCTGTTGCCTCAAGAAAAGAGCAGCTTTCTCTCGACGATGAAAAGCTTTCTAATCTCCTCCCATACATTACATCATTTTTCATTGTCTTGTTCATTGAATGCCCATCTTGCAATGATTTATCGGCAGTAACTATTCCCTTTAAATTCAGTTTACAGTTGTGATTATCAAGCTTAGCTGTTCAAGAGACCGTAGTTTTCTGGCAAGTGTACAGAGTGCCTTTTCACAAAAGTATCTGTTCTACTGACAAGAAGTTCAATTTTCCAGTAGCAATCCTAGAGTTTAAACACACAGATGAGACAATCTTATATTCCTGATGCCTTTCTGTGTTTAGATATGTCTTGTACTCAAACAACTTGGCAATACAATATACTACTAATTCCAATTCTATTTTATCAACTGCCATTCACTTATCATATAATACATCAATAACTATTTATTCCCCTCAATGCCAAAAGCATATTTAGGATTTTTGTTTTGCTCGATGATGGAAAATAAGACACTGGCAACAAGGCATGACATGACAATGTCCAGTGGACGATAGTTCATTCCATTATTAGTAGATTAATTCCTGTATAAGATTTAACTTGGCAAAGACTGCTGATGCTTTTTTTTTTCTTTTCACAACATGCGACAACGAAGTTAGAAGCTGCGACAAGAGCTTCTCATTAAAGAAAACTGCAGTATGCTTTACATCATGCCGTGTGGACTAGTACAGTCACAATTAAGGAAAGATCTCATTCACTCAGATGAAATCAGAATGTCTCGATAGACAATACAATATTCAGATGGCTACATAGAAAAACATATTAAATTTGTAAATAGTTATAAAAAATCATTGCCAGAGATCACTTCCCTTGTTACAATTACCAAACTGAGAAGCAAGAACTTCGGTGATGCATGCAGTCACCTTCGCTTTGTCCAGATGGAGGTACATCATCAGTTTTTCTTTTGTCAGAAGATGGTAAATATCATTGCTAACCCATAAAAAGGGGCACCATTAGTTGGAAAGTCTAAACAAAGTATTGAAATTAAAGGCTGAGGAGGGAATTTAAACCAATTACTAGGAAGGGAATTGTCTCGGTGGGCTTTGGTGACCCAATCTGCAGCCTTGTTGTTTTCCCTCGACTCATAGATAATAGAGACACCACTTAGCTGAGCCATAAGATTCATGCAGTTAGCAACAATAGGTTAGGCCTGCCAAGGAGGCTCTTCTCGGCCCAATAAGCAATCCACCGGAGTTAGATTGTCTGAAGATAGGATCACGTGCAGATCAGTTCCAGCGAAGTCTTTCGGTTGAAGTTCTGTCCGTGCAGTTCGAAGTGTTTTTTTCTCCCGTACCCACAGCAAAACGTCTCTCATAGCTAGGGTTTCTACAATCCAAGCGGATAGAGCATGGATCTTCCTTGTAAAGCCGGCGACGAGGAGGCCAGCAGTGTTCTGACATACTCCAGCAACCGAGCCTCCCCACATCATGCTGCACCAGGAAGCATTGACATTTAGCTTCAGCGTATGTGGATCTGGTGGTTTCCACCTTGTTGAGCTACTTTGACTAGTTGGGTTACGGCTCATTTCAATTTTCCCTTTGGCAATCCATCTCGTGCACAAGTATGTGGTTATTCGAGCTTCTGCTTTGGTGTTGAAAGGATAGGGCTTTCTCCCTTGGAAGACCGCTGAGTTGTGGGTCTTCTAGATTTGCCATAGAAGAGCATCGAATAGAGTCTTCGATCTTGATCCGACTTTGGAGGTGAGGTTTTTTAAAATCCATATGTCAATGCGAATAATACCTGCTGGAATTGTGTCAGCTTGAAAATCAGGGGTTAACCATAACGTTTTTGTCCAGTCGCAAAGGAGGAAGATGTGCTCCATTGTCTCTGGTGCTTGGCCACAAATTTGACAAGTTGGGTCAGGTATCATTTGTCTTCTATACAAGTTTTCCTTCATTGGGAGAGAGTTGATGCATATATTCCAAAGTAAGAATCTGATTTTGGGGGAGATCGGGAGCCTCCATATCTCATTCCATAATGATTTTGGAACTTGGTAGGATGAGGATGGTTTTTGTCTGGTGGGGGGGTCAGTTGTGTTATGTATTCGATTATAGCTGCTTTTGACAGTATATGAACCTGAGTTGTTGGCTGTCCATAGAAGCTTGTTTGGGTGGGGATGTAGGGTAAGAGGATGGGCTAAGATCTCTTTCACAATGTTTTTCAGAAAAAAGTCCATTTACTCTGTGTGTGTCCCATTCCTTTGTATTGTGATTGATTAAATCAACTACCATTCTTGGATCTTCCTTATTTGCTGGGCCTATGATTATTCTAAAAGGCAGCCATACATCCTCTCTAATTTGTATTGGCTGTCCATCTCCAGCCTCTCATCTAGTGGCGGGTTTAATTGCATCTCTTCCCACCAATAAACTTTGCCATCCCCATGACGGCCGGGTTCCTTTTTTTTTGCTACCCAGAAATTTTCTCTAGGGTAGTAAATACTTTTAAGAACTTGGCACCATAAAGCATTCAGTTTTTTGACAATCCTCCAAGCCTGTTTTCCCAACATAGCTTTGTTAAAATCCACTAAATCTTTAAAGCCTAAGCCGCCACAATCCTTCCTAATTTTCAGATCTTCCCATTTCTTCCAATGAACTCCTCTTCTATCTACATTCTGTTTCCACTAGAAGGAGGCAATTCTCTTCTCAATAGTGTGACAAATGGAAGTTGGAATTTTAAAAATGGACATCGCATGTTGGGGAAGGGCTTAAATGACTGTCTAGATGAGAATTTCTTTACCCGCCTTCGAAATCAACCTATCTTTCCACCCTTCGAGTTTCCTTGTAACTTTAACAAGGATCCAAGCAAACATTTGCTTCTTTATTCTGCCCAAATCAGATGGGATTCCAAGGTATTCCCCTAAACTTTCTAAGATAGGGACTCTAAATTCTTGCTAGATTTTGTTTAAGGTCCTGAGGGCAATTTCTCCCAAAGAAAATGCCTGATTTATTGAGGTTTATAGCTTATCCTAACACATAGCAGTATTGATTCAGTACATTTGATACATTATGAGCTTGCCATATCATACCATCTAAAAAGAAGATAGCATCATCAGCAAAAAAGAAGCATGAGAAAGTTGGACATGTGGAATTGAGACAATATCATTTATGCTTCAGTCTTGTACTGCTTTACTCATAAGGGTTGAGAGAGTATTGGCCATGATGATAAATAGGTAAGGGGACAGGGGATCCCCTTGCCGAATTCCTCTAATGGGTTTAAAAGCATCTGAAGGTTCACCATTAAGTAGGATGTTGAAAGATACTGATGAGATGCATTGCTTTATGCATTTGACCAATTTCTCATGGAAGCCCAACCTCAGTATATAATCACATAGAAAATCCCATTCAACTCTATCATAAGCTTTTTGCATGTCTAGTTTTAAGATGGCTTGAAATTTACGCCTTGTCCTTCTTACCCTTAGTTGGTGAATCACCTCTTGGACAATAAATATGTTGTCTTGGATCTACCTATCACTTATAAAAGCTATTTGTTCTTCAGAAAATATCATTGGCAGCCATGGTTTCAGCCTATTAACCAACACTTTTGCTATAATTTTATAATTGAAATTGCAAAGGCTGATAGGTCTAAATTGGGTGATGTTCTCTGGGTTTGTTACTTTAGGGGTGAGAGTAATCTGTGTTCTATTTAGCTCTGGTTCAAACGTACCTTCACTGAAGAAAGATTGCACCAATGGTTATGGTAGAATAAACCATTTAGCCTATTCGATCCTGGTGCCTGTCGCCCCTAGCTGAAAAGCAGCAGCTTTTACTTCTTCTTTTGTGACTGGATTAATCAGATCTGCATTAATCTCCTCCTTAACCACCACTTGGCATTGCTCTAATATAGGTTGATAATTGTGGTCTCCAATTGAGGTGAATAAGGATTGATAATAGCTGTGGATATGATGACTAAGAGTCTCGGGGTCCCTACACTAGGTATTATCATCAAGCCAGAGCATAGAAATTTTATTTTGTTGTCTTCTTTGGACTGTAGTAGCATGGAAATACTTGGTGTTTTGATCCCCCAATTTTAACCATTCTATTCTAGACTTCATGCACCAATACATCTCTTCTCGCCTCCACAACTCTTCTATTTTCCAAACAATGTTGCTAGTTTCCTCTCTGTTTTGCTCCCCGTTTATTAAGTTTGTTAACTCCATAAGCTGGAATTTGAGGGGATTGATTTGTTTTTGTGCATTTTGAAACTTCCTCCTACTCCATTTGAGTAATTCGGCCACAACCAGCCTTATTTTTCGTGTAAGACTAGTTTCAGTAGAGCTATTTACATGCCAAACTCGCTTGATCACCTCCTCATACTTAGGGTCTTCGAGCCAAAATGGTTCAAATCTGAACAATTTCTGAATTTTCTTTTCATTTTGATGTAGGGATAGAACAATTGGGCTGTGATCCGAACCTATTGCTAGTAATGCAAAAGCCATCGCATTTGGGTAAGTACTCTCCACTCCAAATTACAAAGTGCCTTGTCTAATCACTTCTTTACTAATGCGATGCCTTCTCTGTTGTTTGACCAGGTGTAAACACAGCCCTTACTTTCAATATCCATCAGAGAACAATCATCCAAGAAACCTCGGAAAGCTGCAATTTTGTATCGGTCCACCTCTCTGCACCCAAACTTTTCCCTATGATAAAGTATTTTTATTGAAATCTCTTATACATAATCATGGGAGTTGATTGGAGATGTTTTCTTTCACTGCATGCCACAGTCTCAGTCTCTCTTGAAAATTTGTTGGTGCATGTAAAAGGGATATCCTCATTAGGTCGCCGCTAGTAAGATCCTTGCATTTTATATTGATGAGCTCCCTAGAACTTCCCTCCACTTCCACCTTGACCTCCTCATCCCACATTATTGCGAAGCCTCCAGCTAAACCAATTGGCTCAATAGTCAACGAAGCTTTGAAATAAGTCTTTTTCCTCACTCTCTCAATAACGGTATTCTAATTTTTTGTGTGACATCCCGATTTTCCAATTCTGGTTTCAATTAAATAAGTCGGGCATTTCATCTTCGCGTCTATAGCTTTCTTCTCTGAGTTGGCCACTCACGAGATAACTAGTCTATTAGGTGAAGCCGTTAAGGAATCTAAACGCAATAGATTTGAGAATTCGACCAGAACCGATCAAGCTATTCGACCGTCTTAATCTGCAAGGTCATTACTGGCGTAATCCGATTAGAGACGGAGATAGGTCGATTCAACAACCAATGTAATTCGGTGTGGGTGATTCCACCTAATTGCACAATTCTTGATCGATCGGCATTAAACCGATTCTCTATCGTTTTGATGACGTCCGTATTTGAAATCTCGAGATTTCTACGACAATCAAGAGTCGCCGATGTGTCGAAGATGTCTTTGTGGCTTGAAAATAATCAACCACCGGTCAATTGCACGAAAAATTCCTAAAAGCTACCCTAGATTAGGGCGCTTGCTAAAGTCGCTTGTGATTGAATTTAACCGTGAAATTGAACCCGATTAGAAATTGGAAGTCATCAAGTCACAATTCATTTAGGAATGTCGACTCATCTCCGGAAGATTTTTCTATAAACCGAGATTTTTGGTAGAAAAAGCAAAGTAAAAATTTGTTTATGTTCGGGATTGTCGGAGAGGGCCATTTTTAATCGAATCTTCGGGATCTGAGTTGGATCATTTGATGGGAAATGTCGTAGAAGGCCGAGACACGTGGGTTAATTTAATTGAGCTTCAATTGAATGGAATTGATTGAGAATTGATTGAATTAAGTGTGCAAGATTTCATGCCACGGCGGAAAATGAAATTGAACCCATTGGAATGAGGTTGTGGGAGATAGTGGATGGTGACATCATCCATGAGGTCATGGTGGGCCATGAGAGAGAGAGAAAAGTGGTCCCATCTTCCTTCTCTCTCCTCCCTCTCTCTATTCGGTTGTCTCTCTCCTCCCTCTCCCTACCGTGCGACCTCTTCAGCCTCTCTCCATCTTCATCTTCTTCTTCGAAAGCCCAGCAGACCAGCGAACCAGAGAAGCTCCGTCTGAAGTAGTGTGCACGCTGCCACCGTCGCCGTTCGTCCCAGCTGAAGGCCGTCGCTGCTCGCCGTTGCTTCGCACGCCTCCGTTTCCCATCTCCCTCTTACGTCGCTGCCTTTCTCCTCCATCTTCGGTTTCTGCTCGAAGACCCAGCAGATCTGAGGACACCGGAGTAGCAAGCCGTCCAGTTGGACCGCCGTCGCGCACCGCTTGCACACCGTCCTCGCCGTCGCTCGCTTGTGGAAGCCAACCGAGGCGAGCTGCTGCTGTCCTGCTCGCGCGCTAGTCCGCCTCTGTCCACTTGTCCAGGGTCGTCGTCTAGCCTCCTTAGGCCGTCGTGGAGCTTGCCGAAGGCCGTCTCGCCGCCGTACAGCAGCCGGAACCACCGCCTGGACCGCCGAAGCCCCGCTTCGCTCGTTTCCAGCAAGCCGAGTCGCTGGTTCTTCTTCTCTGTTCCAGCGGCCATTTCAGATCTGGTGGAGCTCCGCTGGAGCCGTCCAGCCCACCTCCGGCCACCGTGAAGCCCCGCCTAGGTCCGGTTTGGTCTCCTCCGTCCATCTAGGCCCTTGTGCGCCTCAATCGGTGCCGGATCCGCCCTCAACCAGCAATGGACAGAAGCTGGAAAAATGGGTATGGCAGCGGCTATTTGGCCCGTTTTGGTCGGCTTCTCGACCCCGAAAGCTAGGCCCGCCTTGGAGACTATCGACCCTCGCGTCGTCCTTGTCGTTTTGAGCCGTTCGGATCATTAATCCGGTGAGTTTATCCTCTAATTCTTGCTTAGTGAGTTAATGACGCTTAAGGGGGTTTAGATTAGTCTAATTAGGTTTATATGATTAAATTAGATTATTTTAATGTAAATTAGATTAGTTGTATGATTAGTTTAATGGATGTTTAATTAGGGCTAATTGTATGTTTAAATTAGTGTAATCTAATTTAAGCCCTAATTGATTATTTTTAATTAAATAATTATTTCGAATTTATAAATATTATTTTATTAAATTATATTATTATAATATAATATTTAATTATTTAATTTTCGGAATTAAATTTAATTATTTAATAATTTCGAAAATTATCTTAGGGATGGCGGTCGTTAAATTTCATACTGATCACAAAAATGCGATCGGTTTGTGTTAATTGTATGTTTAAATTGAGAAATTGAGTGATTGATGATTATGGTTAATAATTCCAAAAGTGTGGAATTGAGTGATATTTATGAAGTTGTGGTATTTAACTTGAAAATACCCTGTTAGCTTTTAGCACCGTAAATTGGTTTGTGTGACCAGTTTGAATCGATTGGATTGATTGATTGATTGAATTGAGATATGAATTGGTTTATATATATGTATCGCTTTGGCGAGCAATTATGATATGCACATATATATATATATATATATATATATATATATATATATATATATATATATTTTGTACGGTGAGCTATAAGATACTATATTGAATATTGCAGCGAACACGGTGAGCTAAGATCGTTTTATCAACTTATGAAGCACGATCCATATATCAACTTATGTAGCCTACCATCTATGTATCATATATCATCGAACATGCTACCATCTATATCACCATGTGAAGCGTTGCATTCATTTCACTTGAGTGAGTGAATGTATTGATGGATGAATAGATGGTATGGTTTAATAGATGGTATGAATTGATAGATATGTGGATCGTATGATATCAATTGGATTGATTGAATTGATAGACCGATGGGTATGTCGGTAGTTTCAAACAGTGCGAGCATTGTTTGAATATGAATTATCTTGACGTGCGGGGAAAGGGATCGAGGCGAGGTAAGCCCTCTATCCTATTTGTGTGGCTAGAGCGCCCTGAGGCGTATTTTCTTCCTAATTGAGTTTTAGATGGTAGGACTCGGCGAGACGTAGTCTCATCCCGTTGTGGGATAATATTTCGGTCCTTAGATGACGGTCGTGGAGGACCGGAGTCCTGAGTTCGGAAGGTGGAGGTCAAGAATCGGTGAACGTGTCGACAAGTTGGTCATGGACGCTTCCTAGTTGTTGAGCCTGTCTATTTTGTAGACAATCCGGTGTTGTATATAAACCTATGTGTTTATAAGAAAGCTTGTTTGGTTGTGATTGATTGCCGCTTTTCATCCCAAGTTAAATGTTGTCGGGGGATTTGTTTCGCTTCCGCATGCATAATAAAATATGAAAGGGTCGGCGACGTGTCCTGGGAAGTCGCATTTGTATCGACCAGAGTGGGATGTTCGCGCGCTCGGAGGATCAGGGCGTGACATTTTGTCTCCATGAGGAAAACCAGGTTGGGCCTTTCTTGAGCCACTAAGGCTCTGAGATGCTGGGCTATCAAGGGGTTGCTCAACCCTTGACAGTTCCAGCTCAAAAGCTTCATCTATGCTTTGGTGGTTTATTAGGGCCAGCCACCATAGCCCACGTACTCGCCCCTTCCCAAGATTGAATAGGGACATCCAAAAGTTGGTTTTCATCCACCATAAGTTCCTGTGAGGTTTTCTTCTCATATGGGCTGACCCATTTTTGTTTTTTAGCCGCAGGAGCTTTGTAGATCGCCTTACCTTTCTTAGTATTTTGTGAATGTATCTCATTTCTCGCTGGAGAAAGAGTTAGTGTTTGATATTGATTTGAGTTGTGCCTTCTAATCGTACTCATTTGTTCTGTCTTTTCAAGCTGGACAGGGACAAGAGCTAGTGCATTTTGATCTTCTGTCGTTGTTTTCATGGATGTTTCAGTCATCTCTGTTTGGGTCTCCATTACCACCTCTTCTTCTAGGGCTAAGAGTTCGAGTTTACCATAAAATGTCTTCCAATAAGAGCTGACTTCCCTAACGTCCACCTTTAGCCATGAGCCAAACCAACCTGGTTGATCCTGAGCTAGTCCAGTTTCTTCATATGGTATTTCAATGCAAAAATTAGCATAATACCCAATTCGACCACAAGAGTAGCAAAAGTGAGGGAGCATTTCATACTTATAATAAATCCACCATTTCTTGTCCCCATAGTTTATCACAATATCGGTTTTAGGGGGGCTGGACAGATTCAACAACACTCTGGCATTTTCATTTTTCCGGGAATTATTGCTTCTCGCCTCGATTTTTTATCTCTTCCACTTTCCCCAATCTAGAAGCTAACGAGCGTATGGCATCTTCAGTAACTCTAGCTCGATGAAGGCCTATAAAATGTACCCAAAACGCATAATGCGTGAATTCATAACAATGCTCGAGTATGTTTGGGTCTCCCTCTCTAAGGACTAATAGATTACTCGCAAAGGACCAAGGTCCTGATTCTAGCACCCTTCTTTTTTCTTCTATTGATTGGAATATAAATGAGAAGAAACCTGGTTCAATTAGCTCACATTTGACAAAATTTGTTTCCCATGCTCTCTTCATAGTGCTACTGAAAGCCTAAAAATTAACATTTGGTTTCGAAAATAGGGTCACGACCTTTTTTTTTTTTCGTCTAGAGAAAAGAAAGAAAAGGTTTAGGGGTATTTGCCTAAAGAAGCGGACCAACGGCCCTAAATTAGGCGTGGGCTCTCCTGCCCATACCTCGCGTGACATTGGATTTTGAATTTTAATTCTTAACAACCTATGTACTTCTAGGAGTCGCCACTAGCCTATTGGGGTCGGCTAGAAACCAACCGAGACACGGGAGTGTTGTCTCGATTTCTATGCAACCAGAGATTTCTAGGAACGGGGACTTGTTTACGCCAATGTTTCTATTAGCGCCCTTGCGGTACCACTAACTTAGAAGGTTGTTTATCTAAATGGCCACACAATCTTGATTACCAATTATAATCTTTATGAAACCGCTAAGTGTCCATGCAAATGTTATTGTAGGTTTTTTTTTTTTTTTGTCTAAACCAATCCTAACATAATTTAGAAAAGAAATTTACACTCAAATTATTGAAAAGCGGTGCGGTAAATAAACATCCAAGAAATTGAAATGACTTGAAAGTAATGCGAAAAAGAAAGACCCGATACAAGTCGGGCAAATAATATTATATGGCCTTGTTATCACGCCCCAGGACAGGACCCCCGTGAGCAAAATGAGAAGTTAAATATGCATGAAATTACTCCAATTAATTTTAATCTATGGAAAATAGATTATTTACAAAAATAATTATAAAATATCAAAATAGCATTAAATTAGGAAAAATGGCCTTATAAAATTAATAAAATTTCATATATGTCATTTTTCCTTAATTTGATGCCATTTATCACTTACATATTTTTTTTTTTGAATTTTTATTATTTTTTTAAAATAATAATAATAATAATAATAATTCCCTAAACCGATATATGCTAACATTGAACAACCCAGCACATGAATATTACAATAATAGAGCTTAAATCGACCGTTTCAAGGTTGAAACTTGGTTCCAACATTTTATCGAATACTTGGCTTGCATCAAATCACTTCAAAACGGCTTCTTCGGGCCAGGTTCGTGGCCTTCAATCTCGACCCATAAGCAATCTCATGCGGAGTTAAAGTATCAAGATTATACTACCACATGCAAGGAACAGGTTTAACTAGAAATCACAGCCTAGAACATGCAAAAACCGAACTGAACGGCCTCCAATAGGCGGGTTGGAGCTGTTTTGCAAATCTGGTGATGAACCCAAGTCAAACAGCCATGTCAAATGCCCATATTGAAGCTCCGACAACCATCACATGCAACATCTATATGATATATTACTCAATCTAGATGAAAATAGGTAACACTTACTTTCAAATGCAACAAACATCACCGAAAACGATCAACCGAACACATCAAAATGAACTCTCCAAGAAGCATACATGCATGATCTATGCTGGCCAACCATGTCTCAATATGGTTTTTGGCTCATGTTATAGATGGTTTCATGGTTCACAAGGAGATTTAAAGACTAAACCGGGTTGTCCTATGCATCATTAGTATTCCCATGTAACATTCATCGAAGTCACAACGACGAAAAAAAAGCATGCAAAGGGGAGTAACAAGTCAAACATGTAGGGGCATTGAAGAGGTTTTAAACACTTAGAAAAAATTTAGCTTCAGAAATCAGTTCTTCGGGCTAGTTTCCTTCTCGATTTTCATGATCAAGACATATTCAAAATCGAACAAAAATACATCTACCATTCTTACCTTGCTTCGGAGTTTCTTTTGCAAGTGATTCTTGGCCAAGGAAACCACGAAATTGTCCTTCGGAAGCACGTGGAAATTGGTTCCTTCAAGCTGAGAGTGAGATCTGCAGAAGAAAAAGTGACAACGAAGGTTTTCGTTGACTTCCAAAATTAGATTTCCAAACTTCCTTGTTGGCCAAGTTCAAATCAACCAAAACTATATGTATTATAGTTTGGCTTGTGAGTCATGGATTTCCTCATTTGTCTCTCAAGTTTCTCAAAATCACTCGTTTTTCCTCACTCATGAACAATCAAGCTCAACACTTAGAAAAATTTCGGACTTTCTTGGCCCGCCAGGAGGGCACTGTTTTCGGGGGGCTTTAGGAGTCCTTCCCGATCTCGTTTGGGACGTGCGACCTATGGTTGGAAAGATCTTTGAATGAATTTTCACTCTCTAGTTGAAGATTTTGGCTAATTTTGGCCACAGGTGTGCAAAAATCTCACTTTTCTCTCTCCAGGTCGGTCTGGAATTTCTGGGTTTTGGTTTTCTGGAGTTGCTTCTGAGGGCTTCTTTGGGGATCGATTCCGAGCTCTCTCCTCTCTCCCTCGTCTCTTTTTTTTCATCCCCTGAAAGACCTTGCTTCAGTGATCTTATCCCATGAATTGAGGGATTTTTGGTCAGCTTTTTGGCCCCCTACCAAGCCTGCCAACTGAGCTAGTCCACCCACTCTCCTGACTTAGCCAAATTTTTTAATTCTGCAGCTGTTGAGTGTGCAGGTTTTGCTGCGATTTTCCGGTGCTGTCAGGAGCTTATCCTTGGCCAATTTCCGTCCACTTGCACTGCTATATATGTTCTTCCATCACGTGCAAATATCAAGCTATATGGGCGGCTGAGTGAGATATGGTGGGGCCACCAATATGCCTACTTATCAGCTCCGAATTAAGACCTAACCGTGGGCTGGGTTTTGGTAGCTAGTTTGTGTGCTTTAATCCATCAATTTGGCCGTGGTTTCTGATCAATTAGCAACCTCATGTATAGTAGTTTAAGATCTTGACCATTTTTCATAATTGTCTCCACCCAATTTTGCAAGAGAGTCCCTCAAAGTTGGCCATTTTCTTGCCCGAAAATGTCAAATTCAATGCAATTAGGTCCTTTTTGCCCGATTCGATTAATTAGACCTGACCCAAGTTCAATTTCAACTTAATTGGGGGCTAAGATGATGATTTAAGGGCTCGGGTGAAATTTTGCAAAAATTGCGAATTGGTCCCTCAACTTTTGGAAATTGCATTTTTGCCCCAATTTGCCATTTTAATTCCAATCTGACCTCCTGGGCTTGGCTAGTCACATTTAGATCATTGGCCACAACTTTTTTTTTTCTTTTTTTAACTTTTTCTTTTTTTTAATCTTTTTTTTTCTTTTTTTTTTTAAATTAATTAATCTATATGCAATAATTTGGGCAAAAAATTAGGTGTCAACAAATAGCTTGCCTTAAAAAATTAACTCACTTTGTTTTTGTTCTTCTTTTGGAATGTCGTCTCCTAGATCCGTGATGTCTTCTTCAGACCACAAATCTCCTAGTCATCTACATAGTGCTACCAAACGAAGATGATTGTCCTCTCTGTCTTCCATTTCCTGCCCCCAATTCTAGACTTGCCAAGATACTGAGGAGCTTTGGTAATGGAGTGCAGGGAGCTCTAACGGTGATGGCTTTTAAGAGGGGTTATATTGCTACCATTCAACGGGGAGATTCGCTTCAAGAAACTGAATAACCCATCAATAGAAACCCAAATCCCACCGAAAGAAAACGCAAAACCCTAGGGCCTCATATCTTCCAGCCCCTTGGATATTCTTGGCTACACACTTCCAACGGAGAAAACTACAATACCTTGGGGTAACAGAAAGGGTGAGGATATGGGGGACTCGAAGGACTTTGGCGAAGCATCATTCTTTTTTGGGTCATCAAGAAACAACAAGATCGGAGGATGCAAACGCAAAACCCAGCAAAACTTGTAGATATTCTGCCATCCGGAGGATAAAACATGAATGGGTAGCTTTAATCAGGTGAAGTGCGCCTGAAATCTGCCATATATTACAGATTTAGGGTATAGTGATTTTGGGGTTTTTGTAGATTGAAAACAGCTATCACCTTGTGGGATAGAGAGAAACTCAACTCTTGTTGAGAGAGAGGTGTAAAAGTTCAAGAGCTAAAAGAATCTCAAATTTGCACAAAGTAGTTAGGAAGCCTACTTTGCTTACTTTCTTTTTTTATGAAATATTTCTATATATTTTTTCACTTTTTTTTCTCACTTACATAACCATAAAAGATATTAGGACAATGTACTCCTTGGGTGGAGCTATTTGTATAGGAGGAGATATGTCAGTGGGATCGAATACAATCACTCTTCTATATCGATGAAGCTCTATTTATTTTAGAAAAATAAAAAATAAAAAAATTATTTTTTTAAATATTTTTTTATTGTTTGAAAAAATTAGATAATAAAATTCATTATCAACAATAAGTTATATCTAAATATTTTCCCATATGACAAAAATATTTTTTTTGGTTGAAAATGACGAAAATATTTAATATTTTTTTTAACGATATAAATGACTATTTTCAAATATTTTTAAATGAATATTTTTCACAAAACTAATAGAACCTAATCAAGCTATGGCACATTCTTTATCGTTTTTTTATGAAATGAAACTTTGGTAGAGATTGAACTTTTGTAGTCCATACTTGCTGGCCGTCAACATGTATTATTTTGGACTATTTAGGATTTTCCACATTACAAGGATGAATTCAATTTCTTGGAAATAATTAGAGCATCTAGTCTATTAGAACGTCACTTTATATATATGACATATATTTTTTATATTCACCACAGTAGGAAAAAAAAAAGACTCAGTAGAATCAAAGATGACTTGGCTTTCATAAGAACACTACTCAAAAATTGAATTTCTAAGGAAGATAGAGATAGCCCAATTGCATGCAATAATAAAGTTCCATACCACTACCCTTTTTCTGAAAGTTAAAAATTTCCTGTTCGTCACTAACTAAAGGAAATACTAATTCAAGATTATTCATGTTACAAAAGAAAAGTTTCAATTATTGATGTTATAATGGGTATAATTTAAATTTTTTTTATGGTATTATCCCTACAACGTATTCAAATAAAACCTTATATAGGAAACAAATAATTTAACTAGTATAGGAAAGTTTCTCACTTGAGCAATGAGAACAAATTGATATAAAAAATAAGACAGATAAAAAAACATACATCCGTTTTTTTTATTTTTTTATTTTTTATAAACTCATTATTATATACATTTGAAAATCTTTCTTTTGTTAAAGTAATTCAAACAAAATTTCCAGCCTTTTCAAATTTCATCCTATTACATGATGATAAAAATGTAACAAAAAGAAGAAGCTCGTTCAAAGCGTAGATCTGTAAGTTATCTTCAACTCATTATTTAGAATAATTAAAGAGTTTGCGATATTATAGTTTACACAGGGAATCCATCTTCAATCTTGAATCTTGAAAATATTTCCTATCTTACTAATCTTAACCTGACTCGAATTAGGAAAGAAACTCTCGCTCCTCAGCGCGCTCTCCAAGCCATGCCATTTCCAACGGTAAACTATATATTTCCTCTTTGTTTCTATCCTCTCTCCAACGTTGTCTTTCTTCTGTCTTTCGCTCTCTCTGAATTTCTCCGCACCCTGTTGCCCTTTGTTGTTCTCGCGGAGTGTTTTTCTGTTTCTTCAACCAAAATCCCATGAAGCTCATCGTTTTCTTGGGCCCCAAATCGCCTCCCATCGGCGACATCCTGAGAGGCGAGGTCAATTCGCCACCATTGACGGACTCTTTGTCATCGCGCCTTTCTTATCTACAGGATCGCGAGAAGAAACCCATTAGCAACCACCTGAGAAGCAAGGTCCACTTGCCGGCATCAATGGACTCTTCGTCATGCTCGTGCCTTTCTTATCTGCACATTCAGGAGAAGAATGGCGACGAAGGGGTCAGAGGTATTTCGTCTACAGGAGTGGTGGTCGCTCGCGAGTTCTTCCCCCTCGCGCCTGATCAGAACACGAAGGAAGTCAGCGGCCCTCCTCAAGAAATCGTTCCTGCCCAACTGAAGAGAAAATCCATGGCCTCACTTACCAATGCCGAATCCTTAATTGTGGAGAAAAAGGCGAAGTACAATAGAGCGCAGAAGGGAAAGAAAGAGGCCTCAGGATATGATCCCGAGGAAGTTTCCACAGAGTTGACGCTGCTCTTCGACCCTTATAAGATCAAGAAGAGGCTTACGCAAAGCGATCTCGGCCACCTGTCGAGGCTCTTGATCGGGCGGGACTTTGTGAAGAGCCACTTTCTCCGATGGATGAACGAGGAGACAGTGAGGCAAGTCGAAAGCAGCAAGGGGGCTGACGTCATCGTGAGGGATATGGACACGTTCTCTGAGCATCGACTGGTGTTCGTGTTCTGGGCGTCGTCTGGGTCCTACGTCCTCAAGGGGGGTTGGATCAAGGAGTTCGTGAAACGGAGGGGGTTAGCTGTTGGCGATGAGGTCGGCATATATTGGGAGCCTAATGCTAGCAAGTTCCACTTTAGCCTTCTTCACAAGGCGAATTAGTCTTGATCTTGAATCAGTATTGCTTTCTTTTTTCTTTTTTTACCAATAGGAAAAATTCTTATCTCTAGAAAAGGATATTAGTCATGGAAATCTTTTGTATGCAATCAAACTCTCTCTCAGAAATTCTATTCTTGGTCAATGCTTCTTTTGAAGCCCAGTTCTATCTTTAATTTTGTTGTGTGAGTTTTCACTGTGGTAATATCTTCGAATGAGTAAAGTTCATTAATGTAGATTGGCAACAACTGACCTTCTTGATCCTGTTTGAGCGCAAATTTTAAATGAGTCTTTTTTAAGACAAATTCATATTTGCTTATGATTTTAGAGTTGAATTTTGTAATGATGGTCGCATTACTGGGTAAGTCGCTGTTTCATCAAGATGTTCCATCTAAGCTATCCAAATCAACAGCTTAGATGTTTTGCCATAGCATAGGATATCAAAAGGAACCAAAGTTAACTTCTTGTAGCTTTCTCCAGCTTTGGCCTTGAACTTCTACATTCTTGCCTGCACAGCTTAATATTTTGTTGTTTTCAAGTATCTGGCATGTCCATATTTGATCATCATGAAAAAGTCACCCGCTCCTAAAGATCCGAAAGACCGCCATTCACTTTGTATCGTTTCGAAAGGTGAGCAATCAATATGGATATTAGCTTCTCACTTCCAACCAAAGGCAGTTTGTCTGTTTGTTTTCTTTAACATGAATTTATTGGTTTTAGAAAATCCCTTCTCTTTATTTATGTGTTTCTTCGGGATCAAATGTCACGCCACAATCCTCAGGCACGCACACATCCGTCTCACTTGGTCGATTTTATAATGCGATATCCCAGGACAATGTATCGCCGACCCTTTCATTTTTAAGCACATGCGGAAGCAGTTAAAATCCCCAGACAATAAAACGATGGGATAGAAAAGCAGGGCCATATTTTTCATATTGAAATTTATAACCAAACTTTTGTACATGACATCAACTAGAGAACTTCATAACTATTCACATCAATTGGAGTTCACAAAAGAAGATGGAATCTCAATCCCTTCAGGTCATACTCAAAATCTCTCTCGGTATTATCTTCTTCTTCCAAAAATCCTTCTACTCAGGTTTCACCTCCGAGTTCTCCTTCTCAGATTCCTCCTCAGCTCCTCAACGGGGTCCTGAAATGTTTTTCCCCAAACTGAGATGAGACTACGTCTCAGCGAGTTCTACCCCACTAAGCTCGATTAGTAAACCATTATACTATAGGCTGCCTATACACGCATAGGGCAGAAGACGTACCTTGGGCTCAGATCCCACCTGCAAGTCAGTACAATTCATAATAGGCACCCAAGCAATCATATCACGGATCGAAGCATCGATCAAATCGACCTAGTCGATTGAATGCCAACAAGACCACTCACGGTCATTTCTAATCAATCAATCAATCCACGACATCAAATCAAATCAATGATCAATCGACCTAATCGATTACATATCAGCTTGACCATTTTCCGGTCATTCAAGCTATTGCTATACAGTCTCAATTGATAAAACCAATTACCGAGCCACGTGCATTCTCCGAGGTAATGCATTAATTTACCGAGCCCACGTGCCCTTTAAAATGCCATTTTGAATCAGCGAGCCCACGTGCATTCTCTAAGGCGATGCATCAAGTCACCGAGCCCACGTGTCTCTTCAAGATGCCAAATGTACTCATTGGGACTACGTGCATTCTCCGAGGTAATGCATCAAATTACCGAGCCCACGTGTCCTTTTAGATGCCAAATGTACTCATTGGGACCACGTGCATTCTCCGAGGTAATGCATCAAATTACCGAGCCCACGTGTCCTTTTAGATGCCAAATGTACTCATTGGGACCACGTGCATTCTCCGAGGTAATGCATCAAATTACCGAGCCCACGTGTTTTTAGATGCCAAATGTCTCATTGAGGACCACGTACATTCTCCGAGGTAATGCATCAAATTACTGAGCCCACGTGTCCTTTTAGATGCCAAATGTACTCATTAGGACCACGTGCATTCTCCGAGGTAATGCATCAAATTACCGAGCCCACGTGTCCTTTTTTAGATCCAAACTTAATCACCGAGCCACATGCATTCTCCAAGGCGACATACTTCGTCACCGAGCCATGTGCATTCTCCGAGGTGATATATCTAATCATCAGGCCCCGTGCCTTTCATGATGATCCATCCCATTTGTAAAGTAATTATCAACAACCTTAATTCGTACTCAATTTACCCAAATAATCAATTTAGGAACATATCCTAAATATCCACAATTAAATCAATTTGGCACAACTCAAAGCTCAAATAAATAAACGGACTGCGCCACGACAATCAGCACGAGATTTCGGTCGTCAGCCATCTCAAACTTAATTTCTGAAAAATAAATAATTAATTAATTAATTTCGAAAATTAATTATTAAATATTAAAAATTCCGTTTAGCTCAAAATAAGGTCCAATTAAATAAACGGACTTCACCACGGTCATCAGCATAATTTTCCGGTCACGGGCCATCCCAGTTGAATTTTCAGGAAATAAATAAATAATTAATTAATTTCGAAAATTAAATAATTAATATTAAAAATTCAATTTAGCTCAAAATAAAGCCCGATTAAATAAACGGACTTCACCACAGTCATCCGCATAATATTCCGGTTCCAGACCATCTCCCTTGAATTTTCGGAAAATAAATAATTATTTAATTTAATTCCGAAAATTAATATTTAAATGCCCAAAAATCTCACTTAGGCCCGAATCGCCAAATTGAAGCCCAATTAGGGGTCGGAAAATTCCCGAGATGCTTCCAATAAATAGTAGACCAAGTCTACTTGTTAATTGCACAATCAATTTATCTAAATCGTATCACAATTGACTAATAATTGCTAATTTATTCTAATCTAACAACCTAAACATAATTAATTAAAACTAAACCAACCTTAAGCATAATTAGCCAACTAATCCAGGATTAGTGAGTTTACTCACCAAATCGCACGCAAATCGGATCAATCCGACGGCGGCGACGCGAGGAACGATTCTTCCCAAAGCACGTCTCGGGTTCGGGGCCCGGAAACGGCCCAAAACGAGCTCGAACCAGCTGGAAACCCATTTCGTGGGTTGCGGTTCAAGGCTTACCGGAGCTAATCCGGCGGCTAGGGCGGCGAGGGAAGGCCGGCGGAGGGCGAGGGGGACGCCGGGGGGCTGCGAGGTGGCCGGACGGAGGTAGGCGGTGGCCGGAGGTAGCCGGATTGAGCTGGACAGGGGCGGAGCAGGGATGAGGTCGCACGGGGGAGGACGGCAGCGAGCGGTGGACGCGGGGGCGTGCGCGGCGTGCACGGGCGGCGGTGCGGCGGCGGGACGGGCGTCCGGGAGGCGGTGCGGGCGGCGACGGCTCCGACGAGCTGCAACCGTGCGGCTTCTTCTTCCTCGTTTCTGGTTTTCACGAGCAAGAAACGAGGGGAAGGGGGGCTTTCGATCACGTGGGGGGGAAATGTAGGAGAGAAGAGAGAGGAGAGAGAAGAAGAGATAAGAGAGAGGGGAAAGGGTTTGACCAGTCAAATTGGGAGGGAGAAGAAGCCAAATTGAATTTGGCAAGTGGGTGTTCGGTGGGAGGTGTCCGCGCGAAGGGGGAGGGGAGAGGAGAGAGAAGAGAGAGAAAATAGAGAGATGGAAAGAAAAAGGGAAAAGAAAATAATATTCTAAATAAGAAAACACCATTTTCTTATTACCTCTATTATTTTCCTTTTCTCATTCCCTTTTTAATTTCTTTCGGTCTTCAATTTTTCCTCCGATAATTTCTTTCTTGAAATTTCGGACTCGTCAATAATTTGACGGACGATGAGACATGATCCTAAAAATAAGAATTATGACGCTTTAAAATTCGATTAAAATCGAATTCATTTCGTGGTTAAAAATCGATCGAGCGTGATTTTAGTCCAATCCAACAAATTGAGTAGCTTTTAGGGATTTTACTGCAGATACATCCCTTAACGGCTTCACTCAATAGGTTAGTTAACTCGTGAGTGATCAGCTTAGAGAAAAAGGACCGTAAACACGTCGACGAAATACCCATTTCACTTTATCGAAACGGGGTCTAATTTCAGGATGTCACATCAAATGTGCTATAAAATAGTTTTGATGAAACGGAAGAGGAGAGATCAAAAGAAAATTGTTGATGTATTAAATAATTTGAAAATTTTCCAAGAGTAGTTCAGAGTTACTCAAAAGGTTATCATTGAGATTCGAGTACTTTCCAAGTATAGGATTTCCCTTGTGACTGCAATCCAGAGATGGCAGCTTTTCATGAACTCTCTGTCACCAACATGTAAATTTAATTATCTCTCTAATGCCAAAATATAAAAAAAATACAAGTAATGAAAAAAAAAAAAAAAAAAGAGCTCTAACCCACAATTCATCACACTCACTCACTCACTCACTCTATCCGGAACAGAAAGGTTTGTTGATTGCACCGATTTAACAACACTGATGCCAGCTCCGTTGAGATTTGGCTTAGTTGTATAGTTTTCTTGTAATTGTGGTTAGCTCCCACCGCGGGGGATGAGAGAGGTGCTAATCACACTTCTTATCTTATCTTAGTTTTATCAACTAGCAATCACGTATCATACTACATAGACAACTAATTATTCCCCTCAACACCGAAAGTAAATTTAGGATTATTATTTTAGTGCATGATAACACAATATCCACAAGGCATGACACGACAATGTCAAATGGAGGATAATTCATTCCATGATAGTAGAATGTTTCCGGTATTAAACTAAAGATTGCTGATGTTTTTTTTCCCTTTTTCCCAACATGCTTCAATGAAGGCAGAAGCTGCAACAAGATGGATTAGTTCTACAACTGCGAATGTTCTACATCTATCCCTATGGATTAGTGCCATCACAATTAAGAAAAGAATTCCATACGCTCAGATGCAACCCAAATGTAGGTCTTGACACACAATCAAAGATTCAAATGCATACATAGACAAACATGTTACATTTGTAAATAGTTGTCAACGAACATTGCCAGAGATTACCTCCATCGTTATGACTACCAAACTGCAAAACAAGGACTTTGTTGATTCGCGAAATTGCCTTTGCTTTGTCCAGATGAAGATACATCATCACTTAGGGAGCAAAGGGAACACTAGAGGTTTCATCAGAAGATATGGCAACAATCCGGATGCTTCTCGCTATGTCTTCTGTAGCATTAGAAGAAGCTCCAACCCATGGTGACAGTGAAATGGGAGATCTTCCCCTTCCTGAGGTAATTTATTAGTTGTCTCAGAATTGATGATTGGGTGCTTGGGTGGTGCCACATTGGATTTACAGTAATCCATTCATCAGTTGCCACGTGTACACACTAGGGCCCACCCTGACGTCATCAAACTTCTTTTTGTTTCCTCATAGCTCCCGTTGCTCCCTCAAGTCATCTCACACTTTGTTTCTTCTTCTTTCATATTCAAATCCCTAAATCTCGACCCAACTTCAACTCTCTTCTCTCTCTTCTCCTTTTTCGTTTCTTCACAGCTTCCTTTTTTCTTCGCACGTCTCTCGTTTGCTGACGATTCCATTATCAATCTTGCCCTTGATACCCTTGGCGCGACACGGTCCTTTGGCAATGGACAGCTTGGACTGCTCACTCGGGTTCTGCATATGTTTTATAATAATGCGTCACAGTTGTAACATGTCTAATGTGTTTAGAGATGCATAAACTAGGAAAATCAATATTTCTTTCAAAGATGTGCAACTGCATACGGACCCAAGAAGAACCTATAAATGCATTACTGAAAGAAGCATCTTAATGCAGCGGAAACAGATACCTACAGGGACAGCTACCAAGAAGCAAAAATAGAAAAGACCAGCTCAAGCTAGCAGCTAGATCCACTTGACACACACAGACTCGCTTTTATTTTCACCGAGCATGAGAATAAAATTTACACATAGAACTTGAGATCTTGAAGCGCAAAAGAATTCCAAGATGGGTTCCTTGGAAGAAAATGTCCTGCCCAAGCAAACGACCAATTAATAGCATTTCCAAGCAACTCTATACATTAGAAATTGAAAAACCGAGTTCAGTAAGAGTAACCAACACGAGAAGATATGGATCCGAGTTCACTGATTATAAGTACAGAAAGGAACTAGGCAAAGAAACAATACAAAAACGAGCAAATCTGTGGGGTTCAGGAAGAATTGAGTGATTGTAGACGACTAAAACATTAACTGAACCAGAACATTGAATTGCTCCATCTCTTCCAATCACCAAGCAACACCACAGAAACCACAAAACCCCAGTTCCATCGTCAGAGTAATTTCGTCGAACTCCCGGTGAGCATAGTGTTCCATGACGAAGAAACAAAGCCAAAACAGAGCAAGCGGACAAAGGGTATCGAGAACGGACCGAGATGTAAGAGCAAGTGGCGACGACCAAGGACATGGAGTTGGTCTTGGTGGGTCGGCATGCGGAGAAGCGGAGGAGGGAAGCCAAGCCCAGGCCGCGCTTCGAGGAGTGGGGAAGGTGGGGAGGATGTCCATCGCTCTGTCGCAGTCTCGGAGCACATCCTGGAGGCAAGCCTCCTTGTCCTCCGTCTCGAACCCTCTGCTGGGGCTGGTTGGCCACACTCTTCGGGCCCTGGCCAAAGGCTTCGCCACGAAAAACAGAGTCAAATGAAGTCAGAGCGGGCCAGCGTGTACACATAACTGATCAATGGACTATTATAGATCTTACATGGCGTTGGCCTAACAGTTGAGGTGTTACAAATTATCATTTTTTCCCTTGATTCAGTTTGGTTTATTTTTGCGAAAAGTAAACATATGAAAGTAATTTTATAAATACAATTAATTATATTGTTTTAAAATATGTATTAAATATTTTTTTTTCAATATCAACACCAATATATCAAACAAGTTTGATAGTAATTAAAAAAAATTTCGTTCATTTATTTATTTTTTGTACATAAGCAATTAATTTTAAAAAAGTAATTTTTAAATCATCTATTATAAATGGAGCCTTAACTTATATGTATTTTGATTTTCCTATCCTCTTTTTTTTTATCCTCGCTTATTTTTTCACTTTTTCTTCTTCCTTAAGTAAATGATTATATCTAAATATTTTCGCTAACAGTAAAAATATTTTTTTAGAGATATAAACGATCATATATATATTATAAATTGTTCGTTTTTCATACAACAAACAGAACCTATTTAAATTATGGCACATTCTCTCTCTTCTTCCTTTTTTTTTTTTAGCAAATGCAACTTTTTTAGAGGTTAAACTTTTGTAGTCCTTACTTGCTAGTTGTCGACATGTATTGTTCTAGACAGCAAAGGATTTTCAGCATTGCAGGGAAGAATTCAATTTCATCCCAATTTCTGAAAAATAATTCAAGCATCTAGTCTAGTGGAACATCACTTTATAAAATGTAAATATATATAACATTAAATTTTTAATATTCACAACAATGGGAAAAGAAACTCAATAAAAATTCTAAAACACTCTCACTTTCAAACGAACACTCATCGAGAATTGAATTTCCAAGGAAAATAGGGAGTTGTAACAATAAAACTCCATGCTATCACTCTTTTTCAAAATATTACAAATTTCCCTAAAAATGTGAAAAAATTGATAAAAAAGAAAAAAGAAAAAGAAGAAGAAGACAGATATAAAACAAGCTTACTGTATCCCATAACAACGCCATCTCTTTTCTTTATTTTGTATCATTTTTTGCAAATTTTCTATAAACTCGTGCTTAGATGTGTTTTTTTTTTTTTTATAAACTCATAATTATATACTTTTAAAAAAAATTCTTTGGGAAAAGTAAATCAAAAAAATTTCCAGCCTTTTAAAATTCCATTCTATAATTACATTGTGTAATTGATGTAGCAAAAAGAAGAAGCTCCGGGAAACTATCTCCAGCTCATTATTATAACAATTAAAGAGTTTGAGATAGTATAGTTTCCATAGGAAATCACTCTTCAATCTCGAATCTTGAAATTATTTCCTATTTTATTATTCTCTTAACCTGACTCGAATTCGGAAAGAAACTCTCACTCCTCAGCGCACTAGTAAACTAGACTTTATGCCATCCCAATTCCAACGGAAAACTAACCCATATATTCCCCTCTCTGTTGCCCTCCGAGTCCTCATCGTCCTCTGTCTTCCTATTCTCTCTCCAACGTTGTCTTTCTCTCTTTCGCTCTCTCTGAATTTCTCTGCACCCCGTCCTGTTGCCCTCTGTTGTTATCGCGGAGTGTTTTTTTGCTTCTTCAACCGAAAACCCATGAAGCTCATCGAATTGTCAGGCCCCAGATCGCCTCTCATCGGCGACGTCCTGAGAGGCGAGGTCCACTCGCCGCCATTGATGGACTCTTCATCATCGCGCGTTTCTTATCTACGTGATGACGAGAAGAAACCCATTGGCGACCACCTGAGAAGCGAGGTCCACTCGCCGCCGTCGATGGAGTGTTCGTCGTGCCTTTCTCATCTGCACGTTCGGGAGAAGAATGGCGACCAAGGGGCCAGAGGTGTTTCCTCTGCAGGAGTGGTGCCGGCTCGCGAGTTCTTTCCCCTCGCGCTTGAACAGAACACGAAGGAAGTCAGCGGCCCTCGTCGAGAAGTCGTTCCTGCCCAACCAAAGCGAAAATCCATGGCCTCACTTACCAATGCCGAATCCTTAATTGCGGAGAAGAAGGCGAAGTGCAAAAGAACGCATAAGGGAAAGAAAGAGGCCTCAGGATGTGACGCCGAGGAACTTTCCACAGAGTTGACGCTGGTCTTCGACCCTTATAAGGTCAAGAAGAGGCTTACGCAAAGCGATCTCGGCCACCTGTCGAGGCTCTTGATCGGGCGGGACCTTGTGAAGAGCCACTTTCTCCGATGGATGAACGAGGAGACAGTGAGGCAAGTCGAGAGCGGCAAGGGGGCCGACGTCATCGTGAGGGACATGGACACGTGCTCTGAGCATCGACTGGTGTTTGTGTTCTGGGCATCGTCTGGGTGCTATGCCCTCAAGGGGGGTTGGATCAAGGAGTTCGTGAAACGGAGGGCGTTGGAGGTTGGCGATGAGGTCGGGATATATTGGGATCCTAGTGAGCGCAAGTTCCACTTTAGCCTTCTTCACATGGTGGATTAGGCTTGATCTTGAATTAGTATTTTTTTTTTTTAGTTTGGTGACCAACGGGGAAAAATTGATCTCTTGAAAAGGATATTAGTGATGGAATTCTATTGTATGCAATCAAACTATCTCTCAGAAATTCAATTCTTGGTGAGTGCTTCTTTTGAAGCCCACTTCTGTCTTTAATTTTGCCGTGTGAGTTTTCACTGTGGTAATATCTTTGAATGGGTAAAGTTGATTATTGTAGATTGGCAACATCAGACTTTGTTAGTCCTGTTTGAGCAAAAATTTTAAATGATCTTTTTCTAAGACGGACTCCTTATTTGGTTGCGATCGGTGTCTGTTGGGTATTTAATTTAGAGTTAAATTTTGTAATGGCGGCTGCATTACTGGGTAAGTCTGAGTTGGCTTGGTTTCCAGCACATGCCCATGGATGAATGTGCAGATTGCAATGCTGTTGGTACTGCAATTAGTGCCTATGTAGATTGTGCTTTCACCTCAACAGTGAATGCATAAGCTGATTTTTAGTTACTGTTTCATCAATATGTTTCTACTTTGTTCTCCTTATCAAAAGCTCATATGTCATAGAATAGGATATCCAAAGATGCCAAAGTTAACTTCTTGTAGCTTTCTCCAGCTTTGGCCTGAAACTTGTTCGCAAAACTTCTGAGCTAAATTTCAAGTATCTGGCATGTCCGTGTTTGATCATCGTGAAGAAGTCACCTGGTCCTAAAGATCCAAAAGATTGTCTTGCACTTCGTATCCTCTGCATATATCTCTCTTTCTAGTTATTATGATTCATCAAAACCTTAAAAACTACTAAATATTTTGGCATATCGATAAGCGCAATGAGGCTTTTAAGCCTGCTGCCTCAAGAAAAAAGCAGCTTTCGCTCAACGATGAAAAGCTGCCTAATCTCCTCCCACACATTACATCATTTTTCATTGTCTTGTGCATTCAATGCCAATCTTTCAATGATTTATCGGCAGTAACTATTCCCTTTAAATTCATTTTATAGTTGTGATTATCAAGCTTAGCTGTTCAAGAGATCATAGTTTTCTGGCAAGTGTACAAAGTGCCTTTTGACAAACGTATCTTTTCTACTGACAAGAATTCAATTTTCCAGTAGCAATCCCAGAGTTTGAACACAGAGAAAGTGAATTAGAGTCAATCTTATATTCCTAATGCCTTTCTGTGTGTAGAAATATCTTGTACTCAAACAACATGGCAATACAATATACTACTAATTCCAATTCTATTTTATCATAGCTTCATCAATTGCCATTCATCATATAATACATCAATAACTAATTATTCCACTCAAAGCCAAAAGCATATTTAGGATTCTTATTTTGCTCGATGATGGAAAATTAGACACTGTCCACAAGGCATGACATGACAATGTCTAGTGGACGATAATTCACTCCATCATTAGTAGATTAATTCCTAAGATTAAACTTGGTAAATATTGCTAATGCTTTATCTTTTTGTCTTTTCACAACATGCTTCAACGAAGTTAGAAGCTGCGACAAGAGCTTCTTATTAAAGAAAACTGCAGTATGTTGTGGGGACTAGTACAGTCACAATTAAGGAAAGATCTCATACACTCAGATGAAATCATAATGTATGTCTCCATAGACAATACAATATTCAGATGGGTAAACATATTAAATTTGTAAACAATTATCAACAATCATAGCCAGAGATTAAAAGCAAGGACTTCAGTGATGTAGGCAACCACCTTCGCTTTGTCCAAATGGAGGTATATCATCAGTCAGGGAGCCAAAGGGAACACTAGAGGTTCCGTTAGAAGATGTGGAAAACGGTCTAGAGGTCTCTCACTGTGTCTTCAGTAGCATCAGAAAGAGGTCCAGTCCTTGCTGCCAGTGAAACGGGAGATCTGCTTCTTCTTGAGGCAATTTCATAGCTCCCGTTTCTCTCTCACCTCTCACTTTCTTTTCTTCTTCTTCCTTGTCCAAATCCCTTAATCTAATCCATCTTCAAATACCTTTGATCTCTTCTCCTTTTTCGTTTCTTCAAAACTGCCTTGTTTTTTTTTTTCCCTCCTTATCTCTGGTTCACCAGCGGTTTTGGTATCATTCTCGCTCTGATACCCTTGGCATCGTGCAATCCTGTGGCGTCAAACAGGTCGTGCTGCCCACTCAGGCTCGGATGTGTTCCAAAAGAATAAGATGGGCTACTCCTCGAATGAAAAGTGTCATGCCCAAGCAAACAACCAATTAGCAGCATTTCAAAGCAACTCTGTACATGGTGACTAAAAAACCAAGCGCAATAAGAGTAACCAACACAAGATGATATCGATCTGAGCTCACTGATTATAAGTAGCGAAAGGAGCCGGGCAATGAAATAATACAGACACAAGCAATTCAGTGTGGTCCAAGAAGAATGAATGATAATATAGGACTAAAATAGTAACTAAACCAGAACATTGAATTGCTCCATTTCTTCCAATCACCAAGCAACACCACAGAAACAACAAAAACCCCAACTCCATCATCAAAGTTATTTCATCGAACTCCTGAGAACGAGGACAAAAGGCATCGAGAACGAACCGAGTTGTAAGAGCAAGTGGGGACGACCAAGGACATTGGAGTTGGTCTTGCCGCATTGACATGTGGAGACGCAGAGGCAAAAAGCCAAGCCCAGCCCACGATTTGAGGTGGGATCGCTCTGCCGCCATCTCAAAGTGCCTACTGGAGGCAAGCCTCCTCGTGCCCTGTCTTGAACCTCTGTCTGGGCTGGTTCCGAACGCTCTTTGGGCCCCTGCCAGAGGCTCTACCGTCGGCGATGACAGCAACGGCCGTTTGGCAAGCCGCGAAGAAAGGGAAATGAGAGTGCAGCGTGAACACATTTAACTGATAAATATGGCTAATTTTGATCTTGCGTGGCACTGATCAAGCACGTAAAGAGACTTCTGAATGGTTTTATTCTTCACAACGTGGAGTGTAAAACCCACCCAATATTTTCTTCATTTTACATTGTCTCTTTACGTAATTGACCAATGCCACGTAAGATCAATAGTAGTCGATTCATCAGTCACGTGCACACGCTGGTCCACCCTGACTTCATCAGACTCTTTTTCATTTCTTCCTGGCTCACCATCCGGCAGCCGCTGCCAACACCGACGGCGGAGCCTCCGGCGAGGGCCCTAAGAGCGTGTCGAACGAGCCCCAACAGTCTGCGCTTCGAGACGGCGACAAAGCAATGGACATCAACCCCACCTTCATCCCTCCCTCAAAGCAGGAGGCTTGGGCTTGGCTTCCCGCCTCTGCCGTCTCCGCATTCTCCATGTTCGTTGTCGTCCTGCCGTTACATCTCACCCGTTGTCAATACCCTTTGTGCTCCTTTTGCGTCACGGTGGAGCTGGGTTTTTGTTGTTCCTTTGTTTTGGATTTGTTGCCTTGTCATTGAATGCTATCCCCACCAGGTGTTCGATGAAATTACTCTCACGGTGGAGCTAGGTTTTTGTTGTTCCTTTGGTGTTGCTGAGTGCTCCGAAGAAATTGAGCAATTCCATGTTCTGGTTCAATAACTTTTTTTGTCAGCTATTGTCAATCATTCTTGGAACCCATATAATTGTTTGTGCCTGTACTGTTTCTTCGCCTAGTTCCTTTCTGTACCTATGATCCCGAACTCGGATCCATCTCTTCTTGTATTTATTACTCTTCCTACACTCGGTTTTTCAATCAATATGTATAGACTTGCTTGGCAATGCTACTAATTGGTTGTTTGCTAGGGCAGGACATTTTTCTTCCAAGGAACCCATCTTGGAATTTTTACTATAATTTGAAGATATCAAGTCCCATAGGTAAAAATTTTTCTATCATACTAGGTGGAAATAATAGCAAGTCTGAGAGTATCAAGTGGATGTCTACTAGCTTGACCTGCTCTCTTTTATTTCTTTCTTGGTATCTATCTCATTAGGGCGTGGTTCTCCCTCATAAAGATGCTTATTTCAGTAATGAACTTACAGGTTCTTCTTGGGTCCTTATGTGTTTACACGTATTCAAGAAAAATATTTACTTTCCTATTTTATGCGTCTCTGAATACAGTAGACATGTTGCAACTGCGACGCCATCCATATAAAATATATCCAAAAGCTGAGCGCTGTTTGACGCCAAAGGATCCCATGGTAGCGAGGGTATCAAACTATCAAGGCGATATTGAAACACCAGTAAATCAAAGAGGAGGAAAAAAAGTAGTTGTGAAAGAAACAAAAAAAGTAGAAGAGATTTGAAGTTGCAATTCGATTTAAGAAGAACAAGAGAAGAAAGTGAGAGAAGAAAGTGAGAGGCGAGAGAGAAACAGGAAAGCTGAGGACACAAAAAAGGAGTCTGATGAAGTTCAAGTGGGAGCCGTGTTTACACATGGCAACTAATGAATGGACTACTGTGAATCCTATCTAACACTACTCAAACACCCAATATTTTCTCTCAAGGATAATTATCAGACAACTATGAAATTGCCTTAGGATGAGGAAAATCTCCCATTTCATTGTCTAGCGGGGGTGGCAACTTTTTCTGATGCTACAGAAGAGACATCGATAAAGCTCCACGCCATTTTCCACATCTTCTGATGAAATCTCTAGTGTTCCCTTTGGCTCCCTAACTGATCTGACAACTATTTACAACTTTTATATGTCTATCTCTGTACCCATATGTGTGACATCCTGATTTTCGAGCTGATTTCGATGAAATGAAATGGGCTTTTCATCGATGTGTCTATAGCCTTTTTCTCTGAGTTGGCCACTCACGAGTTAACTAGCCTATTAGGTAAAGCCGTTAAGGAATCTAAATACAATAGACATGAGAATTCGACCAGGAATCGACTGCTCGACCGTGCTAATCTGCAAGGGTCATCACGACACCGTCAAAATGAATCAGAGACCGGAGATAGGTCGATTCGATAGAGATATGTGATTAGTGCGTGGGTGATTCCACCTAATTACAAAACTTCTGTCGAACGGTACTAGACCGATTTTTCTGTCATTTTTGTACCATGTGTCCATATTTGAAATCTCGAGATTTTCACGATAATCGAGAGTTGCCAATGTGTCGAAGATGTACATTGTGGCTCGAAAATAATCGACCACGAGTCAATTGTATTAAAAGTTCCTAAAAGCTACTTGGTAGATTGGGACGCGCTAAAATCACGTCGAATTTAAAATTAACCGCGAAATTGAGCTCAATTTCAGAAATTGAAAGTTTTGCCGTGTCACGATTCATTTTAGAACGTCGACTTACTTTCCGAAATTTTTCGGAGATTCCGAGATTTTTACGGAAAATCGATTCGGAAATTGAATGGAGATTCGGACGGGCTCATTTGAAGGAAACTTTGATGTGCAAGCCGAAATTTTTGCTGGGTGATGGGAATTTATGGACATGTGTGGGATTTTTCTTCGATAAAATTGGACTTCAAATTGAGAATTTGAGGATGAAATTGAATTCTAAAATCAGTGAAATTCGGAGCTATGGTTTAGGGACTGATTTTAGCATCAATTGGGTTAATTTTTGGATTATATTTGTTAGAAAGAAAATGGGGACATGGTGATATGCATGAAGACCAAAGGGGGACCAAGCATTAAAGGATCAAGATATTTTCCTTGACTTTTCTTCCTTAGCTGCAGCTTCCTTCGCACGCCAGTCCACCGCCTCCTTCCCTTCGTGCGACGTCTTCGGCTTCAATCTTCCTCTTCTTTGCAGCTTCATCCCTTCGTTTCACTATCTCTGCTACTTGCCGCAGCCAATCCCACCATCTTCGGTCTTCCTTCTCATCATTTCTTTTTCATTTCACGTTTACTTCTCCACTCACCGAATCACCCCACCATTTGCCATCTTCCTCGTGAAATTCTCCTCGCACCAAAGCCCACGCGTCCGAAGCTCCATTTGCTTCGGTCAAAACCCCAACCGAAGGCCTCCATTGTTGACTTCAAAGCCCACACGTCCAGCTTCAAGCGAGCAGTCCATCACCCGCACGACCGGCCCGTTGAAGACCACCGAATTCTTCTCTGCCGATTTGCCAACGCTAGCTTCGCTCAGTCCTCCAAGACCGAAGCCAGCCGCGGCTTCCAACGAACTCAGCCGAGTTCGTGAGTTTCTTTTTGTGGTTTTTCAGTCAGTCCGAACTCCTGTTGGCCTCGCCGTGAGTTCGAGTCTCGGCCGCCGTTATGCGCCGTCGCCGTGAGCCAATTTTCGGGCTTAACCGGTGAGTTGCGTTCTAATCCTTTATTAGTGGGCTAATGACACTTAGAGGTGTGTTAGTTAGCTAATTTGTGGATTAATTATGTTGATTAGGTTTAGGATGGCTTAGTTAATTTAAGTATATAGTTAGTATTTAGTTAGTGTAATTAGTTTAGTTAGGTGGATTAGTTAGGAATTAGTTAGTTTATTTAGTTAGTGCACTTAGATTAAATTAAATAGGATGGTTAGATTTAATTGTTAGTTAGATTATTTAGTTTAGTTAATTTAGGTTAATTCAATTAAATGCTTTAAATTTATTTATTTTGTAATTTATTTAATTATTAATTATTTTTCGGAAATTAGGCCGGGATAGCCGGTGACCGGAATTTCGTGCTGATTGCAATGGTGTGTTCAATTTCTGCAATTGGATGTTAATTCGTGCAAATTGAGTGCTGATTGGAATTTTGAGTATTTAATTCCAAAATTGTGAATTTCCAATATTTATTCGTAAATCCCGTGTCGGGTTTTGACACCGAAAATGGTTTTATGTACTATATAAACCAAGGGATTTTAAATTGGAGGATATCAGTTTTTCTAGTGTGAATTGATCACGTGTCTCACACACGACTATTTTTTATCGTGTATTTCTAATATGAAGAAAATAGGCCAGGTTCACTATTTTAATTGACGCATTTGAGTGCAATGCACAGTGTCCTGAGTCGAGATTGATTGGTCATGTGTTGGTTAAGAGAACCAGTCTCGAGCAATTATGCCGGACGTTACTAAATCCCTTTTCGGGTTACCCATGCATTAGGGTAGCGGGTCGCAGTAGATTCTGGACCTACGCCCCTTCGGGGAAGCCGTCTAATTGAGAGACGTTGCCGTGCTCACGGAGACGACGCCAATGCCGAAGACCACCAATAGAGTTGGCCGTACCCTTGAGGGGTGTAATTAACAATTGGAACGCATGATTATTGAGTTTGATGCACCCGATTATGAGACTAAAACTGTGTGGCATGGAATGGAACGTGTCATAACGGTTTGGCCTTATAATCAGGACCCCGGTGATTAATTGAATTGATGAGGTGTTCCAGTTGTTATATGCATTAATTATATGCATTGCGATATGAACTATACTGACGTGCAGGAAAGGAAACTGAGGCAAGGTAAGTCCTCCGTGCCAATTGAGTGGTTGTGTGGTTAGGACACTTACGGTGTATTTCCTCCTAATCGGGGCTTAGACCGTGAACTTGCTGAGATTTATATCTCACCCCGTCGTGGGCTTAAAATTTTCAGGACCGTAGAGGGAGGACCTAGAGCTAAGCTGAGGTGACCTGAAGAGTAGGTCGGATAGGACATCCTCTTTTTGAGAACTGGTCTTTTGGTTATAGACTTGTGTGAAAGACTCAGTATGTTTATAAAGTGTGGTTTGTTTGTTAATGTGATGTCCTGCTTTTCTATCCCGAGATAGTTATTGTCAGGGGATTTGTTATTTGCTTCCGCATGTGCAATAAAAATCAATGGGTCGGCGACTCGTCCTGGGAAGTTGCAAAATTTTTATCGACCAGAGAGGGATGGGCATGCGCTCGGGGTTCGGGGCGTGACATCCCCATTAAGTGGTATCAGAGCGGGTCAATATTGGAGTTATAAGGTGCGATTGGTTCTTGGGATAGTTAGTAGGAATGACCTCTATTTTCATGCTGATGCATGTGATTGATAGTTGTTTGGTAAATTGGTTGTGAGATCACTCAGTTTCTAATTCTATATGGAATTGGGAACAGGTGTTGTAGAAGATCTACAGTATGAGTGATCAGGAGCCGAGAACTCCTAGGCAGAGGACCTTATCCTCAGTTACTCGGGCCAGGACGCCGACAAGAGCCGGTGCCCGCGGTGGCCGAGGTAAAGCGCCGGCTCAGGCTAGCGCAAGTGGAGCTGCACCACCTCCAGTTGATGCTGGAGTAGCAGCTCATGGTGATCCAAGAGTGGACGGGATCATGCATGTGCTTGAGACAATGGGAAATCGAATGGATCAGCAAGCCCAGAATCAAGTAGCCGCCATTACCGCCGCCGCTACAGCTGCTGCTGCTGCCGCTGCCAATGCTACTGTTACTGCTGCCGCCGCTGCCGCACCTGCTGCTGTACCTGCTGAAGTTCCACCTGGGAACGTGGCCACTGTGAGGCCGATGCATAATCTGGTGGAACAGTTTTTAAAGTTGAACCCACCAAAGTTCACTGGCGCGGGAGATCCCGAGGCTGCAGCCCTCTGGGTCCAAGAGTTGGAAAATGCCTTTGCACTGCTGATGTGCACCGAGGCAGAAAAGGTTGCTCTTGCAGTCTACCAGCTGAAGGGGATAGCAGGCACATGGTGGAGAGCCACCAAAGGAACAGTGTTTCCTGAAGGTGTGGTTCCGGAGTGGAACGCCTTCATCGAGGTCTTCAACAACAAATATTTTTCTGAGACTGCCAGAGAAGTGAAGATGGCAGAATTTCAATGCCTTCGCCAAGGCTCGATGACAGTTGATCAGTATGAAGCGAAGTTTGCTGAACTGTCGCAGTACGCTCCTAGGTTGGTTGAAAATCCGATAGACCGAGCTAGAAAGTTTAGAGATGGACTCAGGCCGGAACTGAGAAGTCCGCTGATACTACTGAACTTGAGGAACTACAACGACTTGTATGAACGGGTCCAGATGATCGAGAGAGACCAGAATGAACAAGCCGCTGCATCTGGGTCACGGTTTAGTTCGAACCGAGATGGAAATCGGTTTGGGAAGAGACCGATGACCGGAGGAAGATATATTGTCCCACTCAACAGGAGAAATGGGATAGGAAAGTCATCGAGTCAATTTAGAGCGTGTCGCTCTTGCAGAAGACAACATGGATCAACCCCGTGTCCAACTAGGACGGGTGCTTGTTTTGTATGTGGTCAGCAGGGTCACATGGCCAAGAATTGTCCCAGAAGACAGATGGGACCACAGTTGCCGCCACTACCACAGATGGGTCAGAACCGAGGACTTCCGCCACCAAATGCACAGCAAGGTGGATTTAATCAACCTCCAGCTCAAGGAAGGACAAATGCTATCACCAGAGGACAGGTGGAGGATACGCCTAATGTGATTACAGGTACCGTCTCGTTGAACAACCACGCTGCTTATGCTTTATTTGACCCTGGAGCTACTCATTCATCTATAGCTGAGCAGTATGCTAAGTTGGTAGGATTGATTCCTGAGTTGTTGGAGTCAATGGTTAGTATATCTACACCATTAAAGGATAAGGTGTTAGTTACAGTGGGTTGTCCTGGTTGCACGTTAGCGATTAGTGAGCGAGAGGGGAAGATAGACTTGATAGTCCTAGACATGTTTGACTTCGACTTGATTATTGGCATGGACTGGCTCACCAAGCAACGAGCTAATCTAGACTGTTATCGCAAGGCGATTCAGTTTAACCCATTAGAGGGTGAGAGCTTTGAGTTTATTGGGAGTCGAGGAGGACCCTCGATTTCTTTAATCTCATCGCTAGAGGCAACCCAGTTGTTAAACGGGGGTTGCCAAGGTTACCTGGCAACTGTCGTGGATACGACAGTTGAGGATCTAAAGATTGAAGATATTGCAGTGGTTCAGGAGTTTCCAGATGTATTCCCGAAAGAATTGCCAGGTCTGCCGCCAGAAAGGGAAATAGAGTTTGTGATTGAGTTAGCCCCCGGGACAGAGCCGATCTCTAAGGCTCCTTACCGGATGGCTTTGTCAGAGTTGAAAGAACTGAAGGTGCAGATGCAAGAATTGTTGGATAAGGGATTCATACGTCCCAGCGCATCACCTTGGGGAGCACCAGTTCTGTTCGTGAAGAAGAAGGATGGTTCGTTGCGCCTATGCATCGATTATCGACAACTCAATCAGGTGACAATCAAGAACAAGTATCCATTGCCGAGGATTGATGACTTGTTTGATCAGTTGCAAGGAGCGTCGATATTCTCTAAGATCGACCTGAGGACGGGATATCATCAGTTGAGAATTAGAAAGGAGGATATTCCGAAGTCAGCGTTTCGTACTCGATACGGCCATTATGAATTTACTGTAATGCCGTTCGGATTGACAAATGCTCTAGCTGCATTCATGGACTTAATGAACCGAGTTTTCAAAGAATACCTGGATCAGTTTGTGATCGTGTTCATTGACGATATCCTGGTGTACTCTAGAAGTCCAGAGGAGCATGAAAGGCATTTAAGATTGGTACTACAGACTCTAAGGACTCATGAGCTGTATGCTAAGTTTAGCAAGTGCGAGTTTTGGTTGACTCGTGTTGCTTTCCTAGGCCACGTGATTTCAGGAGAAGGAATCTCCGTGGACCCAAGCAAGATAGAAGCAGTGATCAACTGGCCAAGACTGTCAACAGTGATAGAGATCAGAAGCTTTTTGGGCTTAGCAGGGTATTACAGAAGGTTTGTGGAAGGGTTTTCAGCTATAGCTTCACCTTTGACCCGACTATTGAAGAAGGAAGATAAATTTGTCTGGACAGACAAATGCGAGCGTAGTTTCCAAGAGCTTAAGGAAAAGCTGACTACCGCACCTGTGCTAACTATACCATCTGGTCCTGGAGGATACGAGATCTACAGTGATGCGTCGTTTAGAGGACTGGGTTGCGTGTTGATGCAATATGGCAGAGTTGTTGCATACGCGTCCCGTCAGTTGAGACCTCATGAACTGAACTACCCAACGCAAGACTTAGAACTCGCAGCAATTATTTTCGCTTTGAAGATCTGGAGACATTACTTGTGTGGAGAAAGATTCCAGATCTTCACTGATCATCAAAGTCTCAAGTATCTATTCTCTCAGAAGGAGTTGAATATGAGACAGCGTCGTTGGATGGAACTCTTAAAGGATTATGATTGTAATATTCTCGTATCACCCGAAAGGCGAATAAAGTCGCGAGATGCGGCCGAGTCGAAATCTTCGGTTGCACAGATGGTACTTAAGGAATGGACTTTGATTGAGAAAGCTAGAGATTCAGTTTTCAAATTTGAAGTAGGCTACCTTTCAAATCTTATGGCCACTCTCAGAATTGAGCCAGAAGTGCAAGTTAGAATCAAGACACTTCAGTCAGTAGATCTAGCAATTCAAAAGATCCTACAAGAAGATGCAGATAAGAGAAAACCTGACTTTCAGATTTCTGATGATGGAACACTGAGGTTCCGAGGACGATTGTGTGTACCTGACAATGCAGAGCTTAGAGAAGATATCTTATCAGAAGCTCATCGTAATAGTTACAGCATTCATCCTGTTAGTACAAAAATGTATCAGAATCTGCGTCAACACTATTGGTGGTCAGGTATGAAGGTGGACATCGCCAAGCATGTCGCCAAGTGTTTGACATGTCAGCAGGTCAAAGCTCAACATTGCAAGCCGGGAGGATTTTTGCAACCTCTCGAGATTCCCGAATGGAAATGGGAACATATCACGATGGACATCGTGACAGGCTTACCAAGGAGTCAAAGAGGCAATGACTCTATTTGGGTAGTGGTTGACAGACTGACAAAATCGGCTCACTTTATTGCAGTACGAAAGGACCTTGATTTGGACAGGCACGCAGACTTGTATGTGCGTCAGATAGTTCGTCTGCATGGAGTGCCAGTGACGATTACATCAGACCGAGACCCGAGGTTTACAGCTGCATTTTGGAAAAGCTTGCAGAGTGCTTTGGGAACGAAGGCTGCGATGCAAGTCACGGCCTATCATCCTCGAGACGGATGGCGGTCCCGAGAGGACAATTCAAACCCTTGAAGACATGTTACGAGCTTGCGTGTTGGATTTCAAGGGAAGCTGGGAGGAACAGCTTCATCTTGTTGAGTTCGCCTACAACAACAGTTACCAGCAGAGCATTCGGATGGCTCCTTTTGAAGCTTTGTATGGCAGAGCGTGTAGAACGCCAGTATGTTGGGATGAAGTCGGGGAACGAAAAGTCACAGGCCCAGAGTTGGTTCAGCCGATCGATGGATGTAGTTGCGATCATCGGATGCAGATTAAAGACCGCTCAGAGTCGTCAGAAAAGCTACGCCGATAAGCGTCGAAGGCCATTGGAATTCCAAGTTGGTGATCACGTCTTTCTGAAGGTGTCACCAATGAGGGGTACTTCGCGCTTTAGCAAGAAAGGAAAGCTGAGTCCAAGGTACGTAGGTCCATTTGAGATTCTTGAAAGAATTGGGATCCTAGCGTATCGTCTTGCATTACCGCCGAGACTGGCGCAAGTGCATGACGTCTTTCACGTGTCGATGTTAAGGAAGTATGAGCCTGACTCGACCCACGTGCTCAATTTTGAAGAATTGGACGTGGACGATAGAGTGTCGTACGTTGAAAGCCCGGTTCAGATTGTAGATCGCAAAGAGCAAGTTCTGCGCACCAAGACCATTCCATTGGTCAAAGTGGTCTGGCAACACCACGGCACTGAAGGAGCAACTTGGGAAAGTGAAGAATCGATGAGACGACTGTACCCCCACCTTTTTGTTTAAGATGTGTGATAGGTTTAAATTTCGAGGACGAAATTTTTATAAGAAGGAGAAGAGTTGTGACATCCGATTTTCGAGTCGATTTCGATGAAATGAAATGGGCTTTTCATCGATGTGTCTATAGCCATTTTCTCTGAGTTGGCCACTCACGAGTTAACTAGCGCATTAGGTAAAGCGTTAAGGAATCTAAATACAATGATAGACATGAGAATTCGACCGGAATCGATTCGACCGTGCTAATCTGCAAGGGTCATTACGGCACCGTCAAAATGAATCGAGACCGGAGATAGGTCGATTCGATAGAGATATGTGATTAGTGCGTGGGTGATTCCACCTAATTACAAAACTTCGTCGAACGGTGCTAGACCGATTTTTCTGTCATTTTTGTACCATGTGTATACAGTATTTGAAATCTCGAGATTTTCACGATAATCGAGATTTGCCAATGTGTCGAAGATGTACATTGTGGCTCGAAAATAATCGACCACGAGTCAATTGTATTAAAAGTTCCTAAAAGCTACCTGGTAGATTGGGACGCGCTAAAATCACGTCGAATTTGAAATTAACCGCGAAATTGAAATTTCGATTTGAAATTGAAAGTTTTGCCGTGTCACGATTCATTTTAGGAACATCGACTCACTTTCCGAAATTTTTTTGGAGATTCCGAGATTTTTACGGAAAATCGATTCGGAAATTGAATGGAGATTCGGACGGGCTCATTTGAAGGAAACTTTGATGTGCAAGCCGAGCTGCTGGGTGATGGGAATTTATGGACATGTGTGGGATTTTTCTTCGATAAAATTGGACTTCGAAATTGAGAATTTGAGGATGAAATTGAATTCTAAAATCAGTGAAATTCGGAGCTATGGTTTAGGGACTGAATTTAGCATCAATTGGGTTAATTTTTGGATTATATTTGTTAGAAAGAAAATGGGGACATGGTGATATGCATGAAGACCAAAGGGGGGACCAAGCATTAAAGGATCAAGATATTTTCCTTGACTTTTCTTCCTTAGCTGCAGCTTCCTTCGCACGCCAGTCCACCGCCTCCTTCCCTTCGTGCGACGTCTTCGGCTTCAATCTTCCTCTTCTTTGCAGCTTCATCCCTTCGTTTCACTATCTCTGCTACTTGCCGAAGCCAATCCCACCATCTTCGGTCTTCCTTCTCATCATTTCTTTTTCATTTCACGTTTACTTCTCCACTCACCGAATCACCCCACCATTTGCCATCTTCCTCGTGAAATTCTCCTCGCACCAAAGCCCACGCGTCCGAAGCTCCATTTGCTTCGGTCAAAACCCCAACCGAAGGCCTCCATTGTTGACTTCAAAGCCCACACGTCCAGCTTCAAGCGAGCAGTCCATCACCCGCACGACCAGCCCGTTGAAGACCACCGAATTCTTCTCTGCCGATTTGCCAACGCTAGCTTCGCTCAGTCCTCCAAGACCGAAGCCAGCCGCGGCTTCCAACGAACTCAGCCGAGTTCGTGAGTTTCTTTTTGTGGTTTTTCAGTCAGTCCGAACTCCTGTTGGCCTCGCCGTGAGTTCGAGTCTCGGCCGCCGTTGCGCTTGCCGTCGCCGTGAGCCAATTTTCGGGCTTAACCGGTGAGTTGCGTTCTAATCCTTTATTAGTGGGCTAATGACACTTAGAGGTGTGTTAGTTAGCTAATTTGTGGATTAATTATGTTGATTAGGTTTAGGATGGCTTAGTTAGATTAAGTATATAGTTAGTATTTAGTTAGTGTAATTAGTTTAGTTAGGTGGATTAGTTAGGAATTAGTTAGTTTATTTAGTTAGTGCACTTAGATTAAATTAAATAGGATGGTTAGATTTAATTGTTAGTTAGATTATTTAGTTTAGTTAATTTAGGTTAATTCAATTAAATGCTTTAAATTTATTTATTTTGTAATTTATTTAATTATTAATTATTTTCCGGAAATTAGTAGGATAGCCACTGACCGGAATTTCGTGCTGATTGCAATGGTGTGTTCAATTTCTGCAATTGGATGTTAATTCGTGCAAATTGAGTGCTGATTGGAATTTTGAGTATTTAATTCCAAAATTGTGAATTTCCAATATTTATTCAGAAATCCCAGGTGTCGGGTTTTGACACCGAAAATGGTTTTATGTACTATATAAACCAGTGGGATTTTAAATTGGAGGATATCAGTTTTTCTAGTGTGAATTGACCATGTACCCACACACGGCTATTTTATCGTGTATTTCTAATATGAAGAAAATAGGCCAGGTTCACTATTTTAATTGAGGCATTTGAGTGCAATGCACAGTGTCCTGAGCCGAGATTGATTGGTCGTGTGTTGGTTAAGAGAACCAGTCTCGAGCAATTATGCCGGACGTTACTAAATCCCTTTTCGGGTTACCCATGCATTAGGGTAGCTGGTCGCAGTAGATTCTGGACCTACGCCCCTTCGAGGAAGCCGTCTAATTGAGAGACGTTGCCGTGCTCACGGGGGAGACGACGCCTGGCAATGCCAGAAGACCGCCAATAGAGTTGGCCATACCCTTGAGGGGTGTAATTAACAATTGGAACGCATGATTATTGAGTTTGATGCACCCGATTATGAGACTAAAACTGTGTGGCATGGAATGGGACGTGTCATAACGGTTTGGCCTTATAATCGGGACCCCGGTGATTAATTGAATTGATGAGGTGTTCCGTTGTTATATGCATTAATTATATGCATTGCGATATGAACTATACTGACGTGCAGGAAAGGAAACTGAGGCAAGGTAAGTCCTCCGTGCCAATTGAGTGATTGTGTGGTTAGGACTCTTCTAGGTGTATTTCCTCCTAATCGGGGCTTAGACCGTGAACTTGCTGAGATTTATATCTCACCCCGTCGTGGGCTTAAAATTTTCAGGACCGTAGAGGGAGGACCTGGAGCTAAGCTGAGGTGACCTGAAGAGTAGGTCGGATAGGACATCCTCTTTTTGAGAACTGGTCTTTTGGTTATAGACTTGTGTGAAAGACTCAGTATGTTTATAAAGTGTGGTTTGTTTGTTAATGTGATGTCCTGCTTTTCTATCCCAAGATAGTTATTGTCAGGGGATTTGTTATTTGCTTCCGCATGTGCAATAAAAATCAATGGGTCGGCGACTCGTCCTGGGAAGTTGCACAATTTTTATCGACCAGAGAGGGATAGGCATGCGCTCGGGGTTCGGGGCGTGACAATATGAATATTATCTATTGAGACATACATTCTAATTTAATCCTTGTGTATGAGCTCTTTCCTTAATTGTGACTATATTGGTCAACTCGGCATGATGTAAAGCATACTGTAGTTTTCTTTAATGAGAATCTCTCAATTGCTTCTAACTTCATTGAAGCATGTTGTGAAAAGAAAAAAAGCATCAGCAATCTTTGCCAAGTTTAATTTTATATAGGAAAAAATCTATTAATAATGGAATGAATCATCATCCAATGGAAATTTTCATGTCATGCATTGTAAACATTGTCTTATTCTCCATTATCAAGCAAAACAAAAATCCTAAATATGCTTTCAACACTGAGAGGAATGATTAGTTATTGATTTATTATATGATAAGTGATTGCCAATTGATGAAACTAAGATAAGAAGTGTGATTAGCAGCACAGTATATGAGTCATGTGGTCTGATAGAAAATATATTCCTGCATAAAAGTATCAAGAATGTGACATTGACTCTAATTCACTTTCTCTGAATTTAGACACTGGGATTGCATCCTGAAAATTGTTCTTATAAAGAGAAAAGATGGTTGTTAGCAATCTTGCGGATTCAGACACCAAAGCAAGGATTTGCCTCCCCAATTCCACCAATAGTGCTGACACTAGAAACCTAAAGGCATCAAATTTAGCGGATGCTCCTGGGTGTCGCGACTTCGATTTAAGGGTATTGCCTAAAGGACAGACCTAAGGTTTGTGATTAGGTGTGGGTTTTCCAAAGTCTATACCTGCATCACATTGGGAGTCTAGCCTATTAGGGTCGGCTAGAAACTAGTAAGAGATATGAGTGTACCTCAACTAGAGAATTTAGTTCAGGAACTTAATTACACTAATTGACCAGTTAGTGCCATTTCGATATCTAATCTTGTCCATTTTAACAAAATGATTTTTGGCAAGCAGTTTGAATTAATTTTATACCCAACCACTAACATATGAGGTGATCATGCGGGTGCACAATTATTAAAGTAACAATCATAGTTATCATATAGTAAAATTAACACATGCCACTAAATAATTGCAAACATAGATAAACAAGTAAATTAAACATGCAATATAATCAATATACGAACAATTAAAGGCCTAAATACACTATAAAGGCAATACATGTCATTTCTAATCAAAACTTACGTTTTTTGGATTATTGAAATTTTTTAATTTTTTTCTAAATTTTAAATTTTAAATTTTTTTTAAATATTATTTTAATATTATAATAATATAATATATTTAAAACGAACAAGGTCAAATCCCCAGGTTGGGTCTGACCCGGTTTGGTGCAAAAGGCCCGGGATTGGGCCAGAGGACCCGAACCCGGACTGAAATGGGCCAGGCGGCCCAAGCAAAGAAAAACCGCTTAGGGCCGGGCTTGATATGCGAGCCCGTGGTTCGGTCTAATTTTTTTAAAAAAAGAACCCACGTGCAAAAACAGCCCAAGCCCGACTCAAGTATGCCCTGCCCAATAAGCCAAAAACCCTACCCGGTTGACTGGACCCGGCCCGATTCGAGTGACCCAAATTCTGGAGCCCTCGGGTTCAGTGATCCGCGGCACCAGAGGGATTAGCTGGGACGTGGATGGTAGTGATGGGCTTGACGACAGCGGAGATGCGGCGGATGGCGACGTCGACGCTCGGAGGGCTGCAGGCGAGACGAGGCACAGTGGTGATTGGCGGAGACGCGGCCGGGAGCAGCAGCACGGAGGCGCAGGCTGATGTGAGGCTCACTTGGCGGTGGAGCGACGACCAACCCAGATCTTCCGTCATCAGGACTCAGCGGTGACTAGCGGAGACGCGGCCGAGGCGCGTGGTGGCTCGACGACCGTTTTTGGCGTCGCGGGAGGGTGCTCGTTCAGAGGTGCAGGTGCGACAGCAGTCCGGCAAAAGGGAGCGGCGAACCAGCAGCAACGGTGGCTCGAAGTGCAGGCGTGGGCATCGGTGCTTGGAGGCAGCAGTGCAAAAGTGTGACTAGATGCTTCAAATAAGTATGTCAACCACCGGGCCAGGTTAAGCTTTACGTTTGAACATTGCATACGTTTCAAATGTTAATTAACTAATGTCTTAAGTTGTGCCCGAGCCAATTGACTTATTTAAAGAAATTATCAGAGCTTTCTTCAATGTTGTTATGTAGCACAAATGGAACTAAAGGACTGAAAATTAAAATATCATAAAGGAAAAATACAGTATGTTCATTCCATGTATGTGCATTCCATACTGAGAAAGAATAAAAAACCTATACCTGACTTCAGAAATGACAAAAGACAGAAGTCAAAAATCTGTTGACAAATGAATCTCAGTTTGCAAAATTCCACTCTATACAACTCGACATGAACAATGAAGAATACCCTCCAGCAAAATTGCGCCATGCTTATTCATGCACTTAAGAACACTTGTAACTAATCACAGCTATGAGCCTATAAATAAGCAGGAAATCTAAATCATCCTGTTCCTTGAGTACGTAATAACTGCAAGTCAAAGTAGGAATCTCTGTTATCATTTGCAAAAATGGCAAGATCGGCTAAAAGGATCGGCAGAAGCCGGCCTGATAAAGAAGCTCTGTTTATATCCACTATGGATCACTTATATCCACTATGGATCACACATACAATTAACTGGGACTACCGGCGACATAACCATGGCAGAGGATTCAATTTTCCCGTACACATTAACATCTGAGTAAATACCTAGAGCACATGCATTTATCCTAAAGTTGTCTCAAAATGACAATACTTGTAGAAAATACTGCCGATTCAGTATTTCCTCGACATGAATAGTCACTGCGAGAGAGACACTTTTCTACTTCTTTTATATCAGCGAATTTGCTCTAAAAGACCGTGTTAAGTATGTCTCAATTGCACTGCCAACTGAGCCAGGCCATTTCAAGTTGAGCACTCCAACTCGAAGGTCAATGAAATTGCTGATGATCAGCAAATGAATTGACTTCAAACATGCGGTCAACTCCTCATCGACATCTACTCCCCCTTCGTTCCCTACAAAGCTCATCAAGAGCTTCGGAGAGGGGGTCCACTTCTACCGAAAACTCAGAACAATCGGTCACTTTCCACACACATCCCGAGCAACCGAACTCCCCCGTAATTCAGGCCAGCACAGTCCAATCTTCTCGCCGTTTCCGCAAGATCGCATATGATTCTCCATTCATATAATCAAAGAGCAGTATTTCACACACATCAGTTTAACAACACTGATGCGTGCTCTGTTGAGATTTGGCTATGTCGTATAGTTGTCTTGCTGTTGTGGCTAGCTGAGGGGGTGGGAGAGAGAGAGAGAGAGAGAGAGAGAAGGGTGATCTAAGATAAGTGAACATGATTACCAATCAGACACGGATTTGAAGGGGAGTACTTTTCTTCCCTATGGTGTTGGACTTTTGAGGAGGGTGTCGGAAGTCTCTGCTGTGCCCCTAAAGTTTGTACCCAGTGTTAGACACCTAAATTTTATTATTTTACTTAAAACTTAATAGCATATAAAATTATGAATTAGTCGCTAAAAAAGAAGAAGAAAAAACAAGGAAAAAAATCATTGAAAAGATATTGTGTTTTCACTATTGCATTGCACATTGAATGGTCTTTCCTTAATTTCTTCCAAAAAATTCGTCATCAAAAAGAAAAAAAATTAATTAAGAATTTATCAAAAGAAATTAATTTAAGAAAAAAAAAAGGAAAAGAAAAGAGACAACGTGGAAGGGGCCGAGCCAGGGTAGCCGGCCCTCTTTTTTCCTCCCCTTTCCCCTTTACCAGGGCCCACGCCAGCCTGCCTTCTTCCTCCTCCATCTTCGCGCGGGAAACCCTAGAGAGAAGAGCAACAAAAGAAAAACAGGGAATAAAATCGAGAGCTTAGCAGAGAGAGCAGGAGCGAAAGAGAGAGAGAGAGGGAGCTGGAGAAGACTCGCCGTCGCCGTTCCTGCCACCGTTGCCACCTGACCAACCGCGGTCACCGCTGTCTCGCTGGAACCCAGATCTGGAGCAGAGGCGTTGGTGTGAAAGAGCAACATAGCAGAAGAGAAGAGAGAGAAGGAATAGAGGGTAGGAGGGCAGCGGCGGCGCTGCCGGATGCCATCCAAGTCGAGCCGCCGCCCTCCTGCCCATCGCCGTCCGAGCTCGCTGCCTCAACATCGCCGACGCCACAGCGGCCACTAGCAGCTTGAAGCCGTGACGTCGTTGCAGCACCTGCAGCCGCGATGATCGCCGTGCCAGCAGCCCTATCTCTCCGCTGCCGTCGCAGCACTAGCCCAGCCCCATCGCGGCACTAGCCCAGCGCCGCCGCCATTCGGCCTCCCACGTCACCACGAAACTGCTCGCCTGTCACCACCGCTCCACCAGCAACCAACGCCTCTGCCCAATGCCGTTCGAATTGCCGCCCAGTCAATGAACCTTTTTGTTCTGGACAGAGTGAGTGAGTGTGATGAATTGCAGGTTAGAGCTTTTATGTTTTGTTATTAATTTTATTTCTTATTTTTTGGCTTAGACAGAACTAAATTTCCATGTTAGTAACAGAGAGTTCATGAAAAACTGCTATTTGGGGACTGTAGTCACAAGGAAAATTCTATACTTGGAAAATACTTGAATCTCAATGTTATTCTATTGCACATTTGGTCCCAAAAAACACACAAACAAAGAGAAGGGAATTCCTAAGACCAATAAAGTAATGTTATAGACAAATAAACAGAGAAACTGGTTGCTTGAAAGTGAGAAGCTGAAATCCATATTGACCGCTCACCTTTCGAACCGATATGAAGTGCAAGACAATATTTTGGATCTTTAGGACGAGACTATGATGATCAAACATGGACATGCCGGATACTTCAAATTTAGCAGACAATTAAGCTGTGTAGGCAGGGATTCAGAAGTTTTTCAAAAAGTGTCCAAGGCCAAAGCTGGAGAAAGTCGCAAGTTGGCATCTTTGGATATCCTATGCTATGGCAAAATATATGAGCTATTGATTTGTAGTGTTTAACTAAAAGCTAGCTTATTCATTCATTGTTGAGGTTAAAGCGCGGAATACGTAGGCATGTATTGAACTGCCAAAAGCATTGCAATCTGCACATTCATCTATAGGCATGTGCCGGAAACTAAGCCAACTTACACATAGACTTGCCCAATAATGTGGACGCCACTACAAAAATCAACTCTAAAATCGGAAGCAAATACGAACCGTGTATTTGCAGGAGACTGATCAGTACCAAATAAGTAGTCTGCGTTAGAAAAGGATCATTTGAAATCTGTGTTCGGACAAGATTAAGAAAGTAAGATGTTGCCAATTTACCATAATCTACTCTCCCCATTTAAAGATATCACCACAGTGAAAACTTCATAGAAGAAAATTAAAGACAGAACCGGGCTTCAAAAGAATTCCATCACTATATCCTTTTCTACAGATAAAAAATTTTCTGTTGGTCACTGAAAAACAACAATGCTAGTTCAAGATTATGTCTAATTTGCCTTGCGAAGAACGCTAAAGTGGAACTTGTTAAGAAAAGGATCCCAGTATATTCCGACCTCATCGCCAGCCACCAACCCCTCCGTTTCACGAACTCCTTGATCCAACTCCCCTTGAGGACGTAGCACCCAGACGACGCCCAAAACACGAACACCAGTCGATGCTCAGAGCACGTGTCCATGTCCCTCACGATGACGTCGGCCCCCTTACCGCTCTCGACTTGCCTCACTGTCTCCTCGTTCATCCATCGGAGAAAGTGGCTCTTCACAAAGTCCCGCCTGATCAAGAACCTCGACAGGTGACCCAGATCGCTTTGCGTAAGCCTCTTCTTGATCTTATAAGGGTCGAAGAGCAGCGTCAACTCTGTGGAAACTTCCTCGGCATCACATCCTGAGGCCTCTTTCTTTCCCTTCTGCGCTCTACTGTACTTCGCCTTCTTCTCCACAATTAAGGATTCGGCATTGGTAAGTGAGGCCATGGATTTTCTCTTCAGTTGGGCAGGAACAATTTCTTGACGAGGGCCGCCGACTTCCTTTGTGTTCTGATCAGGTGCGAGGGGGAAGACCTCGCGAGCGACCACCACTCCTGTAGACGAAATACCTCTGACCCCCTCGTCGCCATTCTTCTCCTTATTGTGCAGATAAGAAAGGCACGAGCATGACGAAGAGTCCATTGATGCCGGCAAGTGGACCTTGCTTCTCAGGTGGTTGCCAATGGGTTTCTTCTCGCGATCCTGCAGATAAGAAAGGCGCGAGAACAAAGAGTCCGTCAATGGTGGCGAGTGGACCTCGCCTCTCAGGATGTCGCCGATGGGAGGCGATTTGGGGCCCAAGAAATCGTTGAGCTTCATGGGTTTCTGGTTGAAGAAACAGAAAAACACTCCGCGAGAACAACAAAGGGCAACAGGGTGCGAAGAAATTCAGAGAGAGCGAAAGACAGAAGAAAGACAACGTTGGAGAGAGGATAGAAACAAAGAGGAAATATATAGTTTACCGTTGGAAATGGCATGGCTTGGAGAGCGCGCTGAGAAGTGAGTTTCTTTCCTAATTCGAGTCAGATTAAGATTAGTAAAATAGGAAATAATTTCAAGATTCAAGATTGAAGATGGATTCCCTGTGTAAACTATAATATCGCAAACTCTTTAATTATTCTAAATAATGAGTTGAAGATAACTTCCTGTTAGATCTATGCTATGAACGAGCTTCTTCTTTTTGTTACATTATTATCATCACGTAATAGGACGGAATTTCAAAAGGCTGGAAATTTTGTTTGATTTATTTTAACAAAAGAAAGATTTTGAAATGTATATAATAATGAGTTTATAAAAAAAAAAAAAAACGGATGTAAGTTTTTTTATCTTTGTCTTTTTTTTTAGTATCAATTTGTTCTCATTGCTCAAGTGACACTTTCCTATACTAGTTAAATTATTTGTTTCCTATATGAGGTTTTATTTGAATACGTTGTAGGGATAATACCACAAAAAACTTTAAATTGTACCCATTATAACATCAATAATCGAAACTTTTCTTTTGTAACAACATCAATAATCTTGAATTAGTATTTCCTTTAGTCAGTGATGAAAAGGAAATTTTTAATTTTCAGAAAAAAAGGTTAATGGTATGGAACTTTATTATTGCATGCAATTGGGCTATCTCTATCTTCCTTAGAAATTCAATTTTTTAGTAGTGTTCTTATGAAAGCCAAATCATCTTTGATTATATCAAGTCTTTTTTTTCCTACTGTGGTGAATATAAAAAATATAATGTCATGTATATATATATAAAGTGACGTTCTAATAGACTAGATGCTCGAATTATTTCCAAGAAATTGAATTCATCCTTGTTATGTGGAAAATCCTAAATAGTCCAAAATAATACATGAAAAATAAGGACTACAAAAGTTCAATCTCTACCAAAGTTTCATTTAAAAAAAAAAAAACAATAAAGAATGTGCCATAGCTTGATTAGGTTCTATTAGTTTTGTGAAAAATATTCACTGAAAAATATTTGAAAATAGTCATTTATATCATTAAAAAAATAAACATTAAATATTTTCATCATTTTCGGCCAAAAAAATATTTTCGTCATATGGGAAAATATTTAGATATAATTTATTATCGATAATGAATTTTATTATCTAATTTTTTCAAATAATAATAAAATATATAAAAAATAATTTTTAAATTATTTATTTTTCTAAAATAAATAGGGCTTCATCAATATAAAAGAGTGACTGTATTCGATCCCACTGACATATCTCCTCCTATACAAATAGCTCCACCCATTACTCCATACATTGACCTAATATCTTTTATGGTTATGTAAGTGAGAAAAAAAAGTGAAAAAATATATAGAAATACTTCATAAGAAAAAGAAAGTAAGCAAATATCAATTCGGAAATGAGGATATAGCAACAGAGATGGGTAGAAATTATAATTCAGTTTATTTTTCGATGAATAAATAATTTGAAAATATATATATTTTAAAATGATTGATTATATTATTTAAAAAAAATTAAAAAATGAAAAAAATATTTTTACCATTGGTGAAAATGTTTTCATTGGTGAAAATGTTTTGATATAATTATCATTGATATAAAAATATTATTTGCTAATTATTTAGAGTAATACCGTTGATTACGACACGAGTAGAAGATGTGATAGCCATTACGTAACACTTGCTGATGTGAAGAGCCTAATAGCTCACGTGTTACCAATTATAATTTTTTTCTTTTGATCAAGTTCCTTTCCTTCGCAAAAAAATTAAAAAAAAAATGATTTTTTTATAAATATAATTACTTATATTATTTTAAATAATTTTTAAATAATTTATTCATTATCAATAATAATTATGTCTAAACATTTTCGGTGGCTATAATCATAGTGGTTGTTCATTTATTTTTGTCACGATATGAATGATTAAAAAAAAATTTCAAATAATTTATTTTATGAAAGAAATAGAGCTTCAATTTCTTCCCATATCTCTCACTCTATCCTCTTTTGCTAGTTTATCCTTACTTTTTTTTTTTTTTTACTTTCTTACTTACTTAATTTTAGAAATAGGGAAAAAAATACCAACAACCCTAAAATGTTTACTATGATACCTTTATGTCAAACATTTTTTTGTAACATAAAACTCCAAACTTATCCTCATATGACACTTAATCCAAAATTTTCTAAATGACACAAAAAACTATAAACAACACATTTACCGCAAATTATTTTTTTATAATATCAAAAACCCCAAACTTGTAGTTATATGACACATTTACTTCAAATTTTGAGGTGAATGTGTCATATGGATACAAGTTTAAAATTTTTGGTGTCACAAAAATTTTGGTATAACTTGAGGTAAATGTGTTACATGGATGTAAGTTTGGAATTATTTGTGTCACAAAAAAAAAAAGTTTGACATTGAGTATAGTTTAGAGTTTTTGGAGGCTTTTTTCCTAAAAAATAATAGGACCATGTACTTCTTGGGTGGAGCTATCTGCGAAGGAGGAGGTGTTAGTGGGATTGAATTTTATTTCTACTAAATTAATTATTTTACTTTAAGCCCCATTTATTTAGCAAAAAATAAATAATTTAAAAATATCTTTTTAAAAAAACCGTTGCTCCTATTGCTTAAAAATTTTAGTCAATGAAAATGTTTTCATTATCAACAATAAGTTATGTTTAAATATTATCGCAAGTGATGAAAATTTATATATGTTTTTGAGCGATATAAGTGATAATTTTACAATATTCTCCGAATGATTCATTTTCTGTTAAACAAACAAAACCTACTCTCTCTTTTTCTTTTTAAGAAATGCAACTTTAGTAGAGAAGAAACATTTGCAGTCCTTACTTGCTGGCGGTCAACATGTATTATTTTGGACTATAAAGAATTTTGAACATGACAAGGAAGAATTCAATTTTATCCCAATTTCCGAGAAATAATTTGAGCATCTAATCTATTGGAACGTCACATTATAAAATGTAAACATATATATGAAATTAATTTTTTTTATACTCACCACAGCGGGAAAAAAAAGACTCAAAAAAATAAATTAAAGACACCCTAACTTTCAAAAGAACATTTATCATGAATTGAATTTTTGAAGAAAATAATGATAGCCGATTGCACATAAAAATAAAATTCTATGCGTAACAATAAATTTTTTTCTAAGGATTACAAACTCCTCCCAAAAGAAATAATAATTCAAGATTATTAATGTTACAAAGAAAATTTGATTATTGATGTTACGGAATGCATACTTTAGGATTTCTTGAGGTATCATCCTTATAACATATTCAAGTAAAACCTTATAGGGCACAGATAGTTTAACTAGAACAAGATAGTGTCCTTCTAAAAAAATGTGAACAAATTGATTAAAAAAAGAAGAAGGAAAATATAAAATAAGCTTATGATATCCCTTTCCAATGCGGTCTCTTTTCTTTATTTTGTGTAATTTTTTGTAATGTAACTACCCATGTTTTTTATAAGCTCATTATTATAAACATTTTAAATTCTTTCTCTTGTTAAAATATATCATTTTTTTTCCAGCCTTTTAAAGTTCCGTCCCATTGCATGATGAAAAAAATGTAACAAATTAGGAAATCAATCTTGAATCTTGAAACTATTTCCTAATTTACTAATCTTAACCTGACTCGAATTCGGAAATAACATCTCACTCCTCCGCACACTCTCGAAACTTGACTCCAAAGCCATCCCAATTCCAACGGTAAAATATATATTTTCCTCTCTGCCTCCGCGTCCTCATCGTCCTCTGTCTCTCTATTCTCTCCAACGTTGTCCTTCTCTCTTTCGCTCTCTCTAAATTCCTCTGAACCGCGTTGCCCTTTGTTGTTCTTTCGAAGCACTTTCCTGTTTCTTTCGCCAAAAACCCTTGAAGTTCATCGATTTCTTGGGCCCCAGATCACCTGCCATGGGCAACATCCTGAGAGGTGATGTCCGCTCGCCGCCATTGATGGGCTGTTCATCGTCGCGCGTTTCTCATCTGCAAGATCACGAGCAGAAACCCGTTGGCGACCACCTGAGAAGCGAGGTCCACTCGCCGCGGTCGATGGACTCTTACTCGTGCCTTTCTTCTGTGCACGATCAGGAGAAGGATCGTGACGAAGGAGCCAGAGGTACTTCGTCTGCAGGAGTCCCCGTCGCGCCTGATCGGAACACGAAGGAAGTTGGCGGTCCTCCTCAAGAAATCGTTCCTGCCCAACTGAAGCGAAAATCCGTGGCCTTACCTACCGATGCCGAAACCTTAATTGTGGAGAAGAAAGAGAGGTGCAAGAGAACGCAGAAGGGAAAGAAAGAGGCCTCAGGATGTGACGCCGAGGAAGTTTCCACGGAGTTGACGCTGCTCTTCGACCCTTATAAGATCAAGAAGAGGCTTACGCAAAGCGATCTCGGCCACCTGTCGAGGCTCTTGATCGGGCGGGACTTCGTGAAGAGCCACTTTCTCCGGTGGATGAGCGAGGAGACAGTGAGGCAAGTCGAGAGCGGCAAGGGGGCCGACGTCATCGTGAGGGACTTGGACACGTGCTCTGAGCATCGACTGGTATTTGTGTTTTGGGCGTCGTCTGGGTCGTACGTCCTCAAGGGGGGTTGGATCAAGGAGTTCGTGAAACGGAGGGGCTTGGCAGCTGGCGATGAGGTCGGGATATATTGGGAGCCTAGTGCTAGCGAATTCCACTTTAGCCTCCTCCACAGAGCGAATCAGGCTTGATCTTGATCTAGTTTTTTTCTTTTTTTTTGGTTGACCAACAGGAAAATTTTGATCTCTACAAAAGGATATTAGTGATAGAATTCTATTGTATGCAATGACACTGTCTCTCAGGAAATTTGATTCTTGGTGAATGCTTCTTTTGAAGCCTGGTTCTGTCTTCAATATTTTTGTGAGAGTTTTTCACTGTGGTAATATCTTTGAGTGGATGAAATTGATTTTTGTAGATTGGCAACATCTGACTTTCTAAATTCTGTCTAAGCACAAATTTTAAGTGATCCTTTTTTAAGACGAACTTCTTATTTTGTAATGATCGATGTGACTCTAATTTCCTATTATATAAATAGGCCTTCTGCGAATAGAGTTTAGTTTTGTAGTAGCGGCCGCATTACCAGGCAAGTCTATGTATAAGTTGGCTTGGTTTACACCACATGCCTATAGATGAGTGTGCAGATTGCAATGCCGTTGACTATACAATACATGCCCACATATTTTGCGCTTTCGCCTCAACAGTGAATGCATAAGCTGGTTTTTAGTCACTGTTTCATCAAGATGTTTCTACTGAACTGTCCAGATCAACAGCTCTCTGATGTTTTGCCATAGCATAGGATATCCAAAGGTGCCAAAGTTAACTACTTGCGGCTTTCTCCAGCTTTGGCCTTGGACACTTTTTGAAAAATTCCTAAATCTCTGCCTACACAGCTTAATTGTCTGCTAAATTTTAAGTATCCGGCATGTCCGTGTTTGATAATCATGAAAAGTCACATTGTCCTAAAAATCCAAAAGATTGTCTTACACTTCATATCGTTTCGAAGGTGAGCAGTCAATATGGACTTCAGCTTCTCACTTTCAAGCAGGCAGTTTGTCTGTTTATTTGTCTGTAACATTACTTTATCGGTCTTAGGAATTCCCTTTTCTTTGTTTAAGTGTTTTTTTGGACCAAATGTGCAATAAAATGGCATTGAGATTCAAGTATTTTCCAAGTACAGAATTTTCCTTGTGGCTACAATCCCCAGAGAGCATTTTTTCATGAACTCTGTTACTAAAATGGAAATTTAGTTATTTGTCTAATGCCAAAAAATAAGAAATAGAAGTAATAACAAAGCATAAAAGCTCTAACCTGCAATTCATCACACTCACTCACTCTGCCTGGAACAGAAAGGTTCGTTGACTACGCCGGTTTAACAACAGTAATGCCGGCTCTGTTGAGATTCGGCTCTGTTGAGATTTGGCTCTGTCGTGTAGTTATCTTGCTATTGTGGCAAGCTGGCTGTGAGAGAGTGAGAGAGAAGGGTCATCTAATTTCAGTGAACATGATTACCAATCAGACGGGAAAATTGTCCAAAAAGTCCTAAACCTATTGCAGTTTTGCCAATTTAGTCATAAACATTTTAACTTTGCCAATTGAGTCATAAACATTTTAACTTTGCCAATTGAGTCATAAACCTTTTCACTTCTTGCCAATTCAGTTCATCAGGCCAATTTTGGCTGGAAAATGCTAACGTGGACGCTGGCGGTGCTACGTAGGACTGCCGGCGTTGACATGGACAAATTTTAATAATTTTTTAATATTTTTAATATTTTTTGAACTTTTTTTTCTGTTTTTTTCCTTCTTTTTTTTTTTTTTCTTTTTGGCTTTTTCCGGTGGCCGGCCACCGGTCACCGGCGATGGTCGGCCAGTTGGCCTCGCCTACCACAGGCGAGGCCTGGCCAAGCGACGGCAACCCCCGGCGATGGCCGACCTTGCCAGATCTAGCGAGGGGAGCCCTCGCTGGGGGTCGCCCTCGCCCAGGTGAGTGTCAGCCTCGCCCCTGGCCGGGTGAGTGAGCTGGCCACCGGCCACAGGCCAATGCCCAGCCAGCCAAGGGCGAGGGCTGGTCTCGCCAAATCTAGTCTAGGCGAGTCCAACGCTTGATTGGGCAAGAGCAAGCCTTGGCAAGGCCAACCCTCTTCCCTAGCCGGCCGGGCATCGGCCTATGGCCTATGGCCAGCCGTCGCCCGCTCGGCCAAGGGCGAGGCCGACGCTCCCTTGGGCGAGGGCGACACCCAGCGAGGGCTCCCCTCGCCAGATTTGGCGAGGCCGGCCCTCACCGATGCTTGCCCTTGCCCAGGCTAGCATCACCTTTGGCTGGCCGGGCATCGGCTAGCCACCGCGAGGCTGACGCTTGCCTAGGCGAGGGCGACCCCTGGCGAGGGCTCCCCTCGCCAGATCTAGTGAGGTCGGCTCTCGCCGGGGCCAAGGCGCCCTCGCCAGGGGTCACCCTCGCCCAACCGGGTCTCGCCTATGGCGGGCAAGGCCAGCTTGCCGGCTGTGGCCGATGGCCGGCCGTCGCCTTTGGCCGTTGGCTGTGGCCGATGGCCGGCCATCGGAAAAAGCCAAAAAATAAAAAAATAAAAAAAAATCAAAAATATTTAGAAAATATTTTAAAATTATTAAAAAATTATCCACGTCAACGCCGACAGCCCTACGTGGCATCGCTAGCGTCCACGTTAACATTTTCTAGCTAAAATTGGCCGGATGGAGTGAATCGGCAAGTGAAAAGGTTTATGACTCAATTGGCAAAGTTAAAAGATTTATGACTGAATTGGCAAAACTGCAATAGGTTTAGAATTTTCTGGACAATTCTCCCCCAATCAGACAAGGGAAGTACTATTCTTCCCTATGGTGTTGGACTTTTGAGGAGGGTGTCGGAAGTCTCTGCTGTGCCCCTAAAGTTTGTACCCAAGAACATACGCTAAATATGGTGCCTTTAGATTTTTACAGTCAGCACTATCGGCGGAATTGGTGGGGCAAATCCTTCCTTTGGTGCCCCAATCCGCAAGATTGCTAACAACCATCTTTTCTGTTTACAAGAGGTTCAATTTTCAGGACACAATCCCAGTGTCTAAATTAAGAGAAAGTGAATCAGAGTCAATGTCACGTTCCTAATATTTCTGTGCGGGAATATATTTTGTATTCAGACCACATGGCTCATATACTATATTGTTAATCGCACTTCTTATCTTAGTTTCATCAACTGGGAATCACTTATCATATAATAAATCAATAACTAATCATTCCCTCAATGCCAAAAGCATATTTAGGATTTTTGTTTTGCTCAATGATGGATAATAAGACAATGTCCAAGAGGCATAAGGACGATCATTCATTCCATTGTTAGTAGATTGTTTCCTGTATAAAGTTAAACTTAAGAAAGATTGCTGATGCTTTTTTTCTTTTCAGAACATGCTTCAACGAAGTTAGAAGCAATAAGAGCTTCTCATTAAAGAAAACTGCGGTTTACATCATTTCAAGATGACTAGTACAGTCACAATTAAGGAAAGAACTCATACACAAGGATCAAATCAGAATGTATGTCTCAATAGACAATATTCACATGGGTACAAAGACAAACATATAAAACTTGTAAATAGTTGTCAACAATCATTGCCAGGGATTACCTCCTTTGTTACGATTACCAAACTCCAAAGCAAGGACTTGAGTGATCCATGCAGTCACCTTTGCTTTGTCCATATGGAGGTGCATCATCAGTTAGGGAGCCAAAGGGAACACTAGAGGCTCCATCAGAAGATGTGGAAGACGGCGTGGAAGTTTATTGCTGTCTTCTGTAGCATCAGAAAAAGCTCCCACCCCCGCTAGACAGTGAAATGGGAGATCTTCCCCTTAGGCAATTTCATAGTTATCTCAGAATTGATAATTATCCTTGAGAGAAAATATTGGGTGCTTGAATAGTGCCACATAGGATTTGCAGCTGTACATTCATCAGTTGCCATGTATAAACATGGCTCCCATTCTAACTTCATCAGACTCCTCTTTTGTGTCCTCACTTCTCCCGTTTCTCTCTCGCCTCTCTCACTTTCTTCTCTTGCACTTCCTAAATCGAATTGCAACTTCAAATCTCTTCTACCTTTTTCGTTTCTTTCACAGCTACTTTTTTTTTTTCCTCTTTGATTTACCGGTGTTTCAATCTCGCCCTTGATAGTTTGATACCCTCGCTACCGTGGGATCCTTTGGCGTCAAATAGCTCAAACTGCTGGCTCAGCTTTTGGATATATTTTATATGGATGGCGCCGCAGTTGCAACATGCCTATTGTGTTCAAAGACACGTAAAAGAGAAAAGTAAATATTTCTCTTGAAGATGTTGTAAACACATACGGACCCAAGAAGAACCTGTAAATTCATTACTAAAAGAAGCATCGTTATGCGGGGAGAACCACGCCCTACTCAGACAGATACCAAGAAAGAAGTAAAAGAGAGCAGGTCAAGCTAGTAGACATCCACTTGATACTCTCAGACTTGCTATTATTTTCACCCAGCTTGATAGAAAATTTTTTACCTATGGGACTTGATATCTTCAGAGTACAGTAAGAATTCCAAGATGGGTTCTTGGAAGAAAAGTATCCTGCCCAAGCAAACAACCAATTAGTAGCATTGCCAAGTAAGTCTATACATAGTGTTTAGAAAACCAAGTGCAGTAAGAGTAATAAATACATGGATCCGAGTTCGGGATCACAGGTACAGAAAGGAACTAGGCAAAGAAACAGTACGGGCACAAGCAATTCTGTGGGTTCCAGGAAGGATGAGTGACGATAGCCGACAAAAGCAGTAATTGAACCAGAGTATTTTCGGAGCACTTAGCGACACTAAGGAACAACAAAAACCCAGCTCCATCGTCAGAGTATTTTCATCGGACGTCTGGTGGGCATAGCGTTCCATGACAAGGCGACAAATCCAAAACGCAGAAGGAGCACAAAGGGTATCGACAACGGGCCGAGATGTAACAGCGGGACGACAACGGACATGGAGTCGGCGTTGGCAAGTCGGAATGAGGAGACCGCAGAGGCGGGAAGCCAAGCCCAGGCCTTCTGCTTCGATGGAGGGACGAAGGTGGGGTTGATGTCCATCGCTCTGCCGCCGTCTCGGAGCGCGGACTGTTGGGGTTGGTTCGGCACGCTCTTGGGGCCCCTCGCCGGAGCTCCGCCGTCAGCGGCGGCGGCGGCGGCCGCTGGTGAGCCTGGAAGAAATGAAAAAAAGTCTGATGAAGTCAAGGTGGACCAGCGTGTACACGTGACTGATGAATCGACTACTGTTGATCTTACGTGGCATCGATCAATTACGTGAAGAGACAATGTAAAGTAGAGAAAGGGACCTAGCCGCTCACGTGTTGCTAATTATCATTTTTCTTTTGATCAAGTTCATTTCTTTAGCGAAAAATAAAAATATGATTTTAAAAAAAAAATATGACCACTTATATTATTTATAATAATTTTTCATTATGGAAAATAATTATGTCTAAACATTCTCATTGACTATAATAATATTGGTCGTTCATTTATTTTTGTTGCTATATAAACAATAATTTTAAAAAAATAATTTTCAAATCATTTATTTTTTTGTGAATAAATATAGCTTCAATTTCTTACTGTTTCTCTCACTCTATCCTCTTTTGCTAGTTTATCCTTACTTACATTCTTTTTAATTAGGAGTATATATATATTACTTTCTTACTTACGTAATTTTAGAAAATAGGGAAAAAAATACCAACAATCCTAAAATGTTTACCGTGATACATTTATTTCAAATATATATTTTTTTGTAACATAAAACTCCAAACTTATACCCGTATGACACATTTAATCCAAAATTTTCTAAGTGACACAAAAAACTATAAAAAAAACACATGTACCTCAATTTTTTTTTTATAATACCAAAAATCCCAAACTTGTAGTTATATGACATATTTACTCCAAATTTTGAGGTGAATGTGTTGTGCGGATACAAATTTAAAATTTTTAGTGTCACAAAAAAGTTTGGTATGGTTTGGGGTAAATATGTTACATGGATATAAGTTTGGAGTTGTTTGTGTCATTAAAAAAAAGTTTGAATAAAATGTCACATTGGGTGTAGTTTAGGGTTTTTAAAGGCTTTTTCCCTAGAAAATAATAGGACCCTGTACTTCTTGGGTGGAGCTATCTGCGAAGGAGGACGTGTTAGTGGGATTGAATTTTGTTTCTACTACATTTATCTTTTATTTTTATTAAGCCCCATTTATTTAACAAAAAATAAATAATTTAAAAATATTTATAAAAAAAATATCGCTCCTATTGCTTAAAATATATAGTCAATGAAACAGGTTTTCATTATCAACAATAAGTTACATTTAAATATTTTCACAAGCGATGAAAATTTATTTATATTTTTTAGCGATATAAGTGATAATTTTACAATATTCTCCAAATTACTCATTTTCTGTTAAACAAACAAAATCTACTCTCTTTTTTTCTTTTTAAGAAATGCAACTTTAGTAGAGAATAAACATTTGCAGTCTAATCTATTGGAACGTCACTTTATAAAATGTAAACATATATATAACATTAATTTTTTTATACTCACCACAGCGGGAAAAAAAAAGACTCAGAAAAGAAAAATTAAAGACACCCTAACTTTCAAAAGAACATCCATCAAGAATTGAATTTTGAAGAAAATAATGATAGCCCAATTACACATAACAATAAAATTCTATGCGTAACTATAAAATTTTTTCTAAGGATTACAAACTCCTCCCAAAAGAAATAATAATTCAAGATTATTAATGTTACAAAGAAAATTTGATTATTGATGTTACGGAATGCATAATTTAGGATTTTTTGTGGTATCATCCTCATAACATATTCAACTAAAACCTTATAGGGCACATATAGTTTAACTAGAACAAGATAGTGTCCCTCTCAAAAAATTGAACAAATTGATTAAAAAAAGAAGAAGGCAAATATAAAATAAGCTTATGATATCCCTTTCCGATGCGGTTTCTTTTCTTTATTTTGTGTAATTTTTTTTGTAATGTAACTACCCATGTTTTTTATAAGCTCATTATTATAAACATTTTAAATTCTTTCTCTTGTTAAAATAAATCAATTTTTTTCCAGCCTTTTAAAGTTCCGTCCTATTGCATGATGAAAAAAATGTAACAAATTAGGAAATCAATCTTGAATCTTGAAATTATTTCCTAATTTACTAATCTTAACCTGACTCGGATTAGGAAAGAACCTCTCACTCCTCCACACACTCTCGAAACTTGACTCCAAAGCCATCCCAATTCCAACGGTAAACTATATATTTTCCTCTCTGTAGCCTCCGCGTCCTCATCGTCCTCTGTCTCTCTGTTCTCTCCAACGTTGTCTCTCTCTCTCTCTTTCGCTCTCTCTAAATTCCTCTGAACCGCGTCGCCCTTCGTTGTTCCCGCGAAGCACTTTCCCGTTTCTTTCACCAGTAAGTTCATCGATTTCTTGGGCCCCAGATCACCTCCCATCCGCAACATCCTGAGAGGCGATTTCCGCTCGCCGCCATTGATGGGCTCTTCATCGTCGCGCGTTTCTCATCTGCAAGATCACGAGCAGAAACCCGTTGGCGACCACCTGAGAAGAAAGGTCCACTCGCCGCCGCCGTCGATGGACTCTTCCTCGTGCCTTTCTTCTCTGCACGATCAGGAGAAGGACCGCGACGAAGGAGCCAGAGGTACTGCAGGAGTGGTGGTGTCTCGCGAGTTCTTCCCTGTCGTGCCTGATCGGAACACGAAGGAAGTTGGCGGCCCTTCTCAAGAAATCGTTCCTGCCCAACTGAAGCGAAAATCCGTGGCCTTACCTACCGATGCCGAAACCTTAATTGTGGAGAAGAAAGCGAAGTGCAAGAGAACGCAGAAGGGAAAGAAAGAGGCCTCAGGATGTGACGCCGAGGAAGTTTCCACAGAGTTGACGCTGCTCTTCGACCCTTATAAGATCAAGAAGAGGCTTACGCAAAGCGATCTCGGCCACCTGTCGAGGCTCTTGATCGGGCGGGACTTCGTGAAGAGCCACTTTCTCCGGTGGATGAGCGAGGAGACAGTGAGGCAAGTCGAGAGAGGCAAGGGGGCCGACGTCATCGTGAGGGACTTGGACACGTGCTCTGAGCATCGACTGGTATTTGTGTTTTGGGCGTCGTCTGGGTCGTACGTCCTCAAGGGGGGTTGGATCAAGGAGTTCGTGAAACGGAGGGCTTGGCAGCTGGCGATGAGGTCGGGATATATTGGGAGCCTAGTGCTAGCGAATTCCACTTTAGCCTCCTCCACAGAGCGAATCAGGCTTGATCTTGATCTAGTTTTTTCTTTTTTTTGGTTGACCAACAGGAAAATTTTGATCTCTACAAAAGGATATTAGTGATAGAATTCTATTGTATGCAATGACACTGTCTCTCAGGAAATTTGATTCTTGGTGAATGCTTCTTTTGAAGCCTGGTTCTGTCTTCAATATTTTTGTGAGAGTTTTTCACTGTGGTAATATCTTTGAGTGGATGAAATTGATTTTTGTAGATTGGCAACATCTGACTTTCTTAATTCTGCCTAAGCACAAATTTTAAGCGATCCTTTTTAAGACGGACTTCTTATTTCATAATGATCGATGTAACTCTAATTTCCTATTATATAAATAGGCTTTCTGCTAATAGAGTTCAGTTTTGTAATAGCGGCCGCATTGCCAGGCAAGTCTATGTACAAGTTGGCTTGGTTTACACCACATGCCTATAGATGAGTGTACAGATTGCAATGCCGTTGACAGTTCAATACATGCCCACATATTTTGTGCTTTCGCCACAACAGTGAATGCATAAGCTGCTTTTTAGTCACTGTTTCATCAAGATGTTTCTACTGAACTGTCCAGATCAACAGCTCTCTGATGTTTTGCCATAGCATAGGATATCCAAAGGTGCCAAGTCAACTTCTTGTAGCTTTCTCCAGCTTTGGCCTTGGACACTTTGGAAAACTTCCAAATCCCTGCTTGCACAGCTTAATTGTCTGCTAAATTTTAAGTATGTGGCATGTTCGTGTTTGATCATCATGAAAAAGTCACCTGGTCCTAAAGATCCAAAAGATTGCTGTAGACTTTGTATCATTTCGAAAGGTGAGCGATCAATATGGATTTCAAATTTCTCACTTCCAAGCAGAGGCAGTTTGTTTATTTCTCCGCAACATTAACTAATTCGTTTTAGGAAATCCCTTCTCTTTGTTTGAGCGTTTTGTCCAGAACAAATGTGGAATGTAATAGCTTCGATGATCAGAAGAGGAGACATCAAAAGGGGTCGTGATTTATCAATAATTTGAAAATTTTCCAATAGTACTTCGGGGGGTTACTCATAATGATATCATTGAGATTCAAGTATTTTCCAAGTACAGGATTCCTTGTGACTGCAGTCCAGAGAGGGCAGTTTTTCATGAACTCTCTGTCACCAACATGGAAATCTAGTTATCTTAATCTGTCTAATGCCAAAAAATGAAAATAAAACAGACAACTTTAACCCGTAGATCATCACACTCACTCACTCTGCCCAGAACTGAAAGGTTCGTTGACTACGTCGGTCTAACAACACTCATGTCGGCTCTGTTGAGATTTGGCTCCATCGTATAGTTTTCTTGCAATTATGGTTAGCTCATGGAGAGAGGTGAGCTAAGATCAGGGTACATGATTATTGATCTGGCTTGAAGGGGAGTACCGTTCTTCCCTATGGCTTTGAACTTTTGAGGAGGTTGTCTGGAGTCTCTGTTGTGCCCTTGAAGTTTGTACCAATAAGCATCCGCTAAATTTGGTGCCTTTGGATTTTTACAGTCGGTACTACTGGCGGAGTTGGGGAAGCAAATCCTTGCTTTGGTGTCTAAATCCGGCGGATTGCTAACGACCATCATTTCTATTTATAAGAAGTTCAATTTTCAGGACGCAGTCCCAGTGTCTGAATCCAGTGAAAGTGAATCAGAGTCAAATCTCACCTTCCTAATGTTTTTCTGCGCACAGATGTGTTTTGTATTCAGACTACATGGCTCATATAATATGCAGCTAATCACACTTCTTATCTTATCTTAGTTTCATCAACTAGCAGTCACTTATCATATAATAAATACATCAATAACTAATTATTCCCCTCAACACCAGAAGTAGATTTAGGAATTTTGTTTCAGTCGACGATGGAGACCAAGGCAATGTCCACCAGGCATGACATGACAATGTCCAACGGAGGATAATTCATTCCATAGATAGTAAAACGTTTCCCCTATAAGATCAAAGATTGCCGATGCTTTCATCTTTTCCAACATGCTTCAACGAAGGCAGAAGCTGCATCAAGACAGGTTAGTTCTACGACCGCGAATGTTCTACATCTATCCCTGTGGACTAAGTACAGTCACAATTAAGGAAAGAAATCAATACACTCAGATGCAATCAGAATGTAGGTCTTGATAGACAATACAATATTCACATGCATGCATAGACAAACATATTATATTTGTAAGTAGTTGTCAACAACCATTGTCAGAGTTATTTCATCGAACTCCCGAGAACGAGGACAGAGGGCATCGAGAACGGACCGAGATGTAAGAGCAAGTGGGGACGACCAAGGACATTGGAGTTGGTCTTGCCGCATCGGCATGTGGAGACGCAGAGGCGGAAAGCCAAGCCCAGCCCACGCTTCGGGGTGGGATCGCTCTGCCGCCGTCTCGGAGCGCCTACCCGAGGCAAGCCTCCTTGTCCTTGTCCCCCCGTCTCGAACCTCTGTCGGGGCAGGTTCCGGACGCTCTTCGGGCCCCCGCCAGAAGCTCCGCCATTGGCGGCGGCGGCGGTGGCGGCGGCCGTCTGGCGAGCCGCGAAGAAACGGAAACGAGAGTGCAATGAAGTCAGCGTGGGCCAGCGTGCACACGTAACTGATGAATTTGGCTAATTTTGATCTTACGTGGCACTGATCGAGCACGTTTACGGGGCCTAACAGCTGCAAGTGTTACGTAATGGCTATCACATCTCCTACTCTTGTCGTAATCAACGGAATTACTCTAAATAATTAGCAAATAATATTTTTATTCATAATAATTATATCAAAACATTTTCACCAATGATAAAAAAAAAAATCATTTATTTATTTTTCTAAATAATATAATCAATCAATTTAAGAAATATATTTTTCAAATTATTTATTCATCGTTAAATAGACTGAGTTATGATTTCTTCCTATCTCTATTGCTATATCCTCATTTCCTAATTGATATTTGCTTACTTTCTTTTTCTTATGAAATATTTCTATATTTTTTTTCACTTTTTTTTTTCTCACTTACATAACCATAAAAGATATTAGGACCATGTACTCCATGGGTGGAGCTATTTGTATAGGAGGAGATATGTCAGTGGGATCGAATACAGTCACTCTTTCATATCGATGAAGCTCTATTTATTTTAGAAAAATAAATAATTTTAAAATATTTTTATTATTTGAAAAAAATAGATAATAAAATTCATTATCGACAATAAGTTATATCTAAATATTTTCCCATATGACAAAAATACATTTTTTTGGTCGAAAATGATGAAAATATTTAATGTTTATTTTTTTAACGATATAAAAGACTATTTTCAAATATTTTTAAATGAATATTTTTCACAAAACTAATAGAACCTAATCAAGCTATGGCACATTCTTTATAGTTTTTTTTTATGAAATGAAACTTTGGTAGAGATTGAACTTTTGTAGTCCCTACTTGCTGACTGTCAACATGTATTATTTTGGACTATTTAGGATTTTCCACATAACAAGGGTGAATTCAATTTCTTGGAAGTAATTCGAGCATCTAGTCTATTAGAACGTCACTTTGTATATATGACATTATATTTTTTTTTTATATTCACCACAGTAGGAAAAAAAGACTCAATAGAATCAAAGATGATTTGGCTTTCATGAGAACACTAATCAAAAATTGAATTCTAAGGAAGATAGAGATAGCCCAATTGCATGCAATAATAAAGTTCCCATACCATTACCCTTTTTCTGAAAATTAAAAGTTTCCTGTTCGTCATTGACTAAAGGAAATACTAATTCAAGATTATTGATGTTGTCACAAAAGAAAAGTTTAGATTATTAATGTTATAATAGGTATAATTTAAAGTTTTTTGTGGTATTATCCCTACAACGTATTCAAATAAAACCTCATATAGGAAACAAATAATTTAACTAGTATAGGAAAGTGTCTCACTTGAGCAATGAGAACAAATTGATATAAAAAAATAAGACAGATAAAAAAAAAAAAAAAACTTACATTCGTTTTTTTATTTATAATAAACTCATTATTATATACATTTGAAAATCTTTCTTTGGTTAAAGTAATTCAAACAAAATTTCCAGCCTTTTCAAATTTCATCCTATTACATGATGATAATAATCTAACAAAAAGAAGAAGCCCATTCATAGCATAGATCTAACAGGGAATTATCTTCAACTCATTATTTAGAATAATTAAAGAGTTTGCGATATTATAGTTTACGCAGGGAATCCATCTTCCATCTTCAATCTTGAAATTATTTCCTATTTTACTAATCTTAACCTGACTCGAATTAGGAAAGAAACTCTCGCTCCTCAGCGCGCCCTCGAGGCCATGCCATTTCCAACGGTAAACTATATATTTCCTCTTTGTTTCTATCCTCTCTCCAACGTTGTCTTTCTTCTGTCTTTCGCTCTCTCTGAATTTCTCCGCACCCTGTTGCCCTTTGTTGTTCTCGCGGAGTGTTTTTCTGTTTCTTCAACCAAAATCCCATGAAGCACATCCTTTTCTTGGGCCCCAAATCGCCTCCCATCGGCGACATCCTGAGAAGCGAGGTCAACTCGCCACCATTGACGGACTCTTTGTCATCGCGCCTTTCTTATCTGCAGGATCGCGAGAAGAAACCCATTAGCAACCACCTGAGAAGCAAGGTCCACTTGCCGGCATCAATGGACTCTTCGTCATGCTCGTGCCTTTCTTATCTGCACAATCAGGAGAAGAATGGCGACCAAGGGGTCAGAGGTATTTCGTCTACAGGAGTGGTGGTCGCTCGCGAGTTCTTCCCCCTCGCGCCTGATCAGAACACGAAGGAAGTCAGCGGCCCTCCTCAAGAAATCGTTCCTGCTCAACTGAAGAGAAAATCCATGGCCTCACTTACCAATGCCGAATCCTTAATTGTGGAGAAAAAGGCGAAGTACAATAGAGCGCAGAAGGGAAAGAAAGAGGCCTCAGGATGTGATGCGGAGGAAGTTTCCACAGAGTTGACGCTGCTCTTCGACCCTTATAAGATCAAGAAGAGGCTTACGCAAAGCGATCTCGGCCACCTGTCGAGGCTCTTGATCGGGCGGGACTTTGTGAAGAGCCACTTTCTCCGATGGATGAAGGAGGAGACAGTGAGGCAAGTCGAAAGCAGAAAGGGGGCTGACGTCATCGTGAGGGATATGGACACGTGCTCTGAGCATCGACTGGTGTTCGTGTTCTGGGCGTCGTCTGGGTCCTACGTCCTCAAGGGGGGTTGGATCAAGGAGTTCGTGAAACGGAGGGGGTTGGCTGTTGGCGATGAGGTCGGCATATATTGGGAGCCTAGTGCTAGCAAGTTCCACTTTAGCCTTCTTCACAAGGCGAATTAGGTTTGATCTTGAATCAGTATTGCTTTCTTTTTTCTTTTTTCTTTTTTCTTTTTTTACCAATAGGAAAAATTTTGATCTCTAGAAAAGGATATTAGTCATGGAAATCTTTTGTATGCAATCAAACTATCTTCTTGATCCTGTTTGAGCGCAAATTTTAAATGATTCTTTTTTAAGACAAATTCATATTTGCTTATGATTTTAGAGTTGAATTTTGTAATGACGGTCGCATTACTGGGTAAGTCGCTGTTTCATCAAGATGTTCCTACTGAGCTGTCCAAATCAACAGCTCAGATGTTTTGCCATAGCGTAGGATATCGAAAGGCACCAATAGCATAGGATATCAAACGGCACCAAAGTTAATTTCTTGTAGCTTTCTCCAGCTTTGGCCTTGAACTTCTACATTCCTGCCTGCACAGCTTAATATTTTGTTGTATTTCCAGTATCTGGCATGTCCATATTTGATCATCATGAAAAATTCACCCGGTCCTAAAGATCCAAAAGATATCCATTGACTTCATATCATTTCGAAAGGTGAGCAATCAATATTGATTTTAGCTTCTCACTTCCAAGCAAAGACAATTTGTCTGTTTGTTTTTCGTTAACATGAATTTATTGGTTTTAGGAAATCCCTTCTCTTTATTTAAGTGTTTTTTCGGGATCAAATGTGCAATAAAATAGCTTTGACGAAACAGAAGAGGAGATATCAAAAGAAATTGTTGATGTATCAATAATTTGAAAATTTTCCAAGAGTAGTTCAGAGTTACCCAAAAGGATATCATTGAGATTCAAGTACTTTTCAAGTATAGGATTTCCCTTGTGACTGCAATCCAGAGAGGGCAGTTTTTCATGAACTCTCTGTGACTAACATGTAAATTTAGTTATCTGTCTAATGCCAAAATATAAAAAAAAATACAAGTAATGAAAAAAAAAAAAAAAAAGAGCTCTAACCCACAATTCATCACACTCACTCACTCACTCACTCTACCCGGAACAGAAAGGTTCGTTGATTGCACCGATTTAACAACACTGATGCCAGCTCTGTTGAGATTTGGCTCCGTTGTATAGTTTTCTTGTAATTGTGGTTAGCTCCCACCGCGGGGGAGGAGAGAGGTGCTAATCACACTTTTTATCTTATCTTAGTTTCATCAACTAGCAATCATGTATCATACTACATAGACAACTAATTATTCCCCTCAACACCAAAAGTAAATTTAGGATTTTTGTTTCAGTGCATGATAACACAATGTCCACAAGGCATGACACGACAATGTCAAATGGAGGATAATTCATTCCATGATAGTAGAATGTTTCCGGTATAAAACTAAAGACTGCTGATGTTTTTTTTTCCCTTTTTCCCAACATGCTTCAACGAAGGCAGAAACTGCAACAAGATGGATTAGTTCTACAACTGCGAATGTTCTACATCTATCCCTGTGGATTAGTGCCGTCACAATTAAGAAAAGAATTCCATACGCTCAAATGCAACCCAAATGTAGGTCTTGACACACAATCCAAGATTCAAATGCATACATAGACAAACATGTTACATTTGTAAATAATTGTCAACAAACTTTGCCAGAGATTACCTCCATCGTTACGACTACCAAACTGCGAAACAAGGACTTTGTTGATTCATGAAATTGCCTTTGCTTTGTCCAGATGAAGATACATCATCACTTAGGGAGCAAAGGGAACACTAGAGGTTTCATTAGAAGATATGGCAACAATCCGGATGCTTCTTGCTATGTCTTCTGTAGCATTAGAAGAAAGCTCCAACCCATGGTGACAGTGAAATGGGAATCTTCCCCTTCCTAAGGTAATTTATTAGTTGTCTCGGAATTGATGATTGGGTGCTTGAGTGGTGCCACATTGGATTTACAGTAATCCATTCAGCAGTTGCCACGTGTACACACTAGGCCCCACCTTGACGTCATCAAACTTCTTTTTGTTTCCTCATAGCTCCCGTTGCTCCCTCAAGTCATCTCTCACTTTGTTTCTTCTTCTTCCGTATTCAAATCCCTAAATCCCAACTTCAACTCTCTTCTCTCTCTTCTCCTTTTTCGTTTCTTCACAGCTTCCTTTTTTCTTTGCACGTCTCTCGTTTGCTAACGATTCCATCATCAATCTTGCCCTTGATATTGGTGCGACGCGATCCTTTGGCAATGGACAGCTTGGACTGCTCACTCGGGTTCTACATGTGTTTTATAATAATGCGTCACAGTTGTAACATGTCTAATGTGTTTAGAGACGCATAAACCAGGAAAATCAATATTTCTTTCGAAGATGTGCAACTACATACGGACCCAAGAAGAACCTATAAATGCATTACTGAAAGAAGCATCTTAATGCATGGGAAATAGATACCTACTGGGACAGCTACCAAGAAGGCAAAAATAGAAAAGACTAGCTCAAGCTAGCAGCTAGATCCACTTGACACACACAGACTCGTTTTTTTTTTCACCGAGCATGAGAATAAAATTTACACATAGGACTTGAGATCCTTGAAGCGCAAAAGAATTCCAAGATGGGTTCCTTGGAAGAAAATGTCTTGCCCAAGCAAACGACCAATTAATAGCATTTCCAAGCAACTCTATACATTAGAAATTGAAAAACCGAGTTCAGTAAGAGTAACCAAGACGAGAAGATATGGATCCGAGTTCACTGATTATAAGTACAGAAAGGAACTAAGCAAAGAAACAATACAAAAACGAGCAAATCTGTGGGGTTCAGGAAGAATTGAGTGATTGCAGACGACTAAAACATTAATTGAACCAGAACATTGAATTGCTCCATCTCTTCCAATCACCAAGCAACATCACAGAAACCACAAAACCCCAGTTCCATTGTCAGAGTAATTGTTGTTACTAATCAAAAGCAGTAAACAAGAAATAGAAAACCAGAATCTATATTTTTCAGATGAGGAGGAGAAGCACAGAGAAACAGAACACAAACTTGCATACGTCTGTTCTAAAAAAAAAAAAAAAACTGTCGAGTACCACAACTAAATACAAAGCAAAAACTGCTCACATACATGCAACACATAACTGCACACAAACGTGCTATTAACTTCCTAGAAAATAACAAAAACACTAAATACATAACTAAATAAAGTTGGCTGTTTTTTAATAAAAAAAACAGAGAAAAATAGAGGAAAAAACAAGACAGAAAACAGCAGCACTGAGACATTATAATCCAACAAACTCCTCCTTGGATAAGTTGCTGTTGCATACTCCAATTTTCTTTCTTAATACTTCAAATCTTCCAGCTTGAAGTGGTTTTGTGAACATGTATGCAAGTTGATGTTCAGATCTGCAATAAACCAGCTTAACTTCACCATTTTGTTGCACCTCACGTAGAAAGAAGAACTTAACCTTGAAATGCTTAGTTTTGCCATGAAAAACTGGATTCAGAGATATTGCTAGAGCAGCTTGATTATCCACATTGATTTTGATACAGCCACTGGAATTCAACCATAAATCTTTCATTATCTTTTTCAGCCACAAAGCTTGATTTGCAGTTGCAGTAGCTGCTATAAACTCAGCCTCTGCAGTAGACTAAGCTACAATCTCTTACTTTTTAGAACACCAGGAGAAACAAGCAGAACCAAAACTGAAACAATATCCAGACGTATTCTTCATGTCATCTACTGAACCAGCCTAGTCACTATCAGAAAATCCTTGCAAATTAAACTTCTGATCTTTCTTAAACTTCACACCAAAGAACAATGTTCCTTTGAGATATCTCAATACCCTTTTTGCTGCAATCAAATGTAACTGACTAGGACTACTCATAAACTTGGATAAAACACTCACAGTAAATAGAATATCTGGTCTGGTTGATGTAAGATACATGAGACACCCAATCAGACTTCTATACATAGAAGCATCTACTACATCTGTTCCATCATTCTTCTGCAGCTTCTCTTTAGCAGCCAAAGGAGTGCTTACACTTTGACAATCTTCCATCTGAAACTTCTTTAGAATTTCCTTCATGTATTTTTTTTTTACAGATGAAGATCTCATATGAAGCCTGTTTGACTTCCAGACCCAAAAAATAAGACATATTTCCCAAGTTTGACATCTCAAAAACTGCAAATAGATCTTGCTTCACATTCTCTATCAATTCCATATCATTCCCCGTCACTAATAGATCATCTACATAAAGTGACAGAATTACAACACTGTGATTCACCTTCTTGACATAAAGAGTGAACTCACTTAAGCTTTTTACAAAGCCAAAATCCTGCAAATATCGATCTATCTTCCCATACCAAGCTCTTGGAGCCTGCTTCAGTCCATATAGAGCTTTCTTCAACCTGTATACACTCTCTTCTTGCCCTTTGATACTAAAGCCTTCAGGTTGTTCAACAAAAATCTCCTCCTCAAGCTCTCCATTCAGAAATGCAGACTTGACAACTAACTGAAATATAGGCCACCCCTTCTCTACTGCAATAGCTAACAGTAACCTTATTGTATCAAGTCGTGCAACAGGAGCAAATGTTTCAGAATAGTCTACTCCCCATATTTGTGCATAGCCTTTCACCACTAGTCTAGCTTTGTGTTTATTGACAGAATCATCAGGATTAAGTTTTGTTCTAAACACCCACTTAACCCCAATCACATTTTTATCAGATGGTCTGTCAACAAGCTCCGATGTGTGGTTTTTCTGGATCATTGCAATCTCCTCCCGCATTGCTGCAATCCACCTCTGATCCTCCTTAGCTTCCACAAAGTTAGATGGTTCGAGCATTGCCACATTGCTTCTTTCATAGATTTCAGCAAGTGACCTTGTGCCTCTTACTGGTAAATCATCCACACTATCTTCCAATCCATCTATAAATTCATCAACCTCTACATCTGTTGCAGGTTTTTTTTCGAACTGCTGCTATTCTACACTCTTTCCTTCCATCCAATTCCACTCATCTTCCTCTAGAAAAACAACATCTCTGCTTACAGTCACCTTCTCTGTCATAGGGTGAAAAATTCTGTAAGCCTTTGATAGGAGATTGTACCCAATGAAGATTCCAAGCTCTGCTTTCTTATCCAGCTTGTCCCTCTTGACCTCAGGAACATGAGTGTACCACAAACACCCAAAAACCTTCAAATTTTTCACAGAAGGTTTAACACCATACTAGACTTCAAAACGTGTTGACCTCTTTAAGGCCTTTGTGGGCAATCTGTTCAACAAGAAAACTGCAGTATTAGCTACTTTAGCCCAGAACTTCTTAGGTAAATTCTTCTCCTGCATCATACATTTGGCCATCTCCATAATGCTTCTGTTTTTCCTCTCACTGACCCCATTCTGTTGAGGTGAATAGGGAGCAGTGAACTGTTGCACAATTCCTGCTTGCTCACAATTCAACTTAAACTTGTGAGCAGTATACTCAGAACCATTATCAGACCTAAGCATTTTAATTTTCTTCCCACTCTGATTCTCAGCAACTTCAGACTTGGTTCGCAAAAAATAAATCCAACTCATCCTAGTCATATCATCAGTGAAGGTAATGAAATACCTGCTACCATTGAGAGAAGACTCAGACATATGTTCACATAGATCTGTGTGGACTAATTGCAGCTTCTCACATGCTCTCCAGTCTCCTCCTTTGAAAGGAAATCTGGCTTGCTTGCCAAGAAGACAAGTTTTGCACTGTGGAAATTCCTCCTCCAAACTTGGCAAGTTATCTGCCAAGCTATTTCTCTGCATAAACAACATGTTCTTCCTGTGAACATGCCCAAGTCTTGTATGCCATATCTCTGCATTTTCTTCTTTACACTTTAAAGCCATTTGTTGCATCTCTTGTGGCTTGAACATGAAACTCTTGTCCTCCATTGGAATTCTTAGCACTTCTTTGCTATCTGCATTATTAATAAGACATTCCTTCCCTTCGAACTTCATTTTATAGCCCTTCTCAACTAATTGACCAACACTTAACATATTATGATCAATATTTGGCACAAAGAGAACATCACTGATCAGCTTCACCTCCTGATTTCCTTTAATAGCCACTGTACCTTTCCCTTGCACTTCGATATACTGTCCGTTGCCAATTCTGACTCTGGACCTGACTGACCTATCTAGACTCCTAAACAGCTTCGAATTGCCAGTCATATGATTGGTACAGCCACTATCCACCAGCCATGCATCATTCCCAATAAAATATTCATAAAAAGAAGCTACAAACAAGTGCTCTTCCTCAGTTTCATTCACTGCTACCTGTGCTTTTCCTGCTTGCTAGTAATTTTTTTCTTTGCAGATGGCTTCCATGTGACCCAACTTGTGACATCTTCTACATCTAGCATCAAGCTTTCTCCAACATCTAAAAAACTGATGATTAGTTCCACCACAGTATTGACAAGGCTTTTTGTTCATCTTCCATTTGCTAGACCCACCAGAGTTTCATTCTTTTGCTACAAACTTGGAGTCACCGGCATTTTCTCTGAACTGAATCCATTTCTTCCATTTGCCTCCATCATTTGACTTCACTCTAGCTTGCAGCGCACCCTCTACAAACTCGTCTCTTCTCATCAGTCTTCTGTGCTCCTGTGCTTGCAGAGCATTTAACAATTCTGTAAGCTTTATATCAGCTAAGTCTCTTGTATTTTCCAGAGATGCTATGGTGGCTTCTAACTTCTCTGGAAGAGACACCAGGATCTTCTGAACAAGCCTTTCATCCTTCAAGTCAGTCCCTAAAACTCTGATTTTTTTAGCTATCCCAACCAACCTATCAAAGTACTCCTTCACTGACTCTGAATCTTTCATCTACTGTCTCTCAAACTCCCTCAAGAAATTCAGCACCTTCATGCCTCTTATCTTCTCATCTCCCTCGTATTCATCCTTCCAGAAATCTCATATCGCCTTTGCAGAATCACATCTCATGATCCTTGTGAAGATAGTGGGTCAAACAGCAACGTATAGGCATGACTTTGCCTTGGCCTTCCTTGTGATTCTCTCTTTATGGTACTTTATCTGATTCAAGGTCGGATTGTCTGGAAGTGGAGCAACCTCATAATCATCCTCCACAGCTTCCCATAAATCATGACCCTCCAAAAATGGTGTCATCTTAACAGCCCATGCTTGATAATTCTCTCCAGTAAATACTGGAGAAGCCATCGTAGAGAAACCACTCGACCCTGTCTCCATCACCCTTTAACTTCTTTACACTTCGATACTTGCTTCACTTCACAATCCCTCCAGATCATTCATGCTATAATACCACTGTTGTTACTAATCAAAAACAGTAAACAAGAAACAGAAAACCAGAAGCTATATTTTTCAGATGAAGAAGAGAAGCACAGAGAAACAAAACACAAACTTACATACGTCTGTTCTAAAAAAAAAAAAAAAAAAAACCTATCGAGTACCACAACTAAATACAAAGCAAAAACTGCTCACATACGTGCAACACATAACTGCACACAAACGTGCTATTAACTTCCTAGAAAATAGCAAAAACACTAAATACATAACTAAATGAACTTGGTTGTTTTTTAATAAATAAATAAATAACAGAGGAAAACAGAGGAAAAAACAAGACAGAAAACAGCAGCACTGAGACATTATAATCCAACAGTAATTTCGTCGAACTCCCGATGAGCATAGTGTTCCATGACGAAGAAACAAATCCAAAACAAAGCAAGCGGACAAAGGGTATCGAGAATGGACCGAGATGTAAGAGCAAGCGCCAACGACCAAGGACATGGAGTTGGTCTTGGTGGGTCCGCATGTGGAGAAGCGGAGGCGGGAAGCCAAGCCTAGGCCGCGCTTCGAGGAGTGGGGAAGGTGGGGAGGATGTCCATCTCTCTGCCGCAGTCTCGGAGCACATCCTGGAGGCAAGCCTCCTTGTCCTCCGTCTCGAACCCTCTGCTGGGGCTGGTTGGCCACACTTTTCGGGCCCTGGCCAAAGGCTTCGCCACGAAAAACAGAGTCAAATGAAGTCAGAGCGGGCCAGCGTGTACAAATAACTGATCAATGGACTATTATAGATCTTACATGGCATTGGCCTAACAGTTGAGGTGTTACAAATATCATTTTTTCCCTTGATTCAGTTTGGTTTATTTTTGTGAAAAGTAAACATATGAAATTATTTTTAAAAATATAATTATTTATATTTTTTTAAAATATGGATTAAATATTATTTTTTTCATTATCAACACCAATATGTCAAACAAGTTTGATAGTAATTAAAAAAAAAAATTCGTTCATTTATTTTTTTTTCTACGAAGTAAGTAATTTAAAAAAAATAATTTTTAAATCATCTATTATAAATGGAGCCTTAACTTATATGTATTTTGATTTTCTTATCCTCTTTTTTGTTTATCCTCGCTTATTATATTTTTTTCACTTTTTCTTCTTCCTTAAGTAAATAATTATATCTAAATATTTTTGCTAACAGTTTTTTTTTTTGAGAGATATAAATGATCATTTATATATATTTTAAATTGTTCATTTTTCATACAACAAACAGAACCTATTTAAATTATGGCACATTCTCTCTCTTCTTTTTTTTTTTTTATAGCAAATGCAACTTTTTTAGAGGTTAAACTTTTGTAGTCCTTACTTGCTAGTTGTCGACATGTATTGTTCTAGACGCAAAGGATTTTCAGCATTGCAGGGAAGAATTCAATTTCATCCCAATTTCTAAAAAATAATTCAAGCATCTAGTCTAGTGGAACATCACTTTATAAAATGTAAATATATATATATATATAACATTAAATTTTTAATATTCACAGCAATGGGAAAAGAAACTCAATAAAAATTCTAAAACACTCTCACTTTCAAACGAACACTCATCGAGAATTGAATTCCCAAGGAAAATAGGGAGTTGTAACAATAAAACTCCATGCTATCACTCTTTTTCAAAATATTACAAATTTCCCTAAAAAATGTGAACAAATTGATAAAAAAGAAAAAAGAAAAAGAAGAAGAAGACAAATATAAAACAAGCTTACTGTATCCCATAACAACGCCATCTCTTTTCTTTATTTTGTATCATTTTTTGCAAATTTTCTATAAACTCATGCTTAGATGTGTTTTTTTTTTTATAAACTCATAATTATATACTTTTAAAAAAAATTCTTTGGGAAAAATATATCAAAAAAATTTCCAGCCTTTTAAAATTCCATTCTATAATTACATTGTGTAATTGATGTAGCAAAAAGAAGAAGCTCCGGGAAACTATCTCCAGCTCATTATTATAACAATTAAAGACTTTGAGATAGTATAATTTCCATAGGAAATCACTCTTCAATCTCGAATCTTAAAATTATTTCCTATTTTATTATTCTCTTAACCTGACTCGAATTCGGAAAGAAACTCTCACTCCTCAGCGCACTAGTAAACTAGACTATATGCCATCCCAATTCCAACGGAAAACTAACCCATATATTCCCCTCTCTGTAGCCTCCGAGTCCTCATCGTCCTGTCTTCCTATTCTCTCTACAACGTTGTCTTTCTCTCTTTCGCTCTCTCTGAATTTCTCTGCACCCCGTCCTGTTGCCCTCTGTTGTTATAGCGGAGTGTTTTTTTGCTTCTTCAACCGAAAACCCATGAAGCTTATCGAATTGTCAGGCCCCAGATCGCCTCCCATCGGCGACGTCCTGAGAGGCGAGGTCCACTCGCCGCCATTGATGCACTCTTCATCGTCGCGCGTTTCTTATCTACGTGATGACGAGAAGAAACCCATTGGCGACCACCTGAGAAGCGAGGTCCACTCGCCGCCGTCGATGGAGTGTTCGTCGTGCCTTTCTCATCTGCACGTTCGGGAGAAGAATGGCGACCAAGGGGCCAGAGGTGTTTCCTCTGCAGGAGTGGTGCCGGCTCGCGAGTTCTTTCCCCTCGCGCTTGAACAGAACACGAAGGAAGTCAGCGGCCCTCGTCGAGAAGTCGTTCCTGCCAAACCGAAGCGAAAATCCATGGCCTCACTTACCAATGCCGAATCCTTAATTGCGGAGAAGAAGGCGAAGTGCAAAAGAACGCAGAAGGGAAAGAAAGAGGCCTCAGGATGTGACGCCGAGGAAGTTTCCACAGAGTTGACGCTGGTCTTCGACCCTTATAAGGTCAAGAAGAGGCTTACGCAAAGCGATCTCGGCCACCTGTCGAGGCTCTTGATCGGGCGGGACCTTGTGAAGAGCCACTTTCTCCGATGGATGAACGAGGAGACAGTGAGGCAAGTCGAGAGCGGCAAGGGGGCCGACGTCATCGTGAGGGACATGGACACGTGCTCTGAGCATCGACTGGTGTTTGTGTTCTGGGCATCGTCTGGGTGCTATGCCCTCAAGGGGGGCTGGATCAAGGAGTTCGTGAAACGGAGGGCGTTGGAGGTTGGCGATGAGGTCGGGATATATTGGGATCCTAGTGAGCGCAAGTTCCACTTTAGCCTTCTTCACATGGTGGATTAGGCTTGATCTTGAATTAGTATTGTTTTTTTTAGTTTGGTGACCAACGGGGAAAAATTGATCTCTTGAAAAGGATATTAGTGATGGAATTCTATTGTATGCAATCAAACTATCTCTCAGAAATTCAATTCTTGGTGAGTGCTTCTTTTGAAGCCCACTTCTGTCTTTAATTTTGCTGTGTGAGTTTTCACTGTGGTAATATCTTTGAATGGGTAAAGTTGATTATTGTAGATTGGCAACATCAGACTTTCTTAGTCCTGTTTGAGCAAAAATTTTAAATGATCTTTTTCTAAGACGGACTCCTTATTTGGTTGCGATCGGTGTCTGTTGGGTATTTAATTTAGAGTTGAATTTTGTAATGGCGGCTGCATTACTGGGTAAGTCTAAGTTGGCTTGGTTTCCAGCACATGCCCATGGATGAATGTGCAGATTGCAATGCTGTTGGTACTGCAATTAGTGCCTATGTAGATTGTGCTTTCACCTCAACAGTGAATGCATAAGCTGATTTTTAGTTACTGTTTCATCAATATGTTTCTATTTTGTTCTCCTTATCGAAAGCTCATATGTCATAGAATAGGATATCCAAAGATGCCAAAGTTAACTTCTTGTAGCTTTCTCCAGCTTTGGTCTGAAACTTGTTCGCAAAACTTCTGAATCCCTGCCTGCACATCTAAATTGTCTGCTAAATTTCAAGTATCTGGCATGTCCGTGTTTGATCATCGTGAAGAAGTCACCTGGTCCTAAAGATCCAAAAGATTGTCTTGCACTTCGTATCCTCTGCATATATCTCTCTTTCTAGTTATTATGATTCATCAAAACCTTAAAAACTACTAAATATTTTGGCATATCGATAAGTGCAATGAGGCTTTTAAGCCTGCTGCCTCAAGAAAAGAGCAGCTTTCGCTCAACGATGAAAATCTGCCCAATCTCCTCCCACACATTACATCATTTTTCATTGTCTTGTGCATTGAATGCCAATCTTTCAATGATTTATCGGCAGTAACTATTCCCTTTAAATTCAGTTTATAGTTGTGATTATCAAGCTTAGCTGTTCAAGAGATCATAGTTTTCTGGCAAGTGTACAGAGTGCCTTTTGACAAACGTATCTTTTCTACTGACAAGAATTCAATTTTCCAGTAGCAATCCCAGAGTTTGAACACAGAGAAAGTGAATTAGAGTCAATCTTATATTCCTAATGCCTTTATGTGTGTAGAAATATCTTGTACTCAGACAACAAGGCAATACAATATACTACTAATTCCAATTCTATTTTATCATAGCTTCATCAATTGCCATTCATCATATAATACATCAATAACTAATTATTCCCCTCAAAGCCAAAAGCATATTTACGATTTTTGTTTTGCTCGATGATGGAAAATTAGACACTGTCCACAAGGCATGACATGACAAAGGGGGTGTTTGGTTGGGGGTGTTTGGTTGGGCATTCCCAAGGGGCTTTGGGGTTCGGCATTCCCAAGGGGCTTTGAGCCCCCAAAGCTCCTTGGGAGAAATTTTGAGTGTTTGGCAAAACATTTGAAAGCCCCTTTGCGCAAATATGAGCATTCCGAAGGTTGAATGCTGAAAGCTGGGGAGGGGCGGCATTCAGCATTCGGCATTCCAGAAATGCAAAAATCACTGTTAATTTATCTTTCACCTTCATCTTCCTTCTTCACGGCGTCTTCTTCCTCCCGACGTCATCTTCTTCTTCCCGGTGTATTCTTCTTCCCCACCCATCGGGCTTCTCCGGCAGCCGCCATCGCCGCTTGAGGGTCGTGCTTCCCCGGTGACCACCGCCTGGGGGTGGCGCGACCCACGACCCAGGCGGCGTCGCCTGAGGTCCGCGTGAACCAGGCGACGCTGCCTAGGTCCTCGAGACCTTAGGCCGCCAGATCTGGCCTCAGGCGCCTGAGGTTGCGCCTCCGGGCGGCGACGGTGTCGCCTGAGGTCGCGCCGCCTGGGTCCGCGCGACCTCAGGCCGCTAGATCTAGCAGTGTGGAGGCCAGATCTAGCTGTCGGAAGGCCAAATCTGGCCTCTGCGCCTCCAGCCGCCTGAGGTCGCGCCCCCAGGGGGCGATGGCATCGCCTGAGGTTGCGACCTCAGGTGGCTGGACGGCCAGATTTGGCCGCCGGAGTTGGCCGACAATTAGCCAGCCGCCGGATTTGATTTTTAAATTTTTTTAAAAATAAAATAAAAGCAAAAGCCCATTTATAATGTAAAATTTGCCAAATGGTATTTATGCTAAAGTTGCATTTCAATGTCATTTGAGACTACAAATTACCAAACGGTGTAGCATTTCGAAAAACGTCTTTATCTCGAGGATATTTGCATTCTCCTAAAGGCATTTCCCCAAAACCGAACCAAATGGGCCCAATGTCTAGTGGACGATAATTCACTCCATCATTAGTAGATTAATTCCTAAGATTAAACTTGGTAAATATTGCTAATGCTTTATCTTTTTGTCTTTTCACAACATGCTTCAACGAAGTTAGAAGCTGCGACAAGAGCTTCTCATTAAAGAAAACTGCAGTATGCTTTATGTCATGTTGTGTGGACTAGTACAGTCACAATTAAGGAAAGATCTCATACACTCATATGAAATCATAATGTATGTCTCGATAGACAATACAATATTCAGATGGGTACATAGACAAACATATTAAATTTGTAAACAATTATCAACAATCATAGCCAGAGATTAAAAGCAAGGACTTCAGTGATGCAGGCAGCCACCTTCGCTTTGTCCAAATGGAGGTATATCATCAGTCAGGGAGCCGAAGGGAACACTAGAGGTTCCGTTAGAAGATGTGGAAAACGGTCTGGAGGTCTCTCGCTGTGTCTTCAGTAGCATCAGAAAGAGGTCCAATCCTTGCTGCCAGTGAAACGGGAGAGCTTCTTCTTGAGGCAATTTCATAGCTCCCGTTTCTCTCTCATCTCTCACTTTCTTTTCTTCTTCTTCCTTGTCCAAATCCCTTAATCTAATCCATCTTCAAATACCTTCGATCTCTTCTCCTTTTTCGTTTCTTCAAAACTGCCTTGTTTTTTTTTTCCTCCCTATCTCTGGTTCACCAGCGGTTTTGGTATCATTCTCGCTCTGATACCCTTGGCATCGTGCAATCCTGTGGCGTCAAACAGGTCGTGCTGCCCACTCAGGCTCGGATGTGTTCCATATGGGTGCATCGCAGTTGTGACATATCTATTGTGTTCAAAGATGCACAAAGCATGAAAGTCAATATTTCTCTCAAAGATGTGCAAATGCATATGGACCCAAAAAGAACCTGTAAATGCATTACTGAAGCATCTTTATGCAGGGGAACCACGCTCCACTAAGACAGATACCCAAATAGAAGTAGTAAAGGATATGGGACTTGAGATCTTCATAGTACAAAAGAATAAGATGGGCTACGCCTGGAATGAAAAGTGTCATGCCCAAGCAAACACCCAATTAGCAGCAGTTCGAAGCAACTCTGTACATGGTGACTAAAAAACCAAGCGCAATAAGAGTAACCAACACAAGATGATATCGATCTGAGCTCACTGATTATAAGTAGCGAAAGGAGCCAGGTAATGAAATAATATAAACACAAGCAATTCAGTGGGGTCCAAGAAGAATGAAAGATAATAGAGGACTAAAATAGTAACTGAACCAGAACATTGAATTGCTCCATTTCTTCCAATCACCAAGCAACACTAGAGAAACAACAAAAACCCCAACTCCATCATCAAAGTTATTTCATCGAACTCCTGAGAACGAGGACAAAGGGCATCGAGAACGAACCGAGTTGTAAGAGCAAGTGGGGACGACCAAGGACATTGGAGTTGGTCTTGCCGCATCGACATGTGGAGACGCAGAGGCAGAAAGCCAAGCCCAGCCCACGATTTGAGGTGGGATCGCTCTGCCGCCATCTCAAAGTGCCTACTGGAGGCAAGCCTCCTCGTGCCCTGTCTTGAACCTCTGTCGGGGCTGGTTCCGAACGCTCTTTGGGCCCCTGCCAGAGGCTCTACCGTCGGCAATGACAGCAACGGCCGTTTGGCAAGCCGCGAAGAAACGGAAATGAGAGTGCAGCGTGAACACATTTAACTGATGAATTTGGCTAATTTTGATCTTGCGTGGCACTGATCAAAGCAGACTTCTGAATGGTTTGATTCTTCACTACGTGGAGTGTAAAACCCACCCAATATTTTCTTCATTTTACATTGTCTGTTTACGTAATTGACCAATGCCACGTAAGATCAATAGTAGTCTATTCATCAGTCACGTGTACACGCTGGTCCACCCTGACTTCATCAGACTCTTTTTCATTTCTTCCTGGCTCACCATCCGGCAGCCGCTGCCAACACCGACGGCGGAGCCTCCGGCGAGGGCCCTAAGAGCGTGTTGAACCAGCCCCAACAGTCTGCGCTCCGAGACGGCGACAAAGCAATGGACATCAACCCCACCTTCGTCCCTCCCTCAAAGCAGGAGGCTTGGGCTTGGCTTCCCGCCTCTGCCGTCTCCGCATTCTCCATGTTCGTTGTCGTCCTGCTGTTACATCTCACCCGTTGTCAATACCCTTTGTGCTCCTTTTGCGTCACGGTGGAGCTGAGTTTTTGTTGTTCCTTTGTTTTGGATTTGTTGCCTTGTCATTTAATGCTATCCCCACCAGGTGTTCGATGAAATTACTCTCACGGTGGAGCTAGGTTTTTGTTGTTCCTTTGGTGTTGCTGAGTGCTCCGAATAAATTGAGCAATTCCATGTTCTGGTTCAATAACTTTTTTTGTCAGCTATTGTCAATCATTCTTGGAACCCATATAATCGTTTGTGCCTGTACTGTTTCTTCGCCTAGTTCCTTTCTGTACCTATGATCCCGAACTCGGATCCATCTCTTCTTGCATTTATTACTCTTACTGCACTCGGTTTTTCAATCAATATGTATAGACTTGCTTGGCAATGCTACTATTGGTTGTTTGTTAGGGCAGGACATTTTTCTTCCAAGGAACCCATCTTGGAATTTTTACTATAATTTGAAGATATCAAGTCCCATAGGTAAAGTTTTTTCTATCATACTAGGTGGAAATAATAGCAAGTTTGAGAGTATCAAGTGGATGTCTACTAGCTTGACCTGCTCTCCTTTATTTCTTTCTTGGTATCTATCTCAGTAGGGTGTGGTTCTCCCTCATAAAGATGCTTATTTCAGTAATGAACTTACAGGTTCTTCTTGGGTCCGTATGTGTTTACACATATTCAAGAAAAATATTTACTTTCCTATTTTATGCCTCTGAATACAGTAGACATGTTGCAACTACGACGCCATCCATATAAAATATATCTAAAAGCTGAGCCAGCAATTAAAGCTGTTTGACGCGAAAGGATCCCACGGTAGCGAGGGTATCAAACTATCAAGGCGATATTGAAACACCGGTAAATCAAAGAGGAGGAAAAAAAGTAGTTGTGAAAGAAACAAAAAAAGTAGAAGAGATTTGAAGTTGCAATTCGATTTAAGAAGAACAAGAGAAGAAAGTGTGTCACGCCCCGAACCTCGAGTGCGTGCCCATCCCTTTCTGGTCGATAATAATTTGCGACTTCCCAGGACGAGTCGCCGACCCTTTCCATTTGATTGCACATGCGGAAGCGAAAAGAAATCCCCTGACATTAATCATCTCGGGATAGAAAGGCAGGACAATAGATTCACAAACAAACATGCTTGTATATATACACTGAGTCATGAACACGGTCTATGGCCAAAAGACGCAAAAGACGGCCTTCCAAAAAAGAAGTCCTAATCGACCTACGCTTCCAATCACCTCCTCTCAGCTCCAGGTCCTCCACTCGACGACCCTGAAAATGTTGTCCCACAACGGGGTGAGATATCATCTCAGCGAGTCTAAGCTCTAAACCCCAATTAGGAGGGAAATACGCCAAGAAGCGTCCTAACCACGCAATCATACAATTGGCATATAGGACTTACCTCGCCTCAGTTTCCTTTCCTGCACGTCAGTATAGTTCATATCGCAACGCATATAATCAATGCACATAACAACTGGAACACCTCATCAATTCAATTAATCACCGAGGTCCTGATTATAAGGTCAAACCATTATGACACGTCCCATTCCATGTCACACAGTTTTGGTCTCATAATCGGGTGCATCAAACTCAATAATCATGCGTTCCAATTGTTAATTACACCCCTCAAGGGTACGGCCAACTCTATTGGCGGTCTTCTCGGCATTGCCGGGCGTCGTCTCACCTCCTTTGAGCACGGCTACGTCTCTCAATTAGACGGCTTCCCCGAAGGGCGTAGGTCCGAGAATCTGCGACCCGCTACCCTAATGCATGGGTAACCCGAAAAGGGATTTAGTAACGTCCGGCATAATTGCTCGAGACTGGTTCTCTTAACCAACACACGACCACTCAATCTCGGCCCAGGACACTGTGCATTGCACTCAAATGCCTCCATTAAAATAGTGATCCCGGCATATTTCCTTCGTATTAAAAATATCCTGAAAATAATCGTGTGTGGGTACACGGTCAATTCGAACCAGAAGACTGATACATATCTCTTTCAAACCCCACTATTTGATATAGTATTTAAAATCCATTTTCGGTGTTAAAACCCGACACCCGGGATTTTCTGAATAAATATTGGAAATTCACAATTTTTGGAATTAAATAACAAAAATCCAATCAGCACTCAATTTGCATAATTTAACACTCAATTGCGAAACTAACCACACCATTGCAATCAACGAAATTCGGTCACCGCTATCCCGGCCTAATTTCCGGAAAAATAATTAATAATTAAATAATTACTTAAATAAATCAATTTAAATTCTAAAAATACTAACCTAGGCCAGAATCATTAAATTAATAACCAATACGGACCCGGAAAATTCCCGAACCCTTCTAGATAAATAGTACAATTTGTTTAGGCCTTAGCTAAACCATGCTAACCACCTAACATGCTCAATTAAATAATTCAATTTCTAATTTAATCTAACTAACCACCTAATTCCTAATAAAATAAATCTAACACCCCTTAAACGTCATTAACCTACTAAGCAGAGTTTAGAGTATAAACTCACCGGTGTATCGCGAAAACCGGCTCATCGCGACGACGACGCGACAGCGGCCAAAATCTTAATTTTCGGCGGTGTCGGCGAACTCTCGGACCGGGCCTAAAACGGGCCCAACACAACTCAGCAAGGCTGAGTTTAGGTCTTGGGCTTCTGCAGGGCTGCTGGTCGCGGGCTTGGGCCTTCTTCGCGGGCCCAAAATGGCTGAACTTCAAATGGGCTAAAACCAACTGAACTTGGGCCTAAGCTTGAACTTCAAATCTGCTGGAAATGGGCTTAAAATCAATGGGCTGAAGATGACATTCACATGGGCTGGTCTGACTTCTTCGCTGGACTGAAATCGCATGAAGATGGGCTGAACTCCACGGATAGATGGGCTGCGGGCTTTGCTGGTCTTCGCTGGAGGAGTCTCGCACGAAGGAGATGCGGGCGTGCGAAAGAGCTGCGGTTCAACGAAACCAGAGCCTAGCGGTGGGGACGTGGACTAAGAACAACGGCTGCAGGCGTGATGACCGAAGGGGATGGCATGCTTCGGTGGCTTCGTGGGCTTTGCTTCTTCGTGGGGTTCAATTCGGTGGAGGCTGTTGACCAAGGAGGGCCGAGCTGTGGACGCGTGGAGATGGGGTCAACAAACCTAAGTCAGCTTCGGTTGATTGTTGATCGAGGCAGCGAAGTGGGGAATCAATGAAGTCGAAGGTGGAGTTGAAGACACAAGGAGGGGATGCTGATCTTCGGCACAGCTGCAGCTTCATTGGACGTGGTTGCTCGAAGATCGTCGGTAGACGTGGCAACGGCAGGAGCTGCTCAGTCAGCCAAGGAATTCGGTGGAGGCGTTGGCAGTTCAACAATCAAAGCCAGTTTGGAGAAGCTTTGACCGAAGAAGCTGAAGACGCAAGGCTGAGGGGAGGAAATATGGTGATGGCGTTAGATGATGGTGTATGTTGGATGATGATGATGGTGGGAAGACAAAACTCAGTGGAGATGGGCGAGAGGAGAGAGATCGTGGGGCTGTGGTCTTCGGTGGTTGTGAAATGAAGAAGAAAATGAAAATAAAACAGGAACTGGAGGAGATGAAGTCGGCGAGAAGATGGGGGCAGCTGGACGGCGTGTTGGAGAAGTCACGGTGGGGCCAAGAAAAATCAAGACTTAGCCATCCAATTTCATGTTTATCCCCCCAATACTTTCTAATAAGAACATCCCACAAATAAACCAATTGAAAAGTCAAAATTTCAGCCTCTTGATTTATTTGGCTTCAATTTCCTCTCCGATTATCCAATTCGAAGTCCGATTTTGGTGAAGAAAAATCCTACATAATTTTCTGTGAATCCCCGACACTTAAAGGCTTGGCTCGGAAGTCCCAATTTCCATCGATTTAGTCCATCTGAATTTCCGTTACTTTTCCGCAACGTCCGAACCGATTTTCCGTAAAAATCTCGGAATCTCTGAAAATTTCTCGGAGGATGAATCGACGTTCCTAAAATAGCTCGTGACACCACAGAACTTTCAATTTCTGAAATCGGGTTCAAATTCGCGGTTAATTTCACTCCGGCGTGCTTTTAGCGTGACCTAGTCTATCGGGTAGCTTTTAGGAATTTTTAGTGCAATTGACCCGTGATCGATTTATCTCGAGTCACATCGTACATCTTCGACACATTGGCGACTTTCGATTGTCATGAAATCTCAAGGTATTAATTACGGGCACCGGGTACCAAAACGATAGAAAAATCGGTCTAGTGCCGATCAACGAGTATTTTGCAATCTGGTGGAATCACCCACACTCTGATCACACATCTCAGTCAAGTCGACCTATCTCCGGTCTTTGATCGATTTCGACAGTGCCGTAATGACCCTTGCAGATCAACACGATCGAGCAGTCAATTCCTGGTCGAATTCTCAAGTCTATTGCATTTAGATTCCTTAATTGCTTCCCCAGATAATCCTGTTATCTCATGAGTGATCAGCTCAGAGAATATCACTATCGGCGCGTCGACGAAATGCCCGATTTATTTAATAGAAAACGAATTTTGAAAATTCAGGATGTCACAAAGTGAGAGAAGAAAGTGAGACGCGAGAGAGAAACAGGAAAGCTAAGGACACAAAAAAGGAGTCTGATGAAGTTCAAGTGGGAGCCGTGTTTACACATGGCAACTGATGAATGGACTACTGTGAATCCTATCTAGCACTACTCAAACACCCAATATTTCTCTCAAGGATAATTATAAGACAACTATGAAATTGCCTTAGGATGAGGAAAATCTCCCATTTCACTGTCTAGCAGGGGTGGCAACTTTTTCTGATGCTACAGAAGACACAACGATAAAGCTCCACGCCATTTTCCACATCTTCTGATGAAGTCTCTAGTGTTCCCTGTGGCTCCCTAACTGATCTGACAACTATTTACAACTTTTATATGTCTATCTCTGTACCCAAATGAATATTATTTATTGAGACATACATTCTGATTTAATCCTTGTGTATGAGCTCTTTCCTTAATTGTGACTATATTGGTCAACTCGGCATGATGTAAAGCATATTGTAGTTTTCTTTAATGAGAATCTCTCAATTGCTTCTAACTTCATTGAAGCATGTTGTGAAAAGAAAAAAAGCATCAGCAATCTTTGCCAAGTTTAATTTTATATAGGAAAAAATCTATTAATAATGGAATGAATCATCATCCAATGGACATTGTCATGTCATGCATCGTAAACATTGTCTTATTCTCCATTATCGAGCAAAACAAAAATCCTAAATATGCTTTCAACACTGAGAGGAATGATTAGTTATTGATTTATTATATGATAAGTGATTGCCAATTGATGAAACTAAGATAAGAAGTGTGATTAGCAGCACAGTATATGAGTCATGTGGTCTGATACAAAATATATTCCTGCATAAAAGTATCAAGAAGGTGACATTGACTCTAATTCACTTTCTCTGAATTTAGACACTAGGATTGCATCCTGAAAATTGTTCTTATAAAGAGAAAAGATGGTTGTTAGCAATCTTGCGGATTTAGACACCAAAGCAAGGATTTGCCTCCCCAATTCCACCAATAGTGCTGACACTAGAAACCTAAAGGCATCAAATTTAGCAGATGCTCCTGGGTGTCACGACCTCGATTTAAGGGTATTGCCTAAAGGACAGACCTAAGGTCTATGATTAGGTGCAGGTTTTCCAAAGTCTATACCTGCATCACATTGAGAGTCTAGCCTATTAGGGTTGGCTAGAAACTAGTAAGAGATATGAGTGTACCTCAACTAGAGAATTTAGTTCAGGAACTTAATTACCCTAATTGACCAGTTAGTGCCATTTCGATATCTAATCTTGTCCATTTTAACAAAATGATTTTTGGCAAGCAGTTTGAATTAATTTTATACCCAACCACTAACATATGAGATGATCATGCGGGTGCACAATTATTAAAGTAACAATCATAGTTATCATATAGTAAAATTAACGCATGCCACTAAACAATTGCAAACATAGATAAACAGGTAAATTAAACATGCAATATAATCAATATACGAACAATTAAAGGCCTAAATACACTATAAAGGCAATACATGTCATTTCTAATCAAAACTTACGTTTTTTGGATTTTTGAAATTTTGAATTTTTTTTTAAATTTAAAATTTTTAAAATTTTTAAATATTATTTTAATATTATAATAATATAATATATTTAAAATGAACCGGGTCAAATCCTCGGGTTGGGTCCGACCCGGTTCGGTGCAAAAGGCCCAGGATTGGGCCAGAGGACCCGAACCCGGACTGAAACGGGCCAGGCAGCCCAAGCCAGTAAAAACTAGTTAGGCTGGGCTTGATATGCAGGCCCAGTTCGGTCTAATTTTTTTTTAAAAAAGAACCCACGTGCAAAAACAGCCCAAGCCCGACTCAAGTATGCCCGGCCCAATACGCCAAAAACCCTACCCGGTTGACCGGACCCAACCCGATTCATGCGACCCGAATTCTGGAGCCCTCAGGTTCAGCGATCCGCGGCGCTGGAGGGATTAGCTAGGACGTGGATGGCAGTGATGGGCTTGACGACAGCGGAGATGCGGCAGATGGCGACGTCGACGCTTGGAGGGCTGCAGGCGAGACAGGGCACAGTGGTGACTGGCGGAGACGCGGCCAGGAGCAGCAGCACGGAGGCACAGGCTAGTGCGAGGCTCACTCGGCGGTGGAGCGACGACCAGCCTAGATCTGCCGTCGTCAAGATTCAGCGGTGAGTGGCGGAGACGCGGCCGAGGCGCGTGGTGGCTCGGCGACCGTTTCTGGCGTCGCGGGAGGGTGCTCGTGTAGAGGTGCAGGTGCGGCAGCAGTCCGGCAAAAGGGAGCGGCGAACCAGCAGCGACGGTGGCTCGAGGTGCAGGCACGGGCGTCGGCGCTTGGAGGCAGTAGTGCACGGGCGGCGGTTGTTGGTGGAGCGGTGGTGATAGGATAGCAGTTTCGTGGCGACGTCGGAGGTCGAATGGTAGCGGCGCTGGGCTGGTGTCGCGATGGGGCTGGGCTGGTGCTGCGACGGCAGCGGAGAGATCGGGCTGTTGGCACGACGATCATCGCGGCTGCAGGTGCTGCAGCGACGTCACGGCTTCAAGCTGCTAGTGGCCGCTGCGGCGTCGGCGACGTTGAGGCAGCGAGCTCGGACGGCGATGGGCGGGGAGGGCGGCGGCTCGGCTCGGACGGCGTCCGCGCGCGCGCCGCCCTCCTACCCTCCATTCCTTCTCTCTCTTCTCTTCTGATATGTTGCTCCTTCACACCAGCGCCTCTGCTCCAGATCTGGGTTCCGGCGAGACAGCGGCGACCGTGGTTGGTCGGGCGGCAGCGATGGCAGGAACGGTGGCGACGAGTCTTCTCCACCTCCCTCTCTCTCTCTTCCGCTCCTGCTCTCTCTGCTAAGCTCCCGTTTTTCTTCCCTGTTTGTTTTTTGTTGCTCTTCTCTCTAGGGTTTCCCGCGTGAAGATGGAGGAGGAAGAAGGCAGGCTAGCGTGGGCCCTGGTAAAGGGGACACGGGAGGAAAAAAGAGGGCTGGGCTGCCCTGGGTCGGCCCCCTTCCACGTTGTCTCTTTTCTTTTCCTTTTTTTTTTCTTTTTTTTTTAAAATTAATTTCTTTTGATAAATTCGTAATTAATTTTTTTTCTTTTTGATGACGAATATTTTGGAAGAAATTAAGGAAAGACCATTCAATGTGCAATGCAATAGTGAAAACACAATATCTTTTCAATGATTTTTTTCCTTGTTTTTTTCTTCTTCTTTTTTAGCGACTAATTCATAATTTTATATGCGATTAAGTTTTAAGTAAAATAACAAAATTTAGGTGTCTAACACTGGGTACAAACTTTAGGGGCACAGCAGAGACTTCCGACACCCTCCTCAAAAGTCCAACACCATAGGGAAGAACAGTGCTCCCCTTCAAATCCGTGTCTGATTAGTAATCATGTTCACTTATCTTAGATCACCCTTCTCTCTCTCTCTCTCTCTCTCTCTTCCTCACCCACCCCCTCAACTAGCCACGACAGCAAGACAACTATATGACATAGCCAAATCTCAACAGAGCAGGCATCAGTGTTGTTAAACTGATGCAGTCAATGAACCTTTTTGTTCTGGACAGAGTGAGTGAGTGTGATGAATTGCAGGTTAGAGCTTTTATGTTTTGTTATTAATTTTATTTCTTATTTTTTGGCATTAGACAGAACTAAATTTCCATGTTAGTAACAGAGAGTTCATGAAAAACTGCTATTTGGGGACTGTAGTCACAAGGAAAATTCTATACTTGGAAAATACTTGAATCTCAATGCTATTCTATTGCACATTTGGTCCCAAAAAACACTCGAACAAAGAGAAGGGAATTCCTAAGACCAATAAAGTAATGTTATAGACAAATAAACAGAGAAACTGGTTGCTTGAAAGTGAGAAGCTGAAATCCATATTGACCGCTCACCTTTCGAACCGATATGAAGTGCAAGACAATATTTTGGATCTTTAGGACGAGACTTTTCATGATGATCAAACATGGACATGCCGGATACTTCAAATTTAGCAGACAATTAGGCTGTGTAGGCAGGGATTCAGAAGTTTTTCAAAAAGTGTCCAAGGCCAAAGCTGGAGAAAGTCGCAAGTTGGCATCTTTGGATATCCTATGCTATGGCAAAATATATGAGCTATTGATTTGTAGTGTTTAACTAAAAGCCAGCTTATTCATTCATTGTTGAGGTTAAAGCGCGGAATACGTAGGCATGTATTGAACTGCCAAAAGCATTGCAATCTGCACATTCATCTATAGGCATGTGCCGGAAACTAAGCCAACTTACACATAGACTTGCCCAAAATGTGGCTGCCACTACAAAAATCAGAAGCAAATATGAACCGTGTATTTGCAGGAGACTGATCAGTACCAAATAAGTAGTCTGCATTAAAAAAGGATCATTTGAAATCTGTGTTCGGACAAGATTAAGAAAGTAAGATGTTGCCAATTTACCATAATCTACTCTCCCCATTTAAAGATATCACCACAGTGAAAACTTCATAGAAGAAAATTAAAGACAGAACCGGGCTTCAAAAGAATTCCATCACTATATCCTTTTCTACAGATAAAAAATTTTCTGTTGGTCACTGAAAAACAACAATGCTAGTTCAAGATTATGTCTAATTTGCCTTGCGAAGAACGCTAAAGTGGAACTTGTTAAGAAAAGGATCCCAGTATATTCCGACCTCATCGCCAGCCACCAACCCCCTCCGTTTCACGAACTCCTTGATCCAACTCCCCTTGAGGACGTAGCACCCAGACGACGCCCAAAACACGAACACCAGTCGATGCTCAGAGCACGTGTCCATGTCCCTCACGATGACGTCGGCCCCCTTACCGCTCTCGACTTGCCTCACTGTCTCCTCGTTCATCCATCGGAGAAAGTGGCTCTTCACAAAGTCCCGCCTGATCAAGAACCTCGACAGGTGACCCAGATCGCTTTGCGTAAGCCTCTTCTTGATCTTATAAGGGTCGAAGAGCAGCGTCAACTCTGTGGAAACTTCCTCGGCATCACATCCTGAGGCCTCTTTCTTTCCCTTCTGCGCTCTACTGTACTTCGCCTTCTTCTCCACAATTAAGGATTCGGCATTGGTAAGTGAGGCCATGGATTTTCTCTTCAGTTGGGCAGGAACAATTTCTTGACGAGGGCCGCCGACTTCCTTTGTGTTCTGATCAGGTGCGAGGGGGAAGACCTCGCGAGCGACCACCACTCCTGTAGACGAAATACCTCTGACCCCCTCGTCGCCATTCTTCTCCTTATTGTGCAGATAAGAAAGGCACGAGCATGACGAAGAGTCCATTGATGCCGGCAAGTGGACCTTGCTTCTCAGGTGGTTGCCAATGGGTTTCTTCTCGCGATCCTGCAGATAAGAAAGGCGCGAGAACAAAGAGTCCGTCAATGGTGGCGAGTGGACCTCGCCTCTCAGGATGTCGCCGATGGGAGGCGATTTGGGGCCCAAGAAATCGTTGAGCTTCATGGGTTTCTGGTTGAAGAAACAGAAAAACACTCCGCGAGAACAACAAAGGGCAACAGGGTGCGAAGAAATTCAGAGAGAGCGAAAGACAGAAGAAAGACAACGTTGGAGAGAGGATAGAAACAAAGAGGAAATATATAGTTTACCGTTGGAAATGGCATGGCTTGGAGAGCGCGCTGAGAAGTGAGTTTCTTTCCTAATTCGAGTCAGATTAAGATTAGTAAAATAGGAAATAATTTCAAGATTCAAGATTGAAGATGGATTCCCTGTGTAAACTATAATATCGCAAACTCTTTAATTATTCTAAATAATGAGTTGAAGATAACTTCCTGTTAGATCTATGCTATGAACGAGCTTCTTCTTTTTGTTACATTATTATCATCATGTAATAGGACGGAATTTCAAAAGGTTGGAAATTTTGTTTGATTTATTTTAACAAAAGAAAGATTTTGAAATGTATATAATAATGAGTTTATAAAAATAAATAAAAAAACGGATGTAAGTTTTTTTATCTTTGTCTTTTTTTTTAGTATCAATTTGTTCTCATTGCTCAAGTGACACTTTCCTATACTAGTTAAATTATTTGTTTCCTATATGAGGTTTTATTTGAATACGTTGTAGGGATAATACCACAAAAAACTTTAAATTATACCCATTATAACATCAATAATCGAAACTTTTCTTTTGTAACAACATCAATAATCTTGAATTAGTATTTCCTTTAGTCAGTGACGAAAAGGAAATTTTTAATTTCAGAAAAAAGGTTAATGGTCTGGAACTTTATTATTGCATGCAATTGGGCTATCTCTATCTTCCTTAGAAATTCAATTTTTTAGTAGTGTTCTTATGAAAGCCAAATCATCTTTGATTCTATCGAGTCTTTTTTTTTCCTACTGTGGTGAATATAAAAAATATAATGTCATGTATATATATATAAAGTGACGTTCTAATAGACTAGATGCTCGAATTATTTCCAAGAAATTGAATTCATCCTTGTTATGTGGAAAATCCTAAATAGTCCAAAATAATACATGAAAAATAAGGACTACAAAAGTTCAATCTCTACCAAAGTTTCATTTAAAAAAAAAAAACAATAAAGAATGTGCCATAGCTTGATTAGGTTCTATTAGTTTTGTGAAAAATATTCACTGAAAAATATTTGAAAATAGTCATTTATATCATTAAAAAAATAAACATTAAATATTTTCATCATTTTCGGCCAAAAAAATATTTTCGTCATATGGGAAAATATTTAGATATAATTTATTATCGATAATGAATTTTATTATCTAATTTTTTCAAATAATAATAAAATATATAAAAAATAATTTTTAAATTATTTATTTTTCTAAAATAAATAGGGCTTCATCAATATAAAAGAGTGACTGTATTCGATCCCACTGACATATCTCCTCCTATACAAATAGCTCCACCCATTACTCCATACATTGACCTAATATCTTTTATGGTTATGTAAGTGAGAAAAAAAGTGAAAAAATATATAGAAATACTTCATAAGAAAAAGAAAGTAAGCAAATATCAATTCGGAAATGAGGATATAGCAACAGAGATGGGTAGAAATTATAATTCAGTTTATTTTTCGATGAATAAATAATTTGAAAATATATATATTTTAAAATGATTGATTATATTATTTAAAAAAAATTAAAAAATGAAAAAAATATTTTTACCATTGGTGAAAATGTTTTCATTGGTGAAAATGTTTTGATATAATTATCATTGATATAAAAATATTATTTGCTAATTATTTAGAGTAATACCGTTGATTACGACACGAGTAGAAGATGTGATAGCCATTACGTAACACTTGCTGATGTGAAGAGCCTAATAGCTCACGTGTTACCAATTATAATTTTTTCTTTTGATCAAGTTCCTTTCCTTCGCAAAAAAATTAAAAAAAAATGATTTTTTTATAAATATAATTACTTATATTATTTTAAATAATTTTTAAATAATTTATTCATTATCAATAATAATTATGTCTAAACATTTTCGGTGGCTATAATCATAGTGGTTGTTCATTTATTTTTGTCACGATATGAATGATTAAAAAAAATTTCAAATAATTTATTTTATGAAAGAAATAGAGCTTCAATTTCTTCCCATATCTCTCACTCTATCCTCTTTTGCTAGTTTATCCTTACTTTTTTTTTTTTTTTTTACTTTCTTACTTACTTAATTTTAGAAATAGGGAAAAAAATACCAACAACCCTAAAATGTTTACTATGATACCTTTATGTCAAACATTTTTTTGTAACATAAAACTCCAAACTTATCCTCATATGACACTTAATCCAAAATTTTCTAAATGACACAAAAAACTATAAACAACACATTTACCGCAAATTATTTTTTTATAATATCAAAAACCCCAAACTTGTAGTTATATGACACATTTACTTCAAATTTTGAGGTGAATGTGTCATATGGATACAAGTTTAAAATTTTTGGTGTCACAAAAATTTTGGTATAACTTGAGGTAAATGTGTTACATGGATGTAAGTTTGGAATTATTTGTGTCACAAAAAAAAAAAAAAAGTTTGACATTGAGTATAGTTTAGAGTTTTTGGAGGCTTTTTTTCCTAAAAAATAATAGGACCATGTACTTCTTGGGTGGAGCTATCTGCGAAGGAGGAGGTGTTAGTGGGATTGAATTTTATTTCTACTAAATTAATTATTTTACTTTAAGCCCCATTTATTTAGCAAAAAATAAATAATTTAAAAATATCTTTTTAAAAAAACCGTTGCTCCTATTGCTTAAAAATTTTAGTCAATGAAAATGTTTTCATTATCAACAATAAGTTATGTTTAAATATTATCGCAAGTGATGAAAATTTATATATGTTTTTGAGCGATATAAGTGATAATTTTACAATATTCTCCGAATGATTCATTTTCTGTTAAACAAACAAAACCTACTCTCTCTTTTTCTTTTTAAGAAATGCAACTTTAGTAGAGAAGAAACATTTGCAGTCCTTACTTGCTGGCGGTCAACATGTATTATTTTGGACTATAAAGAATTTTGAACATGACAAGGAAGAATTCAATTTTATCCCAATTTCCGAGAAATAATTTGAGCATCTAATCTATTGGAACGTCACATTATAAAATGTAAACATATATATGAAATTAATTTTTTTTATACTCACCACAGCGGGAAAAAAAAGACTCAAAAAAATAAATTAAAGACACCCTAACTTTCAAAAGAACATTTATCATGAATTGAATTTTTGAAGAAAATAATGATAGCCGATTGCACATAAAAATAAAATTCTATGCGTAACAATAAATTTTTTCTAAGGATTACAAACTCCTCCCAAAAGAAATAATAATTAAAGATTATTAATGTTACAAAGAAAATTTGATTATTGATGTTACGGAATGCATACTTTAGGATTTCTTGAGGTATCATCCTTATAACATATTCAAGTAAAACCTTATAGGGCACAGATAGTTTAACTAGAACAAGATAGTGTCCTTCTAAAAAAATGTGAACAAATTGATTAAAAAAAGAAGAAGGAAAATATAAAATAAGCTTATGATATCCCTTTCCGATACGGTCTCTTTTCTTTATTTTGTGTAATTTTTTGTAATGTAACCACCCATGTTTTTTATAAGCTCATTATTATAAACATTTTAAATTCTTTCTCTTGTTAAAATATATCATTTTTTTCCAGCCTTTTAAAGTTCCGTCCCATTGCATGATGAAAAAAATGTAACAAATTAGGAAATCAATCTTGAATCTTGAAATTATTTCCTAATTTACTAATCTTAACCTGACTCGAATTCGGAAATAACATCTCACTCCTCCGCACACTCTCGAAACTTGACTCCAAAGCCATCCCAATTCCAACGGTAAACTATATATTTTCCTCTCTGCCTCCGCGTCCTCATCGTCCTCTGTCTCTCTATTCTCTCCAACGTTGTCCTTCTCTCTTTCGCTCTCTCTAAATTCCTCTGAACCGCGTTGCCCTTTGTTGTTCTTTCGAAGCACTTTCCTGTTTCTTTCGCCAAAAACCCTTGAAGTTCATCGATTTCTTGGGCCCCAGATCACCTGCCATGGGCAACATCCTGAGAGGTGATGTCCGCTCGCCGCCATTGATGGGCTGTTCATCGTCGCGCGTTTCTCATCTGCAAGATCACGAGCAGAAACCCGTTGGCGACCACCTGAGAAGCGAGGTCCACTCGCCGCCGCCGTCGATGGACTCTTCCTCGTGCCTTTCTTCTCTGCACGATCAGGAGAAGGACCGCGACGAAGGAGCCAGAGGTACTGCAGGAGTGGTGGTGTCTCGCGAGTTCTTCCCCGTCGTGCCTGATCGGAACACGAAGGAAGTTGGCGGCCCTTCTCAAGAAATCGTTCCTGCCCAACTGAAGCGAAAATCCGTGGCCTTACCTACCGATGCCGAAACCTTAATTGTGGAGAAGAAAGCGAAGTGCAAGAGAACGCAGAAGGGAAAGAAAGAGGCCTCAGGATGTGACGCCGAGGAAGTTTCCACAGAGTTGACGCTGCTCTTCGACCCTTATAAGATCAAGAAGAGGCTTACGCAAAGCGATCTCGGCCACCTGTCCAGGCTCTTGATCGGGCGGGACTTCGTGAAGAGCCACTTTCTCCGGTGGATGAGCGAGGAGACAGTGAGGCAAGTCGAGAGCGGCAAGGGGGCCGACGTCATCGTGAGGGACTTGGACACGTGCTCTGAGCATCGACTGGTATTTGTGTTTTGGGCGTCGTCTGGGTCGTACGTCCTCAAGGGGGGTTGGATCAAGGAGTTCGTGAAACGGAGGGGCTTGGCAGCTGGCGATGAGGTCGGGATATATTGGGAGCCTAGTGCTAGCGAATTCCACTTTAGCCTCCTCCACAGAGCGAATCAGGCTTGATCTTGATCTAGGTTTTTTTTTTTTTGGTTGACCAACAGGAAAATTTTGATCTCTACAAAAGGATATTAGTGATAGAATTCTATTGTATGCAATGACACTGTCTCTCAGGAAATTTGATTCTTGGTGAATGCCTCTTTTGAAGCCTGGTTCTGTCTTCAATATTTTTGTGAGAGTTTTTCACTGTGGTAATATCTTTGAGTGGATGAAATTGATTTTTGTAGATTGGCAACATCTGACTTTCTAAATTCTGTCTAAGCACAAATTTTAAGTGATCCTTTTTTAAGACGAACTTCTTATTTTGTAATGATCGATGTGACTCTAATTTCCTATTATATAAATGGGCCTTCTGCGAATAGAGTTTAGTTTTGTAGTAGCGGCCGCATTACCAGGCAAGTCTATGTATAAGTTGGCTTGGTTTACACCACATGCCTATAGATGAGTGTGCAGATTGCAATGCCGTTGACAGTACAATACATGCCCACATATTTTGCGCTTTCGCCTCAACAGTGAATGCATAAGCTGGTTTTTAGTCACTGTTTCATCAAGATGTTTCTACTGAACTGTCCAGATCAACAGCTCTCTGATGTTTTGCCATAGCATAGGATATCCAAAGGTGCCAAAGTTAACTACTTGCGGCTTTCTCTAGCTTTGGCCTTGGACACTTTTTGAAAAATTCCTAAATCTCTGCCTACACAGCTTAATCGTCTGCTAAATTTTAAGTATCCGGCATGTCCGTGTTTGATAATCATGAAAAGTCACCGTGTCCTAAAAATCCAAAAGATTGTCTTACACTTCATATCGTTTCGAAGGTGAGCAGTCAATATGGACTTCAGCTTCTCACTTTCAAGCAGGCAGTTTGTCTGTTTATTTGTCTGTAACATTACTTTATCGGTCTTAGGAATTCCCTTTTCTTTGTTTAAGTGTTTTTTGGGACCAAATGTGCAATAAAATAGCATTGAGTTTCAAGTATTTTCCAAGTACAGAATTTTCCTTGTGGCTATAGTCCCCAGAGAGCATTTTTTCATGAACTCTGTTACTAACATGGAAATTTAGTTATTTGTCTAATGCCAAAAAATAAGAAATATAAGTAATAACAAAGCATAAAAGCTCTAACCTACAATTCATCACACTCACTCACTCTGCCTCGAACAGAAAGGTTCGTTGACTACGCCGGTTTAACAACAGTAATGGCGGCTCTGTTGAGATTTGGCTCCGTTGAGATTTGGCTCTGTCGTGCAATTATCTTGCTATTGTGGCAAGCTGGCTTTGAGAGAGTGAGAGAGAAGGGTCATCTAAGATCAGTGAACATGATTACCAATTAGACGGGAAAATTGTCCAAAAAGTCCTAAACCTATTGCAGTTTTGCCAATTTAGTCATAAACATTTTAACTTTCCCAATTGAGTCATAAACCCTTTCACTTCTTGCCAATTCAGTTCATCAGGCCAATTTTGGCCGGAAAATGCTGACGTGGACGACGGCGGTGCCATGTAGGACTGCCGGCGCCGGCGCTGACATGGACAAATTTTAATAATTTTTGAATATTTTTAATATTTTTTTAACTTTTTATTTTTTGTTTTTTTCCTTTTTTTTTTCTTTTTGGCTTTTTCCGGTGGCCGACCACCAACCACAGGCGATGGTCAACCAGTTGGCCTCGCCTGCCACAGGCGAGGCCTGGCCAAGCGACGGCAACCCCCGGCGATGGCCGACCTTGCCAGATCTAGCGAGGGGAGCCCTCGCTGGAGGTGGCCCTCGCCCAGGTGAGTGTTAGCCTCGCCCCTGGCCGGGTGAGTGACAGCTGGCCACCGGCCACAGGCCAATGCCCGGCCAGCCAAGGGCGAGGGCCGGTCTCGCCAAATCTGGTCTAGGCGAGTCCGACGCTTGACTGGGCAAGAGCGAGCCTTGGCGAGGCCAGCCCTCGCCCACGGCCGGCCGGGCATCGGCCTATGGCTTATGGCCAGCCGTCGCCCGCCCGGCCAAGGGCGAGGCCGACACTCCCCGGCAAGGGCGACACTCGGCAAGGGCTCCCCTCGCCGGATTTGGCGAGGCCGGCCCTCACCGACGCTTGCCCTTGCCTAGGCGAGCATCACCCTTGGCCGGCCGGGCGTCGGCTAGCCACAACATGGTTGACGCTTGCCTGGGCGAGGGCGACCCCTGGCGAGGGCTCCCCTCGCCAAATCTAGCGAGGTCGGCTCTCATCGGGGCCAGGGCGCCCTCGCCAGGGGTCACCCTCGCCCGACCAAGCCTCGCTTTGTGGTGGGCAAGGCCGGTGGCCGGTTGTGGCTGGTGGCTGGCCGTCGCCTTTGGCCGTTGGCTGTGGCCGATGGCCAGCCACCGAAAAAAGCCAAAAAATAAAAAATAAAAAAAAATTCAAAAATTTTTAGAAAATATTAAAAAATTATTAAAAATTAACCATGTCAGCGCCGCCAGCCCTACGTGGCATCGCTAGTGTCCACGTCAACATTTTCTAGCCAAAATTGGCCGGATGGACTGAATTGGCAAGAAGTGAAAATGTTTAGGACTCAATTGGCAAAGTTAAAAGATTTATGACTGAATTGGCAAAACTACAATAGGTTTAGAACTTTTTGGACAATTCTCCCCCCAATCAGACACGAGTTTGAAGGGAAGTACTGTTCTTCCCTATGGTGTTGGACTTTTGAGGAGGGTGTCGGAAGTCTCTGCTGTGTCTCTAAAGTTTGTACCCAAGCATACGCTAAATATGGTGCCTTTAGATTTTTACAGTCAACACTATCGGCGGAATTGGTGGGGCAAATCCTTGCTTTGGTGCCCCAATCCGCAAGATTGCTAACAACCATCTTTTCTGTTTACAAGAGGTTCAATTTTCAGGACGCAATCCCAGTGTCTAAATTAAGAGAAAGTGAATCAGAGTCAATGTCACATTCCTGATATTTCTGTGCGGGAATATATTTTGTATTCAGACCACATGGCTCATATACTATGTTGTTAATCGCACTTCTTATCTTAGTTTCATCAACTAGGAATCACTTATCATATAAGAAATCAATAACTAATCATTCCCCTTGATGCCAAAAGCATATTTAGGATTTTTGTTTTGCTTAATGATGGATAATAAGACAATGTCCAAGAGGCATAAGGACGATCATTCATTCCATTGTTAGTAGATTGTTTCCTGTATAAAGTTAAACTTAAGAAAGATTGCTGATGCTTTTTTTTCTTTTCAGAACATGCTTCAACGAAGTTAGAAGCAATAAGAGCTTCTCATTAAAGAAAACTACGGTTTACATCATTTCGAGATGACTAGTACAGTCACAATTAAGGAAAGAACTCATACACAAGGATCAAATCAAAATGTATGTCTCAATAGACAATATTCACATGGGTACAGAGACAAACATATAAAACTTGTAAATAGTTGTCAACAATCATTGTCAGGGATTACCTCCTTTGTTACGATTACCAAACTGCAAAGCAAGGACTTGAGTGATCCATGCAGTCACCTTTGCTTTGTCCATATGGAGGTGCATCATCAGTGTCACGCCCCAACCCTCAGGCACGCACACATTCCTTACTTTTGGTCGATTTTAAAATGCGATATCCCAGGACTATGTATCGCTGACCCTTTCATTAATATATGCATATGCGGAAGCAAATATAATTCCCCAGACAATAAAGTAATGGGATAGAAAAGCAGGCCATATATTTTTCTTACTGAAAATTCACTACTACATCTTTTTACATGCATCTCATAGTATTCTACAATACTATATATACGCAACTCTGGTCTAACGTCTATTCACAGGCAAACGAGGTCTGACAGGACAGGACGGGATCTCAGTCCTCATCCGAGTCGTACTCGGGGTTATCCTCGGGTCCTCCTCCACGTACTCCTCTTCGGGTTCCTCATCAGGGTTTTCCTCGTCAGATTCATGCTCCTTAGGCTCCTTATCCAGGTCCTGAAATGGTTATTCAATAACCACTGAGATAACGTCTCAGCAAGTTCTACCTCCTAAGACCCGATTAGTAAACTAATACACCTTAGGGCTGCCTATGCACAACATGAGTCAGAGGACTTACCTTAGCCTCAGATTCCACCTGCATATTAGTACAGATCGAGTAGGCACACAAGCAATCACATCACAGATCGAAGCATCGATCTAATCGACTTAGTCGATTTCACATCAGGAAGACCACTCACGATCATCTCCCTTCAATCATTCAATTCACAACATCAAACCAAGGCAATGAATCACATCAAGACACACTCAGATCGAATCATCGATCAATCGACCTAGTCGATTACAAGCCAGTCGAATCATTTCTAGGTCATTCATCCCACACTAAGCAATTCCTTAGATTTAGTGGCTTTACGGTCCCACTCGACCCTCTCAAGATCTAGTGGCTTTACGGTCCCACCTGACCCTCTCAAGATTTAGTGGCTTTACGGTCCCACCCGACCCTCTCGAGATTTAGTGGCTTTATGGTCCCACCCGACCCTCTCAAGATCTAGTGGCTTTACGGTCCCACTCGACCCTCTCGAGATTTAGTGGCTTTATGGTCCCACCCGACCCTCTCATGATCTAGTGGCTTTACGGTCCCACCTGACCTTTCCAAGATTTAGTAGCTTTATGGTCCCACCCGACCTTTTCAAGATGCCAGACTATGTCACTGAGCCACGTGCATTCTCTAAGGCTACCTTTTCGCCAAGATGACATATCTAATCACCGAGCCACGTGTCTTTCCCGAGTAACATTCCAATTCACTGGGCCACGTGCATCCTCAAGGTGATTTACCAATTCACTTTCGATACTAACAACCGATACCCGACCTATTCTCAATCACAAGGCCAAAATTGCATTATTTAATAACATACTTAAAAATGCACCATTAAATCAATTCGACACGAATTAAAGCTCAAATAAATAAACGGACTGCTCCACGACAATCAGCACGAAATTCCGTTCATCGGCCATCCCGGTTGAATTTCCGGAAAATAAATAATTAAATAATTAATTTCGAAAATTAAATAAATAAACATAATAATTCCAATTTAGCATAATATAAAGCTCAATTAAATAAACGGATTGCACCACGATCATCAGCATAAAATCCCGGTCACTGGCCATCCCAGTTGAATTTTAGGGAAATAAATAATTAAATAATTAATTTTGAAAATTAATATTGAATTCCTAAAAATACCACCTAGGCCCGATTTGCTTAATTAACACCCGATAAGGGACGGGAAAAATCCCAAGAAGCATCCAATAAATACTATAGGCAATTCTCTATCTAATTACACTAATCACACAACTAATAAGCAAAGCAATTAACTAATAATCACTAATCAATTCTAATCTAACAACCTAATTACACTTAATTAACACTAATCAACATTTAAGTGCAATTAGCAAACTAAGAAGGCATTAGTGAGTAAAACTCACTTGATTAAATATTTGCTCGGATCAAATCAACGAGCACGCGACAAAGCTCGATCTTCTCCAAGGTAAGTCCTCAAACCGGGGCCCGGAACGGCCCGAAATCGGTCCCGCAAACTCACGGAGAGGCTGGGCTCTCAGATCTTGCGTTGCTGGCCTTGCTAGTCGGTCCGAAAGGGTTGACCTCAGCTCGGTTCGGGGCTGAGATGCGGCCAAACTGGATGCGGGGAGGACTGCTTGATTGATGCTGCGCTGATCTGGACTTGAGGAGCACCGCAAGGGACAAATCCGGGCTGGCTTTGCTGCTGGAAAAGGACAGCGAAATGGAGCCATTTCGTGGAGGAGCCGGTGGTCAACAAAACAGCCAAAGAAACAGCTTCGGCCTTGCTGGGTTGACCGAAGAAGGTTGGGCTGCAGACGCGTGGCCACGAGCTGCTGAGCTTGCTCGATGAAAACGGCCGCCAAGGAGAGAAAAATTAAGGGGCAAGCTCCCTCGACCGAACCAAGGAGGAGCAGCAGAACAGAAACTGCGCTCGGCGAAGGAAAAGAAGAGAAGAGCGGGATCGTGGGGGCAGCTGGCGGCTTAGTCGCATACCGAGAGAAGAGGAGATAAGAATGCAAGGGGAGTTGTCGGCTGAAGATTTAAGGAACGTGCAAAACATTGAGAAAAAGAGAGGGAGAGATGTGATCGTAAATGGATAGGAAGGAATGGGGGGCTCATGGGTCAACACTTAAACAAATGAAAGACCAAAGCAATTTCAAAGAGGATACGTGCATGGGACCGTCGGTCATGGGGTGTGCGCAAAATAACGAAAGAAAAGGGAGGGAAAAAGCAAAACAAAATTTATAACTTTGCTCAACTTCAACACAAGAATAATTGGTCATCCTAGGCCAATTTCAACCTCAATTTGCTCCATTGAAGTTCAAAAATAAGACGGTCCTTTAGTCTCACGAATTTCCTTTGAAATCGACTTTTATTCCATTTTTCTTGGCATCCGACTTTTTGAACAAATAATTTCGTTTGAGGTCCAATTCAAATGCAGAAAAAGCCCAAACAACTTCCATTCACCAATTCACTTATACCAGATATCAAAAGTCTCTTCAAATCGGCCAATCTGAATTTACGTTCATTTTCCACAACATTCGAACGATTTTCCATGAAAATCTCAGAATCTCTGAAAAATCTTCTGAGACTGAGTCGACGTTCCTAGAATAGCTCGTGACACTACATAATCTTCAATTTCTGAAATCGGATTCGATTGACGGTTAATTTCACTCCGACGTGTTTTTAGTATGACTTAGGCTACCGAGTAGTTTTCAGAACTTTTTAGGACAAATGACCCGTGGTCGATTTTCTTTGAGCCACGATGAACCCACTCGACACATTGGCGACTTTCGATTATCGTGACAATCTCGAGGATTCAAGTACGGACACAGGGTACCAAAACGACAGTAAAATCAAATTAGTACCGGTCGACAAGAGTTTTCCAATTTAGTGGAGTCACCCACGATCGGTCATTTATCTCAGTCAAACCGACCTATTTATGATCTTAATTCGATTTTTAACTGTGTCGTAATGATCTCTAAAGATTAGCACGGTCGAGAAATCGATTCATGGTCGAATTCTCAGTCTATTTGCCTTAAAGTCTTTAATAGCCTACCCAGCTAGTCTAGTTATCTCGTGAGTGGCCAACTCAGAGAAAAACACTGTAGTCGCATCGATGAAATGCCCAATTTATCTAATCAAAATCCGAACCCGAAAATCTGGATGTCACAATCAGTTAGGGAGCCAAAGGGAACACTAGAGGCTCCATCAGAAGATGTGGAAGACGGCGTGGAAGTTTATCGCTGTCTTCTGTAGCATAAAAAAAAAAAAGCTCCCACCCCCACTAGACAGTGAAATGGGAGATCTTCCCCTGAGGCAATTTCATAGTTATCTCAGAATTGATAATTATTCTTGAGAGAAAATATTGGGTGCTTGAATAGTGCCACATAGGATTTGCAGCTGTCCATTCATCAGTTGCCATGTATAAACATGGCTCCCATTCTAACTTCATCAGACTCCTCTTTTGTGTCCTCACTTCTCCCGTTTATCTCTCGCCTCTCTCACTTTCTTCTCTTGCACTTCCTAAATCGAATTGCAACTTCAAATCTCTTCTACTTTTTTCGTTTCTTTCACAGCTACTTTTTTCTTTTTTTTTTTCTCTTTGATTTACCGGTGTTTCAATCTCGCCCTTGATAGTTTGATACCCTCACTACCATGGGATCCTTTGGCGTCAAATAGCTCAAACTGCTGGCTCAGCTTTTGGATATATTTTATAAGGATGGCGCCGCAGTTGCAACATGCCTATTGTGTTCAGAGACACGTAAAAGAGAAAAGTAAATATTTCTCTTGAAGATGTTGTAAACACATACGGACCCAAGAAGAACCTGTAAATTCATTACTAAAAGAAGCATCGTTATGCGGGGAGAACCACGCCCTACTCAGACAGATACCAAGAAAGAAGTAAAAGAGAGCAGGTCAAGCTAGTAGACATCCACTTGATACTCTCAGACTTGCTATTATTTTCACCCAGCTTCATAGAAAATTTTTTACCTATGGGACTTGATATCTTCAGAGTACAGTAAGAATTCCAAGATGGGTTCCTTGGAAGAAAAGTATCCTGCCCAAGCAAACAACCAATTAGTAGCATTGCCAAGCAAGTCTATACATAGTGTTTAGAAAACCAAGTGCAGTAAAAGTAATAAATACATGGATCCGAGTTCGGGATCACAGGTACAGAAAGGAACTAGGCAAAGAAACAGTACGGGCACAAGCAATTCTGTGGGTTCCAGGAAGGATGAGTGACGATAGCCGACAAAAGCAGTAATTGAACCAGTGTATTTTCGGAGCACTTAGCAACACCTAAGGAACAACAAAAACCCAGCTCCATCGTCAGAGTATTTTCATCGGACGCCTGGTGGGAATAGCGTTCCATGACAAGGCAACAAATCCAAAACGCAGAAGGAGCACAAAGGGTATCGACAACGGGACGAGATGTAACAGCGGGACGACGACGGACATGGAGTCGGCGTTGGCAAGTCGGAATGCGGAGACCGTAGAGGCGGGAAGCCAAGCCCAGACCTCCTGCTTCGATGGAGGGACGAAGGTGGGGTTGACGTCCATCGCTCTGCCGCTGTCTCGGAGCGCAGACTGTTGGGGCTGGTTCGGCATGCTCTTGGGGCCCCTCGCCGGAGCTCCGCCATCAGTGGCGGCGGCGGCGGCCGCTGGTGAGCCGGGAAGAAATGAAAAAAAGTCTGATGAAGTCAAGGTGGACCAGCGTGTACACGTGACTGATGAATCGACTACTGTTGATCTTACGTGGCATCGATCAATTACGTGAAGAGACAATGTAAAGTAGAGAAAGGGACCTAGCCGCTCACGTGTTGCTAATTATCATTTTTTTCTTTTGATCAAGTTCATTTCTTTAGCGAAAAATAAAAATATGATTTAAAAAAAAAATATGACCACTTATATTATTTATAATAATTTTTCATTATAGAAAATAATTATGTCTAAACATTCTCATTGACTATAATAATATTGGTCGTTCATTTATTTTTGTTGCTATATAAACAATTATTTTTAAAAAAATAATTTTCAAATCATTTATTTTTTTGTGAATAAATATAGCTTCAATTTCTTACTGTTTCTCTCACTCTATCCTCTTTTGCTAGTTTATCCTTACTTACATTCTTTTTAATTAGGAGTATATATATATTACTTTCTTACTTACGTAATTTTAGAAAATAGGGAAAAAAATACCAACGATCCTAAAATGTTTACCGTGATACATTTATTTCAAATATATATTTTTTTGTAACATAAAAATCCAAACTTATACCCGTATGACACATTTAATCCAAAATTTTCTACGTGACACAAAAAACTATAAAAAACACATGTACCTCAATTTTTTTTTTATAATACCAAAAATCCCAAACTTGTAGTTATATGACATATTTACTCCAAAAATTTGAGGTGAATGTGTCGTACGGATACAAATTTAAAATTTTTAGTGTCACAAAAAGTTTGGTATGGTTTGGGGTAAATATGTTACATGGATATAAGTTTGGAGTTGTTTGTGTCATTAAAAAAAAGTTTGAATAAAATGTCACATTGAGTGTAGTTTAGAGTTTTTAAAGGCTTTTTCCCTAGAAAATAATAGGACCATGTACTTCTTGGGTGGAGCTATCTGCGAAGGAGGACGTGTTAGTGGGATTGAATTTTGTTTCTACTACATTTACTCTTTTACTTTTATTAAGCCCCATTTATTTAACAAAAAATAAATATTTTTAAAATATTTTTAAAAAAAAATTATCGCTCCTATTGCTTAAAATATATAGTCAATGAAAAAGGTTTTCATTATCAACAATAAGTTACATTTAAATATTTTCACAAGCGATGAAAATTTATTTATATTTTTTAGCGATATAAGTGATAATTTTACAATATTCTCCAAATTATTTTCTGTTAAACAAACAAAATCTACTCTCTTTTTTTCTTTTTAAGAAATGCAACTTTAGTAGAGAATAAACATTTGCAGTCGAATCTATTGGAACTTCACTTTATAAAATGTAAACATATATATAACATTAATTTGTTTATACTCACCACAGCGGGAAAAAAAAGACTCAGAAAAGAAAAATTAAAGACACCCTAACTTTCAAAAGAACATCCATCAAGAATTGAATTTTGAAGAAAATAATGATAGCCCAATTACACATAACAATAAAATTCTATGCGTAACTATAAAATTTTTTCTAAGGATTACAAACTCCTCCCAAAAGAAATAATAATTCAAGATTATTAATGTTACAAAGAAAATTTGATTATTGATGTTACGGAATGCATAATTTAGGATTTTTTGTGGTATCATCCTCATAACATATTCAACTAAAACCTTATAGGGCACAGATAGTTTAACTAGAACAAGATAATGTCCCTCTCAAAAAATTGAACAAATTGATTAAAAAAAGAAGAAGGCAAATATAAAATAAGCTTATGATATCTCTTTCCGATGCGGTTTCTTTTCTTTATTTTGTCTAATTTTTTTTGTAATGTAACTACCCATGTTTTTTATAAGCTCATTATTATAAACATTTTAAATTCTTTCTCTTGTTAAAATAAATCAATTTTTTTCCAGCCTTTTAAAGTTCCGTCCTATTGCATGATGAAAAAAATGTAACAAATTAGGAAATCAATCTTGAATCTTGAAATTATTTCCTAATTTACTAATCTTAACCTGACTCGGATTAGGAAAGAACCTCTCACTCCTCCACACACTCTCGAAACTTGACTCCAAAGCCATCCCAATTCCAACGGTAAACTATATATTTTCCTCTCTGTAGCCTCCGCGTCCTCATCGTCCTCTGTCTCTCTGTTCTCTCCAACGTTGTCTCTCTCTCTCTCTTTCGCTCTCTCTAAATTCCTCTGAACCGCGTCGCCCTTCGTTGTTCCCGCGAAGCACTTTCCCGTTTCTTTCACCAGTAAGTTCATCGATTTCTTGGGCCCCAGATCACCTCCCATCCGCAACATCCTGAGAGGCGATTTCCGCTCGCCGCCATTGATGGGCTCTTCATCGTCGCGCGTTTCTCATCTGCAAGATCACGAGCAGAAACCCGTTGGCGACCACCTGAGAAGCGAGGTCCACTCGCCGCCGCCGTCGATGGACTCTTCCTCGTGCCTTTCTTCTCTGCACGATCAGGAGAAGGACCGCGACGAAGGAGCCAGAGGTACTGCAGGAGTGGTGGTGTCCCGCGAGGTCTTCCCCGTCGCGCCTGATCGGAACACGAAGGAAGTTGGCGGTCCTTCTCAAGAAATCGTTCCTGCCCAACTGAAGCGAAAATCCGTGGCCTTACCTACCGATGCCGAAACCTTAATTGTGGAGAAGAAAGCGAAGTGCAAGAGAACGCAGAAGGGAAAGAAAGAGGCCTCAGGATGTGACGCCGAGGAAGTTTCCACGGAGTTGACGCTGCTCTTCGACCCTTATAAGATCAAGAAGAGGCTTACGCAAAGCGATCTCGGCCACCTGTCGAGGCTCTTGATCGGGCGGGACTTCGTGAAGAGCCACTTTCTCCGGTGGATGAGCGAGGAGACAGTGAGGCAAGTCGAGAGCGGCAAGGGGGCCGACGTCATCGTGAGGGACTTGGACACGTGCTCTGAGCATCGACTGGTATTTGTGTTTTGGGCGTCGTCTGGGTCGTACGTCCTCAAGGGGGGTTGGATCAAGGAGTTCGTGAAACGGAGGGGCTTGGCAGCTGGCGATGAGGTCGGGATATATTGGGAGCCTAGTGCTAGCGAATTCCACTTTAGCCTCCTCCACAGAGCGAATTAGGCTTGATCTTGATCTGGTCTTTTTTCATTTTTCTTTTCTTGGTTGTTGACCAACAGGAAAATTTTGATCTCTGCAAAAGGATATTAGTGATAGAATTCTATTGTATGCAATGACACTGTCTCTCAGGAAATTTGATTCTTGGTGAATGCTTCTTTTGAAGCCTGGTTCTGTCTTCAATATTTTTGTGAGAGTTTTCACTGTGGTAATATCTTTGAGTGGATGAAATTGATTTTTGTAGATTGGCAACATCTGACTTTCTTAATTCTGCCTAAGCACAAATTTTAAGCGATCCTTTTTAAGACGGACTTCTTATTTCGTAATGATCGATGTGACTCTAATTTCCTATTATATAAATAGGCTTTCTGCTAATAGAGTTCAGTTTTGTAATAGCGGCCGCATTGCCGGGCAAGTCTATGTACAAGTTGGCTTGCTTTACACCACATGCCTATAGATGAGTGTGCAGATTGCAATGCTGTTGACAGTTCAATACACGCCCACATATTTTGTGCTTTCGCCTCAACAGTGAATGCATAAGCTGGTTTTTAGTCACTGTTTCATCAAGATGTTTCTACTGAACTGTCCAGATCAACAGCTCTCTGATGTTTTGCAATAGCATAGGATATCCAAAGGAACCAAAGTCAACTTCTTGTAGCTTTCTCCAGCTTTGGCCTTGGACACTTTTTTGAAAAACTTCCAAATCCCTGCCTGCACATTGGCATGTGCATGTTTTATCATCATGAAGAAGTCACTTAGTCCTAAGACCCAAAAAATTGCGGTATACTTTGTTTTGTTTCAAAAGGTGAGCGATCAATATGGATTTCAAGCATCTCACTTCCAAGCAGAGGCAGTTTGTTTAGTTCTCTGCAACATTAACTTACTAGTTTTAGGAAATCCCTTCTCTTTTTTTGAGCATTTTTCCAGAACAAATGTGCAATGTAATAGCTTCGATGATAAAAAAAAGGAGAAGGAGAGATCAAAAGGGGTCGTGATTTCTCAATAATTTGGATTTTTTCCAAAAGTGGTTCGGGGGGTTACTCATAATGATATCATTGAAATTCAAGTATTTTCCAAGTACAGGATTCCTTGTGACTGTAGTCCACAGAGGACAATTTTTCATAAAACATACAACTTTAACCCGCAAAACATCACTCACTCACTCTGCCCAGAACAGAAAGGTTCATTAATTGCGTTGGTCTAACAACACTGATGTCGGCTCTGTTGAGGTTTGGCTCCATCGTATAGTTTTCTCGCAATTATTGTTAGCTCATGGAGAGAGGGGAGCTAAGATCAGGGTATATGTTTAGTGATCTGGGTTGAAGGGGAGTACTGTTCTCCCCTACGGCTTTGAACTTCTGAGAAGGTTGTCCGGAGTCTCTGCTGTGCCCCTGAAGTTTGGACCAAGAAGCATCCGCTAAATTTGGTGCCTTTGGATTTTTACAATTGGTTCTATTGGCGGAGTTGGGGAAGCAAATCCTTGATTTGGTCTCTAAATCCAGCAGATTGCTAACGACCATCTTTTTTGTTTATAAGAAGTTCGTTTTTCAGGACGCAATCCCAGTGTCTGAATCCAGTGAAAGTGAATCAGAGTCAATCCCACCTTCCTAATGTTTTTCTGCGCGCAGATATGTTTTGTATTCAGACCACATGGCTCATATAATATGTAGCTAATCACATTTCTTATCTTACTTAGTTTCATCAACTGGCAGTCACTTATCATATAATAAATACATCAATAACTAATTATTCCCCTCAACACCAGAAGCCAATTTAGGAATTTTGTTTCAGTCGACAATGGAGACCGTGGCAATGTCCACCAGGCATAGCATGGCAATATTGAACGGAGGATAATTCATTCCATTGATAGGAGAACGTTTCCTGTATAAGATCAAAGATTGTTGATGCTCTTCTTCTTTTCCAACATGCTTCAACGAAGGCAGAAGCTGCAAGAAGACAGATTAGTCCTACAACCGCAAATGTTCTACATCTATTCCTGTGGACTAAGTACAGTCACAATTAAGGAAAGAATTCCACACACTCAGATGCAATCAGAATGTAGGTCTTGATAGACAAAACAGTATTCACATGCATGCATAGACAGACATATTGTATTTGTAAGTAGTTGTCAACAACCATTGCTAGAGACTACCTCCATCGTTATAATTCCTAGACTGCAAACAAGGACTTCGGTGACGCATGCAGGTGCCTTTGCTCTGTCCAGATGGAGGTTACATAATCACTTAGGGAGCCAAGGGGAACGCTAGAGGTTTCATCAGGAGATATGGCAGATGGTCTGGAGGTTTCTCGCTATGTCTTCTGGATTACAGTAATCCATTCATCAGTTGCCACGTGTACAAATTGGGTACCACTCTGACTTCATCAGACTCCTTTTTGTTTCCTCACAGCTCTCGTTACTCAGCTCTCACTTTGTTTCCTTCATCCTTCTTCAAATCCCTAAATCTAAACCCAACTTCAAGTATCTTCTCTCTCTTCTCCTTTTTCGTTTCTTCACGGCTCCCTTTTTTCTTTGCATGTCTCCCGTTTGCCAACAGTTCTGTCGTCAATCTTGCCCTTGATCCCCTCATTGTCACGTGATCCTTTGGCATGAAACAACTCGTGTGTAGCATGTCTATTGTGTTCAGATACGCATAAAACAGGAAAGTCAATATTTCTCTCAAAGATCTGTAAACACAGACGGACCCAAGAGAAGCCTGTAAATGCATTATTGAAAGAAGCATTTTAATGCAGGGGAACCCCACCCTACCAAGACAGATCGAGAAAGAAGTAAAAGAGAGCAGTTTGAGCTAGCAGCTACATCCACTTGACACTCTTAGACTTCCTTTACTTTCACCGAGTATGAGAAGATACTTCACATATGGGATACGAGATCTTCAAGGTACAAAAGAATCCCAAGATGGGTCCTCCGAGGAAAAGTGTCCTGCTCAAGCAAACAACCAATTAGTAGCATTTCCAAGCAACCCGCAGTAAGAGTAATTAAGAAAAGAAGATATCGATCCAAGTTCATATATGTGCAAAAAGGAACTAGGCAAAGAAACAGTACAGACACAAGCAATTCGATAGGTCCAAGAAGAATGAGCGTTGAGAGACGACACAAACAGTAATCGAACTGGAACATTGAATTGTTCCACTTCTTCCGATCACTAAGCAACACCAGAGAAACAACTAAGACTCAGCTCCATCATCAGAGTAATTTCCATCCGACACCTGGTGGGTTCGCAGGTTTGTAGGCGAAGTATGATCAACAATACCTTGAGAGTGGTCAGTACTAATTGGAGCAGAAGCAGCAATTTTGGTTCTAGGTGACTGGTAAGATGAGCCACTGGGTTCCTCCTCCACACACTGAAGCATCCTGAAAGTATCAAGAACGAGCTCTGAAAGCTTCTCCTGATCAAAACAAGCAGGGAAGATGACTCTAGGGGGGCACAAATATCTTCCCAGAAACAAGTACGAAAAGAGGTCTATCCTAACAGCTGAGGATCGCATCTCGTAGTCTCGGATTTCTAATTTGCGTGAGATGCAGCAACGTGTGGCAAATAATCTGCGTGGTCATCTCAGGGGCTGCAGTATAATGTCAGAGCGCCACCAATGAGTTTGATCCATCAGAGTTTCCCATCACTCGACACCGATTTTCATGACTTTTGCAACTTGACTCAAGTTGATAAGCTCTGTAGTTGACCGGAAGAAAGTTCAGATGTACTCCGTGTCCATGTGGAGCGCCGGTTCAATCTGGGCCGAATCCTGGGAGAACCGGTTTGATTTTCGATTCCAAGGTCGGAATAAGCTTTGAAGCTTCTTTCAGAAAAATCTTTTGCGCCCGCCCACGAGAATCAAACCATGATATCACACTATTAAGAAACAACAACATAACCACTTAACTGCCTTATGCAAATGGTGCCACTTTTAGAATATGATTTTTTGCACATAATAAAACTCAGACCGGCGGTTCCATAACAGACCAGGAGTCACGGGGCTGGATCCTAGTTTTAAGTTGCGAATTGACTTATCCCAAAACTGATCATTCCTAATTTTGAGTGACTTTTATGCTATTTAATTTTTTTTTCCATCCCATTTTTCTTAGAGATTTTGAAATTTGAGTTCTCACTCAATGTACAGCTACTAACATGTAGCCATATAGATTTGGTTCTTCATCATTTCATGTCAAAACAATGCTGTTTTTATGTTTAAAACATTGGAAAAAAAGTGAAAAAAAAAATACTCAAAATAACATAACAAAGGGCATACATTGTTTTGGTCAAATTATAAATGCAGCCTTGTATCTTTGAAGTGAATTTTACTTTTTCCCAATCTTTCAATAATCACACAATTTGACTTTTATTTAGCTTGAGAGACCTCAAACATTCCAAAACATCTAACCATTAACATGTAAACTCATTAATAATCTTAGGATTAATACTATGAAAAACCTTAAACTTATACACCTATGACAAATTTATACTAAACTAACCAAAAACCTTAAAATGGCACACATTTAACAAATTTATCCAAAATTGTTATTTAGATTACCAAAAACTCTATATTGGTACACTAATGACATATTTACCTTCTATTAGCTTCTGTTAAATTGAGATCGTTGAGTTGAAAGACGTATGGCAATAACTTAATTGACTTGATAAGTTCAAGTGAAAGTCCATATTAGTTTGGGATAAATTTATTACAAGTATACTAGTTTGGGATTTCAATGATCCAAAAATTAGTTTAGGCAAATATGTCACATGTGTATGAGTTAGGGTTATTTGCAACCCAAAAAATAATTTGGATAAATTTGTCTTTGGTATATTGGTTTTGAGTTTTTTTTTTTATAGTAACTCATAATCTTGTAAAACTAACACATTTTCTAATTTGATATTTTCAAATGTTAAATACAAGGTAGGACAAAGTTTTTTTCTTTTTCTTTTTCTTTTTTTTTCCATTTAGTTTTCAAGAGTAGGCAAACATATTTACTAAACTGTCACAATTTTTTTTGGGAGGGCAGGTTTTCGGGTATGGTTGGGCTGGGCTCCCGAGGAAGTACCCTAGTTTAAATCTCTTTCTAGGTGCAGAGCTTACTGATGAGTGTTCCTTTGTGCCCAAGAAAACCCTGGGATTAGGTTCTTTTTTTCTTTTCTTTTTTATGAGCAACACCCTGGGATTAGGTTACACTACACTGAATTAGACAGCTATGGATTCAGAATCTCTCTTTTATCTTTGGATTAATCCCATGAATAATTTCAAAGTGGTACACTTGTACAAATTTATTTTGAATTAATTTTTTCGCCACAAACTCCATACCGGTATTACTTTTAACAAATTTATTTCAAACTAAATTTTTGACAACCAAAAAGCAAAAACTAATATATTATTCATAAATTTGCTCTCGATTAGTTTTCATTAATTTGGATTAATATCACAAAAATTCACAAATTAAAAATTGGGAGAGTGCTGAATATTCTGCCCTCGTAGATCCCTTGGGACATGTCCTTTGCCATGTTCAGCGCTGCATGCTGGCCATGTTCTTGCCATAAGTCCCAAAAAAATAAAATGAATTTCTATAAGCAAAAATTAGTATATTAATCATAAGTTTACTTTTCATTACTTTTCATTAATTTGGATTAATACCACGGAAATTCACAGACTGGAAATTAGGGGAGCGTTGAATATTCGGCCCTCGTAGATCCCCTGGGACATGCTCTTGCCCATTTCAGCGCTGCGTGCAGGCCATGTTCTTGCCGTAAGTCCCAAAAAATAAAATGAATTTCTGAACTAGCGTCAAAGGTCCTCGCACGGTGGAAATATACCTAATATCCCCCCTCCCCCAAATAATGCCGTAATACTAGGAAACAGCAAAAGTTAATTAAGATTGCGATTTGAATACTGATTTCATTACTTTATTTTAATCTATTTGGATCGTGCGATGAGGGGGGAGCCCAATCAACGTGATTCCTTCCTAGTCGTGAGTGAGACTTGAAACCTACTCAAGGCATCATAAATCATATTTTAAGGACAATATATTAGGTGGATTTCCGGAAATTTCGCATTTAACCAATAAGGGAAAAAAAGAAAAAAAACAAAAACATTGGCATGGCATATTGTAAAACTTGCATTATGCTGAGAAAATTGTCAGTAAGTTCTAAGTCTATTGCGTTTTTACCAATTTAGTTCAAAACCTTTTAAATTTATCAATTAAATCCCAAACATTTTCACATTTTGTCAATTAAATTAATCCGACTAATTTTGATTAGAAATAGCTAACGTGGATGCTAATGATGCCATATAGGACCGTCGGCACTGACATTGACAATTTTTAATAATATTTTAATATTATTGAATTTCTCTTCTTTTTTTCTTTCTTTTCTTTTTTGCTTCTTCTTATTCCTTTCGCCAGTGGCTGGCCATTGGCCATGCCGGGCTGCTTGGCCTCGACTGCAATAGGTGAGGCACGGCGGAGCGAGGGCAAGCTCCGGTGAGGCTCACCCTCGCTCGGGCAAGACCTCGCTCGGGCAAGACCCAATGAAGCTCGGCTTCAAGTGAGGCTAGCCCTCACCGGGTGTTGGCCAGGTGAAGGCGATGCCGAGTGAGGTCGACCTAGCCTAGGCAAGGGCTGGCCTTGCCCAATCTAGCCTGGGCCAGGCCGACCCTCATTGGGCCTCACCTAGGCGGGCGAGTCTCGATGAGGTCAACCCTCACCAAGGCCAAGGCAGCCTCATCGTGCATTGCCTATGCCCAAGCAACGATTAATGAGGCCAGCCCTCTCGGTAAGGCTACCTTGGCCTAGGTGAGGGCTGACCTCACCTTGCCTAGGCGAAGGCTCCCCTCGCCGGGGCTTGCTCAGCCACACCTCGACTATTGCAGGTGAGGCCAGTCGGCCCAACATGGGGAGTGGCCGATCACTGGTAAAAGGAAGAAGGAGAAGCAAAAAAGAAAAGAAAGAAAAAAAGAGAAAAAAATTTCAAAAAATTAAATTATTATTAAAATTTGTCAACTTCAACGCTAAGAAATTTGTGGCAGACTGTTGACTTTCACGTCAATGATTTCCGATTTAAATTTATTGGGATGGACTCAATTGATAAAAAGTAAAAATGTTTATGACTCAATTAGCCAAATTGAAAAGTTTATGACTAAATTGGCAAAAATGAAATAGGTTTAAGACTTTTTGAATAATTTTCTTAGTGAAAATTTTCATATTTTTTTTTTTATTGTTTTTCCTTTTTCTTCTTTTGAATCAATTTCTTCACTTTTTTTTTTTTTTTTCTAATGGGACAATTTGACGTTGGGGTTAAATTATCCGTTCCCCATATAAGATTTTAGTTAAATCAGTTTAATTTGCTCCTCGACTCCGACTTCTCTTTATATCCTTCAATTATAAACTCTCTCTATATATTTTTTTTTTCAAATTACAACATTTTCTCTTTCCGATTTTCAATCGTCTTTAAGATGAGCTACAACACAACAACAATTAAAAGATAGTGAGGAAACTACATAAATTGAGTTCATCAAAAGACAAAATAGATCATAAGACTATCAATCTATGAACTAGCTTCGTCTTCAAGTAGGATTGGCTCCGGCAGGGGCGCAGAGTAGGGATGGGCCCGGGGAAAACTATAAGAGTGGTATGACATGGTGATGGAGGTGTCGGCAGCGTGGTCAAACAATTAGGTCAAAATAAAAAGGGCCAAAGCGACGTCCCTCTTGGTCTGTGTTCCTGTGCTTGATCCCCGTTCCAGTTGATCTGGAAAATTATTTAAAAAGCCATAAACCTATTATGCGGTGATCAATTCTGTTATAAACCTCTCAATTGTGTCAATTTTGTCATAAATCTTTTGACAATTACCCATTTAGTCTTAGACTTTACAAATGTGTCAATTTAGTATATTCCTCTTTGATAATTTGCAAATTTAGTTTTAAACATTTTAACGATTTGCTGAATTTAGTATTTACGGTCAATTTTGGACAAAAATTTCTGAAGTGGTAGTTTAATCAATGCCGACCATCCTATGTGATGCGAGTGATGCTAACGTGGACAATTTTTGTAATTCTTTTGATTTACTATTTTTTTTTCTTTTTTCTTTTTTTCTCTCTTTTTTTTTTCTTTTTTCATTTTTGCCTTTTTCTCTTTGCCGGCCATTGACGAGGTCCGCGTATGAATACAAATAGCCTGTGAATAGATACTTGCACATTTATAGTGTAGTCAAAGATGGAGGTGTGATTTTACTATATATATACTTATTGCTTACTTATAGGTAGCCCTCCCCGGCTAAAAACGAAATCAAATACATAATAGCCAAAGCATTAAGAAACATCCTACGAGTAGATCATTGACACATTTTCAAACAGTTTAAGAGTTACTTGGTATCGGGAACATAGTTTAAGGTTTGTATTGGGGTTCTCTACTCTAAAAAATCTAAGATCATTCTAACTCGTTAGATCCCGGCCAATCCCGTATGCGACATACTCAGAAGTACATACGTAAAAAACCTAGGGAACAGAGTTACATATAAAAAACAAAAAGGGAAAGGAGCTAGGTCCCTCAGATGATGATAACATTATTGACAACTTCTATAGGGCTAACCCGTGAAGCTCCATAGACACTTTCCTTCAATGAACAGACGAACCGAGCGAGCCAAACGCTTTGTGGAATTAAAGACACTTTATTGAACCTTTTCTAGGATATATAAAATGGGCAAGCGATCAGACATCGCTTGATTTGGGACAATATAGATTATTAATTATGTCATTTTGCGAGTTCATATCCGACTGAATCGCAGGTGATTGACTCAGCCATATTTTAAAAAACTAACCTGGCAAAAATCACAATAATGGATGATGATAATGACATGTCACCTAACACATGATCCCACCAAATTAGTGGAAAATGTCATTATGCATAGTGGGGCCACAATGAAGAAAAAATTGCTAATTTGTACGGGTCCCTATGTTAGAGACTCCAAACATCAATTCTAGGTAAATGAAGGGTTCCCTTGTACGTTATATTTCCTACGTATCTCTATACCATGTACAGCTCTTTTACATGATTTTTGAATTATAATTGTATACAACATTGCAATCAGGTGATTTTCTAAATCTGACGCTACCGCGTTTTAGTGAATTGACATTGACTAACCAGGTGTGGATCCATTCTACGCGGAAACTCTGGGCTGATTGGTTTTCGAGAACTAATATTCAATATAGTTTTTGTACCTAAAATAATACGTTGAAATGTAAACAGAAGAAATCAGATCATCAGAGGATAATATTATTAAACACCCAAGATACAACCGGTACAAGACAAAGCCCAAACACACACATGCTCATCTTCTCAGGGAAGCATTCACAAGCAGCAGATTCAAGATTCAAGAACCACCCTCCGCAAAAGTACAGCGACTATTGAGGGCAGTCTATTCATCTTCTTTCTTGAACTAAGATTACATAAACAACACAGATAGCAAGAAGAGAGACAGACGGAGATCCTCCCATGGTTTAGAAGAGATGGTGGTGCTTCTTGCCATGAGCCTCTTCATCTTCTTTCTTGGTCTCCTTCTTCTCGTGGTGCTCATGGAAGGCGAACCCACCGGCCCCAACGGCAGCGGCGGCAGCTATTTCCTCCTCTATCTTGTGCTTATGGGCGTTCTCTGGGTCCTTCTTGGCCTTATGCTTCTCATGCTGCAATTTGCACATCATTAATTAGGAACTGAGTGGATGAAACAAAATGAGTAAAGGTAAAGAGGGGAAAAAGAGTTCTCTACTCTGTATACCTTTTTTTTATAGAGGCTTTAAGCATGGTATAAGTTCAAAAAAAAAAAAAAAAGAATTTATTCAAAAAATGAATTTATTCACTTTGAACAGAAGTATTTGATTATGTAAATAATGATATAGATAACAACTATGTTTTTTTGTTTAAGCCAATTGTGGGGGAATATCATTCCTCTACTTGATGGATGAAGGAAACTGATTGAATTCAAACTATTGTTCGTTTATAAAGATGATCCATTCTTGTATGGCATGCCATCATCATGGCTAGTTGAAATATGTAAGTTTAATCGAGATTCTTCGCATTCATAATTTGTGATCAACAAGATGGTTCAGTAAAGAAGGTGAAGACGAGAATTTTATCTAAATATAAAATGGGGAAAAAATTGCAAGAATTGAGAAGAAGATGATAATAATTACCAAGGCATAAGCGCCGGCAGCAACAGTACCGAGCTCACCGAGCTGCTCGAGATGCTTGTGGTGCTTCTCCTCTTTCTCGTAATCGACAACCGCAGGCTCCTCGTTGGCGTCATCCTTCTTGTGGTGGAAGAGGTGGTGGTGGTGTTCTTCGGCCATGTTAGGTGGTTGTTTTTCTGGGAAATGTGTTGTATGGTATGTGGTGTGAGATTTTTTGAGAGGGAGGGATGTACTAATAGGGAGAGTTGGCACATGGAAAGTCACATCCAATCGGGCCTACGTGGGAGGCCTTAAATGCGTCGTGGGCGGTCAGGATAGGTTGATGCGGTTCCACTAAATGTATCTTTATCTTCTTTCGATAAAGCAGTTGTTTATATGTCAAGCCAAAGAAAAAAAGGGGGATGACTTCGTTTTTTTCTTTTTTCTTGTTGAAGGACATTTTGTGGGGACAAATTTATTTGCCAGATGATTTTTATGAGTTGCCACAGGAGATAGTGAAAAACCTTGAGTACATTCCAGGAGAATTATAAAAAAAATTTAAATTTATTGTAAATGTTCTAATTTTAATCATAATTTTTTTATCATTTTAATTTTAAATCTTTTGCGTTTATATCAATTCAGTTCATTTAGCTAAATTTGGCCAATCGACGCTAACATGAATAATTTTTTAATAATATTTTTTTGGAATTTTGGAAATTTTCCTTTTTCTTTTCCATCCTTCTTTTTTCCTCCTCTATCCTCCTCTAGTTGATCACCACTAGCCAATGGCAAGGCTTGCCCTTGCTAGCCACTAGGGATCTTGTGAAAATTTAATGTAATCTGTTGACGGTATCTTTCTGAGTTTGAATTTATAAAGGACCCAATCCAAATAGGTTTTCTAATTTGTGTGGTTTCTTTTCAATTTTGAGTAGCTTTCTAATTTAAGTAACTTCTCTAAAAGAGACCAATGCTCTAATCCACATATATCTATGATGTTCTCATCATTTCCCTGTTGAGTTCTCTGATAATATTTTCACCCTGTCTTTAGCTCGAACTGCAAGATTTGTTTACTAATGTAATCGCAGGAATCTAAAGTTTAAGATGAGTTTTTCCCGTCGTACGAATGTGGTCTACGTATGGTTTTAATTGAAGATCTATCGATACGGTTTTGAATAAAGAGAAAAAAATGAGCTTTCTCGGTTGTTTTCGTAAAAGTGATTCTCTCTCTTTACATGCTTTAATAATAAGAGAATATGTTAAATTTTCAATCATGCACTTCCATTTTTTTTTTTTTTGTCTTCTTTGTATTTTCTTTTCCTGTTATACTCTTAATTTGTCTATAAGATGCATGGCTGTATCCCTATTAATTTTCAAGGGACGGACCTCCAATTTAATTAGATAGCAGAACTAGTTTGTATATGCTCTATCAATGCATTTGCTAACATCTTGTCTACTTCTACTAACATGTGGAATAGTAGAAAAATGTTCCTAGTGCACGTAATACAATTCGTGATTTTGAGGCATGATCGATTGTCTTGTTCCCATTTTACTTGACATAAAAAACTAAATCAGCTTGAATATCTGTCTGTGTCATTTAACTCCTCTGGATAGTAGCTTCCTCGCATGTGAACAGTTTTATGCCCTTTCTTGTTGAGATTACTAGATGCCGACACCATTGATTTATTTAATTATTTAATATAGTTGAACCCCTTCATTTTAGATCCGACAACATCTATATACATATAAAATCAATGGGGTTGAAATTATTTGGTGGTGCTCAGAAGGTGAACATCAATAAAACATAAATAAATGAATAAATAAGAAACTTAAAAGTTTGGGAACCACATTTTACATTGAGCCAAAGTTTAGAGAATTATTGAAGGCATCTAAGTACTAATGTTGTTAAGACTACGGCTTGAAAACAGTCTGTACATTTTTATTTCCTGTGGTAAATATCACAGCTCGTTTAAGATGATGGCTTTCACGTTTCATTCTCTTGTACTTTGAACATATGTCTTACACCATATATACCTTGAAAAACAACTTTATCAAATTGCAACTTAGGGCATGAATGATAACTATTTTGACCATAAATTGATTTTTGAAATAGAAATAGAAAATCAATTTCTATTCCTAGATAAGTTTCTGAGTAAAAATATGCGTTTGATAATGGCATAAAGTTTCTATTTCTAGAAATAAAAATTCTTTAAATTATGACACAAAATTTCTCCCTCTAATGGCAGTGGACAGTAGGGGGCGGGTGGCGGCCAGCGACAACCAGCAAGGGGCTGCTAGTGACCAGTGGTGGATGGCGGGCTGTGGCAAGTAGGCAATTGATTAGTTGAAGACGAGCAATAAGAAGAGTTTTATTTCTCATTTTTTATTCTAGAAATAGAGAAATATAAAAATTTTACATCTTATTTTTGTTCAAAATCTATTTTTAGACTAAAAATTTGTTTTGGAAATAGAAAAATGAAATTACGTTAACAAATGAATTTCTGTTTTAAACTTGTTTCTATAATAAAAAGAAAATAGTTTTTGAACAGAAATAGAATGATTATTATGCGTGTCCTTAATTCTTGGAGACTGCATCGTTAGTTGATGGCAGAACACCAATTTCACGCTACTTTGTTCAAGGCTTTCCCTAGATCTGAAATGTTTTGTCAAAGACTTTAAAACCAGTCTCAAGCAATTGGTAGATGATTCTTTTCAAGAAAGTCGGTCGGAGAAAACTTGTTCCCAATTTTTTTATCCCAAATCTTGCTTTGCATCCTAGAGTGTTATAAATTGTTTGGTTATATACGTTAGAAGTGTAAATGTTGCTTTGTTGAGATCGCTTTCTGTTACTGTGACTACAGCGGGATGGAGAAAGGTTCATATTTCTGAGTCTTGGGTGCTGCTCTCGATCTGTTCGAACTTGACGGACCCGAATCCCAATGATCCTCTGGTACCAGAAATGGCGTACGTGTGCAAGACCAACAGAACCAAGTACGCGGCCACCAGAATAAGCTGGACGCAGAAGTATGCAATGGCCTAGGATGCGATGTGCGATTCGAGGAGGCTTGGCGTCTCTGTGACTTTGGTCTTGCAGTTTATGTGTTAGTGAAAGACCATAACCCATCTCGTCCTTAGATCAGAACAAAATAAGTTTGTAAGGTTATCCTCCTCAAAACGCATGCTTTGCCGCATTTCAATTGTTCGTGTGTTGATAAGTATTTCTAACTATGGTTACTTGTTTCAAGTTGCACATTACATTAAGTTTTACTGTGATTAACATATTCTTCAGCTTAACTACCACGCTCTACTTCATACTTGGATACTGCAATCGGAGTTTGGTCATGTATTGCCTGGATGTGAACTGAGCTGGCTTCCCCATCACTGCTAAATTTTAGCTCACGCTTTAAAAGTTATCAAGGAAATTGACTTTTCATTACCATTAGCTATAGTGCCTGGTGGTGACACTCAAAATGGACCTTGTCGCCATGTGCTGATCACAAGAGCGGTGAGACGATAATGGGCCAAGCAAAATTACATGAATATAATGAGAAAGATGTTGATATATGACCGATTATCGATAAGCGTAAGGACAAAAACTTGATAATCAATAGCAAAGCAAGAAGCCGCCACATGTTCAGTTATTGGAATGCAATGACGGATATCTGGCGGTCGCTTGAGTAGCTTCGGCGGCAAACTTTTTGACAAAAACCTTTGAAATATTGACTAAGAAGAGCGCCAAAGGCGCATGCGGTTAGAAAGCAGTTGTTATATGAACATGTTATTGATAAATAAGGGACTGTCAAAGCACGATCAAGGCAGCAAAGGAAATGGACAATTGATTTCTAGAGAAGATAGAACGTGCTGTGGTTACTAGAAGATGAATAACTATTTAGTGTTTAAAAGGCACCTCTATAAATACCATCGGTCATCCAGCGAGAAACCCCGTGACAAATCAATCAAAATGTTGTTCCTTTATCTTTCCTATATTGTACTTCAATTTCTATAGTTGTAGTTCCTAGATTCCCATCATTGATTAAATTCTGATGTATATCTATATCTCAATGTCACGTCGTTAATTAGATTCCAACGTCGTGTCTTTTATCTTGGTCCAGCGCTGTCGATTAGTTTCAGTGTTGTGTCCTCTATCTTAGTGCATTGTCGTTGATTAAATTCCGATAGTGTATCCAATTATCCTTAAACCATGTTGTTGATTAAATCCGGTATAGTTTAAACTTAACCTCAGAGTCTAGCATTGTATATCGTTGTCAAAAGTTGGAAATTCAATATTCATGTTGCATTTGCTATCCTCCGTCCTGGAATAGCACAACGCTATCCTCTGTCCTGAAATAGCACAAAACCTTGTCCTTTCTAAATAAAAATCAAAGAATGACTCTCGATAAAAGATATTTTATTACGAGAACAAAACCTATGAAACATCGTTTTGGTAGACTCGATGGGACTTCTTGTGCTAGTTTGATAGGATAATATGCCACTGACTAGAAGTCAATCCAATTTTGACAACATTGCTGATAAGCCATTACCACTAATGACTGAAGATCTTGGATGTGCTATGTCATCATCAACACAACCTCTCCCGAGCCATGCCCAAGAGGAGGACACTAGTGTTCCAAGGCAGTGCATAGAGGAGCAAATAAGGCAGATGGAGCTCACCCCTATAATGTTTTCATCTAAAAGGAGGACACTAGAGGAGAGCTAGAACAAGTCCTTGATTATGCCGTCAAGTGCACGATGGATGTGGTCAAATCATTTATCATTTACACCTATCATGAGTGTACACAAGGGCAACATAGAGTGTCGAAAGATCAATTCAACCCCAAATTGAACCAGTTGCCACATCCTCCAAGTATGTTCATTAATTGGTACTTAGATAACTTTTGGTATTGTAGGACAAGGCACATCAACCCCAGCGCCACTTAGGATCTTGCAAAGAGGAGAGGCTATTATAGCGGTCCAATCCTGTGGACCTGTTGGCATCGATGCCAATAGCCCCTCAACATCATTGCAAAGAAATGATACCCTAGGGATAACTTAGACCTGTGGAGCAGCATTACCTAATGGGAATTATAGGCCTGGCTTAGTTCAAACAAAATTTCTTACTAATAATAGTGGGATAATTGGTCAAGGACCTTGCTAGAATACATTGTTTGTGGCTAATGAGAGTGCGTAGGCTTGTGTCACCATGTCTCAACCTAATCCCATCCTTATGCCCAATACTAATGTCAATAACCAGGAGACATTGTTTTCTCCACCTAGGGGGTAGGAGTAACTTCCTTAACCGCAACAATTACCCCCAATAGGGATTTCAACTAATCCCTTTGACTATCCCATTGTAGCCTTTGCAACTAGCCCCTCAACCTGCTCCTTTACATGTTCCTCAGCAACCGCCAAAACAATCGAACATTCCACCAATCCCACAGAATAACCCACAACCTTTGCAATTCCAAGTTCAGCAACAACCTTATAGTGCGTGGCAACAATTACCCTAATTCATGCCCCAATATGCGAATCAGATGTGGCAATCCAATTTAAGCGCTCAACATGCTACAGGGGTGCCCATGGTTGCATTTAGAACCAACTAGTAATTGATCCATCAATGAGGTAGTACGGTTATGACATGGGATGTGTGGGAAATGTCTACAGGAAACCATATCCAAATTGGATGGATGCAATCACATATCCAGAAGACTTTAAAATGCCAAAATTTATGTTGTTTATTGGTGAAGATGATTAGTCTACTTTTGAACATGTTGAGAGTGCTAGTATGAACACCTAGAGGGGGGGTGAATGTGTGTTTAAAATAAACATTGGCAAATAGATGCGGAATAAAATAAATTTCGAGTAAAGTCTGAATAAGGATTAGACTTTGAAATTGAGTATGAAGAATAATAGACTTTGATCAGGTTAGACTTTAGCAGTTAAATAAAATTATGAACAAAATAAAATAGTTTAGGGAAGAGAATAAGAACATATAATTTATAATGGTTCGGCTTAGATCAAGCCTACATCTACTCTCCCACACTAACAGTCTCTTGACTGGATTCCACTATACAATCAACAAGAGATTACAACTTTAAGTGCAAACACTTAGAAGTAGATTACACTATCTCACTAAGTCACTCTTTTGGTATTTCTCTCACGATCATACATGTTTAAGCTCACGAGAGACAAGTGTATAATCGAAGTTGGATTAGACTTTGGAATTATTACTTCTATGCTCTGTTTCTTACTTGCTCATCGGTCCTTGATCTCCTTAAATACTTCTCTACTTCCAAACTAGCCGTTGGACAGTATCTAGAGGATCGTCTTCCAATCTACCAATTGGACAAATCTGTATCTATAAGATTTGGTAGCCGTTGAGTGACAAAAGTAGAATCCAAAATTGATTCTGATCGCCCATACAAATAGAATCTTGGTTTCCATAAATAAAGCTTCTTCGTTTAGAAAGTTCTTGTCTTCAAGATCCAATTGTCAATCAATTAGATTGAGTCAATAAAATCTATCTTGATGTATAATCCAAACCAGATCACTAGCTGTTATATGTTTGGGACTTGTGTTACATTATGTCAAGTTGTTTCATTCTGAATATGCTTTGTTTTGAATCTGCTATATTCTGAACTTGTGTCTCGTTTTGGATCTTGTCATGTTCTGGACTTGTGTCTTGTTTTGGATGTAAAGTCTTAGAGTGTTTTGTTTGAAGTAAAGTCTGAATGTCTTCCATCTAAAGTAGAGTTTGAGTGTCTTCAGTTTGAAGTAGAGTTTGAGTGCAATATACTTTACAATCTGGACGTAAGTCTGAATATAATCTGCTTATGAATAGATTTAGCTTTAAGGTCTGGACACAGTATGAATAAGTTCAGCTCCAGCATAGAGTCTGTTTTCTAGTTCTTTCAAGTATAGACTTTGTCAATATCATTTACATGTTCTATCATCTGTATAGTCTATTATTCAGCCATTAAATATGTTAGTAGCCTTTGATTTATTTTGTCATCTTCAAAACATCATAAGGGATTTCCCTAACAATCTCCTCATTTTTTATGATGACAAAACAATATCTGAATATCCAGATGTTTCAATTGTCTCTAAGCAAAATATCAAAAAATAATCACACGTGTTATATGAAATCTCAACTCATGAATCACAAAAATAAATCACACGATTCTTTTTCTTCAATAAAACAAATCAAAGAATATGATCATTTTAAAATCCAAATCAATCAAGGCATGAAGAGAATATAAATATAATGAGAATTTTTAAATTATGTACTCAAACAAATTGAAAAAAAAAAAAGTACCTTCCTTACCAAATTCTCTTTCTTATTTTTCTTTATTCTTGCAAAAACAACTCACCTTTTCTTTGGTACTCATATTTTCTTGGGTCCTTCAAAGTTAGTAGAGTATGTCGTTTTTACCCAATCTTTCTTAATAGGTCTCTAGACTTTAGGACATTCTTTCTCAAAGTGTTTCAAGTCTCCACAATTTGAACACTTGAGGGCATTTCGACCAACAAGTTTTGTAAAAATCAATGATCATTCTAACTTGCTAGACTCTAGCCAATCTCATAGCATCATACTCATAAGTACCTATGTAGAGAGATATTAGGGAACAGAGTCACATGAGAGAGAGAGAGAGAGAGAGAGAGAGAGAGAGAGAGAGAGAAGAGAGAGAGAAGCCCTAGGTTGGCTACTTAGACGATAGAATCGGGGGAGTGACTTACACGTATGGAAATTTAGTCTTAAAATCGAATAAATTTTTTTGTCCATGCTAGTTTAGGAAAATGAGCATAAATTTGTCGATTCGGATTAGAATAACCCGATTCCAAAGCAAAAGAATGGAGACTTGAAGAATCACAAATTTTGTGTTTTCAGTTTCCTAAACTAAGCATTGTAGGCTTGTCAATTTTTTTTTTTTTTAGAAAAGTGGGCTAAACGGTGGTGGACAAAATGAAAAAAAGTACAAGAACTTCAATGCTCTTCTAGGCTCCTGGGGAAATTGAAATAGCATCAATTCTTTGAGATTGATGGCAATAACTCTTCAAAGATGTAGCCTTTAAAAGCCCTGACTCTTCAAGGACGGTTTGGAAACTCTTTTAGGTTTTCAAGGGATTTGAACTCTTTAAGGTTCAAGAGAGTTACACCAAGCAAATTTCATTAATCAAATTCGGTCTATAATTTATAGACTCGTTGACCTTTTATATCCAAACAAAAGAAGAGTAAGAGGCTAGATTCAAGTATAGAAACTAATAGTCATTAATGTACATAAAAACTAGAAGCTACTACAACTGAAACAATATTTACCAATGGTTTTGCTTGTCCCAAAGTGCCTTGATGCAAGTTTTAATGTTTGGGAAATGACAATCTTTATGACAAAACAGAGTGTCGTTGATATTGAATGTACGCTAATCTTCTTGTTTGAACAAGTTGGTCTTGAATCCGGGCTACATGACAGAGAGAGAGAGAGAGAGAGAGAGAGAGGAGCTATTTCCCTCCAACGATTATAATTTTATTGACAACTTCTATTTGATGTAAGAGATATAACTTTTGTGGGATTAAAGACACTTTATTGAACTTTTTCAGGATATATAAATGGGCGAGCCATCATATATCGCTTGATTTGGTACAATATAGATTATTAATTATGTCATTTTGTGAGTTCATTTCAAACTGAATCGTAGTTAATTGACTCAGCTATAATTGAAAGAACTAACTTGGAAAAAATCACGATAATGGATGATGATAGTGACATGTACCTAGCACATAGACCCCACCAAATTAGTAGAAAATGTCAATGTGCTTAGTGAGGTCACGATAAAAATATCACAACGGACTATTATTAGATAAATTTGCTAATTTGTACGTGTCCTCATGGGCGGACTCAAAACATCAATTCTAAGAAACTCTTATATACTTTTATGTCATGTACAGCTTTTTTACGTACTTTTTGAATTATAATTATATATAACATTGCGATCAAGTGATTTTTTTGAATTTGACGCCATCGCGTTTTAGTTAATTGACATTGACTAACCGGGTGTGGATCCATCGTATGCGGAGACTGTGCGCTAATTGGTTTTGGAAAATAACATTCAATATAATCATTGTACCTAAAACAATATGTGGAAATGTAAACGCAAGAAATCGGATCATCAGAACACCCAAGATACAACCTGTACAAGACAAAGCCCGAACCCATGCTTATCCTCTTAGGGAAGCATTCACAAGCAGCAGAATTCAAGATTCAAGAACCACCCTCCGCAAATGTACAGCGACTATTGAAGGCAGTATCTAAGGAAATAAAATTACATAAACAAGACAGATAGCAGCAAAAAGAGACGGAGATCCTCCAAGGTTTAGAAGTGATGGTGGTGTTTCTTGCCATGATGAGACTCTTCATATTTTTTCTTGGCCTCCTTCCTCTCGTGGTGCTCGTGGAAGGCGAACCCGACAGCCCCGACGGCAGCGGTGGCAGCTATTTCCTCCTCTATCTTGTGCCGGTGAGCGTGCTCCGGGTCCTTCTTGGCCTTATGCTTCTCATGCTGCATTTTGTACATCATTAATCAGGAATTGCGTGCACGAAACAAAATGAGTTAAGGAAAAGAAAAAAAAAGAGTTCTCTATTATGTCTACTTTTTTTTATACAAGCTCTGAAATGGGATAAGTTCGAGAAAAAAAAATTAATTTATTCACTTTGAAAAGAAGTATTTGATCATGTAAATAGTGCTATGGATTACAACTATGTTTTTTGTTTAAGCCAATTGTAGGGAAATCTTATTCTTTTAGCTGATGGGTGAAGGAAATCAATTAAATTCAAACTATTGTTAATTTATAAGGATGATCCATTCTTGCATGGCATGCCATTATCATGTCGAGTTGAAATATGTGAGTTTAATCGAGATCTTTTGCATCCAATGCTCGTGAATAACTTGATGATTCAGGTCAATAAGGTGAAGACGCAAATTTTATCTAAATTATAAAATGAGAAAAGAATTGAAAAGAATTGAAAAGAAGATGATAATTATTACCAAGGCATAAGCACCGGCAGCAGCGGCACCGAGCTCGCCGAGCTGCTGGAGGTGCTTGTGGTGCTTCTCCTCCTTCCTGTAATCAACCGTAGGCTCCATGAAGGCATCATCCTTCTTGTGGTGGCTGCGGTGGAGGTTGTGGTGGTGGTGATGGTGGTGTCCTTCGGCCATGGTTGGTGGTTGTTTTTTTAAGGAATACTAGAATTGACGAAGGATCAGGGAAAGTTGGCACATGCAAAGTCTCGCATCCAATCGGGCCAACGCGGGAGGCCTTAAACGCGTGATGGACGGTCGGGATTGCTTAGTCTGGTTCTACTCGGTGCATTTTTGTCTTCTTTCGATAAAGCAGTTGTTTGTATGTCAAACAAAAACAAAAAGAAATTAGGGGATGATCTTTTTTTTTTTTTTTTTTTTTTTTTTTTTTTGGGGGGGGGGGTGGGCGTTCTAGTTGAGGGATTTTTGGGAGGACAAATTTATTAGAGAACAACGCTCTAACAATACCATATACTTATTCTTACCCTTTACCAAAAAAAAAGAAAAAAATACCATATACTTGACAATGATGATAATTTCTTAGGCTTGAGTTTGAATTGCTAGATTTGTTTAATAATGTAATTGTAAGAGTCCAAAGTCTAAGATGAGACTTTCTGCTGGAGGTGGGTGGTTTTAACTTATTGATTAAGTAATCGCATCGCATGAATGTGCTCTATGGGCCGTCCTGTGGTTTCATACCAACTCGTTTTTGCAAAAATAATTGTCTCTTTTTAGATGCTTTAAAAAATAAGAGAATACGTTAATTTTTCCATCACTATACTTCCGTTATTTTCTTTTCTTTTCCTGCTATACTCTTAGATTGTTTGTAAGAGGCATGGCGTTATATCCCTATTAATTTTCAAGGGACGAAACCCAAATTTAAATATCCGTCTGTGCCATTTAACATCTCGCAATGGTTAGTAGCTCCCACAAATGTGAACAATTTTATGCCCTTTCTTCTTGAGACTATTAGATGAAGGCACCATTGACTTTATTTTAGTTATTTAATCGGAGGAAAATGAAGGGTTCCCTTGTACGTTTTATTTCTTACGTATCTTTATATCATGTACAGCTTTTTTACATGATTTTTGAATTATAATTGTATACAACATTGCAATCAAGTAAATTTCTAAATCTGACGCTACCGCGTTTTAGTGAATTGACATTGACTAACCAGGTGTGGGATCCATTCTACGCGGAGAGTCAGGACTGATTGGTTTTCGAGAACTAATATTCAATATAGTTTTTGTACCTAAAATAATATGTTGAAGTGTAAACGGAAGAAATCAGATCATCATAGGTATATTAAACACCCAAGATACAACCGGTACAAGACAAAGCCCAAACACACACATGCTCATCTTCTCAGGGAAGCATTCACAAGCAGCAGATTCAAGATTCAAGAACCACCCTCCGCAAAAGTACAGCGACTATTGAGGGCAGTCTATTCATCTTCTTTCTTGAAATAAGATTACATAAACAACACAAATAGCAAGAAGAGAGAGAGACGGAGATCCTCCCACGGTTTAGAAGAGATGGTGGTGCTTCTTGCCATGAGCCTCTTCATATTCTTTCTTGGCCTCCTTCTTCTCGTGGTGCTCATGGAAGGCGAACCCGCCGGCCCCAACGGCGGCGGCAGCGGCTATTTCCTCCTGTATCTTGTGCTTATGGGCGTGCTCTGGGTCCTTCTTGGCCTTATGCTTCTCATGCTGCAATTTGCACATCATTAATTAGGAACTGAGTGGATGAAACAAAATGAGTAAAGGTAAAGAGGGGAAAAAAAAGCTCTCTACTCTGTATACCTATTTTTTATAAAGGCTCTAAGCATGGTATAAGTTCAAAAAAAAAAAAATGAATTTATTCAAAAAAATGAATTTATTCACTTTGAGCAGAAGTATTTGATCATGTAAATAATGTTATGGATAACAACTGTGTTTTTTGTTTAAGCCAATTGTGGGGAAATATCATTCCTCTAGTTGATCGACGAAGGAAACTGATTGAATTCAAACTATTGTTCGTTTATAAAGATGATCCATTCTTGTATGGCATGCCATCATCATGGCTAGTTGAAAAATGTAAGTTTAATCGAGATTCTTCACATCCATAATTTGTGATCAACGAGATGGTTCGGTCAATAAGGTGACGACGAGAATTTTATCTAAATATAAAATGGGGAAAAATTGCAAGAATTGAGAAGAAGATGATAATGATTACCAAGGCATAAGCGCCGGCAGCAACAGTACCGAGCTCACCGAGCTGCTGGAGATGCTTGTGGTGCTTCTCCTCTTTCTCGTAATCGACGACCGCAGGCTCCGCGATGGCATCATCCTTCTTGTGGTGGAAGAGGTGGTGGTGGTGTTCTTCGGCCATGGTTGGTGGTTGTTTTTCTGGGAAATACTAGAATTGACAATGAATCAGGGAAAGGAATACTGCTGATATGTATGGTATGGTATGTGCTGTGAGATTGTTTGAGAGGGAGGGGTGTATTTATAGGGAGAGTTGGCACTTGCAAAGTCAAATCCAATCGGGCCTACGTGGGAGGCCTTAAATGCGTCGTGGGCGATCAGGATAGGTTGATGTGGTTCCACTCGATGCATCTTTATCTTCTTTCGATAAAGCAATTGTTTGTATTTCAAGCCCAAAAAAAAAAAAAAAGAAGGGGGGAAGATGAACTTCGTTTTTTTTTTTTTTTTTTTTTGAGGGATATTATGTGGGGACGAATTTATTTGCCAGATGATTTTTATGAGTTTAGACAAGATATAGTGAAATCCTTGAGGACATTTCAATAGAGGGAATTATAAAAAAAAATTATAAATCTATTATGAACGTGCTAATTTCAATCATACAATTTTTTTTTGTCAATTCAACCTTAAACTTTTTGTATTTATATCAATTCAATTCATTTTCTCTTTTTTTTCATCCTTCTTTCTTCCTCTAACCGATCGCCACTAGCACCCCACTGGCAATGTTGTGAAAATTTAATATAATGTGTCAAAGATATCTTCCAAGTTTGAATCCATAAAGGACCCAATCTAAATAGGTTTTCTAATTTGTGTGGTTTCTTTTCAATTTTGAGTAGCTTCCTAATTTTCTTTAAAAGAGATCAATGCTCTAATGGTCAATGCTCTAATGGAAACACATATATCTATGATGTTCTCATTGATTTCCCTTTAATTTCTCTGATAATATTTTCGTCCCATCTTTAGCTGGAACTGCAAGACTTGTTTACTAATGTAATTCTAGGAGTCTAAAGTTAAGATGAGGCTTTCCGGTGTAGGTGGGTGGCTTTGAATTATTGGTTAGGGAATCCCGTCACATGAATGCGGTCTACGTACGCTTTTGATTGAAGATCTATTGATAGGCTCGTAGTACAATTCATGATTTATGCCCTTTCTTGTTGAGATTACTAGATGCTGACACCATTGATTTATTTAATTATTTAATATAGTCGAACCCCTTCATTTTAGATCTGACAACATCTATATAAATATAAAATGAATGGGGTTGAAATTATTTGGTGGTGCTCAGGAAGGTGAACATCAATAAAACATAAATAAATGAATAAATAAGCAACTTCAAAAGTTCAGAAACCATATTATACATTAAGCCAGTTTAGAGGACATTATTAAAGGGAAGGCATCTAAGTACTAATGTTGTTAGACTATGGCTTGAAAACAGTCTGTACATTTTTATTTTCAATGGTAAATATCACAGCTCGTTTGAGATTATGCCTTTCGGGTTTCGTTCTCTTGTACTTTGAATGTATGTCTTACACCATATATACCTTGAAAAACAATTTGATAAAATTGCAACTTAGGGCATGAATAATAATCATTCTAACCAAAAATTAATTTTTGGAATAGAAATAGAAAATCAAATTATATTCCTAGATAAGTTTATGAGTAAGGATACGCTTTTGATAATGACACAAAGTTTCTATTTCTGGAATAAAAATTTATTAGATAACGACACAATATTTATCCCTCCCAGGTAGCAGTGGATGGTAAGGGGCAGGTGGCGGCCACCGGCGGCCGGCAACGGGCCCCTACTGACTGGTGGCGGATGACGGGAGGTGGCAAGTGGGCAACTAGCTAGTAGAAGACAAGCAATCAAAAGAGTTTTATTTCTTATTTTTATTTTAGAAATAGAGAAATATAAAAATTTGACGTCTTATCTCTGTTCAAAATTTATTTTTTGACTAAATATTTGTTCCAAAAATAGAAAAATGAAATTGCGTTAACAAATAGAATTTTATTCCAAACTTGTTTCTAGAATTTAAAAAAAAAAAAAGAAGTTTTGGAACAGAAATAGAATGATTATTATGCATACCCTTAATTCTTGGAGTCTCCATTGTTAGTTGATGGCGAAACACCAATTTCATGCTACTTTGTTCAAGGCTATCCCTAAAGATCTGAAATGTTTTGTCAAAGACTTTAAAACCAGTCTCAAGCAATTGGTAGATGATTCTTTTCAAGAAAGTCGGTCGGAGAAAACTTGTTCCTAATTTTTTTATCCCAAATCTTGCTTTGCATCCTAGAATCTTATAAATTGTTTGGTTCTATACGTTAGAAGTGTAAATGTTGCTTTGTTGTGATCGCTTTCTGTTACTGTGGCTACAGCTGGATGGAGAAAGGTTCATATTTCTGATTCTTGGGCGCTGCTCTCGATCTGTTCGGCGTACGTGTCCAAGACCAACAGGACCAAGTACGCGGCCACCAGAGTAAGCTGGACGCAGAAGTATACAATGGCCTAGGATGCGATGTGCGATTCGAGGAGGGTTCGCGTCTCTATGACTTTGGTCTTGCAGTTTATATGTGTTAGTGAGAGACCATAACCCATCTCGTCCTTAGATCAGAACAAAAGAAGTCTGTAAGGTTATCCTCCTCAAAACGCATGCTTTGCCGCATTTCAATTGTTCGTGTGTTGATAAGTATTTCTTACTGTGGTTACTTGTTTCAAGTTGCACATTACATTAAGTTTTACTGTGATTAACATATTCTTCAGCTTAACTACCACGCTCTACTTCATACTTGGATACTGCAATTGTAGTTTGGTCATGTATTGCCTGGATGTGAACTGAGCTGGCTTCCCCATCACTGCTAAATTTTAGCTCAGGCTTTAAAAGTTATCAAGGAAATTGACTTTTCATTACCATTAGATATATTATCTGGTGGCGACACTCAAAATGGACCTTGTCGCCACGTGCTGATCACGAGAGCGGTGAGACGATAATGGGCCAAGCAAAATTACATGAATATCATGAGAAAGATGATAAGCGTGAGGACAAAAATTTGATAATCAATAGCAAAGCAAGAAGCCACCACATGTTCAGTTATTGGAATGCAATGACGGATATCTGGTGGTCGCTTGAGTAGCTTCGGCGGCAAACTTTTAGACAAAAACCTTTGAAATATTGACTAAGAATAGCGCCAAAGGCGCATGCGGTTAGAAAGCAGTTGTTATATGAAGACTTGGTTAAGAAGATGTTATTGATAAATAAGGGACTATCAAAGCACGATCAAGGCAGTTGCAAAGGAAATGGACAATTGATTTCTAGAGAAGATGGAATGTGCTGTGGTTACTAGAAGATGAATAAATATTTAGCGGTTAATAGGCACCTCTATAAATACCACCAGTCATCGAACGAGAAATCCTGTGATAAATCAATCAAACTATTATTCCTTTATCTTTTATGTATTGTACTTCAATTACTATAGTTGTAGTTCCTACATTCCCATCATTGATTAGATTCCAGCGTGTATCTATATTTTAATGCAGCGTTGTTGATTAGATTCCAACGTCGTGTCTTTTATTTTGGTCCAACGTTGTCGATTAGATTTCAATATTGTGTCCTCTATCTTAGTGCATTGTAATTGATTAAATTCTGACATTGTATCCTTGAACAATGTCGGAAATTAAATTCGGCATAGTTTAAACTTAACCTCAGAGTCTAGCATTGTATAGTGTTGTCAAAAGTTGGAAATTCAATATTCATGTTGCATTCGATATCCTCAATCTTGAAATAGCACAAAACCCTTGTCCTTTCTAAAGATATTTCATTACGGGAACAAAACCGACAACATTGTTTTGGTGGGCTTGGTGGGACCTGTTGTGCTAGTTTGAGAGGATAATATGCCACAGAATAGAAGTCAGTCCAATTTCGACAACATTGCTGATAAGTCATTACCACTGATGACTGAAGATCTTGGATGTGCTATGTCATCATCAACACAACCTCTCCCGAGCCATGCCCAAGAGGAGGATCACTAGTGTTCCAAGGCAGTGCATAGAGGAGCAAAGAAGGCAGATGGAGCTCACCCCTGTAATGTTGTCATCTAAAAGGAGGACACTAGAGGAGAGCCAGAACAAGTCCTTGATTATGCCGTCAAGCGCATGACGGATGTGGTCAAATCATTGATCATTTACACCTATCATGAGTGTACACAAGAGCAACATAGAGTGCCGAATAGATCAATTCAACCCCAAATTGAACCAGTTGCCACATCCTCCAAGTATGTTCCTCCATTAATTGGTACTTAGATAACTTTTGCTATTGTAGAACAGGGCACATTGACCTATTATAGCGGTCCAGACCTGTGGACCTGTTGGCACCAATGCCAATAGCCCTTCAACATCATTGCAAAGAAATGATACCCCAAGGATAACTTAGACTTGTGGAGCAGCGTTACCTAATGGGAATTATATGTCTGGCTTAGTTCAAACAAAATTTCTTACTAGCAATAGTGGGATAATTGGTCAAGGATCTCGCCAGAATACATTGTTTGTGGCTAATGAGAGTGCTTAGGCTTGTGGTACCATGTCTCAACCTAATCCCATCCTTGTGCCCATTACTACTGTCGATAACCAGGGGACGTTGTTGACTCCACCTAGGGGGTAGGAGTAACTTTTTTAACTGCAACAATTACCCCAACATGGATTTCAACTAATCCCTTTGACTGTCCCATTGTAGCCTTCGCAACTGGCCCCTCAACCTGCTCCTTTACATGTTCCTCAACAACCGCCAGAACAGCCAAACATTCCACCAATCCCACCGAATAACCCACAGCCTTTGCAATTCCAAGTTCAGCAACAACCTTACAGTCCACAGCAACAATTACCCTAATTCATGCCCCAATATGCGAATCAGATGTGGCAATCCAATTTCTGCGCTCAACATGCTACAGGGGTGCCCATGGTTGCACTCAGAACCAACTAGTAATTGACCCATCAATGAGGTAGTACGGTTAAGATATGGGATTTGTGGGAAATGTCTACAGGAAACCATATCCAAATTGGATGGATGCAATCACATACCCATGAGGCTTTAAAATGCCAAAATTTATGTTGTTTACTGGTGAAGATGATCAGTCTACTTTTGAACATGTCAACCGATTCATTGCATTATGTGGTTACGGTGACCACTGGAAATTACGATTGTCACTACTATTATTGTCAAAATTGCTGTTACATGGTATTCAGTGTTACCGGCAAATTCAATCATCTCGTGGGAGTAGAAGCAAAGACTTTTCCATAGCCAATTTCAAAGAGCAGTCCCTTACTCATCGTTGCCGATCCATTAACTATGAAGCAGATGGGAAATGAATTGGTCAACCAGCATATATCTAGATTCAAAAGAACTAGAAACAAATGTCTTGTCCCTTTACCTGAAAAGACCTTCGTGGATTTGGCCTTTTATGGTTTGAAGTTCGAAATAAGGGAGAGAATGGTGGGACAACCTTATTCAGACTTGTTTCAGTTATCCACCATGGCAACTAAACACAAAAGTTTGCATAAAGAGAAATTCAAGAGGCGCGGATGAAGAAATGAGGTCGGTTTCGTTGAAACTTCTGAGTTCAACGAGAAAATGGGGCAAACAGAATTTGCTAAAGTAGCCATTGCTAAGATGGTAATAGACAAATTATATACTTGCCAGGTATTGAAGCCAGCAAGAATGAAGGAAAAGTCGAACATTATGGCTAAAGTGAAAGAATCTACATATTATTCTTTTGATGATAATAGGACAAATGAAAATTTTGATATACTGTTGACTAATTGTTAGATAAAATTAATGAAGGTCGAGTTCTACCAATTAAAGATGAATTGTTGGACAGGAGATCTCGCAAATGGCATCATTTGTGAAGTCATAACACCGTCGATTGCATAGTTTTCGAGAATAACATTTAGGAAGCACTTCGCAAGGGCAAGATAAAATTCGCCGATGATAAGAATAAAGCCCTAGTGGAGGTTGATGTTGACCCATTCCCTATGATGGCAGGGATGGTGTCATTGAGGTCCAAAGGCAAAAACACTAGCCGCCAAACTTGTGTATCCAATGCAGGCAGGAAATTGGTTGGGGATATCGCCGTTATCCTAAGGAACAAAAACGAACAAGCGATGAGTTTTGTCATTGAAAGTCCTTATAATACGAAGCCATCGAATTCGCACCAGAAGTCCCCTGTTTTTATTAGGATAACTTATCCAAGAAGGCAATTTCCCAATCGAGGAACGTCCATAGTTTAAACAAAGATATGAAGAGGGAGACCCACTATCAATACATCAGGAGAACCCAGTTGTAGGTTTGATTATTATGTTAGTTATAAACCACCTCCTTCCTACCCTCATGTCTATAATCCTTTTGGATGCGGAGAGGAGTTTGATTCACTTGGGGAATTCAGTTTGCCCAATTCACTAAATCCCAAACGGACACTGAAGATATCCGAAGACCCACCAGAAGACCAATGGTTTGAAGCTAGGGAAATTCAAGGTCCAGGGGTAACATAAAACGAACTCAAGAGAAGGACGTAAAGGAAGAGATGAATGCGTCATTTATAGCAACAAATTAATCAGATTCATATAATACAAGTCAAGCCAGCGCTAGTCGCGGCAAAAAAAGCCTAAGCCGTATAAGGCCAAGAATTTGGTGTGGAAAAGAAAAACGAAGAAAGGATCCATAACATCTTACTAGAAGAAAGATCAACCCACCTCGACAATGACTCAAACACATGAACGTAGGCTTTATCAAGGTCAGTCTTGCCTTGAGCTCGTACATGGTTTAGGCTAGGCTACCCAACGAATTTCAAGACACTCCAATCGATACTAAGGTGATCGAAGAAGCGTTGACTAATGGAAAGGAAGGGTCTGAATTTCACTTTGATAATGAAAAAGTGATGGAGTTCGAGAAACTGTTTGCACGCAGTTCTAATCACTTGAGGGCTTTGTATATAAATGCCAATATAAATGGTCATCCGGTGTCAAAGGAAATAGTCGATGGAGGACCCACTCTGAATCTTGTCCAGTACTTTCTTTAAAAAGCTAGGCAGAAAGAATGAAGAAATAATCCCATCGTATAACTAGTTAACATATTTCACTGGAGAAGTGACTAAGGCCAAAGGAATATTTGTTGCGGACCTAACAGTTGGCTCTAAGACCTCGAGGACATCTTTTTATGCTGTAGATGCTGATAGGTCATACAATTTGTTATTAGGAAGAGATTGGATTCATAGGAATCAATGTGTACCGTCAACGCTGCACCAGAATTCTATGAAGTGCTCTCCTCTATTTGGCATATACCTCAGTGGAATCTTTTTTGGATGCATTTAAACAAGTATTTGGTTTACAATTGCAACATAATCTATAAAGCCACTTTCTAGAGAGGAAGTTGTACCCAATTGTACATCAAGCTTAGATTTAAATTGCTTTTTATGTCTTGTCAATTTTCAATGATGGCTTAGTTTTTTCATGAAACTGTCATTCTTTTCCTCTTGGTTCTTGTAATGTTTCCTTGGTTGGACAAATTGAAAATGGTGGAATAGGATGATTACTCTACGTATTAGCATTTAATTCAAGTAGTTTGTATATTGCCTTGCTACCAACCTCACTTTTCGTTCAAATAGTTCAATTTGTGTGTTTCTATATAGTTGCTCTCCTCTTAGACTTTTAGTTTGGACTTTGCTGCATAATGCTTACTATCATAAACTATGTTGAGTGGACTTCCAGTAAAATGAATCTCCATCTGTCTTTCTCCTTAACTTCAATTGTAAGTGGACAGATTCTGAATTAAACGTCTTAATGGAAGTAGATATTTGTAAAACACTTCCGTAGCAATGAGAGGTCAGGAATGTTTTGTGTTGAGGTTGTCATCAAGTTGGAAGTGACCTCAGTGAAGAAGGATTGCAGATTCTTCTTTTGTTTCCGCATGGTGAATCACTAATGCATTTATTTCATTTAGTATTATGTAATAGCGGTTTATGAGAACTAGTTTCTGACACATCCTTCTTTATTAGGATTTGGTACTTGATTTATCTCTATCTGCACTACTGGGAGACGACATATACAACTCCAGCAAGCTGCTATCCCATCCTATTTTAAGTACTTTGCCAAAAATGTTATAAATCTCTTTTTGGCTACGTTTAGTTGCTAGATTTCTAATCAGGATAGGACATTATAAGATAGTATATGAAATTCAGAGATTTTATTATATCCTATCCACTATTTAGTGATTGTGGCAAGATATATTTACGTTATATTATGTACATTATTTGATATAAACGGCATCTTAGTATAAATGAACAAAAAGTTTTACAAATGGAGATGATAAAAGTCTCTCACGATACTTTTGTCCACTTTCTTTTTATTTGTTTATTTTATTTAATTTTCCTCTCTTTTTAAATTAATTATTTGTCATTTCTTTCTCCCCCTTCCGTTACTCTCTAATAAAATTTTATTAAATAGTAAACTATATTAATATACCAAAAATACTAAAATACCTAAAATATGTAATAAATATGTTGACTCTATATTCTAAAATATGATTAAATTCGAATATATAAATAAAAATAATATTAAATTAAAATAACTAATTTTTCATTTTTATTTTGAATTTCTTATATGGGAATTCAAATATTATTTATATGGAAATATATTTTAATTTTGTTAACTTTTTTGGTTGAATAATTTTGATTTTGTTAATTTAAGAAGTTTAGTATTTGACAAAAATATTTTTCTTAATATGAATGTAAGAAATCATATCCACATTTATTCTACCTCCCCCATAGAATAATTTTATCCATTTTATATTCCTTTTATATCTAACCGCATCCTATCTTGAGGATGCACCCTATCCAAACGTAGGTTAAAATAAATTTTGTCATATCCTGAATTTTATCATGGTTGCCAAATGCAACAAAGGTTTTCTATCTATAGTATTTTTGTATCAAAATCTTAGAGGTAGGTCTCATTAACGCTCTTCCTAGATTCTCTTGAGGCACCTTCGTAACCAATGTTCATTGCATAGCTATTAATGTTATGTTGATGACATTTTCCATGAAGCAACTCCAAGCATAACTTGCCTTTCGGTTACATGGTCCTTTCCAATTTGCCCTCATTTGTTTCATTTTTTTGTTAATCATCATGTTAATATCTTGATTTTTTTTTAACAAATTTGACAGATAAAGAGCCTCTTGGGAACAAAGGTTAAGTGGATGTACTATATTCTCAAGGCATTTAATGCTGGTGATTTGCAATGCTATCGAGAACTATGTCATGTGCACAAGGCTGCTCTCAATGCACAACCTGGTTTGGTCGAAAATGACAAAAAACTATTGGAGAAAATCAACATTCTCTGCCTAATGGAAATCATATTCAGGTCTCGCCTTCTATTCTTTTCTTATCTCCATTTTTGTCATACCTAATATTGCACATTTTGTATTATAACTACGTATTCCTCCGCATATAAAATATACAATCTTATCCTCCAGCCGTGCATCAGAAGATAGGACAATTCCACTGAGCGTTATTGTTGAACGCCCAAAGTCTTTGTGTAGTTGATGTTGAGCACCTTCTCATGATGAGCCTTTCTGTAAGTCTTCCTGATTCTTTTGTATCTCCCTTGATGGTTGTGTCGTGCTGTGTTCTGTGCTGTGTTCTATGAAATTGGATGAGAAGATTGGACGTCATCATTATTCTGGCTGTGTGTATATGATCCTTCTCTAGCTTAGAGTTCATTTGGCTATAGTTTGACTCAGCCTTATGGTGCAGCTGTATACATGAAGCTTGAAGACAGAATGAACTCTATTTGGATAGATTGGTGGTTTAGATGTTTCAAAAAATGAATAATTGATATTCATCTGGATAGGTGGAAGCTTTATACCTAATTAAGAGAGCATAAAAGAACTACTCGTTTTCTCCTTGGTCTGATCCCACAGACAGATGGGTAGTGAAGATCTTCTGTTCTTCCCTATTTCTCTTCACGTTGGTTAATCTCGAAGTCCAAGTTGAGGGAACAATGCATGTTTCCTTGGTCCAACCAAGGGTTCTGGGCATCTTGCAAGTTAAATTCTTGCGAGATCGATTGGATGGTTGGTTGGATAAAGTACACACTATTTTGCTATCCGTGTAAGCAGAAACACGGATAGCAAAGTGACATCCCTTATCTTGTCACTCTGTAGTCTTATGTTGCTTTCCTCTCCGCCAATTGTGACATCCCTTAACTAAATTTGCCAACAACAAAGCGAATGGAGGCGAAAGAAAAGAGAAGTGCGAGGTAGTTAGGCACTTTGTCCATACTGGGGCTTCCTTTTGTGTCCCTAAGTTTTCTTCTATCATTTTTCATTGCAAGTGGCTGTCTCATGCACTTTAGGGGAATGTTTTCAGCAATCGATCAGAGACTTTTTTATTAGGTGGAAGATGATCATTTACTGACTAAAGACAGACAACAGAATATGCGAGGGGAATCTCATTGAATATTCCTGATATGATTTGTGTCGTGTATGAATTGCTCATTATATTTTCAAATGAACATGAAATTCATTGTGCCAATTGTCTCACTCTCGCGTGCATGCATTCATATTGCTCGTGCTTCTTAGGGCATATGATGCTACTATATATATCCGCATGCCTCATGGCCTTGAGTTCTTCATGATTGAAGATTTGGGTTTCCGCAAATTTGACAAAGTGACTACGGCTCTCGTTCTCACGCGCGCACAATGCTCGTGCTTCTTGGGGCATATATGGGTTAACACTGTACATATCTGCATACTCCATGGCCTGCAAAGTCGATGTATGAGAGCTATGCCATATGTCGCGACCAAATTTTCAAGTGCATCACCTAGAGTTTGGCTAATGGATTACTAAGCCTAACTTTAGCTCGAGCTCTCCCAAGCCCATACCAATTCGCGACTTAGGTTCAAGTTCTTAACATGCAAATGATTTTCAATCAGGAGTCGCCACTAATCTATTTTCGGTAGGTCGATTAGACACCTAAGTAAAATAATGTGAAAATTATTTAATTTCTACGAACCAGAGATTTTGGGTACGGGGACTTGATTACGTTAGATTTCTCTAACGCCCTTTCGGTACCTTTTCTTTTATTTGGAAAAAAATGTTTGGCAAGCAACTTGAATTGATTTTATTCACTTCCCTAACATGTGAGGTGATTATATGAGTGCGCAAACCACCAATTTAACACCCAGATAAAGTAATGAGTAAATTGCAAGACTTACCTCGTAGCAATGAAAGCATCTGCAATGTTAGATCAGAATTCACATCGACAGTCCTGGATATGATTTCTAAATAACATGCAATCACTCAATTTTTACTTTCACTTATTTAATGAAAATCATGATTTATGCAATGCATGTCACTAATCTAACATGAAATGATATGACATGGCAACATGACCTAAACTATATGACATAAATAAGCATGCGGCCTATCATGAAGCATGAGATGAATTTATTCTAAAAATAATTTTTTTTTGTATTTTCCATGAGATTCAAAATTAAAGAAATGCAACAATTAACCATGCAATCTAAATTAACCAAATGACCTAATTCTAATGACAAGCAATTTCTAACTAAATGAACCTAGCAACAATCACTAGGTGACGGGCATTTCATGAACCTAACCCTACATGACATGCGCACGATTTTTTGTTGTATTTTTTTTTGTGAAAAATTCGGAATTAAAATCACTAACAATAAAATCTAACTAAAGTGAAATGCTATCTATTCTAAATGCCTTATAAAACATGCATTTTAAAAAAAATAACTAACCTATCATGCAATCAATTCTAATCTACATGGAATGCAAATGCAATTTTTTTTTTTTTGTATTTTCAGGATAAATAGTGTTGGAGAAAACTTCCGTATTTATTTTGAAGATGACAAAACGTTTCCATCAGTCTAGTCTGAAGACTTGCAGACTCTTTCATCAAAGTTTGAAGATTGTCGAACCACTAGACTCAAGATTCAAAGTTTACCCTTATTGACAGTTTCTAGACTGTCGAAGAAAACTTATCCAGAGTTGAGTATTTCTTTAAGGATTTGATTCTATCGACTGAAGAAGATCTCTCTGTTGGATATAGCATCTCGAAATCTATTGTTCGTTTTGATTTTAATTCGGGTAATTTAGATCCGTTGATTGGTGAAGTATACTTGGAAGATTTTACTTATGGAAACCTAGATCCTGATTATATGGGCGAGCGGGATTGGTGGACTATCGTCATATTACTTAAATAACTTGAGATCTCCCTAATTGATTCTGTCCAACGGGTAGATTGGAAGAACTCCTTTGGAATGTGCCAACGGTTATGAAGGCATAGAGAAGTATATAAGGAAGATGTTCTAGTTATTTGAGTGTGTGAGCGATAGAAAAATTCCAAAGTCTGAAACTCCTTGTTCTTTGTCAACTCAATTGTTGAGCGTAAACTTGTACTCAAAAGAGAGTTTATACTTTTGTGAGACCTTGAGGAAGTGTAGTAGAGTCTCTACACTATGGAATCAAGGACGTGATTCTGTAACAACTCTTTTGATTTATAGTGAAATCCAGCCAGTGGGCTGTTAGTGCGGGAGAGAGAACGTAGGCTTGGATTAAGCCGAACCACTATAAACCTTGTGTTCTTATTCTCTTCCCTAAACTCTTTTACTTTTCTCGTAACTTTATTTAATTGTTAGAGTCTCGTTTCTATTTCAAAGTCTACTGTTAAATAGACTCAGGTTAAAAGTAAAGTTTTACATTATACTTTGCAAAAGTTTGTTTTCGCACCTATTCACCCCTTCTAGGTGCTCATATTAGCATTCACAATGGGTATCAGAGCTTGTGTACTCATTTAAATTGAAGTGTTTTTGTTTTAGAGTTAACGATCCATGGCTAGTATGTTGGCTCCAGGTCTGGTTGAAGGGCAAAGCAACATAAGACCGCCTTATTTTGATGGAAATGAATACAGCATATGGAAAAACAAAATGAAGGCATTCCTAAGATCAAAAGATCCTCTGGAATGGGACGTGGTAGACAATGAAATCATTCCTAAACCTATAACAGCCTTAGAAAGAGGAAAAGAAGCTGCTGAGTCCAGTGAGATAACTCAAGAAGAGATAACCAAGAGGCAAGCTCTCGACGCAAAAGCAATTTATTCCTTATATTGTGCATTATCTCCTACTAAATATAACATAATATCTTCTTGTGAAACAGCTAAAGAAGTTTGGGATAGATTGCACATCACCTATGAAGGAATTGATCGAGTGAAAGAAACCAGAATCAATTCTCGGTCAATATGAAGCATTTAGGATGAAACCAGGAGAATCTATCACTGATATGTTTAGTCGTTTTACAGAAATCGTGAATGGTCTTAAGTATCAAGGTCAACCAATCTCTGGACCCATGAAGGTTAACAAGTTACTGCGTAGACTTTCCAAAAATTGGAATCACATAAAGACCTCAATAAGGGAGACACAAAGAATCATGTCACTCTCTGTTGACAAATTGGTTGGCACTCTTCAATCTTATGAAGTGGAGCAAATCAATGAAGATGAAGATCCCAAAGGTAAAAAATCCATTGCATTAAAATCTAATGATGATTCTGATGTTACAGATTCTGAAGACGATATGAACGATGAAGAGCTTGCTCTCATGATAAAAAAATTCAGAAAACTGAACAAAAAGGGAAGAAGATTCAATTCGAAGAAACAAAGTTCTCAAAAGTTTCAAAATAAATCAGCTAAGGATGATGATTCCAATAAAGATGTGATTTATTTTGAATGCTAGAAAAATGGACACATCAGACCCAACTGTCCCTTACTGAAGAAAAAGAAAGGAAAAGCTGAGAAATACAGAAAAGCTCTCAAAGCAAAAATTTGGAGTGATACCGAATGTGAAGAGAGTGATGATGATTATGTTAATATTTGTCTAATGGCACAATCAGATTCAGACTCTAAAACAGACTCAGGCTCAGACAGTGAAATCGATGTGAGTAATTTAAAAATTCATACTAAAGTCTCTAAATATATTGATGAATTGTGTCTTAGTCTCAAAACCTCTCTCAGGAGGATTTTCGAACTTAAAAGAGAAAATTTTATACTGAAGCAACAGGAGATTGTTTGGAAAGAAAATGTCGAAAATTTAGATAAGAGTGTTATTACCTTGAAAGAAAGTGCAGACTCACTTTCAAAAGAAAATGCACTTTTGAAAAAAAATATCTCAAGTATTTCAAAAAGGTTTTCAATAGGTTCTGAGAAATTAGAAAATATTCTTTCAGCACATAGACTTTACTCTAATTGATTTTCCAAAAGTAAAAAAAAAAAAGAATTAAACAAAGACCTACAAAAGATTTTCATAGAAATCATTTCCAAAAAGTCTTTGTAAAACTTGTAGGCCGCAGTGCTTTCAAATGTTCTAAGTGCAATAGCTCAGAATATTTTGAGAAATAATGTCTTATGGTTTGGAAACCTATTAAGAAGGTTTGGGCAAAGACCGTATATTGCACTAACTCCATTGGACCCAAAAAAGTATGGGTACTAAAGAAAGTTTGAGTTTCTTTTATAAATGCAGGTCACTATCAAGAAAAAAGTTAAATGGTACTTGGATAGTGGATGCTTAAGACATATGACATGAGACTCTAGTTGTTTCATAAAGCTTATGCAAGTTAATGGTGGAAAAGTTTCTTTTGGAGGAAATAGCGGATACGAAACCGTAAAGATTGGAAGTTTCACAATCAGTAACGTCTCCTTAGTGGAAGGACTCAACTACAACTTGTTGAGTATCAGCCAATTGTGCGACATGGGTTACAAAATCAACTTTCAAGAAGGAATATGTTCAGGAACCAATAAAGACTCCTCTCAAACATTCACGGGGCAAAGACATGAGAATATATATCTTTTGGATATCAAACCAGAAAAATTCTAATGTCTAATTTCAATTCAAGAGGAAGCTAATCTCTAGCATAGAAAACTTGGCCATATCAACATGAAGCAAATAGCCAAGATCTCTACAAAGAAGCTTGTTCGTGGACTACCCAACCTGACATACCAAAAATTCGATCTATGCACACCATGCGTGTTGGGAAAACAGGTTAGAAGTTCTTTCAAACCAATAAATCAAGTGTCCACGAATTGTGTGCTGCAGCTTTTGCATATAGATCTCTTTGGATCAACTAGAACCTAGAGCATTGGAGGTAAGAAATATTGCCTAGTAATAGTGGATGATTATTCATGATTCACTTGGGTATATTTCCTAGCAAGTAAGTTTGAAACATTTTCTTATTTTATAAAATTTACTAAGAAAGTTCAAAATGAGAAAGGGTATGTTATTTCAAGTATACGATCAAATCATGGAGGTGAGTTTGAAAATCAAGACTTTGTTAAATTCTGTGATGGATCTGGTTTTCAACATGTGTTCTCCTCTCGTTTTTGGGCTAAAGCAGTTTCTACAGCGTGTTATATTATTAATAGAGTCTTCTTAAGGCCTATTCTGGAGAAAACTCCCTATGAGTTGTTCAAAGGAAAGAAGCCAATTATTTCTTATTTTCATGTGTTTGGATGCAAATGTTTTATATTGAAAAATGTAAATGATCGAATTGGTAAGTTTGAAGAAAAATCAAACGAAGGCATCTTTCTTGGATATTCAACCACCAACAAAGCTTATAGAGTATACAACAAAAAGACTCAATCTGTGGAGGAATCGATGAATGTCAAATTTCAAGACTTTATGCAAAATCAATCGATTTAGACTCAACCTGAAGAATCTAAACCTGTTCCAGACTTTACAAAGTCTAAATCTCCAGAAGTAGCTCAGACTTCAAAAGACCAGCAATGAATGATCGTTGAAGAATCAAGTGAAGAAAAAGAACAACAGTCTGACAAATCATACTCATCTCAAAGAACTCATTATTGGTGACATTAATGAAGGAATTCGTACAAGATCCAAAAGGCGTGAAGAGTCTAGTGATGTGGCTCTTATTTCTGAAATAGAACCCAAGAGTATAGAAGAATCTTTGACTGATGAAAGTTGGATTGAAACTATGCAAGAAGAACTCAGACAATTCAGTATCAATGATGTCTGGGAATTGACTCCTAAACCAAAAGGTAAATCTATCATTGGAGCCAAATGGGTTTTCAGGAACAAGATGAACGAGAAAGGAAAAGTCATAAGGAACAAAGCAAGACTCGTGGCCAAAGGATATACGCAAGAAGAAGGGATAGACTATGATGAGACTTACGCACTAGTAGCAAGGTCAGAAGCAATTAGATTATTACTTGCTTTTGCTTATTATAAGAATTTTAGGTTATTCTAAATGGACGTCAAAAGCGCTTTCCCAAATGGATTTATCCAAGAGGAAGTCTATGTGGAACAACCTCTCGGTTTTGAAGACCCAAGGAAACTAGACTCTGTATTCAGACTAAAAAAGGCGCTATATGGCTTAAAGCAAGCACCTCGAGCTTGGTACGACATATTAAATAAGTTTTAAATCCAAAATGGCTTTGTTAAAGGTAAAGTAGATATTACATTGTTTTTTTTTTTTTTTTTTGGGTGACCTAGGAAACCCCACACGGCCGGCAGCCGGAGGTAAACCACTAGGGGCAACACGTGCTAGCCACCACACACGTGCCACCAGGTAAGTCGCCAAGAGTCTCAAAGCTAGCCTTTCTGCAACTTGCGTTGCAGGAGCTTCGAACACTAGACCTCCTCGATAGAAGTCTAGTACCTACCCAGCTGAGCCACCGCGGTGGGTGGTGTAGATACTACATTTTTTTATCAAAAGAGAAAGTAAAAATTTTTACTTGTTCAAATTTATGTTGATAATATTATTTTTGGATCACCTAACGAAAATTTATGCGAGAAATTCTCTAAGACTATGCAGGATGAGTTTGAAATGAGCATGATGGGTGAACTATCATTCTTTCTCGAACTTCAAGTAAAACAACTGAAGGAATGAACTTTCATCCACCAAGAAAAATATGCTAAACAACTTGTTAAAAAGTTTAGCTTGGAGAATTGCAAAAAGACTGATATACCAATGTCAAGTTTCTCGAAGCTGGACAAAGATGAATGAGGAAAAAAAGTTGACTAGAAGTTATACAGGAGTATCATTGGTTCATTTCTTTATCTTACTACTTCTAGACCTGACATTTTGTTTGGTGTTTGTATTTGTGCCAGATTTCAATCAGATCCCAAAGAATCTCATTTAAGTGCTGCAAAACCCATCATCAAATACGCTGCATCAACCTCTAATTTGGTTCTCTGGTATCGTAAAAGAATGAGACTTTACTCTCCTTGGATATTCAGACATAGACCTAGCAGGATGCAGAGTTGATAGAAAGAGCACCTCGGGCACTTGTCAATTACTTGGGAATAGGACAGTATCTTGATTCTCAAGAAAGCAAAGTACTATAGCTCTTTCAATAGTAGAAGCAGAGTATGTGGCTCTTAGAAGTTATTGTTCACAAATTTTGTAGATAAAGCAATAGCTAAGAGACTTTGGAATCGAAGACTCATGTACTAAGATCAAATGTAACAATACCAGCGTGATTAATCTCACAAAGAATTCAATTCTTTATTCAAAAACAAAACATATAGAGATTCGACATCACTTTATTAGAGACCATGTTCAAAATGGAGAAGTCTTGATTCAATTCATTGACTCAAAGAATCAACTAACGGACATTTTTACAAAGCCTTTGGAGAAAAGTCAATTCGAGCTTATTCGTTCCAAACTCAATATCTTAAAGTCTGAAAAAGTTTGGACTCGAGAATAAAAGTCTAAAGATACTTAGACTTAGAAGATCAAGATTCACGACTGTAAGTTATTTCTATTTTAGAATTTTATCTGTCGGATAAAATCTCAGAAAGGTACGTTCATCATTTAATCTGTAATTGATTGATGTTATCTTCTCCAGTTTTCGTGATTATTGCAATCATTCCTTTTCGAAAAGGAAGTTATCTTTTGAAATGACAGTTATCTATTTTTTTCAAAAAGGTAGTTATTTTTGTAAAGGCATTTTCTATTTTTCCTTTTATGTCGTTCCGTATACCTCTTTTCGATTGCCTTATATACTGATCGTCTTCCTCTCAAACCTTAAAAGCATAGAACATCAATTTCTTACTTTTACTCTCTAGTTTAATCGTCAAAGCTCTCACCTTTCTCGTGAATCAAGTTTGGAATCTCTCAAAGACTGTGAGAATGGCTTCCCAAAGAAAGTCTTCAAAGATCGCGAACAGGGGATCACAACACATGCGTGAGGGTCCTACACATTTTGACCTCACCGAGGAAGAAGAATCTCCAAGACAGCGGCGAAGCCCACAACATTCTCAACCGTGTCAATCTCCAAGCTAGACCTCAGGGTATTGATCAAAGAGCGTAGGAAGAAATCATTGAAGAAGTAGAATTCGTAAGAACTCAAAAGCCCGCTTTTATCTTTAAACTTTTCCCTGCTTTGAAGAAGGGAGGCACTCCTTTGAACAATATTGATGAATTTTTTAAAGATAAAGGGTATCGAAATGAAACCCACTTTTTGCGTACAATGGAACAGTTGGGAGTTGCTCCTGAGGGGTCGGCAGAACGAGCATTTGCGAATATTCCAAGTGATCCATGTGTTGGAGATCTTAGTTAGCCTGATGGGAATGATGATGACAAAATGTACACTCATTTTAAACCTAGAATGGGTGTTGCGGCGAATATTCGAAGCAAAATAACAGATTTATTTCGCTCGGAGAAACACAAGCGACTTTACTCCAAGTTGCTAAAGAGATGGGTGATCAATCCAAGAAGTGTGTACTTCGATTTCATTGATTCCCTGAATGTGAAGCTGCGAGAGAAATTCACTCTTCTTCAACTTAAACAATTTTCTTCTGAATCAACGGTGGCTCATCCAGAGCTTACTGCGTACTTCTATTCTAATATGAGTTTCTTGGATACGAATAAATTTTCTTTTAGTGTTCGAGACCAGGGCTACGTTATTGATATGGACACATTGGCGGATGTGATTGATGTAGAGCAATGGGCATTCCAATCAATTAGTGTGTCTGTTGGTCGTGCGACAGTAGAGCTTGTTCGAGATGGAATGTCAGAAGGACGAATTTCATACTTGAGGATGAATGCCTCAAATATTTTGCTTCACAAGATCATGATCAATTGCCTCAGACCCAAATCAACTTCGAAGATTGACGTCTCCAACTCATAAGCAAAGTTGATGTATGTTATCAATGCTGGCATAAATTCTCTTTGCCTCACACAATCATGTTTCACATGTATAGAACGATGGTGAAAGACAAGGGCCAACTTCCTTACTTAGCGATTGTTACAAACCTATTCAGACATTTAAATATTCAGCCTCCCAAGATTCTATGTGTTTGTACTTGTGAACAAATGGTGGTGAGACTGAAAATAGTTTCCAAAATGCGTCTGAAGGAGCTGAACAAAGCTTTGGAGCAATTTAAGGAGAAAACCCTTATCAAGACTCAACAAGTTTCTTCGGTTGCAAAATGGAAAGGGAAAGAGCCATTGACTGCTCCATCTAGGAAAAGAAGAGCACTCATCTTGGAGGATGAAGAAGATAAGGACGATATCACCATTTTTGCTCTTGCATTGAGAAACCTACAACATTCTGTTCTAGAGACAGAGGAAAGAGAGGATCAAGACAAAGAAGAGTTCGAGCAAAAGAGTGGAGTGAGAGAATCGATGAGAAAAGAAGTAGAGGAAGAAAGGGCTGCAGAAGAAGAAGAAGGCAGAGGTGAACAAGAAGAAACAGAACAGTACTTCTCACCGCCTGAAGGCAATGAAACAGGGGGAGTTACTGAGAAAAGAGGTATATCTTCAATTATTTGTACTAGTGAAGATGTTAGCCGTTCACCTGCAGATAGATATCTATGCCTCTCAATTTTTAGAGGAAGCTCATGAGGTTTCATCGCCAAATCTGGGTGCTCATGCTGACTTGCCATCATCTACCAATACTTCTACTGATCATGCAGAAGCTAGCACTCAGACTGATAATTCACTAGACTTTTGAAGATTGCTTGATATTCTTATGGAGATGTGAGGCTAGATTTATGTCCTAGGATGCGAAGTTTAAAACTTGCAGAATGCGGGTCAAGCCTCTTCAGTTTCCTTGCATGATCAGATTCATGCCCTTGCTCTTCAAGTTCAAGCTAATGCCAAGGGTGAAGAAGTGGCTCAACTAATGGAGGATTTGAAAAAGCTGGAAGGGATTGTCCAGTCGATGGGAGATTTCCAGCTTATTTGCGTTCCAAAGCAATCCTAATTGCATTATTTTTTCATCTCTACCTTTTTAATGTTTGGTTGTAACTAGATTTTGATTGTTTGATCGTTTATGTTTGCTACAGTATCTTAAGCACTGTTGGTATTTCATGGCAAAGATAGTTGTTTATTTATAAGACTAACTTTCTTATTTCCTGTGGATGCAGATCTAATGCTGTTTTTACTAAGCCAATTATCTTTTTTTGAAATATCCATATTTGCTTGAGTATTGTCTGTATGTCAAAAACATCCAAATCCGCAGGAAAGTTTTTTCACCATAAAAAATGGGGAGATTGTTGGAGAAAACTTCCGTATTTATTTTGAAGCTGACAAAACGTTTCCATCAGTCTAGTTTAAAGATTTGCAAACTCTTTCGTCAAAGTCTGAAGACCGTCGAACCACCAGACTCAAGATTCAAAGTTTACCCTCATTGACAGTTTCTAGACCGTCGAAGAAGATTTATCCAGAGTTGAGTATTTCTTTAAGGATTGCTGAATATAGCATCTCGAAATCTATTGTTCGTTTTGATTTTAATTCAGGTAATTTAGATCTGTTGATTGGCAAAGCATACTTGGAAGATTTTACTTATGGAAACCTAGATCCTGATTTATGGGCGAACATGATTGGTGGGCTATCGTCATATTCCTTAAATAACTTGAGATCTCCCTGATTGATTCTGTCCAACTGGTAGATTGGAAGAACTCCTTTGGAAGGTGCCAACAGTTATGAAGGCATGGAGAAGTATATAAGGAATATGTTATAGTTATTCGAGTGTGTATGCGATAGAAAAATTCCAAAGTCTGAAGTTTTTTGTTATTTATCAACTTAATTGTTGAGCGTAAACTTGTACTCAAAAGAGAGTTTATACTTTTGTGAGACCTTGAGGAAGTGTAGCAGAGTCTCTATACTGTGGAATCAAGAACGTGATTCTGTAACAACTCTTTAAATTCAAAGTGAAATCCAGCCAGTGGGCTGTCAGTGCGGGAGAGTGAACGTAGGCTTGGATTAAGCCAAATCACTATAAACCTTGTGTTCTTATTCTCTTCCATAAACTCTTTTACTTTACTCGTAATTTTATGTAATTGTTAGAGTCTCGTTTCTATTTCAAAGTCTACTGCTAAACAGACTCAGATTAAAAGTAAAGTTTTTTTTTTTTTTGGTAAAAAGGTTAAAAGTAAAGTTTTATATTATATTTCGCAAAAATTTGTTTTCGCACCTATTCACCCCCCTCTAGGTGCTCATACTAGCATTCACAAATAGAACAATTAAAAGATAAATACCAAATCATTCATGATCACCAAGGATATTATCCACCGTCCAAATTTGGAAACGATATCTTATCAAACTTGATTATTTCGCTAATAAAATCGATAAATTGATCTTAAGCTTTAAAGATCAAGATATCAATTTTATTCTCGTGTGATTAATTATTCCATCTCAAGCCTTATAGATGAAATAAAAAATCGAGTTGCGGTTGCGGATTAGGCAATAAAATATGTAGATTAGGCAATAAAATAATCAAATCGAATTTGGATAAGATAATTACCTAATTTCACAAGTAATGTTACCAAATTTGAACCCAACGGAATCCGCTCGACAGATGACCGGGAAAGGGTTGTGGCACTCAATGGTGGAGGTTGGTGAGCAGCAATGCGGGTGGGTCACAGCTGACGAACCTGCGAAAGTAGAAACTTTAATGAATCGACTTGAAGAGAAGATCAACGCTGGCTCGAGCTTGGCTTTCCAAATCCTTTGTGATCTCATTGCCAGAAAAACCGTTCTTTTGCTTGCATGAAGCAAAATCATAAAGCCTATAGTATTATAGTAAAATCTGGACAAAACATAAAAGGAAGACAAATCCATCACTCAGAATTATCCAAGCGAGATTATAATAACTCCTTTTGACCGTGGACTTCAAGCTCGCAAGCGGTGGCCGCCTCATCTCTTCCTCTCTCGATGTGTTGTCGTGTCTATTATGTGGCCCCCTATCTTTTGACTATTGACCTCTGAACATGAAGACTTTCCCACGTGTATTGGCCCTCTGCTCTTACGATTTATCTTTCCTTCATGTACTCTCTCTACTTCTTCATGTGTCACTCATGAACCACACAAGACTGAAGGGCTGTGGCATAGGACGATTGGCGATGTTCGGTGAGGCAGCAGTTTCTCGGCTTCGTCAGGTAGCAGCGAATGGCAGCGTTCGGGTAACAGCCAAGAAGCGAAGTTGTAGGGACGTTGTGGATGAAGGGGCTGCGGGGGTGTCGTCAGCGATGTGATGAGCAGCAGCGGCACAGTAGAGTGGCAAGCTCGGTTGTTGTCGGTTCGGACTGTGGATCAAGAATAGCAGCGACTTGGGTTTGCGGCAGCGGTGCGAGTGGTAAATCAGCAACAAGGTCTCGCAGTGTTGCGTTAGTGTGAAGCTTATGGCGAAAAAAACATCTATCGAGTCACGGAGATGTAGGAGCTCGGTAGCAATCGTCTAAGGAAAAAGATGACCCACACCCTCTGTCACGCCCCGACCCTCAGGCACGCACACATCCCTTACTTTTGGTCGATTTTAAAATGCGATATCCCAGGACTATGTATCGCCGACCCTTGCTTTTATATATATGCACATGCGGAAGCAGTTATAATTCCCCAGACAATAAAACAATGGGATAGAAAAGCAGGCCATACATTTTTCATACTGAAAATTCACAACTACAACTTTTTACATGCAAACAAGGACTAACAAGACAGGACGGGATCTCAGTCCTCATCAGGGTCATACTCGGGGTTATCCTCGGGGTCCTCCTCCACGTACTCCTCTTCTAGTTCCTCATCAGGGACCTCCTTATCAGATTCATGCTCCTTAGGCTCCTCATCCAAGTCCTGAAATGGTTATTCAATAACCACTGAGACAACGTCTCAGCAAGTTCTACCCCCTAAGACCCGATTAGTAAACTAATACACCTTAGGGCTGCCTATGCACAACATGAGTCAGAGGACTTACCTTAGCCTCAGATTCCACCTGCATATTAGTACAGATCAATAGGCATACAAGCAATCACATCACAGATCGAAGCATCGATCTAATCGACTTAGTTGATTACATACTAACAAGACCACTCACGGTCAATTCCATTCGATCAATCAATTCACACAGCAGATCAAGGCAATGAATCACATCAAATCACACTTAGATCGAATCATCGATCAATCGACCTAGTCGATCACACAGCAACCAGACCACTCACGGTCATTCCCATTCAATCAATCAATTCACAACATCAGATCAAAATAATGATCAATCGACCTCGTCGATTACATGTCATTCGGACCACCTCTCGGTCACATCAACACCATACTTTATAATCTCCATTCGGGTACTCAGTCACAGAGCCGGATGAATGCTCTCGGGCATCTTTTCCGCCAAGGTGACGTACCAATTACCGATCACGATAATCTCTAGCAGTACACTTAGTCACAGAGCCTCATTAATGCTCTCGGGCATCGATTTCGCCAAGGTGACATAAGTAACAGACGGTCTACGTGCATTCTTTAAGGCGCCATTTTCGCACAGTGATATTCCTCATCACCGAACCACGCCCGTCATAGGTCACAAATCACTGACAGTCTACGTGCGTTCTTTAAGGCGCCGTTTTTGCACAGTGATGTCCTTCATCACCGAACCACGCCTGTCACAATTCATAGGCAGTCTACGTGCGTTCTTTAAGGCGCCGTTTTCGCACAGTGATCTCCCTAATCATCGAACCACGCCTGCCATAAGTCATAGACAGTCTACGTGCGTTTTTTAAGGCGCCGTTTTCACACAGTGATGTACTTTATCACCGAACCACGCCTGTCTATACTTCGTACTTGATCAGTCCCAGCCAATAAAATTCTCAGTTAGTTCTCACCACTTTCTCCACTTACAGCTCAATAAGGCAGTACAAATGCTAACTAGCCATACTCGGCCATTTACCAATCAATAATTCAATTTCACTCAATTTCAATCAATTTAGGGTAAATCCTTAAAATATCACAATTTATTTAATTCCATACAACATAGAGCTCAAATAAATAAACGGACTACGCCACAACAATCATCACGAAATTCTGGCCATCGATCACCTCAGCATTAATTTCCGAAAAATAAATAATTAATAAATATTAAAAATTCCATTTAGCTCAAAATAAAGCCCGATTAAATAAACGGACTTCACCACGGTCATCAGCATAATATTTTGGTCACTGGCTATCCAAGTTGAATTTTCGGAAAATAAATAAATAATTAATTTAATTCCAAAAAATAAATAAATAAACACAATAATTCCAATTTAGCACAATATGAAGCTCAATTAAATAAACGGTCTGCGCCACCAACGTCAGCATAAAATCCCGGTCACTTGCCATCCCAGTTGAATTTTCCAGAAAATAAATAATTAAATAATTAATTTCGAAAATTAATATTTAATTCCTAAAAATACCACCTAGGCCCGAATCGCTTAATTAACACCTGATAAGGGACGGGAAAAATCCCAAGAAGCATCCAATAAATACTACAAGCAATTCTCTATCTAATTACACTAATCACACAACTAATATGCAAAGCAATTAACTAATAATCACTAATCAATTCTAATCTAACAACCTAATTACACTTAGTTAACACTAATCAACCTTTAAGTATAATTAGCGCACTAAGAAGGCATTAGTGAGTAAAACTCACTCAAAACGACGGGCTCGACGTGAGGATCGACTTTCCCCAAAGCGGGCCGAGCATCCGGGCTCGGGAAGGCGGCCAAAACGGGCCAAAACCCTTTGCGATACCCATTTTCTGCACTCTCTGTGCGCTGCTGGTTGGGGGCGAAGGAGGGCGGATCCGAGGCTGAGATGGCGAGGCAAGGGCGGCTAGGGCTAGGCCGAGCTCTGGCGAGTTGAAGTGGCGTCGCATGGTGGCCGGAGGTGGCCGAACCGTGGCTTGTGCTGGCCAAAATGAAGTTGAACAGAGGCGGTTGGGCGCTGAGATCACATGGAGAGGCGGTGAGACGCGCAGTCAAGCACGGCTGCACGCGCGCTCGCGCGGGGACGGGCGACCGGCGACAACGGCAGCTCCGATCCAGCAACGCCAGCTGCTGCCCCAACTCTGGTGTCCTCCCAGATCTGGAACCCCGAGCAACGAACGGAGGGAAAGACAGAGGGTGGACGGCGTTCAAGCGGGTGAGCAGGAGACAGACGGTGGCGAGGCGGTGTGCGGCGGCTCCCGGCGACGTCGGCTGCTGCTCCAAACCCAGGCGAGCTGTTTCCGTTCTGATCTTCAACTTGCAGGCTTCGAACAGCAGAAAAAGAGATCGCGAACCAGAAGTCAAAATTTTGGTAGATAGGGATCCCATAAAAACTTCTTTCGAGGAATGGGCCAAACCGGGTCATTTCTCAAGAACAATAGCTAAGGGCCCTGATACTACCACTTGGATCTGGAACCTACATGCTGATGCTCACGATTTCGATAGCCATACCAATGATTTGGAGGAGATCTCTCGAAAAGTATTTAGTGCTCATTTTGGCCAACTTTCCATTATCTTTCTTTCGTTGAGTGGCATGTATTTCCATGGTGCTCGTTTTTCCAAATATGAAGCATGGCTAAGTGACCCTACTCACATTGGACCTAGTGCCCAGGTGGTTTGGCCAATAGTGGGCCAAGAAATATTGAATGGCGATGTGGGCGGGGGTTTCCGAGGAATACAAATAACCTCTGGTTTTTTTCAGATTTGGCGAGCATCGGGAATAACTAGTGAATTACAACTCTATTGTACCGAAGAAAGAAGGGCGAAGGGCGCGCGGGTGGTTGCTGAGCAGCGGCGGCAAGCTTGGGTGTGCGCGAGTAGTTCCGGTGGCTTGCGGGCGTGCGACGACAGCGACGAGAGGCGGTGATGGCATCTTGGTCTTCGGCTTCCATGGTGTCGTGCAGCTGAAGATGAAGATGCAGGGGAGAGACAGCGACGAGGAAGAAAGGGGGAACCGGTTTCCCCTTTTTCCTCTCTCCCTCTCTCTCTCTCTTATGTCATCCGCACGTGGGCCACCATGAGCAGCCCTCCACTCACAATTCCAAGACAATTTTGCCCCTTCTAGAAGCATTTAGATAGGCCAAAATGTGGGGGTAAGTGTGGCATACGAATTTTGCTAGGGTTTCTCTCCAATTGGGCCTTAATTCCTCTTGAATTAAATCAAATTGACTCCCATAATTTCATTCAACATCTCATCATTCCAATTGGTATTTTTCCTTACCAACGTAGCCCACTTGCATCCCAATTTCACAATCTCTAGCTTTAACTGAACAAAACGGCCCTATTTATCCAGTCAAATTAAAACCCGAAAATCTGGATGTCACAACTCTTCCCCTCTTATAAAAATTTCGTCCTCGAAATTTAAACCTTTACCAATCCTTATACAAAAGGTGGGGGTATTGTCGTCTCATCGAGTCTCATTTTTTTTCCACGCTAATCCTTCGGTCTTATGGTGTTATCTGACCATTTTGACTAAGGAGATCATCTTGGTATACAAACTCTGCTCTTTCTGAACCAACAACTGAACTGTGCTTCTCATATATGACACTCCATCATTCACATCTGATCTCTTCTTCTCAACTCCCTAATGAACCTTCGAACCTCAACGATTCAAGCTTTCTGACAGTTCTGAGCAGTCTTTACTCTGACATTGATCTGACAACTGTAAACACCGATTTCTGAGCTGACTTTGGACTTGCGATTTTTTGATTTCTGATCTCATCCCAACCGACTGAAATCATGTACACTTTGCTCTGCACTGATTAAAAGGAAACTATCTGACTGATCTGCTGAAACTGGGAACCTCTGGTCAAGATCTAATATAACTCTGGCACTGATCTTGGCAACTGCAATCACTGACTATGATCTGTAACCTTTGTTCACTTTCTTTTCACCACTGAAATTCTGTACCATCTGCTATACATTGCTTAATAAAGAAGCCTCTGAAAACTTTGCCAAATTGATGATCTCTAAGCTAGATTCGAAATATAATTCACCCTCGGCACTCCATGCCGGCGAACTATCTGATGCACACACACTTCGATATACCCACTCTGATAAGATAGAATCTTCAATTTTCTGAAATCGAACTTAGATTGGCGGTTAATTTCACTCCGACACGCTTTTAGTGTGACCTAGGCTACTGGGTAATGTTCAGAACTTTTTAGGACAAATGACCCGTGGTCGATTTTCTTCGAGCCACAATGAACCCACTCGAGCCATTGGCGACTCTCGATTATCGTGAAAATCTCAAAGATTCAAATACGGACACAGGGCACCAAAACGATAGAAACATCAAATTAGTGTCGGTTGATGAGAATTTTCCAATTTAGTGGAGTCACCCACGATCGGTCATTCATCTCAGTCGAATCGATCTATCTTTGATTTCAAATCGGGTTTTATACTGTGCCGTAGTGATCTCTAAAGATGAGCACGGTCGAGAAGTCGATCATTGGTCGAATTCTCAAGTTTATTTGCCTTAAGGTCCTTAATAACTCACCCAGCTAGTCTAGTTATCTCATGAGTGGCCAACTCAGAGAAAAACACTATAATCGTGTCGATGAAATGCCCAATTTATCTAATCAAAATCAGAGCCCGAAATCTGGATGTTACCACTCAAAACAAGATTTATTCGTACTATACCAAAGTGGACCAACTCCATCTATCGATCAACCACTATTCTCAAATGGTATCAGTAATCCCCCGAATCCTTAGTAAGCCTATCACAATGTTCCATTATGATATATTTCCATTTCCACTTGGGACTCCCAAGTGATGGTAACAATTCTCCCGATTCGCACTACCGAGCTTCCACTTACTGACACTTCTGACACTCGCAACCTGCTCAGCGGTATCTATCTTCATATCAGCTTACTAATCTAGCTGATGCCGATTCTGATTTACTTGCACCATCTGGTCAAAATTGCACTACTATAGTGAACTTCTGACAAGATCTTTTCCCTGAGTGCTACACTGTCAAGTGTATTCAATCACTCATGAAACCTGAACTTTCCATTCTCATAAATCTTAAAGTCAGATTCTTTATTGCCAATATCCTCTTATAAGATCTTTTGAACATCTTTGTCTGCCAACTAGGCGCCGATTCTAACTTGAATATTTGGGTGGCTATAAAATTCAAAAGGTAGCCTACCTCAAATTTGAAAACCAAGCTTTGAAGTCTTTTCAAGTAAAGTCTACACTTTAGCCATTCTATGCACAATTGAAGACTCTCGGCTCAACACATTAATGACTCATTTCATTCCTCCAAGGTGATACCCAATATCACTATTATAGTTCTGCCAAAATTCTGGTTCACGACACCGCTTCGCATTCCACTGATTGGGTCTCAACTGGCGGAACGGTGATGCAACAATCTTCTCATGTTGTATCAATGCATACCTCGTCCTCTGCAAGACACATCATTAAAGATTCCGTGCTTTCCAGGGCCAAATGAAAAGTTTAGCACAAGTACGATAGTCAGTTCTTATTTAAGCTTTGGAAACTATCCTCGTACTTGTCTATGCTGATGAATTTCTCTTCTTTCTTAAGAGATCAAGCCCACGATGGCACTGATGCTGAAAATTCTTTCACAAACCTTCTGTAGTAATCTGTCCAATCCCCACAGCTTCTGATCTCTGACATTGATGTCGGTCTCAGTCCATAAACAACTGATTCAATCTTGGATGGGTCCATGAAGATTCCTTAACCTGTAATCACATGACCATTCTAAGGGGCTCTCGTGATCCTCATCACTTAATGAACCCCCTAGAACGTCGCTACATCACACGATCACCATTGATCTAGGTATTCTTTGAACACTCGGTTTGTCAAATTTATGACAACAGCTGAAGCGTTCGTTATATCAAATGGCTTTACCTTATTCTCACAAGGGCTAAATCAAGTGCGAAGTGTTGTCTTCAGTATAACCTCATTCCAGGTTCTCAACTGAAGATAACCTGTCCTCAAGTCGATCCTTGAAGACATCAACACTCTTTATAACAAGTCACCCAATTAAGTTGACAATGGTTGATGCATGATTGCAATGAACCATTGTCATTTCTCTTTCCATAAAACTGACGTTCCTTAAAGCGATGCACTAATATGTATGAATTTCTCATTCATCAATCTTCACATCCGTACCTTCGGTTCTATCAATTCAAACAACAATAACTAGTGATTCCCATTTCTTCCACTTATTTCAATAAACTGAAATTCCCCAAACTTCATCAAAACTCTGCTACGATACTCTGATAGAATTTTCCCCAAAACATTCTTCCTCTGTCTAGTGCCAGGTCGGTTCCATTTCTGATCTTCTCACCATACCTGGATACTAAATTCATCCAGGTTTTCTTCCACAATTTTGACACCTATCTGGTGAATCTTCTACCTCTTGTCAAGTGCTAGGATGCACTATTTCTTATACCAGAGACCTACCCCAGAAGTTCCACAGTGCGTTCTATGGCGCACTTCTCCTGAACTGTTCTACCAACAGTGACAACAATAACTGTTGTCAAGATTCCATCTTCTTATGTGGATACACCATAAATCACTGTCTGTACTAGCGACACTTACCACAATTTCTTGTCCTCAAAATACACGAGACTGATTCATACCATCTTCCATAGAACAACATGTTCCATTAATTTGAAGGCTGACCTGCCTATGCCACCCCTCCTATTGGGTGGAATAGAATATTCTTCCCTCAACATCAGTCTTTTCCCCTGACCGAGTTCCCAATTTGCTTACACTGAATCTTGACTCAGATATCGAAATATATTCCCTGATCATCCTTCCAGGTTAAACCTCAGCAACATAGCAACGCCAGCTGTTGCCCCAACTCTGGTGTCCTCCCAGATCTGGAACCCTGAGCAGCGAACGGAGGGAAAGACAGAGGGTGGACGGCGTTCAAGCGGGCGAGCAGGAGACGGATGGCGGCGAGGCGGTGTGCGGCGACTCCCGGCGACGTCGGCTGCTGCTCCAAACCCAGGCGAGCTGTTTCCGTTCTGATCTTCAACTTGCAGGCTTCGAACAGCAGAAAAAGAGATGGGGAAGAAAGAAGGGCGAAGGGCGCGCGGGTGGTTGCTGAGCAGCGGCGGCGAGCTTGGGTGTGCGTGAGTAATTCCGGTGGCTTGCGGGCGTGCGACGACAGCGACGAGAGGCAGTGATGGCAGCTCGGTCTTCGGCTTCCATGGTGTCGTGCAGCTGAAGATGAAGATGCAGGGGAGAGACAGTGACGAGGAAGAAAGGGGGAACCGGTTTCCCCTTTTTCCTCTCTCCCTCTCTCTCTCTTATGTCATCCGCACGTGGGCCACCATGAGCTGCCCTCCACTCACAATTCCAAGACAATTTTGCCCCTTCTAGAAGCATTTAGATAGGCCAAAATGTGGGGGTAAGTGTGGCATACGAATTTTGCTAGGGTTTCTCTCCAATTGGGCCTTAATTCCTCTTGAATTAAATCAAATTGACTCCCATAATTTCATTCAACATCTCATCGTTCCAATTGGTATTTTTCCTTACCAACGTAGCCCACTTGCATCTCAATTTCACAATCTCTAGCTTCAACTGAACAAAACGGCCCTATTTATCCAGTCAAATTAAAACCCGAAAATCTGGATGTCACACCCTCTCTCTCCATCTCTCTTTCTTGTATGATCGTGTCTCTCAATCAATGGTGGTCGTGTATTCAACGTGTGTGGCCTCCTTCGAAACCCTACGCAAAAAACCTTTTTATAGGCTGAAGGTTAGGGTTTTAATTTCCTTTTCAAATCAACATCTGCGAAGATTTCTTTTTCGCACGCAATAGTTCTTTTTTTTTAAATTTTCCACATCTCCTGATTTTATCGCCTAAAGATAAGATTGCAACCCGATTTTCTTAAATTCCAAAAATCCACCGTAATATCATCTCAAATCTCCATTTAGGTAATTTTTGTCATTAAAAGAAAATGGGTTCGAGCCAATTTACTTGCTTCATGAGCTTAGTCTGACCTGCCAAATTAAAGTTTCTAAAGCATCAATTCGAACCCGTCCGTTACCGGCCCAATGTAAATGCAAATTAAAAATAAATGCACCTAAAACTATATGATATGCAATTAACTATTTTTTCAGGAATAAAATTAACCCCTAATTTTTTAATGTAACAAATAAATGACCAGATCGCCAAAATTTAGATGTCAACAGCTGCCCCTCTTTGAAGGTGAGCTCGTAGAGGTTGCATTCAAAAACAAATTGAGATCTAAATTTTGACTATGCACATGCAGTGAATGATTTTTTTGTCTTTTGTTTTTTTGGAAAATTAATTCCATTTTAAAATGCAATTTATATGATGCATGGAAATGCTAATGCAAATACATGATGCGGAAGGAAAGAACGTACCTGCAATTACTAATTAGTGTGGTAAAGCATCTTAAGGTACATGATACATCCCCATTTACTCCACAAGTACCCAACTCTCACTAAGGTTTCTTGAAGAGTCTGATAGGTAATAAATTGAGACGAAGAACATTCACATCCAAAATGAAATGTTCAACGAAAAGAATCGAGACATCCACGTCCAGACTGAGATGTCAAGATTTTTAAACTCGAAATACCTAGATCCAAACTACAGTATAACGAGAAAGATCGAAAAACATCCACATCCAAAGTGAGATGTTCAACGAAAAAGAATTAAGACTTCTAGATCCAGACTGAGATGTCAAAATTTTTGAACTCGAAATACCTAGATCCAGACTAAGGTATAACGAGAAAGATTAAAAGCATTCACATCCAAAGTGAAATGTTTAAATGAAAATAATCAAGACATCCGGATTTAGACTGAGATGTCAAAAGAACTTACTTGGAATATATTACCTTCAATGAGGGTAGAGTAATTCAAGATAGTTGGTGTTACATGTCCATGACCCATACCATTCTACGGTCGCCGAGAATAGTAACATGACTTTGTAAATGGATTGCTTTCCCAGGACCCGTACCATTCTACGGTTGCACAGTATGGCAGTGTTTTAGTTGTCTAGGACTTGTACCATTCTACAGTCGCCTAAACGAAGATTCGCCTCCCAGGACCCGTATCATTTTACGGTCGCCTAAATAGGGAAATAAAAGTTGTCTAGGACCCGTACCATTCTACGGTTGCCTTGACGAAAAAAGTGATTTTCCAGGACCCGTACTATTCTACGGTCACTTGAATAAGGATAGGTGTTGTTGAGGACCCATATCATTCTACGGTTGCCTTGACGAAGAAATTGTTTTTCCAGGACCCGTACCATTCTACGGTCACCTGAATGGGAAATTGTTTTTTCAAAACCCGTACCATTCTACGGTCACCTGTTAGAGCAATACATGTTGTTTATGACCCGTACCATTTTACGGTCGCCTAAACGGAGATTTTGCTTAGTTAGGACCCGAACCATTCTTCGGTCACCCAGCGTTGCAACACAGATCATTGGACCAAGACCCGAACCTTTCTTCAATCACCTTAATCAGATTGAATCTGGAGAAAAATCTTTAGGGGACAACTCCACCGAGTGTTGGTGTAAAGGACTTTGGGCTACGAAAGCACGCCAGGTCAATATAACGGACATCGGGCTACAAAAGCACGCTGAGTCGATGAAAGAGACTCTGGGCTACGAAAGCACGCTAGGTCATGAAAAGGAACATCGGGCTACAAAAGCATGCTGAGTCGATGAAAAGGACTCTGGGTTACGAAAGCACGCCAGGTCAATATAAGGCTCAAATGGGTTAAGTAATGGATCACTTGTAGTGTTTAGGGTAGAGAAATAAACTGCCCCTCATCATTTCAGTTGTTGTACCTTTTGCGAGAGAACTCTTTACCTTGCGGATATAGAACTTTTCACACTCATCTCACAAATGTTTAAGTAGGGGACTGTGTATAGGATAAGGTTTGTCTTTCATCATCCTGACACGTCTCATTCAACATTCTTAATCCATTGAATTGTCCATCCTGACAAATCTTCACATGAAATTGGTGAGTTAAATAGGCAAAACCACTATTGAAATTTACTTTTCAAAAAGAGTCTGACCATTTAAGCATGAAAAGCTTTTGTGATTTCAAAATAGACAATTTTCCACACTCAAAACATGGTTTTAAGCATTCATTTAGGGGATTACCCCCACAAAGGGATTGCCTCAACAATGGATGTCCTTGGATTGTCCCTATCGATCAAGATTGAAAATCCACTCTTGCCCCTACATAAATGAACATGCATAAATAGGATACCATGCAACATCAATGCACATGGAATATCCATGTTGGTTTGGGTGGAGATTTTGTTTCAGTCGGGTCATTACCAAAATCTATTACTCCCCCAATTTGTCATCTGCAAGGAAAAGAACAGAGTGTCATTTCCTAAATTTAATTATGTTCAAGGATGAGACGTACCTCTTCCACCAGAGAATGATGATTCTCTTTTACTTGCCCCTCATTTCATTAAATCTTTAGGAATGTGTTCTCAAACTTGTTGAGTAACAATTGGGTCAATTGATCTATCATTGCAACCCGATGTGCCTTTTCAAATGCTTCTTCCTCAAGCCAAGAAAATCATGTGTTCTTAAGTTCTTCACCCTCATTGGTCCTCAGGAAAACGAGATGGTTCAAAAGTCTCTTGGCTTTTTTTCGAGTTGCAATTTATCACTTGTTTTGATCCGTCATTTTAGCTTTCGATCATGAATGGATGGGTGAGTGAGATCGCTCTATAATCACCTAATGTAAATGAATGGGAACGTGTAAGCATGAGGTGTAAATAGAGAGTCAATCCATGACAATGATCTAATCGATTTTCATTTATTTTTTTGGTTTTTCATTTGTTCATGAAAAGTTCATACGAGAAGGGAATTTCCTAAAAAGGAGCTAGAAAAATAAAAATAGACACCCTAACAAGACCAAATTTTCTAGACATGAATTGAAAACAAATTCTTCAAAGTTTTTTTTTTTCAAAATGATTCATTGCATGTCAATTTTCTCATTTCATCTTTAATTGACAAATGAGTTAAATCAATGCTTGACCTAAATTGTCATGGACAGACCAAAAGTATGACAAAGTAAGTAAATTGCATAATATAGGGACAAAAGACTTACTTCACCAAGGAAAATTGACGGCAATCACATAGACAAGCACATGAAATGTGGGGTTCAATTTCTACTCTAGACAGGTTGAGCAAAGTGAAGTTAGTAGGGTGAGATGACTAGTTGCAGCCTCGCATACTAAGTCAAGTCCTCCTAACTCCAGCTTAGTCAAGAATGATACCCCAATGCGACGCAGTCTCGCGAGCAGAGGTAAACATTCTTGACACCAAGAAAAAGCTTTTGGGATTGAGTTGAGCAACCTCTACTACGCGGTCTCACGGTCAAAGTCGTATCCAACTCAATACCATCCTATGTATCCTAGTGCGGCCTAGGTCCGGCGGCAAGCTGTGTATCCAAAAGTGTAGTGCAAAATGCAAAGCATGCACAATAGTTTATATCAAGCAGCACTTCATATATGAAAGTAAACCATACATTCCTACACCTCCCTGTAAAACAAAGATTAACAAACACTTCCCCTTATACCTCCCATCCTACAAAAACATTTAACACCTTAAATGTTAGGAATGTAGCCGGGATCCTCGCTGCCAAACAAAAATATTTTTTCAAAAAGAAAATTGGCCTAAGTCTACTAAGAGTTTTAACTCAAGTCCCCAGCGGAGTCACCAAGCTGTTGCGACCAAATTTTCGGGTGCATCACCTAGGGTTTGGCTAATGGATTACTAAGCCTAAACTTAGCTCGAGCTCTCCCAAGCCCATATCAATTCGTGACTTAGGTTCAAGTTCTTAACATGCAAAGGATTTTCAATCAGGAGTTGCCACTAATCTATTTTTGGTAGGTCGATTAGACACCTAAGTAAAATAATGAGAAAATTATTTCACTTTTACAAACCAGAGATTTTGGGTATAGGGACTTGATTACGTTAGATTTCTCTAATGCCATTTCGGTACATTTTCTTTTATTTTGAAAAAATGTTTGACAAGCAACTTGAATTGATTTTAACTCACTTCCCTAACATGTGAGGTGATTATATGAGTGCGCAAACCACCAATTTAACATCCAGATAAAGCAATGAATAAATTGCAAGACTTACCTCGTAGCAACGGAAGCATCTATAATGTTAGATCAAAATTCACATCAACAGTCCTAGATATGATTTCTAACTAACATGCAATCACTCAATTTTTACTTTCACTTATTTAATGAATATCATGATTTATGCAGTGCATGTCACTAATCTAACATGAAATAAGCATGCGGCCTATCATGAAGCATGAGATGAATTTATTCTAAAACTGATTTTTTTGTATTTTCCATGAGATTCGAAATTAAAGAAATGCAACAATTAACTGTGCAATCTAAATTAACCAAATGACCTAATTCTAATGAAGAGCAATTTCTAACTAAATGAACCTGCAACAATCACTAGGTGACGGGCATTTCAGGAACCTAACCCTACATGACATGCGCATGATTTTTGTTGTATTTTTTTAGTGAAAAATTTGTAATTAAAATCACTAACAATAAAATCTAACTAAAGTGAAATGCTATCTATTCTAAATGCCTTATAAAACATGCATTTAAAAATAACTGACCTATCATGCAATCAATTATAATCTACATGGAATGCAAATGCAATTTTTTTTTTTTTTTTTGTATTTTCAGAATAAATAGAACAATTAAAAGATAAATACAAAATCATTCACGATCACCAAGGATATTATCCACTGTTCAAATTTGGAAACGATATCTTATCAAACTTGATTATTTCGCTAATAAAATTGATAAATTGATCTTAAGCCTTAAACATCAAGATATCAATTTTATTCCTGCGTGATTAATTATTCCATCTAAAGCCTTATAGATGGAATAAAAAATCGAGTTGCGGTTGTGGATTAGGCAATAAAATATTCAAATCGAATTTAGATAAGATAATTACCTAATTTTGCAAATAATGTTACCAAATTTGAACCGAACGGAATCCGCGCGATAGATGACTAGGAAAGGGTTGTGGCACTCGATGGTGGAGGTTGGTGAGCAGCGATGTGGGTGGGTCACAGCCGACAAACCTGCCAAAGTAGAAACTTTAATGAATCAACTTGAAGAGGAGATCAACGCTGGCTCGAGCTTGGCTTTCCGAATCCTTCGCGATCTCATTGCCAAAAAAACCGTTCTTTTGCTTGCATGAAGCAAAATCATAAAGCCCACAATATTATAGTAAAATCTGGACAAAACTTAAAAGGAAGACAAATCCACCACTCAGAATTATCCAAGTGAGATTATAATAACTCTTTTTGACCGTGGACTTCAAGCTCGCAAGCGGTGGCCGCCTCATCTCTTCCTCTCTTGATGTGTTGTCGTGTCTATTATGTGGCCCCCTATCTTTTGACTATTGACCTCTGAACATGAAGACTTTCCCACGTGTATCCTCTGCTCTTACGATTTATCTTTCCTTCGTGTACTCTCTCTACTTCTTCATGTGTCACACACAAACCACACAAGATTGAAGGGCTGCGGCAGATGACGCTTGGCAATGTTCGGCGAGGCAGTAGTTTCTCGGCTTCGTCAGGCAGCAGCGAATGGCATCATTCGGGTAACAGTCAAGAAGCGGAGTTGCAGGGACGTTGTCGATGAAGGGGCTGCGGGAGCGTCGTCAGCGATGTGATGAGCAGCGGCGGCACAGCAGAGTGGCAAGCTCGGTTGTCGTCGGTTCGGACTGTGGATCAAGAATCGCAGCGACTTGGGCTTGCGGCAGCGGTGCGAGTGGTAAATCAGCAACAAGGTCTCGCAGCATTGTGTTGGCGTGAAGCTTATGGCGAAAAAAACATCCGTCGAGTCATGGAGATGTAGGAGCTCGGTAGCAATCGTCTAAGGAAGAAGACCACCCACACCCTCTCTCTCCATCTCTCTTTCTTGTATGATCGTGTCTCTCAATCAATGGTGGCCGTGTATTCAAAGTGTGTGGCCTCCTTCGAAACCCTACGCGAAAAACCTTTTTATAGGTTGAAGATTAGGGTTTTAATTTCCTTTTCAAATCAACATCTGTGAAGATTTTTTTTTCGCATGCAATATTACTTTTTTTATTTTATTTTCCACATCTCTTGATTTTATCGCCTAAAGATAAGATTGCAACCTGATTTTCTTAAATTCCAAAAATCCACCGTAATATCATCTCAAATCTCCATTTTGGTAATTTTTGTCATTAAAAGAAAACGGGTTCGGGCCAATTTACTTGCTTCGTGAGCTTAGTCTGACTTGCCAAATTAAAGTTTCTGAAGCATCAATTTGAACCCGTCCGTCACCGGCCCAATGTAAATGCAAATTAAAAATAAATGCACCTAAAATTATATGCTATGCAATTAACTATTTTTTCGGAAATAAAATTAACCCCTAATTTTTTAATGTAATAAATAAATGATCAGATCGCCAAAATTTAGGTGTCAACACCATATGATACCATTTGCATTCCCTACTATCGGCACTGGACAAGTGGGAGTTGTCCTATCATATTGTTCCCTTAATTAGGGCAATCAGTGTCCCAAACTCGATGAATTTCTTTCTTGCTGCAGTTTGTAGCTATCCTATTTAGCATTTTTTTAAAGCTATTCATACCCTTCCAATAAGGCGACACCAGCTTGAAATTTTAGATCCGATTCGGTGGTATTATACCAGCCAACTAGCACTTCAAAAACTGCTCAACACCCTTTTGCCTTGTGGAGATTCAATAGGGTATGGACTCTTAGCTAGAGAATAGATCGCAATGTAAAAACAAATAAATTACTCGTGTTTGGAATTAAAAGGATAGTGAAGAACTATAGGCTACTATGTATGATAGAACTACAGAGGAGAAAGATCCAAGATTCCCTAAGCTAAAAATACACCTTAATCTCTTCTCTTTTTAGTAAAAGCAATTTTTGTAATTCTTTTGATTTTCTGATTTTTTTTTCTATTTTTCCTTCTCTTTTCTCTATTCTCTTTTCATTTTTCCCTTTTTCGCTCTGCCGGCCATCGACAAGGCTTATGCATGAATACAAATAGCCCGTGAATAGAGACTTGCATATTTATATTGTAGTCAAGATTGAAGTTTGATTTGACTATATATATTTATAGATGGCCCTTTCCAGCCAAAACCAAAAACACTCAAATCAAAATACGTAACTTCCAAAGCTCTAAGAAATATCTTATTAGTAGATTATTGACGTGTTTTCAAATAGTTTAAGAATCACACGGTATTAGGAACGTAAGTTAAGGGTTTGTGTTGTGGTGCTATACTTTCAATAATCAAAGATCATTCTAACTCGCTAGACTCCAACCAATCTCATAGCATCATACTCATAAGTACCTATGTAGAGAGATATTAGGGAACAAAGTCACATAAGAGAGAGAGAGAGAGAGAGAGAGAGAGAGAGAGAGAGAGATGAAGCCCTAGGTCGGCTACTTAGACGATAGAATCGGAAGAGTGACTTACACGTATGGAAATTTAGTCATAAAATCGAAGAATTTTTTTTGTCCATGCTAGTTTAGGAAAATGAGCATGAATTTGTCGATTAAGATAAGAATAACCTGATTCCAAAGCAAAAGAATGGAAACTTGAAGAATCACAAATTTTGTGTTTTCAGATTCCTCAACTAAGCCCTATAGGCTTGTCGATTTTTTTTTTTTTTTGTTTTTTTTTATGAAAGTGGGCTAAACGGTGTACAAAATGAAAAAAAGTACAGGAACTTCAATTGTTGCTCTTCTAGGCCCCTAGGGAAGTTGAAATAGCATCAATTCTTCGAGATTGATGGCTGTAACTCTTCAAAGATGCAAGCTTTAAAAGCCATGACTCTTCAAGGATGGAGTGGAAACTCTTCTAGGTTTTCAAGGGGTTTGAACTCTTTAAGGTTCAAGAGAGTTACTCTAAGCAAATTTCATTAATCAAATTCGATCTATAATTTATAGAGACTCATTGACCTTATATCAAAACAAAAGAAGAGTAAGAGGCTAGACTCAAGCATAGAAACTACTAGTCATTAATGTACGTAGAAACTAGAAGCTATTAAAATTGAAACAATATTTACCAATGTTTTTGCTCGTCCCAAAGTGCCTTGATGCAAGTTTTAATGTTTGGGAAATGACAAAATCTTTATGACAGAACAAAGTGTCGTTGATATTGAATGCACGCTAATCTTCTTGGTTGAACAAGTTGGCCTTGAATATGGGCTACATCAAAGAGAGAGAGAGAGAGAGAGAAAGGAGTTATTTCCCTCCAACGATGATAATTTTATTGACAACTTCTATATGATGTAAGAGATATAACTTTTGTGGAATTAAAGACACTTTACTGAACCTTTTTCAGGATATATAAATGGGCAAGACATCATATATCGCTTGATTTGGGACAATATAGAATATTAGTTTGTCATTTTGTGAGTTCATTTCAAACTGAATCGCAGTTAATTGACTCAGCCATATTTGAAAGAACTAACTTGGAAAAAATCAAGATAATGGACGATGATAATGACATGCACCTAGCACATAGACCCCACCAAATTAGTAGAAAATGTCAATGTGCTCAGTGAGGTCACGATGAAGATATCGCAATGGACTATTATTAGATAAATTTGCTAATTTGTACGTGTCCTCATGGGAGGGCTCAAAACATCAATTCTCAGAAACTCTTATATACTTTTATGTCATGTGCAGCTTTTTTACGTATTTTTTGAATTATAATTATATATAACATTGCGATCAAGTGATTTTTTTTTTTTTTTAATTTGACGCCATCGCGTTTAGTTAATTGACATTGACTAACCGGGTGTGGATCCATCGTATGCGGAGACTGTGTTCTAATTGGTTTTGGAAAATAATATTCAATATAATCATTCTACCTAAAACAATATGTGGCAATGTAAACGCAAGAAATCAGATCACCAGAACACCCAAGATACAACCTGTACAAGACAAAGCCCAAACACACCCATGCTCATCCTCTCAGGGAAGCATTCACAAGCGGCAGAATTCAAGATTCAAGAACCACCCTCCGCAAATGTACAGAGACTATTGAAGGCAGTCTCTAAGGAAACAAAATTACATAAACAAGACAGATAGCAGCAAAAAGAGAAGGAGATCCTCCATGGTTTAGAAGTGATGGTGGTGCTTCTTGCCATGATGAGACTCTTCATAATTTTTCTTGGCCTCCTTTTTCTCGTGGTGCTCGTGGAAGGCTAACCCGACAGCCCCGACGGCAGCGGTGGCAGCTATTTCCTCCTCTATCTTGTGCCGGTGAGCGTGCTCCGGGTCCTTCTTGGCCTTATGCTTCTCATGCTGCATTTTGCACATCATTAATCAGGAATTGCGTGCACGAAACAAAATGAGTTAAGGTAAAGAGGAAAGGATAAAAAAAGAGAAAAAGTTCTCTATTATGTATACTTTTCTTTTATACATGCTCGAAGCATGGGATAAGTTCGAGAAAAAAGAAATTAATTTATTCACTTTGAAAAGAAGTATTTGCTCATGTAAATAGTGCTATGGATTACATCTATGTTTTTTGTTTAAGCCAATTGTAGGGAAATCTTATTCCTCTAGCTGATGGGTGAAGGAAATTAATTAAATTCAAACTATTGTTCATTTATAAGGATGATCCATTCTTGCATGGCATGCCATTATCATGTCAAGTTGAAATATATGAGTTTAATCGAGATCTTTTGCATCCAATGCTCGCGGATAATCTAATGATTCAGGTCAATAAGGTGAAGACGCAAATTTTATCTAAATAATAAAATGAGAAAAAAATTTTAAGAGTTGAGAAGAAGATGATAATTATTACCAAGGCATAAGCACCGGCAGCGACGGCACCGAGCTCGCCGAGCTGCTGGAGGTGCTTGTGGTGCTTCTCCTCCTTCCTGTAATCGACTGTAGGCTCCGTGAAGACAACGCCAGGCTCCGTGAAGACGACACCAGGCTCCATGAAGGCATCATCCTTGTTGTGGTGGCTGCGGTGGTGGTGGTGGTGGTGATGGTGGTGTCCTTCGGCCATGGTGGGTGGTTGTTCTTTTGAGGAATACTAGAATTGACGTAGGATCAGGGAAAGGACTATAGCTGAAGTGTATGGTATGCGTTGTGCGACCGTTCGGGAGGGAGGGGCGTATTTATAGGGAAAGTTGGCACATGAATAGTCTCGCATCCAATCGGGCCAACGCGGGAGGCCTTAAACGCGTGATGGACGGTCAGGATTGGTTGGTCTGGTTCTGCTCGATGCATATTTATCTTCTTTCGATAAAGCACTTGTTTGTATGTCAAAAATAAATAAATTAGGGGATGTTTTTTTTTTTGGGGGGGGGGGGGGGGGGGGGAGGCGGTTTCTAGTTGATGGATTTTTGGGAGGACAAATTTAATAGAGAATACTGCTCTAACAATACCATATACTTGACAATGATGTTTTCATCGTTCCCCTTTGATTTGTCTGATGATAATTTATTTTAGTCTTAAGCTTGAATTGCAAGATTTGTTTAATAATGTAATTGTGGGGGTCCAAAGTCTAAGGTGAGACTTTCTGGTGGAAGTGGGTGGTTAACTTATGGATTAAGGAACCGCATCTGCATGAATGTGCTCTATGGGTCATCCCCTGATTTCATACCGACTCGCTTTTGCAAAAGTGATCTTCTCTGTTTAGATGCTTTAAGAATAAGAGAATATGTTAATTTTTTCATCACTGTACTTCCGATTTGTTTGTTTGTTTGTTTGTTTTTTTGTTTTTTTTTTGTTTTTTCTTTTTTTTCGCTTTTCCTGCTATACTCTTAGATTGTTTATAAGAGCCATGGCATTATATCCCTATTAATTTTCAAGGGACGAAACCCGAATTTAATTAGATAGCAGAACTAGTGCATATATGCTTCCTCAATGCATTTGCTGGAACCTTGTCTACTTATAACACGTGGAATAGTAAAATAAAAATAAAAATGCTCATTACATGATCTTGAGGCATGATGGATAGTCTCGTTCTGATTCTACTTGACAAACAAAGTTAAATCAGCTCAAATATCCGTCTGTGCCATATAACACCTCGGGGATGGTTAGTAGCTCCCTCAAATGTGAACAATTTTATGCCTTTTTCTTCTTGAGATTATTAGATGCCGGCGCCATTTACTTTATTTTAGTTATTTAATTTAGTAAAACCCCTTCATTTTAGAATTGCTGACGTGCCTATATACATATAAAATCAATGGGGCAGATACTATCGGGTGTTGATTCGAAGGTGGACATCAATAAAACATATATAAATCAATAAATAAGTAAAATTAAAAACCCAAGGACTCCATCGCACATTGCGCATTGTCCAAAGCATCCAAGTACTAACACTCTTTGCCTATGATTTGAAAGCAGGCTGTACATCTTTATTTCCAGTGGTAAATATCAAAGCTCGTTTGAGATGATGCCTTTTTGGCCTTGGTTTTCTTGCACTTTGAATGCATGTCTCCACCCATATGTAATTTGAAAAACAATCGTATCAGTTATGATTTGAAGAACATTCTCTTCTTTGACTTTCCATTGTTTCTATAGGATTCCAAACACCATTCTCTACGACCAAAATCAAGACTGGGCATGTTCTAACCAGGTTGGCAAGACCAACAAAAAAAAAAACCAAGAAAGAACCGAAATTCAAGCGCAACCCGAAGATCTCCGGAAGCTTCGAAGGCGGCCGTGGAGGAAAGGCAATTGGCTATGGCTCGCCTGAGCTGCTTGGGCAGCTTCTCCATTGAGGAAGATCTCGACCTCAAAACGCCCCAAAGCGACTGGTCCCGTTATCGCGGGCGCCAAATTGCCAGTGTCTTGAGATGCTCTAATATGGTCGTTTGATGCATGGTTGAAAGCCCGACATGTCTAGCTTCGATGAATCAAGTTTCCCTGCAATTTGGAAGTCCTTTGAAGGAAATTATGCCTGAAGTACTAAGAGGAAGAAATCTGGGATATAGTTAAGTTTCGGTATAGTACGATGCAGGCTACGCCGGTGGTATGGCCAGGCACGAGCAGTCTATCGGCACGCATGGTCGAGCTGGTGGGACAGCCATGTCGTAGGCTGGTTGCATGAATTTATGGGCATGAATACTACTATTATCTTTACGTACTGAAATATAATGATTTCAAGCTCTTGTTTCAAATCAATTTTACAAAGTACAGTCGCATTACGAGGAAAAATTATCCAAAAAGTAATAAATATGTTGCATTTTGACCGATTCAATTATAATCCTTTCAATTATGTCAATTGAGTCATAAACATTTTCACGTGTTACCAATTGAGTTTATCTGACTAATTTTAATCAGAAATACTGACGTGGACACTAGTACTATTACATAGGACGGCTAGGAGTGATGTGACCAATTTTTATAATTTTTCTTCTTTGTTTATTTATTTTCTTTTTTTCCTACCAAGTCTGACAAGGATCACCAGGTAACCCTTGCCAGCTGAAAGGCAAGGGCTGGGCAACCCTTGTTAGCGACTAGGTGAGGGATGCGATGATTGAGGGCTTCATGGTTGGCAAGGGTTGGCCAGCAGCTCTTTTGCTAGGTTTGGAAGGAAAGAAAGAAAGAAAGCTGATCGATTAATACATATGCACGGATGCCTGTGCTAATTATGCAAAACTAAGAGGCTGTTTAGTTTGACGTTCACCAAATTAGTCATATTTAAATTTCTTTTTCACCGAAATAAAAGAACCTTCCAATATCTTATAAAAACTTTGGAAAGATTTGAGGTGACGCGTGGTGACATGAATATTTTTCTAAAAAAATTAAACGCGTTTTGACATTACAATTCCATGTTTTTGTGTCTTCTATGGTTTTATCAGGGGAACATATGGCCCAGTGCACTCCTCCTGAAGTCGCGTGTCGGTTTTTGGTGCCTTCGCGTTCGCCCCTAAAATGCATACTCGGATGACGGCGGGTCTTCGCCGCGTCGGCGACTTCGTCTATGTCAACGAAACCAAAATGAACGCTCTGACGACGGCCTGTCTTCGCCTCGTTCGCCTTAACGCGTCGTCCATACCGTGTGATAATGCTCGCATCGTCTCGAGGATCTGGCCAGTATCGACTTCTTCACCTATTCCCAAGCTGCAGCGGCATGACACGACGTAATCCTTGTGTGGAGCAGCCTTGTCCGGCATTGCATGGCTAGAGTACCGCCTGGCGCACGCATCGAATCGGAATCTAATGGGCCCTACACATCGTCGCGAGAAAACGTTTGATTATCTGTCGCATCCTAGCGGGAGAAGACTAAATCCGATCGAGCCATAAGAGTATAGAGTTTTTGTAGCTACTCGAAATTGCAAGATTTTGAAATATTGTTGACACCTAATTCAAGTAGTATATATATATATATATATATAAGGAAAGAGAAAAATCAAAATCAAATTAAAAATCAAAATCAGAAATTTTAATTATTAATTTTCCTTTAAAAAAAAGTCGTGCGGGTCTGGGTCGGGTCAGATTCAGCCTTGGCCCGACCCGCCCCTTTTTCCCCTTTATTTCCCCTGCATGGACCTGGGCCCAATCCCTCTCCTCTCCTTTTTCTTTTTTTCTTTTCCTTCACGCGGCCCATCCTTTTCTTCCCTTCGGCCTGGCCTGCCTCGTTGTCTTCTCCCTCAGTCGTCTTCTGCACGGGGAATCAGCGAAGACGAAAGCAGAAAGTAGCCGTTCGTGTGGGGAAATGGCGAAGCCGAAAGCAGGGACAGCCAGGGCAGAGGAGACAGCATCATCTCGTGGGGTAGGCGAGCATTGGAATCGTGAAGAGAGGTCAGAGTCAGCTGGCAGAGTGGGTTGGTTGGGGGAAGCTGATTCGCACACACGCAAGCTGAACGATCGAGAAAGGGAGAGATCTGGAGAGAGGGGAGAAAGGGGCAAAAAGCACGAAAGGACGAAAACAGAAAGAAAGGGGGAGTGAGAGAAACACAGAGGGAAAAAGAGGGGAAACTCACTGAGACCTCGGCGGTCGACGCATATCTCGATCGTTGCAACCGTCGTCGACGCGTCTCGTGATCGTTACTACTGCTGCCGACGCATCTCCAGGCCGCCGCCACCGCTGTAGACGCGTCTCCAAGCTACCATTCCCTTCGGAACTAAGGTTGGCATTTCATCGAATACCTGGTGTACATTTTTGAGCTCGAGCTGGCCAGAGTTCGTTCCGTCCGTTTCGGGCAAGCTTCGGCCTCCGTAAGCCCCCCTTAGGTTTCTGTCTGTTGTTGGTTATTTGCTGGTCACCACCGCTACCGCCACGAATCCCCATTAGGTCGGAAGCCGCTCGATTCGTTAGTGCCCATCACCTATTTACCGTAATGCCTAAGCGGACTCTCCCTCCCCAGTTCCACTGAGTAGATTCCAGCTGTTCTCTTAGTCACCGGAATGCTGTCGCCATTTGCTTGAAAGCCGGACCGTGTCCCTCCGAACCAAGGCGGCACCGTTGCGACCCCAACCAGATCGCCGGCACCCCTCCCCCCTGTCTTCCCCACCGTCGCAACTCCCTGGTCGCGACTGAGCAATCGCTGACCAAGGGAGCGAGGGCTGAGCTGGGCCAGGTCTACGACCTAGCCCACTTGGCCTCTCCTGGCTTGCAGGCCCACTGCCCGGAATCAACCTGGGCCGTGGGCTTGCGAGTGAATATATATATTAAAAGACTTGCGCCCTCCGGATTGGGCCCAAGTCTAGTCCACCCTCAAGCAGACCCGACCCATCTTGCTTGGGCTGAGCCCGAGTCGGGTCAAACCCAACCCATCCGGTCCCAAAAAAAAAAAAAAAAAAAAAAAATCATTAAAAAAATGATTTCTAAATTTAAAAAATAAATAAATTTTTTAAATATTAAAAATTTAAAAAATTAGAAAATTTAAAAAAATTTATTTAAAAAAATTATTTCTTTTTTCTTTTTCTTTCGAAAATTAAAAAATGATGGGGTTTGGTTAGGAATTGTATGTTTTGAATTTTTAGTGTAATTAGACCTTTATTTGCTCGTATATTAATTATGTTGCATGTTTGATTTACATATCTAATTATGTTTAATTGCACGTGTTTAATTTTTGCCGCAATTAAGATATTGGTAGCTATGCTTGTTACTTTAATGGTTGTGCACCCGCATTATCACCTCACATGTTAGTGGATAGGTATAAAATCAATCCAAACTGCTTGCCAAAAAATTATTTTGATAAAATAAACAAGATTAGGTACCGAAAGAACACTAATTAATCGATTAGTGTAATTAAGTCTCCGACCCTAGTTTCTCTTATTGCGTAGGAAGTGAGGTACACTCACATATCTCACTTGGTTTCTAGCCGACCACAATAGGCTAGTGGCAACTTCCTTTGTGAAAAATTCTAAAGAATATCCCAATATCACGCGGGGTATGGGCTTGGGAGAGCCCGCGCCTAATCATGGTCCTTAGGCCCGTCCTTTAGGCAATACCCCTAAACATGTTCCCTCCCCCCCGAGGGTAAGTCGCGACAACCTGGCGACTCTGCTGGGGACATGATTTTAAACCTTAGAGGACTTAGGCCAATATTAATCTTGTTCATAAATATTTTTGTTTGGCAACGGGGATTTCAGGTACATCCCTAACATTAAAGTTTTGTAGAATGGGAAGTATAAGGGGAAATATTTGCTCACCTTTGTCTTGTAGGGAGGTGAAGGAATGTAAGGTTTATTTTTCATGTATGAAGTGTTGATTGCTTATGAATTGTCATGCCTACATCCCCTGCATCGCACTACACTTTAGCACACACAACCTGCCACCAGACCTGGGCCGCATAGGATCACTTAGGATGATGTTGAGGTGGATACCACTCCAACGACAAGCATGTAGTACGAGTCACCCATCTCAACCCCGGAATTTCCTTCTTCATGTCAAAAGGACCCCACCCTGGTCTGCGAGCATGTGACATGGGTCGGTCCTTTGACGAAGCCGGAGTCAGGGTAACACGACCTAGCCACGAGCTTGTTGGTTCAGTCATGTGATCCCATGGCTTCATTTTGGGCCATTTAGAGTAGAAATTGAACCACTGTCCATGCGCGTGTCTATGACCTTTGTATCGTTGCTCAATGAGTAGGGTAAGTTTTTCTTGAATTCTCTTCTTCGCAATTTACTTATTTTGCTTTCATTTTGGCCAGTCCATGACAAATTAGGTTGATCATACGATGGGGGTATCCGACCTTCGCATCATCTCTGTCCCGAAAGCCGAGCTTCGCGCATGGTGGGATAGATTAGATCCAACTGGCCATGATTGGGTGCGATCATATGTTGGGCGTTTACTTCCCCTATTGTAGATAGAAACTCATTCTGGTGTCCTGCAAGCGTTAGCGCATTTTTGGTGCCCCGCTACTTCCAAGTTCATACTCGGTGATCACGAACTCACTCCAACCCTGGAAGAATACAGCGTTGCCATTGGAAAGCCCTTGGTATCAGAGTTAGTTAGCCCACCTATAGGGACTGAGCTTGCATGGACCTTATCTGATTTCCTTAAAATTAAAGAAGAGAACGTGAGGAAAGTTCTAAGAAACTCTTATATACTTTTTATGTCATGTACAACTTTTTTACGTACTTTTTGAATTATAGTTATATATAACATTACGATCAAGTGACTTTTTTTGAATTTGACGCCATCGCCTTTTAGTTAATTGACATTGACTAACCGGGTGTGGATCCATCGTATGCGGAGACTGTGTGCTAATTGGTTTTGGAAAATAATATTCAATATAATCATTGTACCTAAAACAATATGTGGAAATGTAAAAGTAAGGAATCAGATCATCAGAACACCCAAGATACAACCAGTACAAGACAAAGCCCGAACCCATGCTCATCCTCTCAGGGAAGCATTCACAAGCAGCAGAATTCAAGATTCAAGAACCACCCTCCGCAAATGTACAGCGTGTCAGCGACTATTGAAGGCAGTCTCTAAGGAAATAAAATTACATAAACAAGAGAGATAACGGCAAAAAGAGACGGAGATCCTCCATGGTTTAGAAGTGATGGTGGTGCTTCTTGCCATGATGAGACTCTTCATTTTTTTTCTTGGCCTCCTTCCTCTCGTGGTGCTCGTGGAAGGCGAACCCGACAGCCCCGACGGCAGCGGCAGCAGCTATTTCCTCCTCTATCTTGTGCCGGTGAGCGTGCTCCGGGTCCTTCTTGGCCTTATGCTTCTCATGCTGCAATTTGCACATCATTAGTCAGGAATTGCGTGCACGAAACAAAATGAGTTAAGGTAAAGAGGAAAGGGAAAAAAAAAGAGTTGTCTATTATGTATACTTTTTTTTATACAAGCTCTGAGCATGGGATAAGTTCGAGAAAAAAAAATTAATTTATTCACTTTGAAAAGAAGTATTTGATCATGTAAATTGTGCTATGGATTACCCCTATGTTTTTTGTTTAAGCCAATTGTAGGGAAATCTTATTCCTCTAGCTGATGGGTGAAGGAAATCAATTAAATTCAAACTATTGTTCATTTATAAAGATGATCCATTCTCGCATGGCATGCCATTATCATGTCTAGTTGAAATATGTGAGTTTAATCGAGATCTTTTGTATCCAATACTTGTGATTAACCTGATGATTCAGGTCAATAAGGTGAAGACGCAAATTTTATCTAAATTATAAAATGGGAAAAGAATTGACAAGAATTGAAAAGAAGATGATAATTATTACCAAGGCATAAGCGCCGGCAGTGACCGCACCGAGCTCGCCGAGCTGCTGGAGGTGCTTGTGGTGCTTCTCCTCCTTCTTGTAATCAACCGTAGGCTCCGTGAAGACGACCCCAGGCTCCATGAAGGCATCATCCTTCTTGTGGTGGCTGTGGTGGTGGTTGTGGTGGTGGTGATGGTGGTGTCCTTCGGCCATGGTTGGTGGTTGTTTTTTTTTAGGAATAATAGAATTGACGAAGGATCAGGGAAAGGACAATAGCTGAAGTGTATGGTATGCGTTGTGAGACCGTTCGGGAGGGAGGGGCGTATTTATAGGGAAAGTTGGCACATGCAAAGTCTCGCATCCAATCGGGCCAACGCGGGAGGCCTTAAACGCGTGATGGACGGTCAGGATTGGTTGGTCTGGTTCTGCTCGATGCATTTTTATCTTCTTTCGATAAAGCACTTGTTTGTATGTCAAACCAAAAAAAATTAGGGGATGATCTTTTTTCTTCTTCTTTTTTTTTTTGGGGGGGGGGGAGAAGGTTCTAGTTGAGGGATTTTTGGGAGGACAAATTTATTAGAGAACAATGCTCTAACAATACCATATACTTGACAATTGTTTTTATCGTTTCCCTTTGATATCTCCGATGATAATTTCTTCTAGTCTTAAGCTTGAATTGAAAGATTTGTTTAATAATGTAATTGTAGGGGTCCAAAGTCTAAGATGAGACTTTCTGGTGGAGGTGGGTGGTTTTAACTTATTGAATAAGGAATCGCGTCACATGAATGTGTTCGATGGGTCATAGTGTGGTTTCATACTGACTTGTTTTTGCAAAAGTGATCATCTCTTTTTAGATACTTTAAGAATAAGAGAACAAATTAATTTTTCCATCACTGTACTTCTTTTTTTTTTTTTTTCCTTTTCCTGCTATGCTCTTAGATTGTTTGTAATAGGCATGGCATTATTTAATTAGATAGCAAACTAGTTCGTATATGCTTGATCAATGCATTTGCTGACGCCTTGTCTACTTATACTAACATGTGGAATAGTTAAAAAAAAAAAAAAATGCTCCTAGTGTATGTGATGACATTACCTGATCTTAAGGCATGATGGATAGTCTCGTTTTGATTCTACTTGACAGACAAAGCTAAATCAGCTCAAATATTAGTATGTGCCATATAACACCTCGGGGATGGTTAGTAGCTTCCTCGAATGTGAACAATTTTATGCCCTTTCTTCTTGAGATTATTAGATGCCGGCACCATTGACTTTATTTTAGTTATTTAACTTAGTGGAACCCCTTCATTATAGAATTGGCTGACGCGCCTATATGGGGGTAGATATTATCTGGTGTTGATTAGAAGGTGGACATCAATAAAACATATATAAATGAATAAATAAGTAAAATTAAAAATTCAAAGACTACATCGCACATTGGACATTGTCCATAGCATCCAAGTACTAACACTCTTTGCCTATGATTTGAATGTAGGCTGTACATCTTTATTTCCAGTGGTAAATATCAAAGCTCGTTTGAGATGATGCCCTTTTTGGCCTTGGTTCTCTTGTACTTTGAATGCATGTCTCCACCCATATATACTTTGAAAAACAATCGTATCAGTTTTGATCTTCCGAAGCTTCGAAGGCGGCCGTGGAGGAAAGGCAATTGGCTATGGCTCCCCTTAGCAGCTCGGGCAGCTTCTTCATTGAGGAAGATCTCGACCTCAAAACGCCCCAAAGCGACTAGCCCCGTTATTGCCGGCGCCGAATTGCCGATATCTCGAGATGCTCTAATATGGTAGTATGATGCATGTGTCACGGCCCGAAAGTTAGCATGTCCAAGAGGTTTCCATGGCATGGGCGTGACACGTGATGAACCTCGACCTATGTTCCCGAAATGTAAAGTATTCTCCTAGGGGCGGGTGAATACCGTATTTGTACGCATACGATATAAATACGAGTAGCTGGTAGTTGGCTATAAATACCGGTGGTTGGTAGATGGGGAGGTGCAATCTCCACCGTTAGATCTAAGGGAGATCTACAGTTAGAGTTTGCCTTATACTTGTATATAAAAGGGTGTCCTCCCTCATTGTATTCTCATTCACAACATATACGAAAATCCAGAGCTTCTCTCTCATCAAGTGTTTCTCTCTCTAGAAGTTCGTTGTGAGTCGAGTGTGAAAGGCTGCTTAGGGGTAAAACCTTAAGGCCGCACGGGTGAATCGAGAGTTGATCGATCGGCCCGTGACAAGTGGTATCAGAGCTGATTTGCGATCCAAGCGCAAGTGCATGGTTGATCCACGATCTGATGAGGCGTTGGTCCTGGGTGATGACGGAGCTGATCGTGGGCGGAACGCCGAGAAGGGCGGTGTCCGAGGGAAGAAGAACCGTGGTGGTTCGAAAGAGCCTATGGGAGATCTTGCACAACGGATGACGAAGCTAGAGTTGTTCGTCTCCGATGTCCAAGGATCGGTCGATGACCTGACCCAGACTGTGGACGGAGTTGACGCCGGAAGGGAAGAGCTGGTTGCGGAAGTGCAAGAGCTCAAGACCGGCATGGGAGAACTCCGCCACGAGTTGCTAGGGACCCTACAGGAGAAACTCACACAACGGTACGAACCCTTGGAGGCTGCGATGGCGGCCATGCGTGCAGAGATTGCGGAGCTTACGGGTAAGCTCGCTGAAGCACAAGCTGCACGCGTGAACGGTGTCATCACGGTGCAAGGTCCACGGGTGGACATGCCAAAGCCAAAGGAATTCCGGGGCTCGCGAGTGGCCAAGGATGTGGACAACTTCCTGTGGTACATGGAGCGATACTTCCAGGCCATGGGAATCAACGACGACCAAACTCGGGTAAACACTGCATCAATGTATTTAGCTGATAGTGCATTGTTATGGTGGCGTCGTCGGTCGGATGATAGGTGTGGGAATCCTATCACGACCTGGAATGGTTTTGTCGAAGAGTTCCGACGGAACTATTTCCCCGCTTACGCGGAAGAGGAAGCTCGGGACGAGCTAAAGCGTCTCGAGCAGAAGAGCGGTGTGCGCGACTACATCAAGCGGTTCTCGGAGTTGCTACTCCAAATTCCCTCGATGAATGAAGTCGAAGCGTTTCACCAGTTCATGGGTGGTCTCAAACCATGGACGAAGCAAGAGCTAAAGCGGTACAACGTGGGAGACCTCACTACGGCCATGACCGTAGCCGAGTCACTCGTGGAGTACAAGGCGTCGCCTTCCACATCCCGTCCGAACACCCGTCCAAGGGATAAGGGCACTGGTGGGGGAGATCGGGGTAGATTCAACAATCGCCCGACTAGAGCTAGACCACCGAATGGTCCTCACCCTCACCGGGCTAATGCGGGACAAAACGGAGGTGGACAACGGAAGGTACGCTCGTATAGCTGTTTCTTTTGCGACGGTCCACATATGGCGCGGGATTGCCCGAACAAGGCCAAGCTGGCTGCTCTTTGCAAAGAGGACGAGCCTAGGGAGGAAGCGCGGTTGGGATTGCTGCGACTCCTTAGCACGATCAAGGCCAAGAAGGCGAAGGAGCCTAAGGGCTTGATGTTCACGGACGTGAAGATCGGAGTGACCACGATGAGTGCACTCGTGGACACGGGAGCATCCGACATCTTCATCTCGGAGGAGGCCGCGAAGAAACTTAACCTACGGGTTGAGAAGGGAGCCAGTTGGCTCAAGACCGTGAACTCGAAGGAAGTCCCTGCGATCGGAGTTGCAAGGGACGTGGAGCTACGACTCGGGTCATGGACGGGCAAAGAAACTCTAGAGGTAATTCCACTTGACGACTACGATATTGTCATTGGAATTAAGTTCCTAGATAGAATCCATGCTGTTGTAGTTCCCTTTGCGGAATGTATATGCGTGTTGGATAAGGGTAGCCAATGCGTGATTCCGGTCCATCGTGAGTCGGAGCGTGATCGAAAGATGATCTCGGCCATTAGACTCACCAAAGGAGCAAGGAAGGGTGAGGTGACCTTCCTAGCAGCCTTGAAGATCGAGGATGACAAGGGTGAAGGGAAGGAAGTCCCGACGGAAGCAACCCAAGTCCTCAACTCGTTCAAGGATGTTATGCCTTCGGAGTTGCCGAAGAAGCTGCCACCCAAGAGGGAGGTGGATCACCGGATCGAGCTTGTGCCTGACGCTCGACCACCTGCCATGGCGCCTTACCGTATGGCGCCACCCGAGTTGGAAGAGTTGAGGAGACAACTCAAGGAGCTGCTCGATGCGGGCTACATACGGCCATCAAAAGCCCCGTTCGGTGCGCCGGTCCTGTTCCAAAAGAAGCACGATGGGTCACTCCGGATGTGCATCGACTACCGGGCGCTGAACAAGCTGACCGTGAAGAACAAGTACCCGATCCCGCTCATTGCGGATCTCTTTGATCAACTTGGGGGAGCTTAGTGGTTCACCAAGCTGGATCTCCGATCGGGATACTACCAAGTTCGGATCGCCGAGGGGGACGAGCCAAAGACAGCCTGCGTGACGCGGTATGGATCCTACGAGTTCCTCGTGATGCCGTTCGGGTTGACCAACGCTCCGGCCACTTTCTGCACAATGATGAACAAGGTACTCCACCCTTTCCTAGATCGGTTCGTAGTGGTTTACCTAGACGATATTGTGGTTTATAGTCGGACGTTGGAAGAACATGTCGAGCATCTGAGGAAAGTCTTCCAAGTCTTGCGTGAGAACGAGCTATACGTCAAGCGCGAGAAGTGTGCCTTCGCCCAAAAGGAAGTTCCGTTCCTGGGGCACATCGTCGGGGGTGGACGAGTGCGCATGGATAAAGCCAAAATCCAGTCGATCGTCGAATGGGAGCCGCCAACAAGAGTGACGGAGTTGAGATCGTTTCTCGGCCTAACCAACTACTACCGGCGGTTCGTTCGAAGTTACTCGAGCATCACCGTGCCGCTCACGGACCTCTTGAAGAAGGAGAAACCATCGGAGTGGACGGATCGGTGCCAAAGAGTGTTCGATCGACTGAAGAGAGCCATGACGGAAGAATCGGTGTTGGTGTCGCCCGACCACACCAAACCCTACGAGGTAGAGACTGATGCCTCAGATTATGCTATTGGGGGTGTACTTATGCAGGATGGACATCCGGTAGCATATGAGTCTCGGAAGCTGAACGATACTGAACGACGGTATACCGTTCAAGAGAATGAGATGACCGCGGTGGTCCATTGCCTCCAGACGTGGAGACACTATCTCTTGGGATCAAAGTTCGTTGTGAAGACGGACAACGTAGCCACGAGTTACTTCCAGACCCAAAAGAAGTTGAGTCCGAAGCAAGCTCGATGGCAAGATTTTCTGGCAGAATTCGACTACGTGCTGGAGTACAAGCCGGGGAAGGCCAACTCCGTGGCAGACGCGTTGAGTCGAAGGACGGAGCTGATGAGTCACACGGTGAGTCGACCGAGCTGCCCTTAGGTCGACCGCATCAAAGAAGGGCTGAAGCATGATCCAAGAGCCCAAGCTCTCATCGAGTACGCCAAGGAAGGTAAGACCCGACAGTTTTGGTGTGAGGACGAGCTCCTCTACACCAAGGGAAGGCGGTTGTATGTGCCCTTCTATGGGAAGTTAAGGAAGGAGATCTTGCGCGAGTGCCATGACTCAAAATGGGCGGGTCATCCAGGGATCCACCGCACGATGGCCCTCGTCGAAGATCGGTACTATTGGCCGCAAATGCGCGACGATGTGGAGGCGTATGTGAAGACTTGTCTGGTTTGCCAACAAGACAAGCTGGAGCAACGGTCATCGCCGGGTTTGCTAGAGCCACTTCCCGTCCCAACTCGTCCATGGGAGAGCATTTCCATGGACTTCATCGTCAATCTACCCAAGTCCGAAGGGTGTCGGACTCTAATGGTGGTGGTTGATCGATTTTCGAAGTATGCAACCTTCGTCCTTGCGACCAAGGATTGCCCGGCCGAGGAAGCGGCCAAGTTATTCATGAAGCATGTGGTGAAGTACTGGGGAGTGCCAAGAACGATCGTGAGCGATCGGGATCCCCGCTTCACGGGACGTTTCTGGTTCGAGTTGTTCAAGCTGCTGGGGTCGGAGCTGAACATGTCAACGAGTCTGCATCCCCAAACCGACGGTCAGACAGAGCGGGTCAATGCACTCTTGGAGATCTACCTCCGGCACTACGTGAGCACGACACAGACAAATTGGGCGAAGCTGATTGACGTGGCCCAGTTCTCTAACAACTTGCAGCGGAGTGAATCAACCGGCCAGAGTCCGTTCGAGGTTGCAACTGGGCAGCAACCGAACACCCCGAGCACGATTGCTTCGGGTTACCGGGGGAGTAGTCCGCCCGCGTACAAGTTCGCCAAGAACATGCAAGAAGAGGCGGACTTGGCTCGGGCGTGTCTACATAAAGCCTCCAAGCGCATGAAGAAATGGGCAGACAAGAAGCGACGGCACGTGGAGTTCCAAGTTGGAGACCAAGTGTTGGCCAAGCTACACGTGGTTCTTCGATACAAGGACGTGCACAAAGGGTTGATCCGTCGCTACGAAGGGCCATTTCGAGTGCTACAACGGGTTGGAAATGTCGCATACAAGCTGGAACTACCACCTAAGCTAAAGGTACATCCGGTTTTCCATGTAAGTATGCTCAAACCTTTCCAAGTTGATGAGGAAGACCCAGATCGAGGGGAGTCACAACAGGCGCCGCTCGGAGCCAAAACCTCGTATGATTGAGAAGTCGAGAGCATCTTGGCGGATCGGGTCATACGGAAGCGATATTGTGCACCCAAGCGGGAGTATATGATCCGATGGAAGGGTCTTCCGGAGAGCGAAGCCAGTTGGGAGCCTAAGGAGAATCTTTGGCAGTTTAAGAAAGAGATAGAAGATTTCCATGCCGAAGATGCGACGAGGGCGTCGCCTGATTAAGTGGGGGAGAATGTCACGGCCCGAAAGTTAGCATGTCCAAGAGGTTTCCATGGCACGGGCGTGACACGTGATGAACCTCGACCTATGTTCCCGAAATGTAAAGTATTCTCCTAGGGGCGGGTGAATACCGTATTTGTACGCATACGATATAAATGCGAGTAGCTGGTAGTTGGCTATAAATGCCGGTGGTTGGTAGATGGGGAGGTGCAATCTCCACCGTTAGATCTAAGGGAGATCTACGGTTAGGGTTTGCCTTATACTTGTATATAAAGGGGTGTCCTCCCTCATTGTATTCTCATTCACAACATATACGAAAATCCAGAGCTTCTCTCTCATCAAGTGTTTCTCTCTCTAGAAGTTCGTTGTGAGTCGAGTGTGAAAGGCTGCTTAGGGGTAAAACCTTAAGGCCGCACGGGTGAATCGAGAGTTGATCGAGAGTTGATCGATCGGCCCGTGACACATGGTTGAAGGCCCAACATGTCTAGCTTCGATGAATCAAGTTTCCTTGCAATTTGGAAGTCCTTTGAAGGAAATTATGCCCAAAGTACTAAGAGGAGGAAATCTGGAATATTGTTAAGTTTCAGTATAGTCCGATGCAGGCCGCGCTGGTGGTATGGCCAGGAACAAGCAAGCTATCGGCATGCATGGTCAGGCTGGCGGGATGGCCATGTCGCAGGCTGGTTGCATGAATTATGGGCAAGAATGCTACTATTATCTTTTCGTACCGAAATACATAGATAATGATTTCAAGTTCTTGTTTCAAATCAATTTTACAAAGTACAATCGCATTATGTGGAAAAACTATCTAAAAAGTCATAAATTTATTACATTTGACCAATTCAATTCTAATCATTTTAATTGTGTTAATTGAGTCTTAAACATTTTCATGTATTGTTAATTGAATTTACCTTACTAATTTTAATCAGAAATCACTGACGTAAACGCTAGTAATGCTACATGGGATAGTTGGGACTAATGTGACCATTTTAAAAAAAAAAAAAATTTCCTCTTTGTTTATTTGTTTTCTTTTTTTTCCCTACCAAGTCCGACAAGGCTCGCTAGTAAACCCTTGCCAGCCAAAAGGCAAGGGTTGGGCGACCTTGTTGGTGACTGGGTGAGGGCCACCATGATTGAGGGCTTAATGGTTGGCAAGGGTTGACCAGCAGCTCTTTTGCTAGGCTTCGAAGGAAAAAAAAGAAAAAGAAAAAGAAGATGATCGATCAATACATATAGATGGACGCCTGTGTGAATTATGCAAAACCAAAAGACTATTTAGTTTGACGTTCACCAAGTCATATTTAAATTTCTTTTTCACCGAAATAAGAGAACCTTCCAATTTCTTATAAAAACTTTGGAAAGATTTGAGGTGACGTATGGTGACATGAAGACTTTTCTAAAATAATTAAACGCGTTTTGACATTACAATTCCATGTTTTTGTGTCTTCTATGGTTTTATCAGGGGCACATATGGCCCAGTGCACTCCTCCTGAAGTCGCGTGTCGGTTTTTGGTGCCTACGCGTTCGCCCGTAAAATGCATTCTCGGATGACGGCGGGTCTTCGCCGCGTCGGCGACTTCGTCTTTGTGAACAAAACCAAAATGAACGCTTCGACGATGGCGTGTCTTCGCCTCATCCGCCTTAACGCGTCGTCCATACCGTGTGATAACGCTCTCATCGTCACGAGGATTTGGCCAGTATCGACTTCTTCACCTATTCCCAAGTTGCAGCAGCATGACACGACGAAATCCTTGCGTGGAGCAGCCTTGTCCGGCATCGCATGGCTAGAGTACTGCCTGACGTACGCGTCAAATCGAAATCTAATGGGATCTACACATCATGGCGAGAAAATGTTCGATCATCTATCGTATCCTAGCGGGAGAAGACTAAATCCGATCGAGCCACGAGAGTATAGAATTTATGTAGCTACGCAAAATTGCAGGATTTTGAAATACAAAGCTCTATTTTCCATGACCTAATGATAGAGTTGTCTTGCGTGGCGGCACGTGGCTTGTATCATGGCAGCGATCTTCGATAAAAATTAATTAGAAGGATTATATTAAAATTTATATAAAGATTTATGATTAAATTAGCAAAAATTTTTTAAAAAAAAATTAGGGCTGATTTGACTTCTATACAATATATTTAGGTGCAAACTAGTAATTTTCCAGGTTCATTTGAGACAAATTGATGGTTACTGTTGTAAGTGGTCGTTGCTACGAGAGAATTTTGAGAAGGAAAGGGAGATTAATTGGAGGAGGAACTTTCCTTTTTTTTGCTTTTGGGGGCCCACTGGCAAAGCTTCCCCGGCCCAAAGGCCACCAGTCAAGTGGATGGGCCCAGAGTTTGGGCATTCAGGCCCATATAAGTCGATTTGGGCCGAGCCTTTTACCAGGTCATCTCGAGAGAAGATGGGCCTGATCGACACAGCCCAACCAGCCCCAGCCCAATTGCCACCCCTCCTCCAATGAAAATTCAACCACTAACTTTATTATTATTATTTTTTGGGCTGAAGTTATTGGATCTATATTATTAAACCCAAAGTGTCATATATATATATATATATATATATATATATATATATATATATATATATATACGATAATCCTACGAGAATCCCTCTGAGGCCCGGAGTTTGGGCGTTAGGGCCCAAATAAGTTGATTGTGCTGGGCCTACCCGGCCTGGCCCAATTGCCACCCCCTCCTCATTATGTGAGTTGATGTATTAGGTAAGCACGGGATCACCCAATTAAGTGAAAATTCAACTATTAGCTTTATTATTATTATTATTATTATTATTATTATTATTATTTTTGGGCTGAAGTCATCAGATCAATATTATTAACTCCAAAGTGTCATTTTATATTCCTATGAGAATCCCTTCGAGGCCCGGAGTTTGGGCCTTAGGGCCCAAATAAGTTGATTGTGCCAGCCCGACCAGGCCCGGCCCGATTGCCACCCTTCTTCATTATGTAGTCGATATATTATATATGAGTGGATTCATCCAATTTAGTAAAATTTAACCATTAACTTTATTTTAGTTTTCGCTAATTTTTTTGGATCTAGATTATCAAAGCAAAAGTGTCATTTATATTCCAACAAGAATGCCTACGTTGCCCGGGTCAAGAAGCATTCAATGGGCTAGGGTGACCCCGTTTTTCAGAATTACTATTAAAGCGTATAATGCCCACTTATCAATTAGCCGCCCACTTTCCTTTTATGCATAAACCCACCTCATAAAAATCCTTCTCCCATCTATTTATTTCTAAATTTGGAACAAATAGTTGTTTGGAAATAAATTTAGAAATAAATAGTTGGTTGTTTACCAGTTAAAAAAAAAAAAAAAACAGATGGTTGTTTACAATTATATATAAAAATAGCAAAACGCTTCATCCAAATTTTTTTCATCAAGATAAAAATACTTAGTTTTTAAAAGAGTAATATGAAAAGGTTTTTCTATCTCTCCGCTCAATTAAGGTCATTAAAATAATTCCGGAGGTGCTCGGCATGCACATGGAAACTTAGTAAAGCTTTAAATCGCAAGTGAATCACAAGACAACTAACCTACCTCTGAATTAAATCCCATTTGAGGAATCACTATTACCATTGTCGTTGCTTCTCATAGATCCAAATTAAATTGCTAAGACTTGCACGCTTAAATAACATCTCTTTAAAAAAAAAAACTTTCCACTCTTACCAACCTAGATCAAGCAATCTTTATCAATTTTAAGTTCTAGTAAAATTCTTTTTCAAATAAAAGTAATTTTGTGTGAAGAACAAACCGAATTGAACCAAATCACACTTCAATTTTACATACCTAGTGAAATGACCTTTGACTAGTACTAGTAGTACTCGGCAACAAAAGAGGAGGAGGAGGACATGCTAACTGTTGACTAGGATAAAAGCAAGATCAACAACTTGAAAAAGGAATTAAGCAAGTCCTTTGCAATGAAGGATTTGTGACCCGCAAAACAAATTCTTGAGATGGAAATCTTGCGAGACAGGTAGAACCGTAAACTCCGGTTATCTCAAGAATGGTATGTTAATAAAGTTTTTGGAAGATTCAATATGAATAAATCCAAAGTAGTTTGTTCTCCACTTACAAATCATTTCAAACCCAGCTTAGAGCAGTGCCCAAAAAGTGACACAAAAAAGAAGGAAATGGAAAAAGTTCCTTATGCATCGGCGGTTAGCAATCTAATCTACGCAATGGCATGCACGAGACCTGATATCGCCTATGCAGTTGGTGTGGTAAGCAGATTTCTATTCAATCCCGATAAGGAACATTGGGCAGCAGTCAAATGGATATTTAGGTATCTTCGAGGTAATTTTAATAACTGTATATGCTTTAATGATGGTAATATTGTGTCAGAAGGTTTTTTAGATTCAGACATGGTAGGGGATGTGGACTCGAGAAAGTCTACATCATGATATATAATGACTTTTGCAGGGGGAGCAGTTTCATGGCAATCTTGACAACAAAAATGTGTTGCCCTATCTACTGTTGAAGCATTGTATATTGCAATAACAGAAGCATTTAAAGAACTCTTGTGGATGAAGAAGTTCTTACAAGAAGTGGGCCACAACCAAGAGGAGTATATCTTGTATTCAAATAATCAAAGCACAATACTACCTAGCAAAAATACAAATTTCCACTCCATATCCAAACACATTGACATCAGATATCATTGGATACGTGATGTGTTGGAAGAAAAAGCCCTACAGCTAAAGAAAATACACATTGACAAGAACGGCTTAGATATGATGACAAAATCTCTATCTACAGTGAAGATGCAAGCCTGTCGAACTTTTGCAAGTTTGACACCTTCTCCAAATTGCTAGTGAGGGGGAGATTTCTTAAGTAGGTCACTCCCGATTGGAGAGGCCAATGCAATTATGTATATCTGTAGTAGAATATGTATATTAGTGAGTGTGTAAAAGTAAAAAAAAAAAAAAAAAAATCAAGAGAGATCGGAAGATAAATCAACATGATGTTCCATCCAAAAAATCAAGGGAGATTAGGAAACAAATCAAAGTGATCTTCTCAGATCTACAAAACCACAAGAGATTAGGAGATAAATCTACGTGATTTTCATATCGTACAATTCCAATTGCATTTGCTCCTATAAATAGGAGTCATTCTCAATGGAGAAGTATTTACAAAAGCAAGAATATCAGAGCAACGTAGCGGAGGAAACAATCTTTTTTTCCAAGAGAAAGTTATGTTGAGAGAGTTATCCAGTTTGTGTGAGATTTAAATCCACAAATTAAAGACAGTGAGAGATTCGCCTTAGTATGAAGTTGTATCCCATTATTTATCATAGTGGAAGTTTGAAGTGGACTACATTTCTGGATTTTCCCCTTCACCTTGGATGGTTTTCCAAGTTACAATTCTAGTGTTATTTACTATTCATCTTTACCGCTTTTATTCAATATTTAATCCTATTTAATTTTCATTGAACTAGTAGTGGGACAAAATATCAGGGCCTTCTCCACAAATATCATTCTTTTTCCCAACAACATGAAGCTTGAAGACAGGATGAACTCCATTTGGATAGATTGGTGATTTAGATGTTTCAAAAAATGAATAATTGATAATCATATGGATAGGTGGAAACTTTATACCTAATTAAGAAAGCACAAAAGAACTACTCTTCTTCTCCTTGGTTTGATCCCATAGACACATGGGCAGTGAAGATCTTATGTTCTTCCCTATTTCTCTTCAATGCTTGTTAATCTTGAAGTCCAAGTAGAGGGAACAGTGCATATTTCTTGGGTCCAACCAAGAGTTCTGGGCATTCACCAAGTTAAATCCTTGCGAGATCGGTTGGATGGTTAACTGGATAAAGTACACACTGCTTTGCTATCCGTTGAAGCAGAAACCCCTGATCTCGTCACTATGTAGTCTTATGTTGCTTTCCTCTCCGCCAATTGTGACATCCCTTAGCTAAATTTGCCGACAACAAAGCGAAAGGAGGTGAAAGAAAAGAGAAGTGCGAGGCAGTTGGCCACTTTCTCTATACTAGGGCTTCCTTCTGTGTCCCTAAGTTTTCTTCAATCATTTTTCATTGCAAGTGGCTGTCTCATGCACTTTAGGGGAATGTTTTTAGCAGTCGATTAAAGACTTATTTATTAGGTTGAACATGATCATTTACTGACTAAAGACAGACAACAGAATATGCAAGGAGAATCTCATTCGATATTCCTGATATCATTTGTGTTGTGCATGGATTGCTCATTATATTTTCAAATGAACATGAAATTCGTTGTGCCAATTGTCTCACTCTTGCGTGCGTGCTCTCGCATTGCTCATGCTTCTTAGGGCATATGATGCTACTGTATAAATCTGCATGCTCCATGGCTTCGAGTTCTTCATGATTGAAGATTTGGGTTTCAGCAAATTTGACGAAGTGACTATGGCTCTCACTCTCGCGCGCGCACAATTCTCGTGCTTCTTGGGCATATATGGGTTGACACTGTTCATATCTGCATACTCCATGGTTTGCAAAGTCGATGTATGAGAGCTATTCCATATGATACCATTTGCATTCCCTGCTATCAGCATTGGACAAGTAGGAGTTATCCTATCATATTGTTCCCTTAATTAGGGCAATCCGTGTCCCAAACTCAATGAATTTCTTTCTTGCTGCAGTTTTGTCGCTCTATTCATACCCTTCCAATAACGTGACACCTACTTGAAATTTCAAATCCAATTCAGTGGTATTATACCAACCAACTAGCACTTCAAAAACTGCTCAACACCCTTCTGCCTTGTGGAGATTCAATAGGGTATGGACACTTAGCTAGAGAATAGATCGCAACGTAAAAACAAATAAATTACTCGCATTTGGGATTAAAAGCATAGTTAAGAACTACATGCTTCTATGTATGATAGAACTACAGAGGAGAAAGATCCAAGATTTTAGAAGCCAAGAAAAGAAAAGGAAATACGGGGGGAATTCCCTCAGCTAAAAATACACTATAATCTCCTCTTTTTTGTAAAAGCACTTTTTGTAATTCTTTTGATTTTCTGATTTTTTTTTCTATTTTTCCTTTTTTTTTCTTTATTCTCTTTTCATTTTTCCCTTTTTCCCTCTGTTGGCCATCCACGAGGCCTGTGTATGAATACAAATAGCCTGTGAATAGAGACTTGCATATTTATATTGTAGTCAAGATTGAAGTTTGATTTGGCTATATATATTTATATATAACCCTTTCTGACCAAAACCAAAAATACTCAAATCAAATACGTAACTTCCAAAGCTTTAAGAAATATCCTATAAGTAGATTATTGACATGTTTTTGAATAGTTTAAGAATCACACGGTATCAGGAACGTAGGTTAAGGGTTTGTGTTGTGGTGCTATACTCTCAATAATCAAAGATCATTCTAACTCGCTAGACTTCGACCAATCTCATAGCATCATACTCATAAGTACCTATGTAGAGAGATATTAGGGAACAAAGTCACATGAGAGAGAGAGAGAGAGAGAGAGAGAGATGAAGCCCTAGGTAAGCTACTTTGACGATAAAATCGGGAGAGTGACTTACACATATGGAAACTTAGTCATAAAATTGAATAAATTTTCTTTTCCATGCTAGTTCAAGAAAATGAGCATAAATTTGTTAATTTAGATCAGAATGACCGGATTCCAAAGCAAAATAATGGAGACTCGAAGAATCTCAAATTTTATGTTTTTAGTTTCTTCAACTAAGCATTGTAGGCTTGTTAATTTTTTATGAAAGTGAGCTAAATAGCAGTGGACAAAATGAAAAAGTACAGGAATTTCAATGGTTGCTCTTCTAGGCCCCCGGGAAGTTGAAATAGCATCAATTGTTCGAGATCGATGGCTGTAACCCTTCAAAGATGCAGGCTTTAAAAGCCTCGACTCTTCAAGCATGGAGTGGAAACTCTTCTAGATTTTCAAGGGGTTTGAACTCTTTAAGGTTCAAGAGAGTTACACTAAGCAAATTTCATTAATCAAATTTGGTCTATAATTTATAGAGACCCGTTGACCTTTTATATCAAAACAAAAGAAGAGTAAGAGCGCATTTGGTAACCATTATGTTCCAAGGAACAATTTTTGATGAGAAATGATTTTTTTTTTTTGTTTCTATTCTCGAGAACAATTTCTGAGTAAAAGAATGCGTTTGATAACTTTCCAAAATTTCTATTCCCACATAGAAATACATTTGGTAAGATTCTTAGATTTTTTCTTATTTCTTTTAATTTTTAATTCTTTTATTATTTTTTCCATTTTTTTCTTTTTCCTTTTTCTTTTTCTCTTTGGCAGGTTGCCGGTCACCGTCGTGGTTGGCAACTGGCTGGGCGATGTCCAACGAGCTCACCAGAGGCTAGCCTGGCCTCGGTGAGTCTCGACCTCGCCTAGGCGGCGCGAGGTTAGCCTCGCCCTGGCTTGGCGAGGCCGAGCCTCGCATCGGCTGGGGAGGCTAAGCCTCATTATGGCCACGCGAGGCTGACTGGGTGAGGTTGACCTCCCCTAGCACAGGCGAGGCCAAGCCTCGCTGATGCTTTGGCAAGGTCGCCGGTTACCGGCGTCGACCATGGTCAAGGTCGGCAACCAACCAAAAGGAATAACTTTTTTCTACTTCTTGTTTTTGTTCCAAATCTATTCCCAAGAACAAAAGTTTTACCAACACGTTTTTATTCGTTTTTCGTTTCCTGGAACAAAAGAATAGAAATTTTTGTTCCAGGGAACATAATTTTTTTTAACAAACAGACCCTAGGAGGCTAGACTCAAGCATAGAAACTAATAGTCATTAATGTATGTAGAAACTAGAAGCTATTAAAATTGAAACAATATTTACCAATGCTTTTGCCCATCCCAAAGTGCCTTGATTCAAGTTTTAATGTTTGGGAAATGACAAAATCATTATGATAAAACAAAGTGTCCTTGATATTGAATGCAACTAATCTTCTAGGTTGAACAAGTTAGTCTTGAAAATGGGCTACATCAAAGAGAGAGAGAGAAAGGAGCTATTTCCCTCCAATGATGGTAATTTTATTGACAACTTCTATATGATGTAAGAGATATAACTTTTGTGAAATTAAAGACACTATATTGAACCTTTTTCAGGATATATAAATGGGCAAGCCATCATATATCACTTGATTTGGGACAATATAGATTATTAATTATGTCATTTTGTGAGTTCATTTCAAATTGGCAGTTAATTGACTCAGCCATATTTGAAAGAACTAACTTGGAAAAAAATCACGATAATGGACGATGATAATGACAGGCACCTAACACATAGATCCCACCAAATTAGTAGAAACTGTCAATGTGCTTAGTGAGGTTACGATGAAGATATCGCAATGGACTATTATTTGATAAATTTGCTAATTTGTACATGTCCTCATGGGAGGACTCAAAACATCAATTCTAAGAAACTCTTATATACTCTTATATCATGTACAGCTTTTTTACGTAATTTTTGAATTATAATTAAATATAACATTGCGATCAAGTGTTTTTTTTTTTTTTTTAACTTGACGCCATCGTGTTTTATTTAATTGACATTGACTAACCGGGCGTGGATCCTTTGTGTGCTAATTAGTTTTGGAAAATAATATTTCAATAATAATCACCGTACCTAAAACAATATGTGGAAATGTAAAAGCAAGGAATCAGATCATCAGAACACCCAAGATACAACCTGTACAAGACAAAGCCCAAACACACCCATGCTCATCCTCTCAGGGAAGCATTCACAAGCAGCAGAATTCAAGATTCAAGAACCACCCTCCGCAAATGTACAGCGTGTCAGCGACTATTGAAGGCAGTCTCTAAGGAAATAAAATTACAGAAACAAGACAGATAGAAGCAAAAAGAGACGGAGATCCTCCATGGTTTAGAAGTGATGGTGGTGCTTCTTGCCATGATGAGACTCTTTATCTTTTTTCTTGGCCTCCTTCCTCTCGTGGTGCTCGTGGAAGGCGAACCCGACAGCCCCGACGGCAGCGGCGGCAGCTATTTCCTCCTTTATCTTGTGCCGGTGAGCGTGCTCCGGGTCCTTCTTGGCCTTATGCTTCTCATGCTGCATTTTGCACATTATTAATCAGCAATGGCATGCACGAAACAAAATGAGTTAAGGTAAAGAGGAAAGGAACAAAAAAAAAAAGTTCTCTATTATGTATACTTTTTTTTAATACAAGCTCTGAGCATGGGATAAGTTCGAGAAAAAAGAAATTAATTTATTCACCTTGAAAAGAAGTGTTTGATCACGTGAATAGTGCTATGGATTACAATTATGTTTTTTGTTTAAGCCAATTGTAGGGAAATCTTATTCCTCTAGCTGATGGGTGAAGGAAATCAATTAAATTCAAACAATTGTTCATTTATAAGGATGATCCATTCTCGAATGGCATGCCATTATCATGTCGAGTTGAAATATGTAAGTTTAATCGAGATCTTTTGCATCCAATGCTCGTTAATAACCTGATGATTCAGGTCAATAAGGTGAAGACGCAAATTTTATCTAAATTATAAAATGAGAAAAGAATTTCAAGAATTGAAAAGAAGATGATAATTATTACCAAGGCATAAGCACCGGCAGCAGCGGCACCGAGCTCGCCAAGCTGCTGGAGGTGCTTGTGGTGCTTTTCCTCCTTCCTGTAATCGACCGTAGGCTCCGTGAAGATGACCCCAGGCTCTGTGAAGGCATCATCCTTCTTGTGGTGGCTGCGGTGGTGGTTGTGGTGGTGGTGATGGTGGTGTCCTTCGGCCATGGTTGGTGGTTGTTTTTTTTGAGGAATACTAGAATTGACGAAGGATCAGGGAAAGGACTATAGCTGAAGCGTATTGTATGCGTTGTGAGACCGTTAGAGAGGGAGGGGCGTATTTATAGGGAAAGTTGGCACATGCAAAGTCTCGCGTCCATTCGGGCCAACGCGGGAGGCCTTAAACGCGTGATAAACGGTCGGGATTGCTTAGTCTGGTTCTGCCCGATGCATTTTTGTCTTCTTTCGATAAAGCAGTTGTTTGTATGTCAAACAAAAACAAAAAAAAAATTAGGGGATGATCTTTTTCTTTTTCTTTTTCTTTTTGGGGGGTTCTAGTTGAGGGATTTTTGGGAGGACAAATTCATTAGAGAACAATACTCTAACAATACCATGTACTTGACAATGATGTTTTTATCGTTTCCCTTTGATTTGTCTGATGATAATTTCTTAGTCTTGAGCTTGAATTGCAAGATTTGTTTAGTAATGTAATTGTAAAGGTCCAAAGTCTAAGATGAGACTTTTTGGTGGTGGTGGGTGGTTTTAACTTATTGATTAAGTAATCGTGTCACATGAATGTGCTCTATGGGTTGTCCCATTGTTTCATACCGACTCATTTTTGCAAAAGTGATTGTCTCTTTTTAGATGCTTTAAGAATAAGAGAATACATTAATTTTTCCATCGCCATACTTCTGTTTTTTTTTTTTCTTTTCTTTTCCTGCTATACTCTTAGATTGTTTCTAAGAGGCATGGCATTATATCCCTATTAATTTTCAAGGGACGAAAACTGAATTTAATTCGATAGCAGAACTAGTTCGTATATGCTCCATCAATGCATTTGCTGACACCTTTGTCTACTTATTAAAACATGTGGAATAGTTTAGTAAAAAAAATGCTCCTAGTGTATGTAATGACATTCCATGATGTTGAGGCATGATGGATAGTCTCGTTTTGATTCTACTTGACAAACAAAGCTAAATCAGCTCAAATATCCGTCCGTGCCATATAACACCCCGAGGATGGTTAGTAACTCCCTCGAATGTGAACAATTTTATGCCTTTTCTTCTTGAGATTATTAGATGCCGGCACTATTGACTTTATTTTAGAATTGGCTGACGCCTATATACATATAAAATCTATGGGGTAGATATTATCTAGTGGTGATTAGAAGGTGGACATCAATAAGACATATATACATGAATAAATAAGTAAAATTAAAAACCCAAGGACTCCATCGCACATTGCGCATTGTCCAAAGCATCCAAGTACTAACACTCTTTGCCTATGATTTGAAAGCAGGCTGTACATCTTTATTTCCAGTGATAAATATCAAAGCTCGTTTGAGATGATGCCTTTTTGGCCTTGGTTTTCTTACACTTTGAATGCATGTCTCCACCCATATGTAATTTGAAAAACAATCGTATCAGTTATGATTTGAAGAACATTCTCTTCTTTGACTTTCCATTGTTTCTATAGGATTCCAAACACCATTCTCTATGACCAAAATCAAGACTGGGCATGTTCTAACCAGGTTGGCAAGACCAATAGAAAAAACCAAGAAAGAACCGAAACTCAAGCGTAACCCGAAGATCTCCGGAAGCTTCGAAGGCGGCCGTGGAGGAAAGGCAATTGGCTATGGCTCGCCTCAGCAGCTCGGGCAGCTTCTTCATTGAGGAAGATCTCGACCTCGAAACGCCCCAAAGCGACCGGTCCCATTTTTGCCGGCGCTGAATTGCCGCTGTCTCGAGATGCTCTAATATGGTCGTATGATGCATGGTTTTTTTTTTTTTTTTTTTTTTTTGGTCGGAAAAGGAAGAAATATATTAACAACGTAGAGAACCAGAGAAGCCCGTAGCCCGACATGTCTAGCTTCGAAGAATCAAGTTTCCCTGCAATTTGGAAGTCCATTGAAGGAAATTATGGCCAGGCACGAGCAGGCTATTGGCATGCATGATCGGGCTGGCGGGACGGCCATGTCACGGGCTGCTTGCTGGAATTTATGGGCATAAATGCTACTATTATCTTTTCGTACTAAAATGCACAAATAATGATTTCAAGTTCTTGTTTCAAATCAATTTTAGAAAGTACAGTCACATTATGGGGAAAAATTATATAAAAAGTCATAAATTTATTGCATTTTGATCAATTCAATTACAATCCTTTTAATTGTGTCAATTGAGTCCTAAATATTTTTATATGTTACCAATTAAGTTTATCCGGCTAGTTTTAATTGGAAATCACTGACGTGGACACCAGTAATGCTATATAGAACAGTTGGGGTTGATGTGACCAATTTTTTTTTATAATTTTTCTACTTTGTTTATCTTTCTTTTTTTTCCTACCAAGTCCGACAAGGATCGCCAACTAACCCTTGCTAGCCAAAAGGCAAGGGCTGGGCGACCCCTGTTGGCGGCTGGGTGAGGGCTTCATGGTTGGCAAGGGTTGGCTAGCAGCTCTTTTGTTAGGCTTAAGAGGGAGGGAAAAAAGAAAAAGAAAAAGAAAGCTGATCGATTAATACATATACATGGATGTTTGTGTGAATTATGCGAAACCAAGAGGCTGTTTTGTTTGACGTTCACCAAATTAGTCATATTCAACTTTCTTTTTTACCGAAATAAAAGAACCTTCCAATATCTTATAAAAACTTTTGAAAGATTTGAGGTGACGTATGGTGACATGAAGATTTTTCTTAAAAATAAATTGAACGCGTTTTGACATTACAATTCCATGTTTTTGTCTTCTATGGTTTTATCAGGGGCACGTGCACTCCTCTTGAAGTCGCGTGTCGGTTTTTGGTGCCTTCGCGTTCGCCCCTAAAATGCATACTCGGATGACGGCGAGTCTTCGCCGCGTCGGCGACTTCGTCTTTGTCAACAAAACCAAAATGAACTTTCCGACGATGGCGTGTCTTCGCCTCGTCCGCCTTAGCGCGTGGTCCATACCGTGTGATAATGCTCTCATCGTCACGACAATTCGGTCATCATCGACTTCTTCACCTATCCCCAAGTTGCAGCAGCATGACACGACGAAATCCTTGCGTGGAGCAGCCTTGTCCGGCATCGCATGGCTAGAGTACTGGAACGAATTGATCCGACGAGTGAAGGAAAGGAGAATTTTGAGACGAAAATGGAGATTAATTGGATGAGGAACATTCCTTTTTTGGGCTTTTGGAGGCCCACTGGCAAAGCCTTGCTGGCCCAACGGCCACCGGTCAAGTAGATGGGCCTAGGGGCCTTCGGGCCCATATAATTCGATTTGGGCCGAGCCTTTTACCAAGCCATCTCAAGAGAAGATGGGCCTGATTGACATAGCCCAACCCAGCCCAGCCCAATTGCCACTCCTTCCTCATTATGTAAGTCGATATATGAGGTAAGCACGGAATCATCTAATTCAATGAAAATTCAACTATTAACTTTATTTATATTTTTTTTTTTGGCTGAAGTTTTTGGATCTATATTATTAAACCCAAAGTGTCATTTATATTCCTACGAGAATCCCTCCAAGGCCTGTAGTTTGGGCCTTAGGGCCCAAATAAGTTGACTGTGTCGGGCCTACCTGGCCTAGCCCAATTGTCACCACCTCCTCATTACGTAAGTTGATATATTAGGTAAGCATGGAATCACCTAATTCAATGAAAATCCAACCATTAACTTTATTAGTCTTTTTTTTGGGGGGGGGGGGGGGGGGGGCTGAAGTTATTGGATCTATATTATTAAACCCAAATTGTCATTTATATTCCTACAAGAATCCCTCCGCGGCCCGGAGTTTGGGCCTTAGGGCCCAAATAAGTTGATTGTCCCGGTCCGACCAAGCCCGGCCCAATTGCCACCCTTCCTCATTATGTAGTTGATATATTAGGTATGAGTGGAATAATCCAATTTAGTAAAAATCTAACCATTAACTTTATTTTATTTTTTGCTAAAGTTTTTGGATCTAGATTTTTAAACCAAAAGTGTCAAATATTATTTATATATTGAAATATATTTTAATTTTATTAATTTTTTTGGTCGAATAATTTTAATTTTGTTAATTTTGTTAATTTAAGAAGTTTAGTTTCAAATAAAAATAATTTTCTTAATATGAATGTTAAAAATCATATCCACTTTTATTCCATCCTCCTTTGAAATAATTTTATCCGTTCTATGTCTCCCTTATATATGATTTTATCCTATTTCGAGCATGCATCAAACGAAGAATAAGATAAATTTTATCATATCTTGAATTTTATCATGACTACCAAATGCAATCAAGGTTTTCTATCTATTGTATTTTTTGCATCAAATTCTTAGTGGTAGGTCTCATTAACGTTTTTCCTAGATTCGCTTGAGGCACATTTGTAAAACATGTTGATGACATTTTCTACGAAGCAACTTCAACCATAACTTGCTTTTTGGTTACATGGTCCTTTCCAATTTGCCCTTATTTGTATTATTTTTTGTTTGTTAATCATCGTGTTAATATCTTGATTTGTTTTAACAAATTTAACAGATAAAGAGCCTATTGAGAACAAACATTGAGTGGATGTACTATATTCTCAAGGCATTTAATGCTGGTGATTTTCAATGCCCTTGAGAACTATGTCATGTACACAAGGCTGCTCTCAATGCACAATCTGGTTTAGTCGAAAATGACAAAAAACTATTGGAGAAAATCAACATTCTCTGCCTAATGGAAATCATATTCAGGTCTCGCTTTCTATTCTTATCTCCATTTCTGTCATCCTTATCATTTCACATTTTGCATTATAACTGTGTATTCCTCCACATATAAAATATGCAATCTTATCCTGCAGCCGTGCATTAGAAGATAGGACAATTCCATCCAGCGTTATTACTGAACTTCCAAAGTCTTTGTGTAGCTCATGTTGAGCACCTTCTCATGAAGAGCCTTTCTGTAAGTCTTCCTAATTCTTTTGTATTTCCCTTGATGGTTGTGTCGTGCTGTGTTCTATGACATTGGATGAGTAGATTGGACGTCATCATTATTCTAGATGTGTGTATATGATCCTTCTCTAGTTTAGAGTTCATTTGGCTATAGTTTGACTCAGCCTTATGGTGCAGCTGTATACACGAAGCTTGAAGACAGAATGAACTCCATATGGATAGATTGGTGGTTTAGATGTTTCAAAAAATGAATCATTGATAGTCATATGGATGGGTGGAAGCTTTATACCTAAATAACATAGCATAAAAGAACTACTCTTTTTCTCCTTGGTCTGATCCCACAGACACATGGGCAGCAAAGATATTTTGTTCTTCGCTATGTCTCTTCAATTCTGATTAATCTCAAAGTCCAAGTAGAGGGAACAGTGCATGTTTCCTGGGTCTAACCAAGAGTTCTCGGCATTCTGCAAGTTAAATCCTAGTGAGATTGGTTGGATGGTTGGCTGGATAAAGTACACACTGCTTCGCTATCTGTTAAAGCAGAAACACATGATCTCATCAGTGTGTAGTCTGATGTTGCTTTTACCTCCGCCAATTGTAACATCCCTTGACTAAGTTTGCCGAGAACAAAGCGAAAGGAGGTGAAAGAAAAGAGACAAGTGTGAGGCAGTTACGCATTTTGTCCATACCTGGGCTTCTTTCTGCGTCCCTAAGTTTTCTTCAATCATTTTTCGTTGCAAGTGGCTGTCTCATGTGCTTCAAGGAAATGTTTTCACTATTCGATCAGAGACTTATTTATTAGGTTGATGATGATCATTTACTAAGGAAAGATAGACAACAGAATGTGCAAGGAGAATCTCATTCGATATTCCTGATATGATTTGCATCATGTATGTGTCACGCCCGGATCCTCAAGCACGCGCCCATCCCTCACCTAGGTTGATTACAAATTTGCGATATCCCAGGACGTACCGCTGACCCTTTCTATTATCATATGCACATGCGGAAACAATTAAAAATTCCCAGACAATAAAACATTGGGATAGAATAGCAAGACTAAATTTCAAACCTTCACTCTTATGAACAAGGTGAACTATTAAATTTAATTCACATTAAACCAGTTTAAAAACAAGGTCTACAAACAGAATTGGGGTTCTACGAGCTACGATCCCCGTCATCCTCTTCATCATCCTCCATACTCCAACTGGAGTCTTTAGCAGACTTCACCAAACTTTCGAGATCTTCGAAATCCAAGTCTACTACATCTAGGGACCTGAAATGGTTATTCAATAACTAATGAGACAACGTCTCAGCAAGTTCTACCCCCTAAGACCCGATTAGTAAACTAATACACCTTAGGGCTGCCTATGCACAACATGAGTCAAAGGACTTACCTTGGCCTCAGATTCCATCTGCATATTAGCACAGTTCAATAGGCACCCTAGCAATCACATCAAAGATCAATATCTCGATCCATCAACCTAGTCGATTACAAGTAAACAAGACCATTCATTGGTCATTTCCATTCAATGAACCAATTCATAACATCAATTCAAGGCAATGATCAATCGATCTAGTCAATTACATGTCAATCGGACCATTTCTAGGTCATTCACTCCATCCCACATAACCTCCAATAGTACACTTAGTCAAAGAGCTCCATCAATACTCTCGGGCATCGTTTTCGCCAAGGTGACATAAGTAACAAACGGTCTATTTGCGTTCTTTAAGGCGCCGTTTTCGCACAGTGATATTCCTCATTACCGAACCACGCCCGTCATAGATCACAGACAGTTTACGTACATTCTTTAAGGCGCCGTTTTCGCACAGTGATGTCCTTGATCACCGAACCATGCCTGTCACAAATCATAGGCAATCTACGTGTGTTTTTTAAGGCGCCGTTTTCACATAGTGATATCCTTCATCACCGAACCACGCCTGTCACAAATCATAGGCAGTCTACGTGCATTCTTTAAGGCGCCGTTTTCGCAAAGTAATGTCCTTCATCACCGAACCACGCCTGTCTATACTTCGTACCTAATCGGTCTCAGCCAATAGAATTCTCAATTCACTCTTACGATTCTTTCCACTTTACAACTCATCAAAGCATTATAAAGGTTAAATAACCAAACTCGGTCATCTATCGATCAATCATTCAATTCAACTCAATTTTAATCAATTAAGGAACGATTCCTCAAATTGCACAATTAATTCGATTCATCACAATGTAGAGCTCAAATAAATAAACAGACTACGCCACGACAATCAGCACGAAATTCCAGTCACCGGCCATCCCAGTTGAATTTCCAAAAAATAATTAATTAAATAATTTATTTCGAAAATTAAATAAACTAATATTAAAATCCAATTTAGGCCCGTATTGCCTGATTGGAGCCCAAAACGGGTCGGGAAAAATCCCGAGATGCATTCAATAAATATTAGAGGCTCTCTACTTGCTAATGACTAAGTCTAACCACCTAACATGCATCATTAAGTCACCAATTTAATTGTTCTAACCTAATGTAACCACCTAAGTGCACGTAATTAAATCTAACCAACCCCTAAGCATAATTAACAAACTAAGAAAGCATTAGTGAGTAAAACTCACTTGGTGAAGCGAAGATCAAAAACAGCAACGGCGACACGACGGCAGCCGAACTTGGGCTAACTTGCTTCACGGGCCCAAGATGGGCTAAACTTGCTGGGCCTCACTGAAATTTAAATGATGCTAGGCTTGAAACTAAACTGAACTGGGCTTCAAGATGGGCTGAACTGAGCAAATAACCACTTGCTGGGTTTCAAAGTTGGACTGGCTTCAAGTGGGCTGGACCGAATTTCTGTGGGCTATACTGCAGACTTTAGGCCTGAAGACAAACCCAGTCGTTGGGCCACAAAAACTTGCGTGGACTGCTGTTGAAGGCTGGGCCAAAGACAGGCTTTGCTGAGCGAAGAAGGAGCTGTAGGTCAACCAAGGGACTTCGGTGCTGCAGGACGCGTGGGGTTTGAAGACGCAAGAAGGTGGAGCTGGCCGCGTGGATGAAGAGAGCAGCTTCGGTCTTCAATTCAGTGGGAAGCTACACGGTCTTCGTCAGTGAAAATTGACCGAAGAATCTGCGGGCGTGGACGTGGCAGAGACAGGGAGCAGTTGTTGGCGGAGCTTCGACATGCTGGAGCAACAGAAACGGTGGAGTCTTCGTTCAGTGCTGGAGGTGAGTGGCGTGAGTGGCCGACAGGGTCAACAAACGGCAAAGAGCGGTTTCAGTTGACCTGAACGCATGGAGTCCTGCTTTGTAGGGCGCTGGCAGAGGCGTGCGGACGATGGAGCAGCTTCGTGGATGTCGTTGCTGCTGTGCTTTGCGGTCAACCGAAGAGTTCAGTTGTTACTACTGTTGACTGAAGTAGACCAAGTAATCGACAGGTGGCAGCTCGGTGGTCGTTGGCGCACGAAGAGAGAAAGCAAACCGTGGACGGTGCGGCTTCTTCCTACAGTGTGGTTGACGCTGGACTCGTGGCAAAAGAAGAAGAAGACTCGGTGGATGGCTTCGGTGGAAGAGAGTGGAGTTCGGTGGACGCTGGGTTGCAGTCGTTTACGAGGCAGAGAAGTGGAGAAGCTGTGGCGGTCTTCAAAGAAAACGAAATGGAGAGAGAGGTGAGCAGAGGGCGTGGGGTCTCGCTCGAGAAAAGGGGCAGACCGAGAGAGAGGATTGTGATGAGAGGGGAGGGCCCCTTAAGCTTGATATTTTCCACAACAAATATCCTCTTTGTCTCCTCATGTTGATCCACAATCTTGGCTGTCATCCACTAGCTTATTTTCAGTCCAATATACCCTTTCTAGTAAGTTGAATTGGTCCAAAGGTCACAATTTGTGGGGGCATACGAATTTCTTAGAAAAGGGCTTCATGTGCACAACCATTCTCTCTTGATTCACTCTCACTTAGCCTCTATAAAATCAATCGATGTCTCAATGCTTCACTTGCTATTTTTCCTCATCCAATAACCCATCTTGCATCCCAATTTTGCGACCAAAAACCATCTTTGGCAATTTCTGCACTAAAACAACTCGGCAACGACTTTTTCCCAAAAAGTATCAGGCGTTTGAAAAATCTTCTGAGACTGAGTCAACCTTCCTAAAATAGCTCGTGACACCACAGAACTTTCAATTTCTGAAATTGGACTCGAATTCGCGGTTAATTTCCATTCGACGCGTTTTTAGTGTGACCTAGGCTACCGGCTAACTTTTAGGCATTTTTAGTGCAAATGACCCATGGTCGATTTTCTTCGAGCCACTATGAACCCACTTGACTCATTGGCGACTCTTGGTTGTCATGAAAATCCCGATGATCCAAATATGGACACAGGGTACCAAAACAATAAGAAAATCAATCTAGTGTCGGTCGACGAGAATTTTCTAATTTAGTGGTGTCACCCACGATTAGCCACACATCTCAGTCGAACCGATCTATCTCTGATCTATAATCAATTTTTTATTGTGCCGTAATGGCCTCTAAAGATAGACATGGTCGAGAAGTCAATCCCTAGTCGAATTCTCAAGTCTATTTGCCTAAAAATCCTTATTTTTTTCCCCAGCTAACTTAGTTATCTCAAGAGTGATCAACTCTGAGAACAGCCCAATAGGCGCGTCAATGAAATGCTCGATTTATTTAGTAGAAGACAGGGTTGAAAAATCTGGATGTCACAACTCTTCCCCTCTTATAAAAATTTCGTCCTCGAAATTTAAATCTCTACCAATCCTGACGAAAGATGGGGTATCGTCGTCTCATCAAGTCTCACTTTCCCCAGTTGCTTCTTCGGTCCCGTGGTGTTGTCCGACCACTTTAACCAAAGGGACTTTCTTGGTTCACAAACTCTAATTTCTCCGATGGCTCTAAGTGGTCTATAATATGATTCTGCTGACAACAACTGCCATTACTAATTGTTGAACTGACTCTGGGCCTGTGATCTTTCTTTCTCTGATCTCATCTCAACAAACTAAAGTTCTGCACACTCTACTCTGTTATGCCTCAAAAGAGTTATCTGACTGTTCTGTTGAAACTAGAAATCCTTGGTTCTAATTCTGATATAAATCTACTGTTGATACTCCACGAAGATGAACTATTTGACTACTATACACCTCTTCGTGTTTGATCAAATCAAGATCCCTTCACACAGCAATGAAATGAATTGGTTTCATCCATCTGCTGACCATTATTCCAAATGGAATCATTACCCTCTTAACTCCTTGGTAAGTCTATCACATACTGTAATACTACAGTGAATTTCCTAATAAGGTCTTTTCCTCAAGTTCTATACTGCCTGACACCTATCACCATTTACGGTACCTCGACATTCCATCTTTCGAAATCTGAATGTCAACTTTTCCCTCACTGGTATCCTCTTGCAGGATTTTTTAAACATTCTGGTTTGTCAACTGAAGTGTCTGATTCTTGCTTGTATATCTGGTTCCAGTTTGAGGGCGGCTATAACATTTCAAAAGGTAGCCTACCTCAAATTTGAAAATCGAATTTCGAACCCTTTTCAAGTAAGGTCTATTCTTTAGTCAGCCTGTGCACAATTGAAGACTCCTGACTCAACGCATCAATGATTTCTTTCGTTCCTCCTGGGTGATACCAGATAGCACCATTCTAGTCCTGCCAAGGTTCTGATTCACGACACCATCTTATATTCCACTTCTTCTGGAAGAATAAACAGTTAAGGCTTTAATAGTCGATGAAGATTTAGAATCTTTCTTCATACCAATGATGTCTCTAAATCTTTAAAGTGAAAATTTAATGCTGCGAGTCTCCAATCATGCCCCAGGTAACTCAACTCATGAGGTATCAATTGATGGGACATGTATGTAACACTCTACTACGTTACATCAACACGCAACCCAATCCTTTAAATGACGCATCTCTATAGATCTCGTCTCCTCCACAACCATAAGGAACGATCGGCACAAGTGCAGTAGCCAGTTCTTGCTTAAGCTTTGGAACTATCCTTGCACTTGTCTAATCATATGTATTTCTCTTCTTTCTTAAGAGGTCGAATCCACGATGATGCTGATGCTGAAAATTCTTCCACGAACCTTTCATAGTACCCTGTCCAACCCATACGGCTTTTGATTTCTGATACTGCTGTCGGTCTTAGTCACCAATAATTATTTCAATCTTGGTTGGGTCCACGGAAATTCCTTCACTTGAAATCCCGTGACCAGTCTCTGTTGTCTCCCGTGCTCTATAGCATCCCTCAAGCACACCAGAAGATCATTGAAAGAAGTGATCACCTTGATCTAAATATTCTTCGAACACTCGATTTGCCAAATCCATGATAGTAATTAGAGCGTTCGCCAGGCCTAATGGTATTACATTGCACTCACAAGGGCCATATCGAATACAAAATATTATCTTCAACATAACCTCCTTCTTGGTTCTCAACTGATGATAACCTGTCCTCAAGTCGGTCTTTGAAAACATTAACACTCTCTTTGCAACTAGTCCCATCATTCATTGATCTTCGGCAACGAACACTTGTCCCTGATCTTCACCTAATTGAGTTGACGATGGTTGATGCATGATTGCAACGAACCATCTTTCTTTCTCTCTCCACAAAACTGATGTTCCCTAAAGTGATGCACTGACATGCACGAATTCCTTATTCATCAATTCTCATATCTGCATCTTCGGTTCTATCAATCCAGATAATAACAACAGGTAAGAAGTCTTCGAGAGTGGCTCTGTCCTGGTGCTAGCTCGATCACAATTTCTATTCCTTTCTCTGACGACAGTCTGACAGTTCCTATGACAACACATCTAGAAATTCTTAGACCACTGAGATGTCTTCCACCTCCAATTTTCCGATCTATCTTAACTATGACCATCACCAAGTAACCTTGGCAATCTCCAACTAACAAGTGGGTTGCCTTCAATCGACAAGATTAAAGAAATTGAGGATTCATTTCTACTCCCAATAAACCCAACACTTTCATGTGCTATCGGGTTAAGTTGAATTACTCCATGACCATGATTCATTACCACAAGATGCTCCATGAGCCCACTCTACTCATGTAGCATCAAAGTTACACCTCAACAACTAGTCAAGCATAATTATTACTAGTGATTCCCCTTTCTTTCACTTATTTCAATAAATTGAAGTTCCCCAAACTTCACCAAAACTTTGCTACGATACTTTGATAGAATTTTCCCCAAAACATTCTTCCTCTGACTAGTGCCGGGTCGGTTCCATTCCTATCCTTTTTGCCATCCTAGTGGCGTCCTAACTAAGGTAGTGGTGTCAGTGTTCCATTGGACTTTCACTGACAGTCCTTCACCCGATGGCCGTGCTGATCACAATCACAGCACGTTCTAGCCATACCCGGACACTGAATTCATTCATGTTTCCTTCCACAATTTCGACACCTATTTGGTGAGTCTTCTACCTCCTATTAGGTGCTAGCATGCACTATTTCTTGTACCGAAGACCTATCCCAAAAATTCCACGGTGCGTTCTATGGCGTACTTCTTCTGACCTGTCTCATCAACAGTGACAGCAGTAACCGTTGTCGAGATTCCATCTACTTATGCGGACAACCCATAAATTACTGTCCGTGCTAGCGACACTTACCACAAATTCATGTCCTCCGAATACACAAGACTGATCCATACCATCTTCCATGTGAACAACATGTTCCATTTGTCTCGGTGCTAACCTAACTATTCCACTCTGCCTTTTGGGTGGAATAGAATACTCTTCCCTCAACATCAGTCCTCTCCCTGACCGAATTCCAAGTATGCCTGCACTGAATCTTGACTCAGATATCGAAATCTATTCCCTAATCATCCTGCCAAGTTGGACCTCGGCAAAGGTAGCAACAACAACAACTTGACCCTGATCTTACTAGCTCATCCATATCCCAAGGAACACTAGTATCAGAAAGATCCTACCAAACTTAGGATCATTCGACGCTGCTACACTAGTACCAACCTGTAATGGCATTTTTACGCTCAAGCTGGCCAAAGTCGACACTCTGCCACAACCACCTCGGGTATTGACCTAACTCAGTAATTTACCCCGAGTTACAGAGGACATTGTCCTCTTACTAGGAGTTCTCAGCTCTTGCTCACTCAAGGTTCAGTCTTTTATTGACACCTGCCTTCCGAATCCACACTGGAATAGAAGATAAACGATTCACACACGACAAACAGTTCTACTAATCAGCTATCATAGACATGCACCAGCATGAATTTAAAGGTCATCCTGCTACTATCCCATGAACCATCACTCCTTATCACTCCAACTTTGAACTTCGCTCTGATACCACTTAAACGGGATGTCACACCCCGATCCTTAGGCACGCGCCCATCCCTCAACTGGGCTTCAAGATGGCTGAACTGAGCAAATAACCACTTGCTGGGTTTCAAAGTTGGACTGGCTTCAAGTGAGCTGGACCGAATTTGTGTGGGCTGTATTGCAGACTTTAGGCTAAGACTCTGAATGGAGCTGCTGGGCTTGATGGGTTGAAGACAAACCCAGCTGTTGGGCCACAAAAACTTGCGTGGCCTGCTGCTGAAGGCTGGGCCAAAGACGGGCTTTGCTGGGCGAAGAAGGAGCTGCAAGTCAACCAAGGGACTTCGGTGCTGCAGGACGCGTGGGGTTTGAAGACGCAAGAAGGTGGAGCTGGCCGCGTGGATGAAGAGAGCAGCTTCGGTCTTCAATTCAGTGGGAAGTTACTCGGTCTTCGTCAGTGAAAATTGACCGAAGAATCTGCGGGCGTGGACGTGGCAGAGACGGGGAGCAGCTGTTGGCGGAGCTTCGACATGCTGGAGCGACAGAAACGGTGGAGTCTTCGTTCAGTGCTGGAGGTGAGTGGCGTGAGTGGCCGACAGGGTCAACAAACGGCAAAGAGCGGCTTCAGTTGACCTGGACGCATGGAGTCCTGCTTTGTAGGGCATTGGCAGAGGCGTGCGGACGATGGAGCAACTTCGTGGACGTCGCTGCTGCTGTGCTTTGTGGTCAACTGAGGAGTTCGGTTGTTACTGCTGTTGACTGAAGTAGACCAAGTAATCGGTAAGTGGCAGCTCAATGGTCGTTGGTGCACGAAGAGAGAAAGCAAACCGTGGACGGTGCAGCTTCTTCCTGCAGTGTGGTTGACGCTGGACTCATGGCAAAAGAAGAAGAAGAAGAATCGGTGGATGGCTTCGGTGAAAGAGAGTGGAGTTCGGTGGATGCTGGGTTGCAGTCGTTTACGAGGCAGAGAAGTGGAGAAGCTGTGGCGGTCTTCAAAGAAAACGAAATGGAGAGAGAGGTGAGCAGAGGGCGTGGGGTCTCGCTCGAGAAAAGGGGCAGACTAAGATAGAGGATTGTGATGAGAGGGGAGGGCCCCTTAAGCTTGATATTTTCCACAATAAATATCCTCTTTGTCTCCTCATGTTGATCGACAATCTTGGCTGTCATCCACTAGCTTATTTTCAGTCCAATATACCCCTTCTAGTAAGTTGAATTGGTCCAAAGGTCACAATTGGTGGGGGCATAGGAATTTCTTAGAAAAAGGGCTTCATGTGCACAACCATTCTCTCTTGATTCACTCTCACTTAGCCTCTATAAAATCAATCGATGTCTCAATGCTTCACTTGCTATTTTTCCTCATCCAATAACCCATCTTGCATCCCAATTTTGCGACCAAAAACCATCTTTGGCAATTCTGCACTAAAACAACTCGGCGACAACTTTTTCCCAAAAAGTATCAGGCATTTGAAAAATCTTCTAAGACTGAGTCAACCTTCCTAAAATAGCTTGTGACACCACAGAACTTTCAATTTCTGAAATCGGACTCGAATTCACGGTTAATTTCCATTTGACGCATTTTTAGCCTGACCTAGGCTACTGGATAACTTTCGGGCATTTTTAGTGCAAATGACCCATGGTCGATTTTCTTCGAGCCATTATGAACCCACTCGACTCATTGGCGACTCTTGGTTGTCGTGAAAATCCCGATGATCCAAATACGGACACAAGCTACCAAAACAATAAGAAAATCAATCTAGTGTCGGTCGACGAGAATTTTCTAATTTAGTGGTGTCACCCACGATTAGCCACACATCTCAGTCGAACTGACCTATCTCTAATCTCTAATCGATTTTATACTGTGCCGCAATGGCCTCTAAAGATAGACACGGTCGAGAAGCCGATTCCTAATCGAATTGTCAAGTCTATTTGACTAAAAATCTTTATTGTTTTCCCCAGCTAACTTAGTTATCTCAAGAGTGATCAGCTCTGAGAACAGCTCTATAGGCGCGTCAATGAAATGCTCGATTTATTCAGTAGAAGACGGGGTTGAAAAATCTGGATGTCACAGTATGAATTGCTCATTATATTTTCAAATGAACATGAAATTCGTTGTGCCAATTGTCTCACGACTGCATGCGTGCACTCGTATTGCTGGTACTTCTTAGGGCAAATGATGCCACTATATATATCTACATGCTCCGTGGCCTTGAGTCCTTCATGATTGAACATTTGGGTTTCGGCAAATTCAACGAATTGACAACGGCTCTCACTCTCTCGTGCGCACATAGTGCTCGTGTTTCTTAGGGCATATATGGGTTGACATTGTACATATATGCATACTCCATGGCTAGCAAAGTCGATGTATGAGAGCCATGCCATATGATACCATTTGCATTCCCTGCTATTGGCAGTGGACAAGTGGGAGTTGTCTTATCATACTGTTCCCTTAAATAGGGCAATCCTTGTCCCAAATTCGATGAATTTCTTTCTTATTGTAGTTTTGTAGCTATCCTATATAGCATTTTTTTTAAAGCTATTCATACCCTTCCAATAAGGCGACACCTGCTTGAAATTTTAGATCCGATTCAGTGGTATTATACCAGCCAACTAGCACTTCAAAAACTACTCAAAACCCTTTTGCCTTGTGGAGATTCAATAGGATATGGACACTGTGCTAGAGAATCAATCACAATGTGAAAACAAAGAAATTACTCACATTTGGAATTAAAAGCACAGTGAAGAACTATAGGCTACTATGTTTGATTGAACTACAAAGGAGAAAGATCCATAAAATAAAAGGAAATACGAGAGGAATTCCCTCAGCTAAAAATACATAAAAGAAAAGGAAATACGGGGGGAATGCCCTCAGCTAAAAATACACTTTAATTTCTTCTCTTTTTTGTAAAAGCAATTTTTGTAATTCTTTTGATTTTCTGATTTTTTTTCTATTTTTCATTTTCTTTTCTCTCTTCTCTTTTCATTTTTCCCTTTTTCCCTCTGCCGGCCATTGACGAGGCCTGTGTAATACAAATAGCTCGCGAATAGAGACTTGCATATTTATATTGTAGTCAAGATTGAAGTTTGATTTGACTATATATATTTATAGATAGCCCTTGCCGACCAAAACCAAAAACACTCAAATCAAACATGTAACTTCCAAAGCTTTAAGAAACATCCCATAAGTAGATTATTGACATGTTTTCGAATAGTTTAAGAATCACACGGTATCAAGAACGTAGGTTAAGGGTTTGTGTTGTGGTGCTATACTCTCAATAATCAAAGATCATTCTAACTCACTAGACTCCAACCAATCTCATAGCTTCATACTCATAAGTACCTATCTAGAGAGATATTAGGGAACAAAGTCGCATGAGAGAAAGAGACAGAGACAGAGAGAGACAGAGAGAGAGAGAGAGAGAGAGAGAGAGAGAGAGAGAGAGAAAGAGAGAGAATCGGCTACTTAGACGATAGAATCGAGAGAATGACTTGCACGTATGGAAACTTAGTCATAAAATCGAATATTTTTTTTCCATGCTAGTTCAGGAAAATGAGCATAAATTTGTTGATTCAAATTAGAATGACCTAATTCCAAAGCAAAAGAATGGAGACTCGAAGAATCACAAATTTTGTGTTTTCAATTTCCTCAACTAAGCACTATAGGCTTGTCGATATTTTATGAAAGTGGGCTAAACGGTGGTGGACAAAATGAAAAATGTGTAGGAACTTCAATGGTTGCTTTTTTAGGCCCCCGAGGAAGTTGAAATAGCATCAATTCTTCGATTTGATGGCCGCAACTCTTCAAAGATGCAAGTTTTAAAAGCCCCGACTCTTCAAGGACAGAGTGAAAACTCTTCTAGGTTTTCAAGGGATTTGAACTCTTTAAGGCTCAAGAGAGTTACACTAAGCAAATTTCATTAATCAAATTCGGTCTATAATTTATAGACTCATTGACCTTTTATATCAAAACAAAAGAAGAGTAAGAGGCTAGACTCAAACATAGAAACTAATAGTCATTAATGTACGTAGAAACTAGAAGCTATCAAAATTGAAACAATATTTACCAATGCTTTTGCTCGCCCCAAAGTGCCTTGATGCAAGTTTTAATGTTTGAGAAATGACAAAATCTTTATGACAAAACAGAGTGTCGTGGATATCGAATGCATGCTAATCTTCTTGGTTGAACAAGTTGGTCTTGAATATGGGTTACATCAAAGAGAGAGAAAGAGAAAGGAGCTATTTCCCTCCAAGGATGATAATTTTATTGACAACTTCTATATGATGTAAGAGATATAACTTTTGTGGAATTAAAGACACTTTATTGAACCTTTTTTAGATATATAAATGGGCCATCCATCATATATCACTGGGAAAAGTGTTAAAAAAGTCTTAAATATTTTGTATTTGTGCCAATTTAGTTCTAAACCTTTTTACTTAGTGCCAATTTAGTCATTTCCGGCCAATTTTGGCCGGATTTTGCTGACTGAACGATGGGCGGCTGACATGGCTTGATTGTTGCTACGTGGATAAATTTTAATAATATTTTAATATTTTTGAATATTTTATTTTTCTTTTTTCTTTTTTTCTTCCCCTCCTCCAGCCGGCAAGGTCGACCTCGCTGGCCACCATGCCAGTGGTCGCAAAGTCGACCTCACCGGCCACCTTACTAGTGGCCGCGAGGGCAGCCTCGCACTGGGTGGCGAGGGTCAAGCCTCGCCTATGGCCAGCGAGGCTCGACCTTGACAGCGCCGCCCAGATTCGGTGAGGGCAAGCGTCGCCGGTGCCGCCCAGGCCGCGATTCGGCAAGGTCGAGCCTCGCCAAGGTCGCCAGATCCGATGAGGTCCGGCGAGGTCACCTCGCCGGTTGTCGCCTCTAGCCATTCGCCAAGGTTCAACAACTGGCTAGAGGAGGGGTAGAAAAAAAGATTAAAAAAAAATTCAAAAATATTAAAATATTATTAATAGTTGTCCACGTCAGCATTGATCAAGCTACATCAGCTGGCCGGCATCTAGTCAGTAAAATCCAACCAAAATTGGCCGGAAAAGACTAAATCGGTACTAAGTAAAAATGTTTAGGACTAAATTGACACAAAATACAAAATGTTTATGATTTTTTTAACATTTTTCCCTATATCGCTTGATCTGGGACAATATAGATTACTAATTATGTCATTTTGTGAGTTCATTTCAAACTGAATCACAGTTAATTGACTCAGCCATATTTGAAAGAACTAACTAGGAAAAAATCACGATAATGGACGATGATAATGACATGCACCTAGCACATTGATCCCACCAAATTAGTAGAAAATGTCAATGTGCATAGTGAGGTCACGATGAAGATATCGCAATGGACTATTATTAGATAAATTTGCTAATTTGTACGTGTCCTCGTGGGAGAACTCAAAACATCAATTCTAAGAAGCTCTTATATACTTTTATGTCATGTACAGCTTTTTTATGTACTTTTTGAAGTATAATCATATATAACATTGCGATGAAGTGATTTTTATTTTTTTTTAATTTTACGCGATCGCGTTTTAGTTAATTGACATTGACTAACCGGCTGTGGATCCATCCTATGCGAAGACTATGTGCTAACTGGTTTTGGAAAATAATATTCAATATAATCATTGTACCTAAAACAATGTGGAAATGTGAACGCAAGAACCACCCTCCGCAAATGTACAGCGACTATTGAAGGCAGTCTCTAAGGAAATAAAATTACATAAACAAGACAGCAGCAAAAAGAGACGGAGATCCTCCATGGTTTAGAAGTGATGGTGGTGCTTCTTGCCATGATGAGACTCTTTATATTTTTTCTTGGCCTCCTTCCTCTCGTGGTGCTCGTGGAAGGCGAACCCGACAGCCCCAACGGCAGCGGCGGCAGCTATTTCCTCCTCTATCTTGTGCCGGTGAGCGTGCTCCGGGTCCTTCTTGGCCTTATGTTTCTCATGCTGCATTTTGCACATCATTAATCAGGAATTGCGTGCACGAAACAAAATGAGTTAAGGTAAAGAGGAAAGGAGCCAAAAAAAAAAAAGTTCTCTATTATGTATACTTTTTTTTATACAAGCTCTGAGCATGGGATAAGTTCGAGAAAAAAAAATTAATGTATTCACTTTGAAAAGAAGCATTTGATCCTGTAAATAGTGCTATGGATTACAACTACGGTTTTTGTTTAAGCCAATTGTAGGGAAATCTTATTCCTCTAGCTGATGGGTGAAGGAAATCAATTAAATTCAAACTATTGTTCATTTATAAGGATGATCCATTCTCGCATGGTATGCCATTATTATGTCAAGTTGAAATATGTGAGTTTAATCGAGATCTTTTACATTCAATGCTCATGAATAACCTGATGATTCAGGTCAATAAGTGAAGACGTGAATTTTATCTAAATTATAAAATGGGAAAAGAATTTCAAAAATTGAAAAGAAGATGATAATTATTACCAAGGCATAAGCACCGGCAGCGACAGCACCAAGCTCGCCGAGCTGCTGGAGGTGCTTGTGGTGCTTCTCCTCCTTCCTGTAATCAACCGTAGGCTCCATGAAGGCATCATCCTTCTTGTGGTGGCTGCGGTGGAGGTTGTGGTGGTGGTGATGGTGGTGTCCTTCGGCCATGGTTGGTGGTTGTTTTTTTTAGGAATACTAGAATTGACGAAGGATCAGGGAAAGGACTATAGGTGAAGTGTATGATATGCGTTGTGAGACCGTCAGAGAGGGAGGGGCGTATTTATAGGGAAAGTTGGCACATGCAAAGTCTCGCATCCAATCGGGCCAACGCGGGAGGCCTTAAACGCGTGATGGACGGTCGGGATTGCTTAGTCTGGTTCTTCTCGATGCATTTTTGTCTTCTTTCGATGGGGGGCGGTTTCTAGTTGAGGGATTTTTGGGACGGCAAATTTATTAGAGAACAATGCTCTAACAATACCATATACTTGACAATGATGTTTTTATCGTTTCCCTTTGATTTGTCTGATGATAATTTCTTAGTCTTGAGCTTGAATTGCAAGATTTGTTTAATAATGTAATTGTAGGGGTCCAAAGTCGAAGATGAAACTTTCTGGTGGAGGTGGGTGGTTTTAACTTATCGATTAAGTAATCACATCGCATGAATGTGCTCTATGGGTTGTCCCGTGGTTTCATACCCACTCATTTTTGCAAAAGTGATCATCTCCTTTTAGATGCTTTAAGAATAAGAGAATATGTTAATTTTTCCATCACCGAACTTCCATTTTTTTTTTTTTTTTGCTTTTCCTGCTATACTCTTAGATTGTTTGTAAGAGGCATGGCATTATATCCCTATTAATTTTCAAGGGACGAAACCTGAATTTAATTAGATAGCAGAACTAGTTCGTATATGCTCCATCAATGCATTAGCTGACGCCTTTGTCTACTTATAAAAACATGTGGAATAGTTGAAAAAAAATGCTCCTAGTGTGTGTAATGACATTCCATGATCTTGAGGCACGATGGATAGTCTCGTTCTGATTCTACTTGACAGACAAAGCTAAATCAACTGAGATATCCATTTGTGCCATATAACACCTCAGGGATGGTTAGTAGCTCCCTTGAATGTGAACAATTTTATACCCTTTCTTCTTGGGATTATTAGATGCTGGTGCCATTGACTTTATTTTAGTTATTAATTTAGTGGAACCCCTTCACTTTAGAATTGGCCGACGCGCCTATATACATATAAAATCAATGGGATAGATATTATCTGGTGTTGATTAGAAGGTTGACATCAATAAAACATATATAAATGAATAAATAAGTAAAATTAAAAATCCAAGGACTACATTGCCCATTGCACATTATCCAAAGCATCCAAGTACTAACACTCTTTGCCTATGATTGGAAAGGCTGTACATCTTTATTTCCAGTGGTAAATATCAAAGCTCGTTTCAGATGATGCCCTTCTTGGCCTCGATTCTCTTGTACTTTGAATGCATGTCTCCACCCATATATACTTTGAAAAACAACCGTATCAGTTATGATTTTGAAGAACATTCTCTTCTTTGACTTTCCATTGTTTCTATAGGATTCCAAACGCCATTCTCTACGACCAAAATCAAGACTGGGCATGTTCTAACCAGGTTGGCAAGACCAATAAAAAAAATCAAGAAAGAACCGAAACTCAAGCGCAACCCGAAGATCTCCGGAAGCTTCGAAGGCGGCCGTGGAGGAAAGGCAATTGGCTATGGCTCGCCTCAGCAGCTCGGGCAGCTTCTTCATTGAGGAAGATCTCGACCTCGAAACGCCCCAAAGTTACTGGTCCCGTTACCACCGGCGCCGAATTGCCGGTGTCTCGAGATGCTCTAATATGGTCGTATGATGCATGATTGAAAGCCCGACATGTCTAGCTTCGATGAATCAAGTTTCCCTGCAATTTGTAAGTCCTTTGAAGGAAATTATGCCCCAAGTACCAAGGGGAGGAAATCTAGGATATTGTTAAGTTTCGGTATAGTACGATGCAGCCTATGCCAGAGGTACGGCCAGGCATGAGTAGGCTATTGGCACGAATGGTCGAGCTGGTAGGACGGCCATGTTGCGGGCTGGTTGCATGAATTTATGGGCATAAATACTACTATTATCTTTTCATAATGAAATACACATAATGATTTCAGTTCTTATTTCAAATCAATTTTACAAAGTACAGTCGCATTATGAGGAAAAATTATATAAAAAGTCATAAATCTTTTATATTTTGATCAATTCAATTACAATCATTTCAATTATGTCAATTGAGTCCTAAACATTTTTATGTGTTACCAATTAAGTTTATCCAGCTAATTTTAATCGGAAATCACTTATGTGGACACCAATAATGCTATATAGAACGGTTGGGGTTGATGTGACCAATTTTTTATAATTTTTCTTCTTTGTTTATTTATTTTCCTTTTTTTCCTACCAAGTCCAACAAGGATCGCCAACTAACCCTTGCCAACCGAAAGGCAAGGCTGGGCCGCCCTTGTTAGTGGCTGGGTGAGGGCTTCATGGTTGGCAAAGGTTGGTCAGCAGCTCTTTTGTTAGGCTTGGGAGGAAGAAAAAAAAAAAGAAAGCTGATCAATTAATACATATACATGGATGCCTATGTGAATTATGCAAAATCAAGAGGCTGTTTTGTTTGACGTTCACCAAATTAGTCATTTTCAACTTTCTTTGTAACCGAAATAAAAGAACCTTCCAATATCTTATAAAAAACTTTTGAAAGATTTGAGGTGACGTATGGTGACACGAAGATTTTTCTAAAAAAAATTAAACGCGTTTTGACAATACAATTCCATGTTTTTGTCTTCTATGGTTTTATCAGGGGCACATATGGCCCGGTGCACTCCTCTTGAAGTCGCGTGTCGGTTTTTGGTGCCTTCGCGTTCGCCCGTAAAATGCATACTCGGGTGACGGCGGGTGTTCGCCGCGTCGGCGACTTCGTCTTTGTCAACAAAACCAAAATGAACGCTCCGACGATGGCGTGTCTTCGCCTCGTCCGCCTTAGCGCGTGGTCCATACCGTGTGATAATGCTCTCATCGTCACGAGAATTCGGTCAGCATCGACTTCTTCACCTATTCCCAAGTTGCAGCAGCATGACACGACGAAATCCTTGCGTGGCGCAGCCTGGTCCGGCATTGCATGGCTAGAGTACCGCCTGACGCACGCGTCGAATCGGAAGCAAATGGGATCTACACATAAGAAAACGTTCGATCATCTGTCGCATTCTAGCGGGAGAATGACTAAATCCGATCAAGCCACGAGAGTATAGAGTTTATGTAGCTACGCAAAATTGCAAGATAATGAAATACAAAGCTCCTTTTTCCATGACCTAACGATAGAGTTGTCTTGCGTGGAGAGGCACATGGCCTGTTGCCGCGTCAGCGATCTCCGATGAAAAAATCAAAATGATTATATTAAAATTTCCTATAAAGACTTAGGATTAAATTAGCAAAAATGAAAAAGTTTTAGAATTGATTTGACTTCTGTACAAAATATTTAGGTGTAATTAAGTAATTTTCCAGGTTCATTTGAGACAAATTGATGGTTATAATTGTAATTGGTCATTAGCAACAAATCGGTCCAACGAGCGAAGGAAAGGAGAATTTTGAGACGGAAAGGGAGATTAATTGGAGGAGGAACTTTCCTTTTTTGGGCTTTTGGAGGCCCACTGGCAAAGCCTGTTGGCCCAACGGCCACCGGTCAAGTAGATGGGCAGATGGGCCCAGAGTTTGGGCCTTCGGGCCCATATAATTCGATTTGGGCCGAGCCTTTTACCAGGCCATCTCGAGAGAAGATGGGCCTGATTGACACAGCCCAACCCGACCCAGCCCAATTGCCACCCCTTCCTCATTATGTAAGTCGATATATTAGGTAAGCACGGAATCATCTAATTCAGTGAAAATTCAACCATTAACTTTATTTTTATTTTTATTTTTGGCTGAAATTTTTGGATGTATATTATTAAACCCAAAGTGTCATTTATATTCCTACGAAAATCCCTCCAAGGCCCGTAGTTTGGGCCTTAGGGCGATTGTGCTAGGCCGACCCGACCCGACCCAATTGTCACCGTCTCCTCATTATGTAAGTCGATATATTAGGTAAGCACGAAATCATCTAATTCAATGAAAATCCAACCATTAACTTTATTACTCTTTTATTTTTTGGGCTGAAGTTATTGGATCTATATTATTAAACCCAAATTGTCATTTATATTCCTACGAGAATCCCTCTGCGGCTCGGAATTTGGGCCTTAGGGCCTAGAGAAGTCGATTGTGCCAGCCCGACCAGGCCTGGTCCAATTGCCACCCTTCCTCATTATGTAGTTGGTATATTAGTTATGAGTGGAATAATCCAATTTAGTATAAATTTAACCATTAACTTTATTTTATTTTTTGCTAAATTTTTTGGATCTAGATTTTTAAACCAAAAGTGTCAAATATTATTTTATATTGAAATATTTTTAAATATTTTTAATTTTTTTTGTCGAATAATTTTAATTTTGTTAATTTAAGAAGTTTAGTTTCCGATAAAAATAATTTTCTTAATATGGATATTAGAAATCATATCCACATTTATTCCACCCTCCCATGAAATAATTTTATCCGGTCTATATCCTCCTTATATCTGACTTCATCATATTTTGAGCATGCATCAAACGAAGAATAATATCAATTTTATCATATCTTGAATTTTATCATGAATGCCAAATGCAACCAAGGTTTTCTTTCTACTGTATTTTTTGCATCAAATTCTTAGTTTTAGATCTCATTAACATGTTTCGAAGATTCGCTTGAGGCACATTTGTAACACATGTTAATTGTGTAGCTATTAATGTTATGTTGATGACATTTTCTACTAAGCAACTTCAAGCATAACTTGCTTTTTGGTTACATGGTCCTTTCCAATTTTCCCTTATTTGTTTCATTTTTTGTTAATCATCGTGTTAATATCTTGATTTGTTTTTAACAAAATTGACAGATAAAAAGCCTCTTGGGAACAAAGGTTGAGTGGATGTACTATATTCTCAAGGCATTTAATGCTAGTGATTTGCAACGATATTGAGAACTATGTCATGTACACAAGGCTGCTCTCAATGCACAACCTGGTTTGGTCGAAAATGACAAAAAACTATTGGAGAAAATCAACATTCTCTGCCTAATGGAAATCATATTCTGGTCTCACTTTCTACTCTTTTCTTATCTCCATTTCTGTCATACTTATTATTTCACATTTTGCATTATAACTGTGTATTCCTCCACATATAAAATATACAATCTTATCCTGCAGTCGTGCATCAGAAGATAGTACAATTCCACCCAGCATTATTGCTGAACGCCCAAAGTCTTTGTGTTGCTCATGTTGAGCACCTTCTCGTGAAGAGCCTTTTTGTAAGTCTTCTTGATTCTTTTGTATTTCCCTTGGTGGTTGTGTTGTGTTGTGTTCTATGACATTGGATGAGTAGATTGGACGTCATCATTATTATGGCTGTGTGTAGATGATCCTTCTCTAGTTTAGAGTTCATTTGGCTATAGTTTGACTCAGCCTTATGGTGCAGTTGTATACACAAAGCTTAAAGAAATAATGAACTCCATCTGGATAGATTGGTGGTTTAGAGGTTTCAAAAAATTAATAATTGATAGTCATATGGATGGGTGGAAGCTTAATACCTAAATAAGAGAGCATAAAAGAACTACTCTTTTTCTCCTTGGTCTGATCCCACAGACACGAGCAGTGAAGATCTTTTGTTCTTCGCTATTTCTCTTCAATTCTAGTTAATCTCAAAGTCAAAGTAGAGAGAGCAGTGCATGTTTCCTGGGTCCAACCAAGAGTTCTGGGCATTCTTCAAGTTAAATCCTAGCGAGATCGGTTGGATGGTTGGCTGGATAAAGTACACACTACTTTGCTAACCGTTGAAGCAAAAACACCTAATCTCGTCATTGTGTAGTCTTATGTTGCTTTTACCTCCACCAGTTGTAACATCCCTTGACTAAGTTTGTCGACAACAAAGCGAAAGGAGGTGAAAGAAAAAGAGACAACTGTGAGGCAGTTGGGCATTTTGTCCATACCTGGGGTTCTTTCTGTGTCCCAAAGTTTTCTTCAATCATTTTTCGTTGCAAGTGGCCGTCCATGCGCTTCAGGGGAATGCTTTCAGCAGTCAATCAGAGAATTATTTATTAGGTTGAAGATGATCATTTAGTAACTAAAGACAGACAGCAGAATGTGCAAGGAGAATCTCATTCGATATTCCTGATATGATTTGTGTCATGTATGAATTGCTCATTATATTTTCAGATGAATATGAAATTCATTGTGACAATTGTCTCACTCTCACGTGCGTGCACTCGCATTGCTGGTACTTCTTAGGGCATATGATTCCACTATATATATATGCATGCTCCAAGGCCTTGAGTTCTTCACGATTGAACATTTGGGTTTCAGCAAATTCGACGAATTGACAACAGCTCTCACTCTCGCGTGTGCACATAATGCTCGTGCTTCTTAGGGCATATATGGGTTGACATTGTACATATCTGCATACTCCATGGCCAGCAAAGTACATGTATGAGAGCCATGCCATATGATACCATTTGCATTCCCCACTATCGGTAATGGACAAGTGGGAGTTGTCCTATCATACTATTCCCTTAGTTAAGGCAATATGTGTCCCAAATTCGATGAATTTCTTTCTTGCTGCAGTTTTGTAGCTATCCTATATAGCATTTTTTTTTAAGGTATTCATACCCTTCCAATAAGGCAACACCTACTTGAAATTTCAAATCCGATTCAGTGGTATTATACCAGCCAACTAGCACTTCAAAAACTACTCAAAACCCTCTTGCCTTGTGGAGATTCAATAGGGTATGGACACTTAGCTAGAGAATATATCACAATGTAAAGGGATAAGTGTTCCAGAAGTCCTAAAACTTGTCACGAAAGTGCATTTCAGTTCTAAAACTTGCAAAAAGTGCATTTAAGTCCTAAAACTTGTCAAATTGTTTCAAATGAGTCCTAAAATCGACGCCGTTAGCCTTTTCCGTTAAAAATGCTGACGTGGCATTTTAAATAATTTTTTATTTTCCACGTGGATTTTTTTAATGATTTTTTATTCATTTTAAAAAAAATTAGATTTAAAAACTAAAAAAATCAAATTTATTCATTTTATATTATTTTCACCAAAAAATTTTTTTAAAAAAGTTAAAATATTTATTAAAGAAAAAAATTCAGCGGGGCTCCTCTCCCCCGCCGCCGCCACCGCCGCCGCCGCCCATCGCCGGAGGGGCCGGGCGACGGCCGCCCGGCCCCGGGCGGGGTGGCCGGGCGACGGCCGCCGGCCCTGGCGGGGGTGGCGGGCGACGGCCGCCGGCCTGGGCGGGGTGGCCGGGCCTCGCCGGCCCCGGGCGCGCCGGCGACCGTCGCCGCCACGGGCGAGGCCTCGTCGGCCGTCGCTCGGGGCGGCGAGGATCGCCCGGAGATCTGGCGAGCCTCGCCGGCCCGAGCGACGGCCGACGAGGCCTCGCCCGCCGGGGCGACGGTTGCCGGCCCCCCCGTGAGGGCCGGCGACGACTCGCCCAGGGGGGGCGACGGCCGTCGGCCCCCCGCGAGGGCCGGCGGGCCCAGATCGGGGCACCGTGCGGCGAGGGTGCCCCGTCCGGGTCTGTCGGCCCTCGCGGGGGCCGACGGCCGTCGCCCCCGGACGAGTCGTCGCCGGCCCTCACGGGGGCCGGCAACCATCGCCCCCCACAGGGCGAGGCCTCGTCGGCCGTCGCTCGGGGCCGGCGAGGCTCGCCCAGATCTGGCGATCCTCGCCGGCCCCGAGCGACGGCCGACGAGGCCTCGCCCAGGGCGGGCGACGGTCGCCGGCGCTCGCCTGGGGCCGGCGAGGCCCGGCCACCCCCGCCCAGGGCCGGCGGCCGTCGCCCGGCCCCTCCGGCGATGGGCGGCGGCGGCGGTGGCGGCGGCGGGGGAGAGGAGCCCCGCTGAATTTTTTTTAACAATTTTAAAAATATTTTTTTTTTTTAACTTTTCTTTTTAGTTTTTGTTGAAAAAAAGATAAGAATAAATTTAAGTTTTTAGTTTTTAAATTTAATTTTTTTAAAATGAATAAAAATTAATTAAAAATACACCTGGAAAATAAAAAATTATTTAAAATGCCACGTCGCATTTTTAACGGAAAAAAACTAACGGCGTCGATTTTAGGACTCATTTGAAACAATTTGACAAGTTTTAGGACTTAAATGCACTTTTTGCAAGTTTTAGGACTGAAATGCACTTTCGTGACAAGTTTTAGGACTTCTGGAACACTTATCCCCAATGTAAAAACAAAGAAATTACTCGCATTTGGAATTAAAAGCACGGTGAAGAACTATAGGCTACTATGTATGACTGAACTACAGAGGAGAAAGATCCAGAAAAGAAAAGGAAATACGGGGGCAATTCCCTCAACTAAAAATACATTTTAATCTCCTCTCTTTTGTAAAGCAATTTTTGTAATTCTTTTGATTTTCTGATTTTTTTTTTCAATTCTTCCTTTTCTTTTCTCTCTTCTCTTTTCATTTTTCCCTTTTTCCCTCTCGGCCATCAATGAGGCCTGTGTATGAATACAAAAGGCTCGTGAATAGAGACTTGCATATTTATATTATAGTCAAGATTGAAGTTTGATTTGACTATATGTATTTATAGATAGCCCTTTCCGACCAAAACCAAAAACTCTCAAATCAAATACATAACTTCCAAAGCTTTAAGAAACATCCTATAAGTAGATTATTGACATGTTTTTTGAATAGTTTAAGAATCGCACGGTATCAAGAACGTAGGTTAAGGGTTTGTGTTGTGATGCTATACTCTCAATAATCAAAGATCATTCTAACTCCGCTAGACTCCGACCAATCTCATAGCATCATACTCATAAATACCTATATAGAGAGATATTAGGGAATAAAGTTGCATGAGAGAGAGAGAGAGAGAGAGAGAGAGAGAGAGAGAGAGAGAGAGAGAGAGAGAGAGAGAATCGGGTACTTCCACGATAGAATCAGGAGAGTGACTTACACATATGGAAACTTAGTCATAAAATCGAATATTTTTTTTCCATGCTAGTTTAGGAAAATGAGCATAAATTTGTCGATTCAGATTAGAATGACCTAATTCCAAAGCAAAAGAATGGAGACTCGAAGAATCACAAATTTTGTGTTTTCAGTTTCCTCAACTAAGCACTATAGGCTCGTTGATATTTTATGAAAGTGGGCTAAATGGTGGTGGACAAAATGAAAAAAAGTGTAGGAACTTCAATGGTTGCTTTTCTAGGCCCTCGAGGAAGTTGAAATAGCATCAATTCTTCAAGATTGATGGTTGCAACTCTTCAAAGATGCAGGCTTTAAAAGCCCCGACTCTTCAAGGACAAAGTGGAAAATCTTCTAGGTTTTCAAGGGATTTGAACTCTTTAAGGTTCAAGAGAGTTACACTAAGCAAATTTCATTAATCAAATTCAATCCATAATTTATAGAGACCCGTAGACCTTTTATATCAAAACAAAAGAAGAGTAAGAGGCTAGACTCAAACATAGAAACTAATAGTCATTAATGTACATAGAAACTAGAAGCAATTAAAATTGAAACAATATTTACCAATGCTTTTGCTCGCCACATAGTGCCTTGATGCAAGTTTTAATGTTTGAGATGACAAAATCTTTATGAAAAAATAGAGTGTCGTTGATATTGAATGCACGCTAATCTTCTTGGTTGAACAAGTTAGTCTTGAATATGGGCTAAATCAAAGAGAGAGAGAGAGAGAAATGAGCTATTTCCCTCCAATGATGATAATTTTATTGACAACTTCTATATGATGTAAGAGATATAACTTTTGTGGAATTAAAGACACTTTATTGAACCTTTTTTAGGATATACAAATGGGCCAGCCATCATATATCGCTAGGAAAAGTCTTAAAAAAGTCTTAAACCTTTTGTATTTGTGCCAATTTAGTCCTAAACATTTTTTTGGTACCAATTTAGTCCTAAACATTTTTTTGGTGCCAATTTAGTTATAAACATTTTTACTTAGTGCCGATTTAGTCATTTTCAGCCAATTTTGGCCGGATTTTGCTGACTGGACGTCGGCCGGCTAACATGGCATGATCGGTGCTAACATTGACAACTTTTAATAATATTTTAGTATTTTAGAATTTTAATATTTTTCTTTTTATTATTACTTTCTTTTTTCTATTTTCCTTCCCCTCCTCCAGCTGATCGCCGGACCTCGGTAATCGGCAAGAGGCAACGATTGACGAGGTCGACCTCACCGGCCACCTCGCCAATGGCCATGAGGGCGGCCTTGTGTTGGGTGGCAAGGCTCGCCCTGGCTGGATCTGGCGAGGGTCGAGCCTTGCCCATGGCTAGCGAGGCTTGACCTCACCAGCACTGCCCATATACGACGAGGGCGAGCCTCATCGGTGCTGCCCAGGCCGCGATTTGGCGAGGTTGAGCCTCACCAGCCTAGAACTAGGTCGCCAAATTTGGCAAGGTCCGGCGAGGTCGACCTCGCCAGTTGTCACCTCTGGCCATTCACTGAGGTCGAATGACCGGCTGGAGAAGGGGAAGGAAAAAAGAAAAAGAAAAGAAAAAGAAAAATATTTAAAATATTAAAATATAATTAAAAGTTGTCAACATTAACACTGATCAGGCTACGTCAACTGGCTAGCATCCAGTCAGCAAAATCCGGCCAAAATTGGTCTGAAAGGACTGAATCAGCACTAACTAAAAATGTTTAAGACTAAATTGACACAAATACAAAAGGTTTATGACTTTTTTAACACTTTTCCCTATATTGCTTGATCTGGGACAATATAGATTATTAATTATGTCATTTTGTGAGTTTCTTTCAAATTGAATCGCAATTAATTGACTCAGCCATATTTGAAAGAACTAACTTGCAAAAAATCACGATAATGGATGATGATAAAGACATGCACCTAGCACATAGATCCCACCAAATTAGTAGAAAATGTCAATGTGCTTAGTGAGGTCACGATGAAGATATCGCAATATACTATTATTAGATAAATTTGCTAATTTGTACGTGTCCTCATGGGAGGACTCAAAAACATCAATTCTAAGAAACTCTTATATACTTTATGTCATGTACAGCTTTTTTACGTACTTTTTGAATTATAATTATATATAACATTGCGATCAAGTGATTTTTTTGAATTTGACGCCATCGCGTTTTAGTTAATTGACATTGACTAACCGGGTGTGGATCCATCCGATGCGAAGACTGTATGCTAACTAGTTTTGGAAAATAATATTTCAATAATAATCACCGTACCTAAAACAATATGTGGAAATGTAAAAGCAAGGAATCAGACCATCAGAACACCCAAGATACAACCTGTACAAGACAAAGCCCAAACACACCCATGCTCATCCTCTCAGGGAAGCATTCACAAGCAGCAGAATTCAAGATTCAAGAACCACCCTCCGCAAATGTACAGCGTGTCAGCGACTATTGAAGGCAGTCTCTAAGGAAATAAAATTACATAAACAAGACAGATAGCAGCAAAAAGAGACGGAGATCCTCCATGGTTTAGAAGTGACGGTGGTGCTTCTTGCCATGATGAGACTCTTTATCTTTTTTCTTGGCCTCCTTCCTCTCGTGGTGCTCGTGGAAGGCGAACCCGACAGCCCCGACGGCAGCGGCGGCAGCTATTTCCTCCTTTATCTTGTGCCGGTGAGCGTGCTCCGGGTCCTTCTTGGCCTTATGCTTCTCATGCTGCATTTTGCACATTATTAATCAGCAATGGCGTGCACGAAACAAAATGAGTTAAGGTAAAGAGGAAAGGAACAAAAAAAAAAGTTCTCTATTATGTATACTTTTTTTTAATACAAGCTCTGAGCATGGGATAAGTTCGAGAAAAAAGAAATTAATTTATTCACCTTGAAAAGAAGTATTTGATCATGTGAATAGTGCTATGGATTACAATTATGTTTTTTGTTTAAGCCAATTGTAGGGAAATCTTATTCTCTAGCTGATGGGTGAAAGAAATCAATTAAATTCAAACAATTGTTCATTTATAAGGATGATCCATTCTCGAATGGCATGCCATTATCATGTCGAGTTGAAATATGTGAGTTTAATCGAGATCTTTTGCATCCAATGCTCGTTAATAACCCGACGATTCAGGTCAATAAGGTGAAAACGCAAATTTTATCTAAATTATAAAATGGGAAAATAATTGAAAAGAATTGAAAAGAATATGATAATTATTACCAAGGCATAAGCACCGGCAGCAGCGGCACCGAGCTCGCCGAGCTGCTGGAGGTGCTTGTGGTGCTTCTCCTCCTTCCTGTAATCAACCGTAGGCTCCGTGAAGATGAACCCAGGCTCTGTGAAGGCATCATCCTTCTTGTGGTGGCTGCGGTGGTGGTTGTGGTGGTGGTGATGGTGGTGTCCTTTGGCCATGGTTGGTGGTTGTTTTTTTGAGGAATACTAGAATTGACGAAGGATCAGGGAAAGGACTATAGGTGAAGTGTATGATATGCGTTGTGAGACCGTCAGAGAGGGAGGGGCGTATTTAGAGGGAAAGTTGGCACATGCAAAGTCTCGCGTCCAATCGGACCAACGCGGGAGGCCTTAAACGCGTGAGGGACGGTCGGGATTGCTTAGTCTGGTTCTGCTCGATGCACTTTTGTCTTCTTTCGATTGTTGGGGGGGGGGGGTGGGGGTTCTAGTTGAGGGATTTTTGGGAGGACAAATTCATTAGAGAACAATGCTCTAACAATACCATATACTTGACAATGATGTTTTTATCGTTTCCCTTTGATTTGTCTGATAATAATTTCTTAGTCTTGAGCTTGAATTGCAAGATTTGTTTAATAATGTAATTGTAGGGGTCCAAAGTCTAAGATGAAACTTTCTAGTGGAGGTGGGTGGTTTTAACTTATTGATTAAGTAATCACATCGCATGAATGTGCTTTATGGATCGTACCGTGATTTCATACCGACTCATTTTTGCAAAAGTGATCATCTATTTCTAGATGCTTTAAGAATAAGAGAATACGTTAATTTTTCTATCACCGTACTCCCTTTTTTTTTTTTTTTTTCATGTTATACTCTTAGATTGTTTGTAAGAGGCATGGCATTATACCCCTATTAATTTTCAAGGGACGAAACCCGAATTTAATTAGATAGTAGAACTAGTTCGTATATGCTCCATCAATGTATTTAGTGGAACCCCTTCATTTTAGAACTGGTTGACGCGCCTATTTACATATAAAATCAATGGGTAGATATTATCTTGTGTTAATTAGAAGGTGGACATCAATAAAAAATATATAAATGAATAAATAAGTAAAATTAAAAATTGGACTACATCGCCCATTGCACATTATCCAAAGCATCCAAGTACTAACACTCTTTGCCTATGATTTGAAAGCAGGCTGTAGATCTTTATTTCTAGTGGTAAATATCAAAGCTCGTTTGAGATGATGCCCTTCTTGGCCTCGGTTCTCTCGTACTTTGAATGCATGTCTCCACCCATATATACTTTGAAAAACAATCGTGTCAGTTATGATTTGAAGAACATTCTCTTCTTTGACTTTCCATTGTTTGTTCCAAACACCATTCTCTACGACCAAAATCAAGACTGGGCATGCTCTAACCAGGTTGGCAAGACCAATAAAAAAAATCAAGAAAGAACCGAAATTCAAGCGCAACCCGAAGATCTCCGGAAGCTTCGAAGGCGGCCATGGAGGAAAGGCAATTGGCTATGGCTCGCCTCAGTAGCTCGGGCAACTTCTTCATTGAGGAAGATCTCGACCTCGAAACGCCCCAAAGCGACCGGTCCCATTATCGCCGGCGCCGAATTGCCGGTGTCTCGAAATGCTCTAATATGGTCGTATGATGTATGGTTGAAAGCCCAACATGTCTAGCTTCGATGAATCAAGTTTCCCTGCAATTTGGAAGTCCTTTGAAGGAAATTATGCCCGAAGTACTAAGAGGAGGAAATCTGAGATATTGTTAAGTTTCAATATAGTCCGATGCAAGCCGCGCCAGTGGTATGGCCAGGCACGAGCAGGCTATTAGCATGCATGGTCGGGCTGGTGGGACGGCCATGTCACGGGCTGGTTGCATGAATTTATGGGCATAAATGTTACTATTACTAAAATACATAGATAATGATTTCAAGTTCTTGTTTCAAATCAATTTTACAAAGTACAGTCACATTATGAGGAAATATTATCTAAAAAGTCATAAATTTATTACATTTTAACCAATTCAATTCTAGTTATTTCAATTGTGTCAATTGAATCCTAAACATTTTCATGTGTTGTTAATTGAGTTTACCCGACTAATTTTAATCGGAAATCACTGACATGAATGCCAGTTGATCTACATAGGGCGGTTGGGGTTGATGTGACCAATTTTCTTTATAATTTTTCTTCTTTGTTTATTTATTTTCTTTTTTTCCCTACCAAGTCTAACAAGGATCGCCAACTAAACCTTGCTAGCCGAAAGGCAAGGGCTGGGCGACCCTTGTTGGCAACTAGGCGAGGGCCGCGATGATTGAGGGCTTAATGGTTGGCAAGGGTTGGCCAGCAGCTCTTTTGCTAGGCTTGAAAGAAAGAAAGAAAGAAAGAAAGAAAGAAAGAAAGAAAGCAAGCTGATCGATTAATACATATCCATGGATGCCTGTGTGAATTATGCAAAAGCAAAAGATTGTTTAGTTTGACGTTCACCAAGTCATATCTAAATTTCTTTTTCACCGAAATGAAAGAACCTTCCAACATCTTATGAAAACTTTGCAAAGATTTGTGGTGTACGTATGGTGACATGAAGATTTTTCTAAAAAACTTAAACGCGTTTTGACATTATAATTCCATGTTTTTGTCTCCTACGGTTTTATCAGGGGCAAATATGGCCCAGTGCACTCCTCTGGAAGTCGCGTGTCGGTTTTTGGTGCCTTCGCGTTCGCCCCTAAAATGCATACTCGGATGACGGCGGGTCTTCGCCGCGTCGGCGACTTCGTCTTTGTCAACAAAACCAAAATGAACGCTCCGACGATGGCGTGTCTTCGCTTCGTTCGTCTTGACGCGTCGTCCTTACCGTGTGATAATGCTCTCATCGTCGCGAGAATTCAGCCAGCATCGACTTCTTCACATAATCCCAAGTTATAGCAGCATGACACGACGAAATCCTTGCGTGGAGCAGCCTTGTCCGGCATTGCATGGCTAGAGTACCGCCTGACGCACGCGTCGAAACGGAATCTAATGGGATCTACACATAAGAAAACGTTCGATTATCTATCGCATCCTAGCGGGAGAAGACTAAATCCGATCAAGCCATGAGAGTATAGAGTTTATGTAGCTACGCAAAATTGCAAGAAAGCTCCTTTTTCCATGACCTAATGATAGAGTTGTCTTGCGTGGCGGATGTGGCCTGCCGTCGCGTGAGAGATCTCCGATGAAAATTCATCCAAAGGATTATATTAAAATTTCATGTAAAGACTTAAATTAGCACAACTTAAAAAGTTTTAGGACAAATTTGACTTCCATACAACATATTTTTGGGTGTAATTAAGTAATTTTCCAGGTTCATTTGAGGCAAATTAATGATTACAGTTGTAATTGGTCATTAGCAACGGATGGATCCAACAAGTGAAGGAGAGGAGAATTTTGAGAAGGAAAGGGAGATTAATTGGAGGGGGAGCTTTCCTTTTTATTGCTTTTGGGGGCCCACTGGCAAAGCCCTCCTGGCCCAAGGCCACCGGTCAAGTAGATGGGCCCAGGGTTTGGGCCTTCGGACCCATATAATTCGATTTAGGCTGAGCCTTTTACTAGGCCATCTTGAGAGAATATGGGCCTGATCTACACAGCCCGACGTGGCCCAGCCCAATTGCCACCCCATCTCATTATGTAAGTCCATATATTAGGTAAGCACAAAATCGTCTAATTCAGTGAAAATTCAACTATTAACTTTAGATAAAAAAATATATTATAAAATTTATTTATTTATTTGGCTGAAGTTATTGGATCTATATTATTAAAACCAAAGTGGCATTTATATTCCTAAGAGAATCCCTCCAAGGCCCGTAGTTTGGACCTTAGGGCCCACATAAGTTGATTGTGCCAGCCCGACCAGGCCCGGCCCAATTGCCACCCTTCCTCATTATGTAGTCGATATATTAGGTATGAGTGGAATCATCCATTTAGCAAAGATTTAATTATTAACTTTATTTTATTTTTTGCTAAATTTTTGGATCTAGATTTTTATACCAAAAGTATCATCTATATTCCAACAAGAATCCCTCCCTTGCCCGGGTCAAGAAGCATTCATTGGGCTAGGGTGGCCCCCATTTTCCAGAATTACTATTAAAAACATATAATGCCGACTTATTAATTAGCCACCCACTTTCCTTTTATTCATAAACCCACCTCATAAAAATCCTTCTCCCATCTATTTATGGAACAGATAGTTGTTTAGAAATAAATTTAGAAATAAATAGTTGGTTGCTTACCAGTTTTTTTTTTTAAAAAAAAAAACTGATGGTTGTGTACAATTATTTATAAAAACAGCAAATCGCTTCATCCAAAATTTTGTTATCAACATAAAAATGCTTAGTTTTTAAAAGAGTAATATGAAAAAATGTTTATATATATATATATATATATATATATATCTCTTCATCCAATTAAGGTCATTAAAATAGTTCCAAAGGTGGTTGGCATGCGCATGGAAACTTAGTAAAGCTTTAAATCGCAAGTGAATCACAAGACAACTAACCAACCTCCGAATAAAATCATATTCAATAAGTCGCTATTACCGCTCCCGTCGTCCCTCATGAATCAAAATTAAATTACTAAGACTCGCATGCTTATAAATAACATCTCATGTTTTTTTCTTTTTCGTTTTCCACTCTTACCTAATCTAGATCTAGCAATCTTTATCGATCCTAAGTTCCCAGTACAATTCTTTTCAAAATAAAAATAATTTAGTACGAAGAACAAACCGAACCGAACCAAATCACGCTTCAATACATCTGAAAAGATAAAATTAAAATATATTTTACGTACCTACACACACACACATATATATATATATATATATATTATATAATTTGAGGGTCAGTGAAATGACCTTTGACTAGTACTGGTAGTACTGGGCGAGGAGGAGGACGGAAGGAAAAAAGGAGCTCGTGTCGTTTCACGCTTTGGTAAGGGCTAAAACCTAAAAACGCAACGCCAGGGCAGGGCTGCCGCTGCTCCTCGCTGCTCGCCCGCTGCTGCCAAATGCCTACATAGACATTACGTTGGATATTCTCTCCCCTTCCCCCTTAGCCCAAAACGAAAACCCAGCCAAGATCTCTCTCTCTCCTCTCCTATTTCTCTCTCCTCTCTCTCTCTCTCTCTCTCTCTCTCCTCGTCCTCTTCGTCGCCCCACATCATCACCATCGACTCCGCTCCCTCGCTCGATCGAATCGAGCTCCCCCTCTCCCTCTTCGATTGCGCCGATCGCCGCCGCCGCCGCCGACCGACGACGACCGTCTCCGCCGCCGCAGCAGCCGCCGCCCGCCGTCTCCGGTGGGCCCGTCCGAGGAAGCCGCGACAATCGGTCACCGGCGTCGCCTGGCGCCCTCGCGGTTTGATCTGGCTCCGTGCGCGCCCGCGGGTGAGTTCGGTGAGTTCTCTCTCGGCGCGTTGCGGTCTCCGCCTCCGACCTCCGACCTCCGACCTGGGCTCCCGATCGGGTCGGCGGGTCGATTGGGGTGGAGGCTCGATTGTGGAATCTGCATTTGGTTTGACTAGCGGGGAATTAGGTTTTTTAATTTTTTTTTTATTGGGGGGAGATCGTGTAGGTGGTGCGGTGGGAAAAGGGGATTGCCGATTTAGTCGGTTTAGGGTTTTCGTCGAGGATGGGGGTTGATTGGGGAGATGCTTGCGATTTCGGTTTTTGATGGGTTGGGTTGGGTTCCTAAACGAAAGTTCAGGGTTTTCTCAGAAGACGAATTGGTTTGGTCTGATCCGTGGTGTCCTGGATCACATGAGGTCGACCCTGGTGACACTGCTGTAGAATCTTTATCTTTGTTGACACCTCACGTGTCGAAGTAGCAATTAGGCAGCCTCGGGTATCTTTGATTGAGCAATTACTTTTTTTTTTTCCCCTTCCAGTGTGTATTCGATTCAAACATTTTTTGTTGAAGTTGCTGGTCTTTTGTTGTGTGTGCCTTGTTCCTACGTTGGATAGGCGTATAATTGTTGTCTTGTGATTTTTACAGGTCCCGTTCGGTCATCAGGATTATTTGGCTTCTCCCTGTAGGTATTTTGTTTGGACATACACATTCTGTCGGAAGTGTGAATTGTATGTTGAGGGGGCGGCGCAACAGTTGCCGGTTTAAGTTATATGCACTGACAATACAGTTTGTATGTGTTTACCTATGAGATGACATCTCGGGGAAGGCCCATGTTTGATCTGAATGAACCTCCTCCGGGGGATGATGAAGAGAATGACAGTGTTGTCAGCATGCCACCGCAGAAGGCTCTTCCATCTTCAAATCCTCACAGTTCCGCCATGCTTGTGTCATCAGTAGTTCCTCAAAGAATTGCCAACAATAATGCTTTCTCACATGCATCATCTGTGTCAGGTTTTCAACCTTTTGTTCGTCCCAAAGCTGCTCATATCCCTGAGCTGGGTTGTGCTGAGCAGAAGAATGCGGGGGATAGGAATTCCGTTGCTGCCTCATCATTAAAATTGAGTGATGTTGAGGAGAAGAATCCAGCACGTCTTGAGGAGAAGAATCCAGTAAATCTGTTGGTTTCTGACTCTGTGGCAGGTCGTAATGTTGAGAGAGAAGAAGGTGAATGGTTGGATGATGATGGCGCTGCTGATCCACATAGATCTAGCAGTTTGCATGAACCAGGCAAATCTTCACGAGGAAAAGGAATGATTGAATTGGAGGATTCTAATGCTTCAGGGGTGGTTAATGAGATTGTTTCTTGCAATGGCAAAATTTCTGAAAGTGTGAAGGGTGAGAATTCAGCTTCTGCACCAGCTGGTCTAAACTTGCACCCAAATGATAATGAAAGCAACGACAGCCGCAATGTCGAGGGCAATGCTAAAATAGATTCTTCTAATGGTATTCTGGAGGAAGCTAGTGTAGGTACAAAACAAAAAGAAGTCAAAGGCATTGAGGCGAGCTATGCTCTGAAATGTGCAAATAATCCTGGAAAGAGGAAGATGGACCAACATAAAGAAGCTATGCTAGGTAAGAAGCGCAACAGACAGACCATGTTTCTTAATCTAGAAGATGTAAAGCAAGCTGGACAAATGAAGACTTCAACTCCAAGGCGACCAAACTTTTCATCAACTACAAGCACTCGTTCTGCGAAAGAAACTCGAACTATTCCTCCTCCTTCTGAACGTGTTGTCGAAAAACTGGGTCAATCCATATCTAAGGACCTGAAAAGAGTGGATGTATCTGCTATTGAAGGAGGCAATACTGCTGAGCAGAGTGATTCTAAGCCCGAATGCAATGGTGATGTCGATGCTGGAGTACTTGCTAAGCCTAAGAAACTGATTAACAATAATGACCCACCTGCTGAATTGTCACAACCTTCAAGGCAGAGTTCCTGGAAGCAACCCATGGATCCAAGACAGCTGAAAAGTTCTCCACTTCCTAACAAGAAGCCAGGTTTAATCAGTCAGATCTCCTTGGATTCAAAGTCGCTGAATAAGAAGCATCTTGGCCCCAAGAAGCAAACAATAATTAATTCTACCTATCAAGATACATCAGTTGAGCGCCTGATACGTGAGGTGACCAATGAGAAATTTTGGCAACAACCTGGTATAACAACATCAGCCATGCTTCCTGTTCACGTTTTTTAAAAATTGGTCACTGTGCACTGGAAAATTTTGCTGATGCTACGATGCATTTGTTTCATTCCTTTGGATAACTTTTTTCCAATAGTATTTTGATGAATTTAATGCTGGAAAGACATCAAAAGGGCATATTGTGCTGTGCAATCAAAACTCTTGACTTTTCATCATTGCCTTTTAGCTTCACTGAGAAGGGCCTTGGGCTTCCATGAAAGGCCATGCTTGTTACTTAGACATTTGTGTAGCACGTTGTAAGAACCAAGAAGGTTCATTCTTTTTGTGCAAGGTTGCTGTAAAGTTTACAGTTAAAATCAAGGGGCTGTTTTGGCTGGTTGGGCAGGAAATCAGTTTATAGTCAAGTCTGGTCTTTGCCTACTTAACCATCTCTGACCTAAACCAGATCAAACAGAAATAAACCCAATTCAACTGGTATAATGGGAACGATTGGACTGGGGTGGCTAAAGGCTAAGTCGTTACTTGTAATTTGAAACACGTGGTGAGTATAAGAGTCAGTTGGATGTTAGGGTTTCATCAATTATTGAAGTGATTCGGATCTGGATATTTCCTATTCATGGGAGTTTTTGGCTTGAATGTGTGATCTGAGATCCAGACTAGAGTTAATCTTTCCACATATGAATTCTAACCCTTTCTTTGGTTGGCATGAGACTCTTGCGTGATTATCCATTCATTTACCTGCATATTGCAGCACTTGAGAACATGCATTTGAGTTTGGAAGGGGCCCAGAATATCTTGGTCCAAATGCATGTTCTTTCATTTGTATGCAATCATACCGCAGATGGTGATATCAGCCTTTATTAGCCTATGCTGTCTTGTTTGTTTCTGCAGGCGATGATATTTGTTTCAATTAGCTTAGTTATGTGTCTCATTCCTTGCTGGTTCTCTTACGTGTAAAAGGTGATGTGGCTTCTTGTGTTCCAGGGGAGACTGATCTACAGTGCGTTCCCGGTCGATTTGAGTCTGTAGAAGAGTACGTCAGAGTATTTGAACCTTTACTTTTTGAGGAATGCCGTGCACAGCTTTACAGTACATGGGAGGAGTTAACTGAAACAATTTCGAGAGATACACATGTAACGGTTCGAGTGCGGAATATCGAACGGAGGGAAAGAGGTAATAATACTTTTGCCAAATTGGAGGTGTTTTCTTTTTCAGGAATTTGGAACTTATGTTGCATAGTTTTGAAGACATTTTACACATCTATCATTTCCATATCACTCTTTTTATGTACAACATCGTTTTGTAGCCAACATTTTGAAAGGGTTCTGTCTGAAGTGGAATCACACTATGTAAAGCATGTTGCGCATTTGCTGCAGCAGTGGTGCTTTTGTTATTTTAGGCCAGACTCTGTAATTGATTGACCTAAATAATAGCTGAAAGTGAGTAGGCCTGTTCATGGCTGATTGGATGTTGTACCTCTTTAACAGGTCAAGCATTTGGTTTTTACTTGGCTTACATGCTTCAGTCTTGTGAATTTGTTGTTTAAGAAACATTCTGACTTCTGTCTTACCCAGTGGGACGTTTTAATAGTCTGTCTAGAAATCGAGGATTTCTTAAGTCGGTCATTTGGATGCTGTTAGATGTGAAATCATTAATGCATGGCCTTGTGTATTCATAGAGTAAAAACTTTTTGAGGGATTGTGTGGTAGGCATGAGGCACAAAAAATTCATCTGAGAAAGTTCACATAAACCATGCTGCTCTTGTACTGGATTTAGATGTTGTGGACCTCTGACCTAGCTTTTGTTCCATTGAAGTTCTTTTGTACCTACTCTTCCATGATGGATTTATGCTCATTAGGTGTGCTTGCAATTGAAGATTAGTGCTTGCATGGTCTTATTCTTTACTAAGCTTCGTTTTAGCAGTTCAGGGATCATAGGTTGTAGAAAGTTAAGATGGTAAACGTACTAATTATGTCTCTCTCTCTCTCTCTCTCTCTCTCTCTCTCACGCATGCACGCATGCACACACATGCGCGCGCACATGCACACATTTTTGTATGTATATATGTACTGACTAAATTATTTTTCAGGATGGTATGATGTGACGGTCCTTCCAGTAAACGAGTGCAAATGGATGTTTAAGGAGGGGGATGTTGGGGTCCTTTCAACCCCTAGGCCTGGATCATTCAGATCCAAAAGAAACAATTTCTCTGTCAATGGCGAGGGGGATGAGCATGAGATAACTGGACGTGTGGCTGGTACGGTTAGGCGATTTATGCCTATTGATACTCGTGACCCTCCTGGAGCAATCCTTCACTTCTATGTTGGCGATTCTTATGATCCCAGCAGGTTAAGTTTACCGTATTCAGCATTAGATTATTTTCCCTTGAATGGAATTTTTTCTATGTATTATCTATGTTGTGTCATACCTATGTACTAACTCTAATCGTGTTCTCCTAATGGACATTTTCAGTGAGGGCAATGAAGAACACATCTTAAGGAAAATCCAGCCTAGAGGCATCTGGTTTTTAACTGTCCTGGGCTCTCTTGCTACCACTCAACGGGAGTATATTGCTTTGCATGCATTTCGTCGCCTTAATTTGCAGGTACAGCTGGAATTTTTTTGTTTTTTAATATAACTGCAATTTTACTTGGGTTAAATAACGTCTAACTGATTCTCTCCTTTTCAGATGCAAACAGCAATACTTCAGCCTAGTCCTGAGCAGTTTCCTAATTATGATCAGCAGATCCCTGCTGTGCCGGAGTGCTTCACTCAGAAGTTTGCAGAACACTTAAACAGGACCTTTAACGCACCCCAACTGTCAGCAATACAGTGGGCTGCAATGCATACGGCTGCCGGTACAAGTAGTGGGACAACAAAGAGGCAGGAACCATGGCCCTTCACTCTCGTCCAAGGCCCTCCGGGTACAGGCAAGACACATACTGTATGGGGTATGTTGAATGTGATCCATCTGGTTCAGTATCAACATTATTACAACTCATTGCTCAAGAAACTGGCACCTGAAAGCTACAAGCAACCTAGTGAGGGCAGTTCTGATAATAATGCAACTGGATCAATTGATGAAGTTCTTCAGAGCATGGATCAGAGTCTTTTTCGTACTCTTCCAAAGCTCTGTCCAAAGCCTAGAATGTTAGTGTGTGCTCCTTCCAATGCAGCAACAGATGAGCTCCTGGCTCGTGTTCTTGATCGTGGTTTCATTGATGGGGAAATGAGGATATATAAACCTGATGTAGCCCGAGTTGGAGTAGACTCACAAACACGTGCAGCTCAGGCCGTCTCTGTTGAAAGGAGAACTGAGCAACTTCTTGCCATGGGTAAAGAGGAGGTGTATGCCTGGTTGCACAGATTGAGAAGTAGTGAAGCTCAATTCTCTCAGGAGATAGCTGAAATTCAAATGAAACTCAACAGTGTAGCTGCTGCTATTCGTTCTCAAGGATCTGTAGGTGTGGATCCTGATGTTTTGATGGCAAGGGACCAGAATCGTGATGCATTGCTCAAGCAACTTGCTCAAGCAGTTGAGAACAGGGACAAAGTGCTGGTTGAGATGTCTCGCATCCTCATTGTAGAAGTAAAGTTTCGTACTGGTAGTAATTTTAATTTGGAAGAGGCCCGCGCCAGTCTCGAGGCAAGTTATGCCAATGAAGCTGAGATTGTCTTCACTACTGTTTCAAGCAGTGGTAGAAAGTTATTCTCTCGCCTTTCTCATGGTTTTGATATGGTGGTCATTGATGAGGCAGCACAGGCCAGTGAGGTGGCAGTCCTTCCTCCCCTTTCTCTTGGTGCTGCTAGATGTGTTCTGGTTGGGGATCCACAGCAGCTTCCTGCCACTGTGATCAGCAAAGCAGCTGGGACTCTGCTATACAGCAGGAGCCTTTTTGAGAGATTTCAACAGGCTGGATGCCCAACAATGTTGTTGTCTGTTCAGTATAGGATGCATCCACAAATCCGTGATTTCCCTTCCAGGTACTTTTACCAGGGACGCCTAAGCGATAGTGAGAGTGTATTGAAGTTACTTGATGAGGTATATTACAGGGATCCATTGCTAAGACCTTACTTATTTTACGATATTACACATGGTCGGGAATCCCACCGAGGTGGTTCTGTCTCCTACCAAAATATACACGAAGCACAGTTTTGTCTTCGTATATATGAGCATTTACAGAAAACTCTGAAATCTATGGGTATGGGGAAGATTACCGTGGGCATAATTACACCTTACAAGTTGCAGTTAAAATGCCTTCAACGTGAGTTTGAGGAGGTTCTGAATTCAGAAGAAGGGAAGGATATTTATATCAATACCGTTGATGCTTTCCAAGGACAAGAACGTGATGTCATTATAATGTCGTGTGTTCGTGCTTCTAGTCATGGAGTTGGCTTTGTTGCAGATATTCGACGAATGAATGTTGCTCTAACTCGTGCTAGGAGAGCTCTATGGGTATGGGTTCATCTACTCTGTTCTTTTACATTTCTGTTTTTTGCTCTCTCCCTGTCCTGTCTGCTTGTCAACTTACAGGGACAGATTCTGATTGTTTTTGTGTCTTTTTATCTTAATAGGTAATGGGAAATGCTAATGCTTTAATTCAGTCTGAAGACTGGGCTGCATTGATTGATGATGCCAGAGCCAGAAATTGTTACATGGACATGGATTCTGTCCCCAAAGAGTTCTACATACCCAAAGGACCGACTCTAGCTCCCCTGCCAGGTAAGGCTCCTTTGAATTCAAGGGGGTTGAGGTCAGGTGGGTCGAGGCATAGATTGACAGACACAAACACAGAGCCCAGGTCAGTGGTGGCACCAGAAGATGATGAGAAGTTGCCAGCATCCCTAATCTCTAGGAATGGAAATTTCCGGCCTCTTAAGCCACCTGTGGAGAATTCACTGGAAGGTGTTGATCAGGTGGGTGACAGATCAAGAGAATCCTGGCAATACGGTGCACAGAAGAAGCAGCAGGGTTCCTCTGGACCAATGTGGAAGAGAGATCACTAATTGCTTGTCCTCTTTGTATTTTGATCTTTGCCAAACTCAAGCTCCACCTTGTGTTCCGTTTATAAAAAACGCGGAATACAGTGCTTGCCTGAGGGGGAGAAAAGCTCCGATGGCTGGAGATGTTGCTGAAACGAGTGAAAAAAGGACAGAATCAGGTCTCCACTGAACTACTTTTGTTTGATAATTGAAAGTTTCTTAGGAGATTAGCCATAGAGAGGATCGGAAATCTGCGGCAACCCCACCTTGCATGGGAAACCTTGCTGCAACATGTCTGGCCAGTCTGCCCCTCTCGCTATCTTTTTGCTAAGAGCCAGGTATCAGGCCTTATGTGGGGATGAGATGTCTCAGTAAACTTGCTGGCGTCGGATTTTAAGGTAAGAACGTTGCTTTCTTAAGTAGTTTTTGATAATTACAGCATGGTGATAGCAGAGTTTCTACAAGTGTCAAACAGAAAAAAAGTTATAAAGGCGCTCAGAAATCAGAAATGTGGGCATGAACGCAAATTTTATGCAGATTAGAAATTTAGAGTCATATAGTTTTTGTCAAAGGAGTGTTTGACTCTTGAATGGGCTCTGCTTGCTCAGGCTCTCTCAGTCTCTCTCAGTCTCTCTGGGCAAATACAAGTGGATGGTGGACACACTTCTCTGTGACTGCCCCTTCTCTTTAGTTGCACTGAAGCTTCTTAATATGTACGAAAGGAAGGGAATAAAAGAAAAAGAACGAATGAAAATACTTGTGTACTCGGTTGGAATGCTTTGCTCTTTCTCAAGGGGAAGAGAGGCATGTCCGCGACGGGGGATGCCTCAGCAAGGTGTTGGAGGGCATGGATTTGTATATAATGAATAATTTCCCTTTCATTTTGATTGTAACTTCATTCAGAGTAGGAATTCAATTCTTTGATTTAGATTAGTCGATGCATGTGCTTTTAGTTATATTCTATTTATATACATTACAATTGCCGACGAAAAGGGAAAGAGGCCTCTTATCCTTTTTTCCTCTTCATCTGCGACTCTTTTCGCTGTTGATTGTAACTCAGGCAGTTCTCTGCTTGTCTAGGGGAGAGACTCAAGACTATTTATCTCTCTGGTTGTGCAGTGAGGATCCATACACCTTTGCACCGAAAGGGAATTGAATCGGCCTCCGATTCTGGAATAATAGGCTTGGAATGCGACCGCTAAAAGCCATCTCCAATGTTGCTAAGTACAGGGAGCGCCGCCTGACTGGTATACAGAACTAAGTCTGGCTTGTTTCCTGGGGGATGTATCATGCTCTTAACCTAGAAATATTAGCAAACTTTAAATTAGCAAGTGATGTTGAAATGTCCTTTGGACTTCCCTATTCCAGGCGAAGGTGGGGGTGGGATCTTGTGATGGTGGGTTGTATGGACTCCAGGGAGTGTCCTTCCATGCCAAAAATTGGCAATAGTTTGAACGAAGATTTCAATGTATCCGGTTTCCCTCGCTCGAACCCACGTGGTATGTGAACTTCATCGGTTCATCTCACCTTGACAACAGATTACGTAGTCTTGCGTATCTTTTGAACGGATCGTCCCGTATGACAAATAGCTTATAATCTACGCGGCCTCTGGGCGTTGTTCATGTTTTTCTTTCTTAGAAGTCGTCACATGAGGACATACAGAACCGTCATACCCAGCGGCGAGACACAAATTGCTCATTTATATAATATTTATACTATTTTTTCTTTTTAACTTTTCCCTTCCGCTTGATGGAAATTTTTGGATCGAGGGGCCGTGGGCCACCATCGGCCCACTAAGTATGTGTTAAGTAACAATATATATTGTGGGAAATCATTTAAGTGAACCTACTTACATCTGCTAAAATGAATGATGGAGTCCCATCACTTTTGGTGATCCGGATTTAGCTGAGCGCATTTCTTACGCTTTACGTAGTCATTTCTCATCGGAGAGAGTCTACCGACACCAAAACACGAAGGGTTGCTCAAGAAGGGAGTAAGAGGGTGTTGCATCTTGCATGATTACAGGCTCAAATCCAGAAACAGTCTCTTTTTTCTTTTTCTTTTTCTTTTTCTTTTTTCTAATGGAGAAACAATTAGAACATTTGATAATTTGTCCACATTGATAGAAAAGTGTCAACGAGCGTATATTGCTATGCATGCATTCCGTCCCCTCAATTCACGTGTTATGCCTCGTATTACTGATTCTATCCTCTTCAGACGTAGATACCTGAGCCTAAAAAGAGGCCTCAAAATGTGAAGAAGAGGAAGAGCGACACAATGGCATTTACACAGCATTGGTGCTGCTCTACGACCTTTATAAGATCAAGAAGAAGCTTAAGAGGAGTAGTCTCAGCCACTTGTCTAGGCTCAGCAAAATTGTTCGAAAAGTCTTGAACCTTTTGTATTTTTATAAATTCAATATTAAACATTTCAATTTTTCCAATTGAGTTCTAAATCTTTTTACCTTTTGAGTTCACCTAGCCAGTTTTGATTAGAAATTATTGACCAGGATGCTAGTTGTCTTATGTGACAAGATTAGTTCTAACGTGAGCATTTTTAAAAATATCTTGAATTTTTTTTAATGATTTTTCTGAATTTTTTTCCCCAATTCTTTTTGCTGATGGTCGACAAATGGCTACCAGCTATAGGTGGTGCTCGGTGAGGTTGACTCCCTCCTAAGCCATGGCGACCTCACTAGGCAAGGGTCGACAAGGGCAAGGAAACGCCTGGTGTGGCCATGATGGCCTAAGTGAGGCTTGGCCTCGCCATGTCTGGCAAGGCTATCCCTTGCTAGCCAACCCCTGTGAGTGGCTGTTTGTCAACCACTAGAAAAAAAAAAGAATAAAGAAAAAAAGAAAGGAATAAAGGAATAAAATTAGAAAAAAGTATAAAATATTTAAAATATTGTTAAAATATTATTTAAAAATATTTATGGTAGCGCTAGTTATGCCATGTAGGATAAATGACTATAGAATTTGTCAAAGTTAGAAATGTAGGACCTCGTAATGAAAGTTGTTGATGAGATTAAATTTGACAGGTACCTAAATTTAAGGTGAAATTCTTCAATAAATATAAACTTATTGTCACCTTTTAATTGGACTTGATATGGTGAGAAGTCCATCTCATTTGACTAGATGATATGATAAGCATGTCCTCATTAAATGAAAAGGACAATCATTCATTTCTAATCATCTACTCATTCAGCAACCATAATGAATCTATGAGTATATGAAGGTGTTACAGTAACTCATCTCAACACATCACTATGCTAGGTCACAAAGCTGTCAAAACTCATTGCGAGAGAGAGGCTAAGAATATTTTAGGTGTTAGTAACCATGGAAGTAACAACATCCAAGAGATTGGGATGAATGATATTTGTGGTGGCTCTCATACTATGGTTGTCCATCAATGCCAACGTGGCCATATATCTAGGGAATGCACGTTAACGTGTGCAGCTTACTATTTCTTGGGACCCAAACTGTTTCAATGCAATCTTGAATGTCTCACTGGTTGCCGGGGAGATTCTTTTACATTTGCAACATCGAAGCATTGTGACATGGGCTGTTTTTTTGTCTACTTGCCTTCACTACCATCCAGATAATAATCTTTGCATCCCCATCGAAAATATAATGTAACATATTTTAGATCTGTCGTGGTTGCCAATCACAATTGTTTTGCAACCGAGAAGGAATTCCTGGTCAGGTCAAAAACAACGTGGCAACAGCATGAGTCAGCATGAGTCGGCATGAGTCAGTGTCGTGACGGTGATCTAGTCTGGTTGGTGCAGCGGTAGCACAAACAACCAATGCAGAGGGAGTGATTTGCTCCTAGTTGAAACGGTGTGAAGGATGTTGGGGTTTCACTCTGATACCATGTTGAAAACCATCGCTCATTTTTTCTATATAAATTGTGTTTACACAGCCATATATATATACAAATACTACTAGGGTAACAATCGCCTTTTAGGCTAAATATTAACTTTCTATACATATCACTCCTACAAATCAACTCATGCCAACACATTTATTTATTATCTAATTGACCATGAGTGAAGTACATCTATACAAAATTTCAATTGTGAGAAAAGGAGCCTACGCTCTATTATCCAAATTTAGATCATGGTATGTAAATATAAAAGAAAAGGTAACCTTTAGAATAAAACCATGTTGGTTTGGTCACAAATGTGTCTTCACACTATCAAAGTTTTACTATGTATGAAAGAGTTATTAGAAATTTTGCGGAAAACCATGATCTTGATAATTGGGATCAAATGTGAATACATGTAAATTTTGTACTGACCTCCAGCCATTGATGGCATCAAGAATAGATATGCATGAGCTTAAACAATCATGAATAAGCACTTCTAGTCAATTACCCTCTCGACATTGATGGTGTGCCCTCCAATTATCAGATAATTAGAATAATAAGAATAATGAGAAGGTTTGACTTAGATGTCCCATTTATATACCCTTACAAATCCTAATAGATATGGACAATCTCTATAGTTATTGGCTAATAGATTTGGATAATAAATCCTCAATGAAATCTAATTTAGACAATTTTAAACAGAATTTGGGATCATATTATATAAAATTATAACATTTTCCCACTTGGTCCCAATTTTCATTGAATGAAATTGTGAACCAAATCTACAAAACTTCATGCTGAAAATAAAACACACAAATCATGTTGATAAGTCCTCTTAGAATGAGTATTATCTTTCATGTATCACAATATGTCTCACCACCTCATATGTGATACTATAACATAGTGAATAAACCTTATGTTTATTCTAGGCTCAGAATAATTGAATGTATACAACTGTATTGAGAAAAATATCACAAACAAATAAAAGTTTCACAAATTTTTTCACGTAAAGAAAAATTTAAATGATTGGACCAATGCTCATTTTGATTACATTATCATTATAACTCATTGGTGGCATTCCTTTAGTTAAATGATTAGCTATCATCAATTTAGTGTGTTGACACCTAAATTTGACGATCCAATTAATTGTTTGTTGCATAAAAAATTGGGAATAAATTTTAGCCCATAAATAAAAATATTAAATTAAATTGCATTGCATATAAAAATAATTGCATTTGCATTGGATTGACAACAAACGGACTTAATTGATTAGCCTTGAATTTTATTGAGCCCACGAATTTGGCCAAGTCCATGGATGAGAATCACGTTATGCCTTTCACATCATGGCTAAAGCTCGTATGATATGAAGAGGATATTGCATTATCAAGAGAATATTGCAATGACTTCAGAAAGGAAAAGATTTGACATGAGGTAATATTCAGTCAAGCAAAAGGGAAGGAGGAGATATATTTGTCCAAATAAAAATAAGCTTTCTCACATATAAAAGTGGACTTGATATATTAAGGGAGATATTCTTCGTCAAAAAGAGATCATTCATGAAGATTCGTAGCAGCACGAAAACGTGGAAGATCAAGAACAAAAGATTATTTCTCTGTGGTGTAAAGACAGAACATGAAAGAAAGAGAAGTGGAGAAATCGGAGGATCTTCCCGAATATTCACACTTCTATTTTGAGGTTTAGGAATAGACATTATAGAAGGAGACAAAGAAGACGTCTTGACGGAAGAAGGCTTTTTTTTTTTTTTTTTTTTTTTTTTTTTGGGGGGGGGGGGGGGGGGTGTTGCATTTCTTAGAGGAAGGGCAAGTGAGAGAGAGAACGTGAGATAGAAAGGAGGCCTTCTTCTTCGGTGGGTCTTTAAACGCCATTGCCGACGCCCGCAACTCGCTGCTGCCCCCCTTCTTCCGGTGAAATCCGCCCCTCAACGCCCACTTCTGTTCAGCCACCAACGACACTTCTTGCTCACGTCACTCTTGCCGCCGTCCACACCATCGTCCCTGCTGCACCACGATTGCAAGGCCCGCCGCCACTCCCGGGTCCACGACGAGACGCGTCCTTCTTGCTGCTCCACGATGGGCCCAACCACTGGCGGCGTTACTACTGCTCGCTGTCCCCAGGCAAGTCCGCCAGTCCTCCCTCCTGAGTTGCCGCGCCTGAGGTGCCTCCACAAAGCCGCGAAAAGCCTGACCGCGAGCCGCTGTTGCGTCCCTACCGTCAGCAACGGTCGTGCTGTGGACCCAACAAATGCCAACTAGCCGATATAACAATTCCAACGATCGCTCGCATGGGCACCAGGGGCTACAATTGACGCCAGAAAGACTAAACTGAAGAGCACCCTGTGGAAGGAAGCAGACAAAAGTTGACTTTTGTTGTTGTCAGTTTCCAGTATCGATCCAAGAAGGCCACACCAAGAATTACCAGCGTCCAAAGCCCACGAAGCCGCCGGTGATTGCCTTCCCACAACGAGACAGTCCCACCTTGGCCGTGTATACCGTCCGAACCCCCTGACGCCAACCGTGGTTCCCGCTCTTGTCTAAATCGAGTCGATTCCGCGAGCTTTCTATTCTTGCAGGTTCATTGGTTGTGAGCATGCTGCCGCTAAGCCTATCTCGATGCAAGCCACCGTTTGTGAATTCTTAGCGCTGGTCCCGTTTTGGAAGCAAATAATTCGAACAAGGTAATTTTCTTGAACCAAATTTCAACTCAATATTATAGCCTAAATTGGAATATTTGATGCTACTAGTGATTTCATTGAGACTTTAGGCATTATCCAATAGAATATTATTGGCAAAAAATCATTATAATTACCAATTTGATCCTTAAGATTTTGGATAATTTTTTTTTTTTTGATATTTTTTGCGCGTTGATGATGTTTTAACTTTAAAATTATTATAGTTATTAATTTAATCCGTGAGACTTCGGATAAAATTTTCAATTATTTTGATTTTTCTCACATGTTGTGATGTTCAAGGTTAGAATAATTGTTAATTTAATCCATGAGACAATATATTGTTTTTTCAATTATTTTAACCCTTTATGTGAATTCTCGAAGAATATCTTGAGTAGGTTGAATATAATACCTATATTTAATAATTGCATGTTTTGAAAAATACCCAAAAAAAAAGATCAAATTGTCTAGGCTAGTTTCCTTAATTAGGATTGCACTTTTTTTTGGATTAGATTGCATGTTAGAATATATAAGATTTCTAGTTAATATTGCCTAGCTTGAATAGGATTGCATGTTTAGATAGTTCTAGAATATATCATAATTGATTCTAAATAGCATTTTCTTTTATAGATAGGGTCCTAAATGATGCTTGCATGTTTAGATAATGTTGCATCTTTAAAAAAAGTTTTTTGAGATATGATAGGGTTTAGGTCTAATTAATCCCTAAACTAGATTAGATAACTATTTATTTTAGATAGTTTAATTAGGGTTTTTTATTATTTCGAATTTTAATATAAAAAGACAAAAATAGCTTGTGCATGTCATATAGGCTTTAAATTCAAGATAAGAGAACCCAAAAGAAAAAAGAAATAATTGCTTGCTTTGGTGTGTTTAATTCCTTTGGTGCAATTTATTTGATTCATTAATTGTTTAATAATGGTTGCGTGAACATATTTTTGAAAATAAAAGAAAATAGGTACTGAAAGGGCATTATAGTAATCTAGTGTAATCAAGTCTCCGTTCCCACAATCTTTGATTCATAGGAATAAAAAAATTATCCTATTACTTATGTGTTTACTTGACCTACTATAAACTGATTAATGGCGATTCTTAGATAAAATTCATTTGTATGCTAAAAAATTAAACCTAACTTGTGAATTGATATGGGCTTGGGAGAGTCCGAGTTAAGTTTAAGTTTAGTAATTCATTAGCCAAATCCTAAATGGTTCACCCGATGATAGGTTGTGACATAGTGCTTACATGTTCTATGACGACTTTTTTCTTTTTAACACGTTCTTTGATGGTGAAGTATTTGATGTCTCGATGTGTTTGCTTCAACTACTACTTTTATGGTTCTTAGCCATGAAAACTGCAATTGAATTGTCGCAAAATATTATCAATGGCCAAGCGATGGAATCTACAACTCTAAGCCTTAATATGAAACTTTTCAATTGGCAAAAGAATGCTTCAAGTTTCATAACTTACGAAAGTGACATTTAAGTGTCAAAATCGGAGAAAAATTAATCACTTAAGTGCCACTCCGACCAAAATTCGACAAAACTGCTGACGTGTCAATTTTCTGGCAAAACGTGTGTAAAACGACATCATTTTGCACGCGTGACGTGACTGAGATAATGAAAAAAAAAACGACGTCGTTTTGGTGCTTGACGTGATAAAAAATTATATAAAAATTAATCAAATTAAATTTATTTAAAACATTTAAAAATAAAAATAAAAATATTTAAAATATTTAAAAAATATATAAAATATTTAAAAAATATATAAAATTTTTAAAAATATAAAATTTAATTAAATTAAGTTTAAAACTAAATTTATTAAAACATTTAAAAATAAAAATAAAAATATTTAAAATATTTAATTTTAAAAAAATTAAAATTTTTATAAAAAGATATAAAATTAATTAAAGTAAATTAAATTAAATTAATTTAAAACATTTAAAAATAAATTTTTTAATGGGGAGGCGCCGCTGCCTCCCCACTGCCTCCCTTTTTTCTAATATTAAAAAAATTTATTTTTAAAATTTTAAAATAAATTTAATTTTAAAATAAATTTCATTAATTTTATATCACTTTTTAAAAAAATTAAAAATTAAAATTTTTTTTAATTTTTAAATTATTTGTAATAATTTTATTTTAATTTTTAAATGTTTTAAAAAATTTAGTTTTAAACTAAATTTAATTAATTTTTATATTAAATTTTTTACTACGTCAGTACCAAAACAACATCGTTTTCCACTCGCTTTGCCGGAAAATTGACCGGAGTGGCACTTAAGTGATTAATTTATCTCCGATTTTAGCACTTAAGTGTTACTTTCGTAAGTTATGGCACTTAAGTATTAGTTTGTGCCAAGTTATAGCACTTTAGGGGTTCGCGCATCCTTTTCAATTACACACCATGTGAGGTGGTATCAAAACATAAAACAAACTCTACCTCCATAGTGAAAGTGGCAACGAAAGTTTGTTTTGCACTCCTCTAAGACAAAGTTCCGCTAGCAAACATAAAAATGTTTCCCGATGTAGATTTACGGGAATTAATGCAGCCAATGAAGTCTGAATTCAAGTAACCAACTACATAGGCATGTGTCCATTTGTATCTTGAATGTACCTTATCACATTCTTTGCAATTCTCTAGTGGTTCATACCTAGATTACTCTAATATCTTCCCAATATTCCCATAGCAAAGGTAATGCCAAGTCGGATGCAAACCTGAGTATACATCAAGCTTATGACAGGAGAAGCATAAGGAATGTTCTTCATTTGTTCCATTTAAAAATCGTTCTTGGGGTATTGGTTCATATTAGACCTATCACCATTCACAATAGGTGCTATACTTGATGAACAATATTTCATTTGGAATCTCTCTAAGACTTTATTAATATAGGTTTCTCGAAATAATTCTAATATACCTCAAAATTTATCCCTATGGATTTTTATGCAAGTGACATAAGATGCATCATCCATATTCTTCATGTCAAAACTCTTAGAGATGAATTGTTTCACCTAATGTAGCACCTCTTGTCATTGGTTACAAGTAAAATATCATTCACATATAGGATAAGAAAGCAAATCTTACTCATACTGACATTTTGGTATATATATTGATTCATGATATTTTCTATAAAATCAAATGAAGAGATAATCTTGTGGAACCTCGAATATCATTGGTAGGATGTTTGTTTCAAGCCATATAGAGACTTTTAATCTTGCACATCAAATGCTCAACATCACTAAAGAAGAATCCTTATGGTTTCATGTAAACCACTTTATTTAGTTTTCCATTGGAGAACGCCGTTTTCATATCCATTTAATATAACTCCATGTTAATATGAGCAACCAATGTCAAGATAATATGAAGAGAATTTTTCTTAGATACAAGAGAAAATGTCTCTATTTAATCGATCATCTCCTTTTGAGTGAATCCATTGACAATGAGTTTGGCTTTATATCTTTCAATGTTGCCTAATGACTCTTTCTTATTTTTGTAGACATATTTACAATCAATAGCATTTGCATTATTAGGAAAATCAACTAAACCCTAAATCTCGTTAGATGCCATAGAACTCATCTCTTCTTTCATGGCATTGTATCACAAATTGAATTTATCACAATTCATAGTTTGTAAAAACATTTTAGGATCATTTTAGCTCCAACTTTATAATCAAATTTTTGTGTATACACAATGTAGTCACTAAAGATCGCTAATTTCTTCATCCTAGTAAATATTTTTAATGTTGCATCAACATTCTCTTGAGAAGTCTGTCGTCTTACTAGATGCTCAACAATTTCTAGTAATTGTTGAATAGCTAGATCTATTGGATCAATATTAGTAGCTTGTGGATCTTCAATGATTGGTTGTTCAACAACTAGTTGAATTGAAGGGGCATTGTAAACAACAACCAATCCAATACCTGAAATAGAAGGTTGATTATCCGAATGATTGTATTAAGAAACAAGGTCCTTGAATTGATCTCTCCCACTAATTAGGTCATTCTCAAGAAACTTAGCATATTTCGATCCACAAACCTAGTGGTATGGCATGGACAATAAAAACCTGAATCCCTTGGACTTTTCGGATATTCAATGAAATACCCACTTATAGTCCTTAGGTCTAACTTCTTTTATTGTCGATTATAGATTCTTACTTTAGACGAGCATCCCCAAATGCATACATGTCGTAAACTCGGTTTCCTATATTTGAATAACTCAAAAGGCATCTTAGAAACAACCTTTGTTGGAACTTGGTTTAATATGTACACTTTTGTTTTAAAACCCTTAGTCTACAAAGACCTAGGAAGTTTAGAGTTGCTAAGCATACTATGCACCATGTCCAATAAAGTTTGGTTTTTTCTTTCTACTACACCATTCTAGTATGGGAACCAAATCGTACTAGTCCGGGAACCAAGTATAGTATATTGGACAATAATCCCATGTTCTTCAAAAACCTTCACAAAGGGACCAAGTGCTTGTCCATATTCAGTGTATCTACCATAGTATTCTTTACCTCTATCTAATCTTATAATCTTAATTTGTTTACCGCATTGTTTCTCTACTTTCATTTTATACACCTTAGAGACGTCCATCACTTCATGCTTATGAATTGTGAATAATTATCAACAAAAGAGATGAAGTATCTTTGAACATTTGAGTCCATATCTAGAGATGTATAATTTTTAATATTTCCGTATTCCTCTTGGCACTTTTTTTGACTTGTTGGTTTGCTTTCCCTTTATGTACTCCGCACAAGTGTCATACAGTCCACACAAGTGTCATATTAAGTAAAATCTAAAGTATCAAGTAGTCCATTAATTACTGATTGCTTAATTCTATCTATGAAGATATGTCCCAATCTTCGATGCCACAAAATAGAAGAATCATCATTCACAATACGTCGCTTTATGCTAGCATTATCATGAACATGCATGCTATTATAAATAACATTATCTTGTAAATTAATTTGAAAGAGATTATCAAACAAAGTAACACTCCCAACAATTTCAAATTTATATGATAAACTGAATGTTAAACCTGAAAGTCAAAGAAATATCCCAATGGTACCATTCTCAAAACTAAAATTAGATTCCTAGAGAAACTAGAAAAATAAAAGGTTCTTTCTAAATTCAAAACAAAATTATTATTAAGAACTAATCTACATGTCCCAATAACTTTTCCATGTGAATGCATCTTGTTTTTCGAGTAGATGCTTTATTCACTTCCCGTTGGTTTCTGTCACGCCCGGAACTCCGAGCACACGAACATTCCTCGGCGGTTGACTAAAATTGCGACGTTCCCAGGACACGTTGCCGACCCTTTCTTTTTGAACACATAAAAAGTGAAATTTAAACATATACTCGAACAACAACAAACATGTGATAGAAAAGTAGGACAACCAATTTTCACAAAACATGCTTTATAAACAAACCGGGTTAACCTACAGGTCTATACACACCAGTTTGTCTCCTAAAAAGAAACTACTAAGCCACCTAGGCTTTGGACCCTTTTGCCTCGGGCTTAAGGTTCTCCACACTAGGGACTTGAAAATATTTAAACCACAACGGGATGAGAATAAATTTTAGTGATTCAACACCCTAAACCCCGATTAGAATGAGAATTTACCTAGAGGCAGCCTAAACATGCGCTATATAGGACTTGCCTCGCCTCAGCAGCTCATTGCACATTAGTACATCTCATATATCATATGTATGCAATAAATGCATTCAATAACTGTAACACCTCATAATATTCATCAATTATTCACAGGGGTTCCAATTATAAGGTCAAACCGTTATGACACGTCCCATTTCGTGCCATACAATTTTATCCCATAATTAGTCACAACTATCTCAATCACTCACACGTGTCTCAGTTATTACAACCTATCGGTTAGGTCCAACTCAATAGTTGGCAGTCATCCGATATAACCGGGCATCGTCTCACCCCATCGAGCACAGCCTCGTTCCGCATAAACGCATCAAAACGGCATTCCATAAGGAGCATCAGTCCGGCCTCTACCACGATTAGGCGTCCGTTGTCAAGGGCATATGAACTTAATCAGGCATCGTCCTGCGTAAATGCATCAGGACGGGTTCACTACCCCGTGTAAATGCATAAGGGTATTAGGTGATTACACGCACATCCATGCTCGGCCAAGAATATCGTACTTTGCACTCAAATACTTCCATTTCAAATAATGGACTTGGCGTATTTTTTTCATATTAAAAATTCCCGATGAAATAATTGTACGTGGTCACATAGTCAAATCAATCCATAAAACACGATACTCTCCCATTTAAAAATCCCACGATTTTATATAGTATATAAAATATTTTTGGCGTAAAAACCCAACACCCAATATTTTTCCAATTAAATACCCAAAAATCACTTTTTGCAATACTAGTCCAAATTGACAATCAAGCACTCAATTGCACAAATCAACGCATCCACAATGATCAGCTTAAAACTCTGATAACTAGCTATCCCAGCCCAATTTACGCTAATTAAAATTTATTAAATAAATTGCAAAATATTTAAATTAATGCACTTAATTAATTTAATTAAGCTAACCGGACTAACCTAATTGAGCTAACTAAGTTATTCTAATTAATCTAACTACATAACGTAACTAACCCCTAACTAATTAATCTAACCACCTAGTTCATCTAACTAAACTAACCAACTAAATAGTTACACTAACTAAATCATCATAATCCTAATTAACCTTAAACTAATCACCCTAAGTGTAATTAACTTCCAAATCAGAGATTAGGATGTTAACTCACCTGATTAGCAAGAAAACGAATCCTAAGTGACGGTGGCGTGACGGCGATGAAATCTCGTGCCTACGGCAATTCCAAAGGAGGCTCGAATGAGGTTGAAATCAGCTCAACATGGCTTAGCCAAAAGCTGAGATCCGGTTTTGGAAGGGCTAGATTGAGGGCTAGTGCAATGAGGCTGTGGCAGCTAAATGGCTTGGGCTGGCTGTTGTTGCAAGCAGGGATGGACGACGGCTGTTGGACGCCGGGTTGGAGCTACTCGATAGTCGCAGCTAGTGGCTAGGGACGGTGAGAGGCAGAATGTCGGGGTTGGTGAGACGTGAGGCGGACAGCTGGAGCGGGCGGAGTTGAGGCAGTTGCTCGGTGCCGGACTGAAGACGAGCGTGCAGTTGGTTCGGTGGGGGCTGGCTGTTTTGGCTTTGTTTAAAGTTGTAGCAAGGAATGGGATTGAAGAAGATGAAGTGAGGAAGAAGAAGAAAGGAAGAATAAGAAGCAGGAGATGTATTGCAAGGGGGAGGGGCTGGTTGATCAACTAAGGAGGGAAGGAAGGGCGGACAAGAGGATTTTGAAGTCAAGCATGCAGCCAATAAGCTTCCAAGGCAAATATCTTTCACTTGAGTGCTATGCCAAGAAAGTCTTCTACCCCCTTAAAGTCAAGGCATCAACCAATGGTGATTTTCCCCTCTAAAGCTTCAGAAACAAGCCAATTTGAAGGCCAAAAATAGTAGCCCAATAGTCCATACGAATTTCCCTTAATTTTCCTCCCAATTTCTCACAAATTAATTCAATTTGGTGGGCAATTTATCCCCTTGAAGTTGCCATACGAATTTCCACCATTTTCTCTACAAATCCATCCATTTTGAAGGCCAAAAATCCACATAAAAGTGGCCATCCGAATTTCCACAAATTCTTATCAAAGGTGGCCCAAAAATCCCTCTAACTCAGCCCATCCGAATTTCTTCCATTTGAATTTGCCGAATTTGATTTTTCCGCAAAATTCCCGGCTCGACGGAATTTCTTCAAAAAATGAGACGAGGTCTGAAAAATAAATTGTGACACGCTTGAATGTTCGATTCCCGAAACCGAATTCAATTTTGTGGTTAAAATCAACCGAATGCGATTTTAGTACAATCCAACCTACCTGGTAGCTTTTAGAGATTTTATTGCGAGTGTATCCCTTAACAACTTCACCCAATATTGTCATCTCATCAATTCTTTTTCAAGTAGCTCTTTTTGTCCCATGGTGTTGCCAGACCACTTTCACCAAAGAGATCATCTTAGTACGTAGCACTTACTCCTTTCGATCCATGATCTGAACTGGCTTTTCCACATATGACACTCTATTGTTCATGTCAGCATGTGGGTCGGGTCAAGTTCATACTTTCTCAACATTGACATGTGGGAGACATCATACACCTGAGCTAGTCTTGGCGGCAATGCAAGACAATACGCCAAAGTCCTTATTCGCTCCAGAATCTCAAAGGGACTAACGTACCTCGAGTTTAACTTCCCTTTCTTGTCAAAGCGCTAAGTATCCCTCATTAGTGACACTTTAAGGAAGACGTGTTTACCAACTTGGAATTCCAATGATCTTCGCCTCTTATATGCGTAGCTGTTCTGGCGATTCTGAGCGGTCTTAAGTCTTTCTCGAATGACTTTAACAGCGTCCACTGATTGTTGAACTAACTCAGGGCCGGTAATTTTCCGCTCTCCGACTTCATCCCAACAAATTGGAGTTCTGCACGCTTTGCCATACAACGCTTCAAACGGTGCCATCTGTATGCTCTACTAATAACTATTGTTGTAGGCGAGCTTAACTAGATGAAGTTGTTTCTCTCAACTTACCTTGAAGTCTAGTACACAAGCTCACAGCATATCCTCGAGTTCGAATTGTCCTCTTAGACTAGCCATCCGTCCGTGGATGATAGGCCGTACTGTATTGTAGCTTCGTTCCCAAGGCAGTCTGTAAACTTTTCCAGAAAGTGGCAGTGAACTTCAGATCTCATTCAAATGTAATTGTCACTAGTACTCCATGCAGACGGACTATTTGGCGCACGTACAATTCAGCATATCTGTCCAATGCAAAGTCCCTTCGTACAGCAATGAAGTGAGCAGATTTCGTCCATCTGTCGATTATAACCCATATCGAATCATTACCTCGCTAACTCCTTGGTAATCCCATCACAAAGTCCATTGTGATATGTTCCATTTCCACTCGGGAACCTCTCAAGAGGTTGCAAAAGTCCTCCCAGCTTGCAATGCTGGGCTTTCACTTGCTGACACTTCAAACATTTAGCGACATGTGTAGCAATATCCACCTCCATACCGGTCCACCAATAGTGTTGACGCAGGTTTTGATACATTTTTGTATTGCTTGGATGAATGATGTAACTGCTACAATACGCTTCTGACAATATCTCCTCCTTAAGCTCTGCATCATCAAGTACACACAATCTTCCACGAAACTTTAGTATCCCATCTTCAAAAATCTAGAAGTCAGCCTTCTTCTTTTCTGCATCTTCTTATAGAATCTTCTGGATCTCAGGATCTGTCAACTGCAACGTCTTGATTCTGATATGCACTTTTGGTTTAATTCTGAGGGTGACCATAAGACCTGAAAGGTGGTCTACCTCAAATTTGAAAATTGATTCTCGAGCTCCTTCGAGTAGGATCCACTCCTTAATCGCCATTTGCGCAATCGATAACTTCCAACTCAATGCATCCGCAACCTTGTTAGCCTTTCCGCGATGATACATGATGTTGCAGTCGTAGTCCTTGAGAAGTTCCAACCAACGACGTTGTCTCATGTTCAACTCCTGAGAGAATAAGTACTTTAAACTCTGATAGTCGGTAAAGATCTGGAACCTTTCTCCACGCAAGTACTGTCTCCAAATCTTTAGGGCGAAGATAATTGCTGCGAGTTCCAAGTCATGCGTCGGCTAATTCAACTCATGAGATCTCAACTAACGAGACGCGTATGCAACAACTCTACCATGCTGCATTAAAACGCAACACAGTCCTTGAAATGACGCATCACTATAGACTCATATCCTCCAGGACCAGACAGAGTTGTCAACACGGGTGCGGTAGTTAGCTTTTGCTTAGGCTCTTGGAAACTACACTTGCACTTATCTGTCCATTCAAACTTCTTTTCATTCTTTAGCAACTGAGTTAGAGGCATAACTATTGCAGAAAATCCTTCCACGAATCATTTGTAATAACCTGCTAATCCCAAGAAACTTTTGATCTCTGTCACTATCATCGGTCTTGACCAGTTGATCACTGCTTCAATCTTGGTTGGGTCCATGGAAATCCTTTAACCAGAAATCGCGTGACCTAAGAAAGCTACACGAGTCAACCAAAACTTGCACTTACTGAACTTGGCGTACAATCCATGATCTCGTAGAATTTGAAGCACTGTCTTTAAATGTCTTTTGTGTTCCTTTGAACTTCTCGAGTACACCAATACGTCGTCGATAAACACTATCACTAACTGATCTAGATACTCCTTGAACACTCAATTCATCAGATCCATGAACGCGGCTAGGGCGTTGGTTAAACCAAACAGCATTACGATGAACTCATAATAATCGTAATGTGTAGTAATGTGTACGAAACGCCGTCTTTGGTATATCTTCCTTCTTGATCGTCAGTTGATGGTATCTTGTCCTCAGGTCGATCTTAGAAAATATTGACGCTCCCTGTAACTGGTCAAATAGGTCGTCAATCCTCGGTAGCGGGTACTTGTTCTTAATCGTCACTTGGTTGAGTTGCCGATAGTCGATGCAAAGACGCAACAAACCGTCTTTCTTCCTCATGAACAGAACTGGTGCTCCCCAAGGTGATGCACTGGGACGTATAAATCCTTTGTCTAACAACCCTTGCATCTGCACCTTCAGTTCCTTCAATTCTGACAACTTATACAGTAAAGAGCCTTAGAGATTGGTTTTGTCCCGGGGGCCAACTCAATTACGAACTCGATCTCCCTTTCTAGGGGTAGATCATGTAATTCTTGAGGAAACACTTCCGAAAACTCTTGTACCACAGTAATGTCCAACTTTGGATCCTCAACTGTCGTATCCATGACAGTTGCCAAATAACCTTGGCAACCTACCTCTAATAAACAAGTTGCCTCAAGCGATGAAATTAAAGTAATCAAGGGTTCTCCCTAACTTCCAATAAACTCGAAACTTTCACCCGCTAACGGGTTAAACTGAATCGATTTACAATAATAGTCTATTGTAGCTCGTTGCTTGGTGAGCTAATCCATGCCAACGGTCACATCAAAATCATACATGGCTAGCACAATCAGATCTATCCTTTCCTCTCACTCACCAACAACTAACTTACAACTAGGACAACCTATTATAGACAATACCTTATCCTCTAACGGGGTGGATATACTAATGACTGCACCTAATGGTTCTGGACTCAATCCTACCAACTTAATGTACTGCTCAACAAGAAATGAATGCGTACTTTCATGGTCAAATAAAGCATAAGCAACATGGTTGTTCGGTGAGACCGTACCTGTGACCATGACTGATGTGTCCTTTGCTTGCCGTCGGGTGACATGATACATCCATCCTTGTGTTGGAGGTTTATTTATCGTACCCTGCGGTGTGTTCTATGGCGCACTTCCTCTATGCGGTGGTAGTAGCAGCTGTGGTGCCATCGACTTGTGTGGACAGTTTCTTATCTGATGGTCGAACAGGCCACACCTAAAACAAGCTCCCGTCCTGGTATAACACGAAGCCGATCTATGTCTTCTCCCATAGGAACGACATGCGCCGTTCTAGTTGGGTGCTGACTTCCCAACCCCACCCTTTTTGTTGGGCAGAATGGGATACCTTCCACCGGACATCGGCTTCTTCCCAAACAAATTGCCATCCCAGTTAGACCCAAACCGTGACCCAAATGCAGCGGCTTGTTCATTCAAATTTCTCTCGACCAGCTGTGCCCTTTCATACATATCATTGTAATCCTTTAGATTAAACGACACAAGTAGGTCCTTAATCTCTGGTTTGAGGCCATCCTTAAACCTCCTTACTCTGTCCACTGGATATTCTATTAGTCTAGGGGCATACTGGGACAACTCTGCGAACTTTGCTTCGTACTGATCCACAGACATTAGACCTTGACGAAGGCATTGAAATTCTGCCATCTTCTATTCTCAGGCTCAATCAGAAAAATACTTTCCATTGAAGGCTTCAACGAAGGCATTCCATACTGGAACCATGCCTTTAGGGAATACTCTTTCTTTGGTGGCTCTCCACCAGGTGCTTGCATTTCCCTCCAACTAGTAAACTGCAAGGACTACCTTATCTTCCTTTGAGCATCTCAGCAGTGCGAAGACCTTCTCTAATTCTTGGATCTGGAGGGTTGTAGCCTTGGCATCGCCTGCCGCAGTGAACTTCGGCGGTTTTAGCTTCAGGAACTGCTCTATCAGCTTGTGCATCAGTCTCTCCTTGATCACAATCCTAGGCTAGGCTTCAGTAGGTGTGGCAGCGGCATTGGAGGCAGTAGTGTCGACGGCGGCAGCAGCAGCTTGATTTTAGGCCTGATGCCCTACCAGATTTGTGGCATCCCAAAATTCAAGTCACCCTCTAGAGAAATTAAAGCCTATAATTAGGTAATGAAATTACCTATGGTCTATGTGTTAGCCATTAGTTTTCTTAAGGCTATGTGTTATTATGCTTGTGTTTATGAATTTTGAAATTAGGATTATAGGATAAATTAATAATCTATGCTTGGCTATGCACCTCATAAATTAAATTCCTATATGTAAAATATCACAAGACTTTGGCCATGTAGAATTTGGTAATTTAATTCTTAAAATAAAGGATAAGAAAAGGGGATAAAATTGATTTTACTAGGTTGGGCCTTAGGCCCATTGGCCAAAGCCTTGATGGGCCAAGCAAGTCGGCCCAATTAGGCCCACGAAAGGGGGCTGTCGACCAGCCCAAGAGGCCCAAGAGTGGCCGGCCCAAGCCCAAGCCCAAAGCCCACCTTGCATGTGTTGTGACAAGTGGCAAGAGGGGTGGCATGCATTGGGCATTGGGGAGGCAAGCTAATGATGAGGTTTAAGGGGGAATAAAAGGGAAGGAAAAGAGAGAGAATGGCTGGTTAGCCATTCGGCCAAGAGAGAAAGGGAGAGAGAGAGAGAACCGTGAGAGAGAGAGAGGAAGAGGGTGCGGCCGAGAGAGGGAGGCCGAGAGAGGAAGGAGCCGTCGCCGTCCATCCGCCGTGTTCGTCTGCCGTGTGCCGTCGTTTTCTTCGGTCTAGAGGCAAGTGGGAGTCCTCTAGCTTCTCTTGCATGCTTGTGTGTTGTTTGCATGTTGAATTTTTGGGTGTTAGATGAGAAAAACCGAAGCATGGATGAGTTGTGTGTGGATGGTGTGGCTGTTTGTGTTCGGACCGTGTGAGTCAGAAACTTGTTTGAGCTTGAATGTGTGTTTAGAGTCCGATTTTGGCTTTGATTTATTCATGAAAGTTGTAGCTAACATCTTGAACTACAACATACTGAAATTTTGTGAAAAATGATGGATATTTGTGGGGTTAAAGTCTTATTCTACGGAGACCTCAGATCTGGAGACTTTTTACTGACCTCTTGCTAGATTCGTGGTTGCAAGTTGGTTTTTGTTGAGAATATCACTTCGGTTTCTTCATGAAAGTTGTAGGAGACATCTTAAACTACAACATACTAAAATTTCAAGTGAAACGAACAAGTATAGCCTATTCCAAAGGCATTCGATCAATCCGTGCCATCATTTTGGACATCCCAGCACCCTGGAAGCCCGCCAAAAAAATCGACTAGATCTTGAAGACGATGATTCTGGTGATGTATTCCGAGACGCCCGAGACTTCATGGACATAGATGATGACTATAATCCTGTTATTTGACTTAGATCTCTTCATGAAACTTGTAGAGGACACCGTTATGTATAACATATCTAAATTCCAGAGGAAACGAAAGAGAATAGGTAGGTTAAATCTCAATATTTCGGTGATATGTGCACTGGACGATGCGGTAATGGATTCAGAATCTTCGTGAGGTTGTATAAAATAATCTAAAAATAATCTAGCTTGGAGTTCTTCATGAAAGTTGTGCAAAAATGTCTTGGCTATCACTCTGTAAAATTTCGTAATTTTTGAATACCGTATGGATATTTTAATCGAATTGTTTCCGAAACTGTGCATTCTGGTTTTATCCGAATATTATGTGCTGTTTTGTGGAAATTGTGAAATTGTGTGAAATTCAATGTGGCCATGAATTTTGCATGAAATTGTCATCCTATTGGTTTGTTGAATGATTGCTTGAATTTTTATAATTTTGGGAATTTATAGATATTGAATTTAATATTTATTTATTATAAATAAATAAATAAAAATAATAAAATAAAATGGATTATTTTATTGGCCATAAATTCCATTGAACTTATAAATAAATAATTATGCATTGTTGCATGTATGATGAGATATTGGTGTATGTTTGACATTGAATTGTGATGCATGTGTGCCAAGTATGACTTGTTTGATGTCACGCCATATGCCATGTTAAATTGAGATCAAAATAATGGTAAATGTGGATAATGATAAGTGAGGAAGTGGTTGTGGTGGATGATGATGCTCGGTGGCCTAGTGGCGTAATTCCAGAGATTCCCCGAGAGTGTCGGGATGCCCGGTGGTATACGGTACGTAATTCCAGGGGAGGCCTGGTGGTATGTCGGTACAATAATTCCGGAAGCCTTGTCGGAGGTCTTTGCCCGAAAGGAATGCCTCGCGATGCCAGGATTGGGATGCGGGATGCCCGGCCAGGGAGTGTAAATGCCGGAAGCCCTGTCGGAGGTTTCTGTCCGAAGGGAATGCCTCGTGATGCTAGTTGGGATGCGAGATGCCCGGAATGTGAGGGGCCGGATGCCTGGTGGCCTGGGATGGCTGAATGCCAGAAGCCTCGAAGGTCTTTGCCTGAGGGGATGATGAAATTGATGATTTGAGGAATGGGTGATGTGGTGATCAAATTGAAAGCTAAAAGTGGAAATTAAACCATGGCATGATATGCATGACGATATGCATGGTGATGATGATGATGATGATATGTGATGTGAAATAATGATGATCACCCATGATAATGATATGCATGATGATGATGATGATGATATGTGATGTGAAATAATGATGATCACCCATGATATGATATGCATGATGATGATGATGATGATATGTGATGTGAAATATTGATGATCACCCATAATAATGATATGCATGATGATATGCATGATGATGATGATGATGATGATGATGATGATATGTGATGTGAAATAATGATGATCACCCATGATAATGATATGACATGCATGATTATATGTATGGTGATGATTATGATAATGATATATGATATGGCATGTGTAATGAGACAATGTTGTGATGATGATGACATGTATGATGTAATGATGCCATGATGATGATGACATGTGTAATGTAATGATGTCATGATGATGATGACATGTATGGTACGATGATGATACACATGTATGTGTTATAAATTGATATGATGATGCATGATAGTACGCGCATGGCTTCAAGGTAAGTAACGCTTGCAATGCATGTATGATTTGCTTGATGCATTGAGTTGTTATTGGATTTCCCTATCTGCTGAGTGGTTGTACTCACCCCTTTTGGGGACCAACATTTCAGATTAGTAGATGGTTTGAGCGGTTAGATATGACCGCGAGGAGAAGGATAGCAAAGGAGGGAACCTTTGAACGCCAACATTGGTTGATGGACCTTAAGCATACGATTGTGGGAGGAGATGTCGGTCATCTTTTGAAGTATAGCCGAGTATAGAAATGTTGGCATTTCGATGTACTGACTTAAGATGTCCATCTGCTTTATGTAAATAAACGTGTTCGGCTTTAACTTGTATAAGATGTTTAGTAGGTGTGCATCGTTTTCTAAATATAGGGAATGGAGCTTGTTGGATGTGCTTCCGTATATGAATTGTGCAAGGGACCGATCAAAAAAAAAGAAGTGTAAACCCCCAAGTTGTATGGACCCGCTGCAATTAAAATGGTATCAGAGTGACATGTTATTAGGAAAAGTGAATGGTAAGCGAACCGTGGCGACCCTAATCGGATCGAGGGCCGTCGAGGGGTGCCACAGCCTGTTTTGGTATCAGAGCTATGGTCTATTTGGAGTGATAAGGTGCCTTAGATGGAAATGAGGATAGAAAGATGCACACCATAGGATATAAAACGAAATAATTGAATAACGGGTGATGAGTATTTACTCGTAGATCCCTAGTAGTTAGTTTTGAGCTGTCTTTAGGTACCAGTAACATGCATATGTTATTTATGTAGTAGTAGTAGTTGCTTTGAATAGAGACAGTGAGTCTCAGATTATTCCTGAGGCAATGCTTGGAAACTGCAGGAAAATCATGGTACGAGCTGGAAGTGCTCATCCATCGAGGGCTGAAGCCTCTGCTGCAAGGGTTGAACCCCGAATGGAAGACATCCTGCAGGCATTGGCCAATATTGGAAATATGATGGATAGACAAGCGCGACAACAACCCGGAGTGGAACGTTGCCCTCAAGGACTAGTGGAACAATTCCTAAAATTGAAGCCACTTAAGTTTAGTGGAATGGGAAGTCCTGAGGAGGCGGAACAATGGATTGATGGAATGGAACGAATTTTCCAGTTGTTGGACTGCAGTGATGCTGAGAAAATAGTTTTGGTAGAGTACCAGCTGGAGGGAAATGCAAAGTTTTGGTGGAGAGCTTCGAGGGATACGATCTTTCCACCAGGTACTGAGATAAACTGGGATGAGTTTGTTAGGGCTTTCAATAGGAAGCATTTCTTTGATTGTGCCAAGGATAGGAAGATCACTGAATTTGTTCAGTTAGAACAAAGGGAGCTGACAGTAGACCAGTATGAGGCAAAATTTTCTGAATTGTCTAGGTATGCTCCTAGGTTGGTTGAGGATCGAGAGGAAAAAGCTAAGAGATTCCTGAAAGGATTAAGGATTGATATTAGGAAACAACTGGTGCCTTTGAATATAAGTGATTATAATGAGATTTATGAGAGGGCACGGTTGGTGGAGCAAGAGTTAGTGAGAGAGCAATCAGGATCTAAGAGGCAGATGACCTTTAATGATGTTCGAATGGGTAAGAGACCCTATCCTGGTCAAGGTCTGACTTGGGAATCTAAGAAAAAGAGTAACTTTGGAAATTTTAGAAGAGTTTGGAATGGCCCGATTTTAGGAAGAGCACCCTACCAGGGTAATTTTTGCCAGAGATGTGGTAGACAACATGGGCCAGGACCTTGTAATAGCCAATTGAGATGTAATGGATGCGGGCAAATAGGACACTTTAAGAAAGACTGTCCACAAAAGAGGTTGCAGCCGAATGTTAGCTCGATGCGACAGGTGCAACAAAGTACTGCTGAACCAAATCCACCAAGGAATCCACAGAGGCTGCCACCACAAGGAAGGGTGTATGCGGTCACTCAAGAGGAAGCAGGAGCTTCCAAAAGTGTTATCTCAGGTATGATTTCGATAGAGGGATAAGAAGGCATATGTTATTTGATATAAGTGGCATGCATTCATTTGTGTCCGAAAAATATAGATGATTGTGAGGAGTAGGAACAAATCTCTAGATATGCCTCTTCGTATTTCTACATCGCTGAAAGATATGCTGTTATCTACGTTAACATGTAAGATGAGTGAGATAACCCTAGGGGAATGAGATCTGGAAATGGACTTGATAGTGATAGTTATGTATGACTTTGATGTCATTGTAGGAATGGACTAGCTCCGTAAGCAAAGGACTAGGATGAATGATCTCCTAAGATAGTACTTACCCATGTGCTAAGGATGAAACCATGAGGTCTAGTATGGGATAGGCCAAATCGGATAATAACTCTATAAGTTAATCCCTATTGAAACGAGACCCTTCAGTAGATGTGTAGTTTGGGTTCGAACCAGGCGGAAGCTGGTGTACCTGTAACGTCCTGATTTGATGAGAGCGAGGAGTGGACGCCGAGGTCAGAGGACCTGAACAAGGAGCGGCTCCTGGTAGGCTTCTAGAATGGCAAAAGGGGGCAGAAATGAACCGGACTATGAACTGAACTGGGAAGGTGGTGTTTCTGGGATAATTTTGTCAGAGTAGCGCAGTGGAAGCATGGTTAAGCTTGTAGAACTCTTGTTGTGAAAGAGAAGTATGGGTCGATGCATTTATGCATTGATAATAGGCAATTGAATCATGTAAATGTCTAGAATAAGTACCCCTTACCTAGAATTGATGACCTATTTGACCAATTGCAAGGAAGTTCGGTCTTTTCTAAAATTGACTTGAGATCAGGATATCGACTAAGGATTGAGAAGGAAGACATTCTTAAGACCGTGTTTAGGACTCGCTATGGATACTATGAGTTCCTGGTTATGCCATTTGGATTGATGAATGCCTTAGCTGCATTCATGGATTTAACGAGTAGGATGCTTAAGCCTTATTTGGATCAAATTGTGATTGTCTTCGATTGATGATATCCTAATATATTCTAAAGGACTTGAAGATCATGCGTAGCATCTAAGCGTGGCGTTGCAAGCAAGGCTTAAGAAGTGGATTATGAAGAGCGAGTTATGAATTTGAGGATTAAGTTATGATCATTTGAGCTAAGTAGTGACTTCCTATTTGAGGATTTCATTAGAAGTCTTGATGCGTTACATGGAGGTATTTAGTATGTATAGATTGATCTTGGAAGTCATGAGTTTGAGTGGTCATATGAGACATGAAATTATTTGAGGTTTATATGTTGGAATAATAGGTTTAATCGATAGTGGTCAACTTTTAATTTTAGGTGATGATCTCAGTTTGAAAAAGGTTTGGTGGAATTAGTGAATATGATGATTTGTGGTTATAGTCTTTCCAAGATGAGATGGTGGAAGTTCAAATTGCGGATTTGATGAGTGATTAGTCTAAGTGATGATTCTTTAGGATGAGATATGAGATATATTCGGTGGAAACTAGACAAGTTTTCTTTTGGTGGATTGTCGATCTTTGAATTAAATAAGTCTTGGTGGACTATAGATATTTGAATCGAAGTAATGATGCTATATTTTAGGCTTGAATCTATGTTGCGGTGAATGCGTAGTGAATGTCTTTGTTGGACTGAACCAAATGAGTTATTGGTGGTGCTGATTTTGATGGTTCTAGGCTTGAATTGGTGGTGACAAAGGTATAGGAATACTTTGGCTAAATGGTGCGTTCGATTGAGTCGAGAAGGTGGAATTCTTTAAATTTGAATCTCATTGATAGTTGCACTTAGGATAGAGCTTAAAATAGATATTTTCACAAAAGGAATTGAATATGAGATAGAGGAGGTGGATGGAATTATTAAAAGATTTTGATTGTGAACTGTTTTAGAAAATCTCTTGAATTTCATCAAAATTTATGAGTACTGTGACACCGTGCCCAAATGTTTTAAGAAAATTTTTATATTTGTAAACATTTTATAGAAAACATTCCAACCCATTGGAGTGGGGATTGAGATTGGAATTTACCAACGTACTGATTTAAATTTACTAAGGGTTTTGATAAAGTATTTTATTTCGCACCGTGATGCAAGTACGACTCAAGGCTTTACACGTGGATCCCGAAAAACATTTGAAATTTAAACGTGATCATGGATTTTATGGAATTGGTATCATGCTTTGATTTTGTGAGTTGGTTTCAACGATATGAGATTTACCTATTCTCAAATACTATCATTGTTATACCGCTGTGTCTTTGAAATTCCTATTTTGCATTATTTGATATCATGAGGTGGAATTTTCAAGAACTCAAGGATTTTCCACATTGGTGATTTGAAAATGTTTTGACATGGAAATGGAATATGATTTCAAAGCTTGCTGCTGTTGTTGAATACTTTTGAAAACTTCAGTTCGTATTGTTTGATTTCATGAAGAAAGGTTTTCAAGCGTTCAAAAGAAATTTTAGATATGGTTATTGTTTTTTTCAAAACTGTTTTTGGTGTTGAGGTAAATTAAGATATGTTAAGAGCTTGCATCCTTGACTTTAAAGGAAGTTGGGATGAAAAGTTATACCTGGTAGAATTTGTGTACAGCAATAGCTTTCAGAAAAGTAGAGGCATGTGTTGAGGAAGTATTAGTTAGACCCTGGTCACATACTCGATCATGAAACCATCAAAGTGGGTGAGAAAGTAAGGTATATCGAAGAGCCTGTGTTGATACTGGATCGGAAGGAACAAATTCTCAGGACCAAGAGAATTCCATTGGTTAAGGTATTATGGTGATATCATGATGTGGAGGAAGCCACATGGGAGAGTGAAAATGAGATGAGGGAAAGGTACCCTCACTTATTTCAAGAGACATAGGAAATGTCTAATTTCGAGGATGAAATTCTCTAAGGAGGGGAGAATTGTGGCATCCCAAAATTCAAGTCACCCTCTAGAGAAATTAAAGCCTATAATTAGGTAATGAAATTACCTATGGTTTATGTGTTAGCCATTAGTTTTCTTAAGGCTATGTGTTATTATGCTTGTGTTTATGAATTTTGAAATTAGGATTATAGGATAAATTAATAATCTATGCTTGGCTATGCACCTCATAAATTAAATTCCTATATGTAAAATATCACAAGACTTTGGCCATGTAGAATTTGGTAATTTAATTCTTAAAATAAAGGATAAGAAAATGGGATAAAATGGATTTTATTAGGTTGGGCCTTAGGCCCATTGGCCGAAGCCTTGATGGGCCAAGCAAGTCGGCCCAATTAGGCCCACGAAAGGGGGCTGCCGACCAGCCCAAGAGGCCCAAGAGTGGCCGGCCCAAGCCCAAGCCCAAAGCCCACCTTGCATGTGTTGTGACAAGTGGCAAGAGGGGTGGCATGCATTGGGCATTGGGGAGGCAAGCTAATGATGAGGTTTAAGGGGGAATAAAAGGGAAGGAAAAGAGAGAGAATGGCTGGTTAGCCATTCGGCCAAGAGAGAAAGGGAGAGAGAGAGAGAGTGAACCGTGCGAGAGAGAGAGGAAGAGGGTGCGGCCGAGAGAGGGAGGCCGAGAGAGGAAGGAGCCGTCGCCGTCCATCCGCCGTGTTCGTCTGCCGTGTGCCGTCGTTTTCTTCGGTCTAGAGGCAAGTGGGAGTCCTCTAGCTTCTCTTGCATGCTTGTGTGTTGTTTGCATGTTGAATTTTTGGGTGTTAGATGAGAAAAACCGAAGCATGGATGAGTTGTGTGTGGATGGTGTGGCTGTTTGTGTTCGGACCGTGTGAGTCAGAAACTTGTTTGAGCTTGAATGTGTGTTTAAAGTCAGATTTTGGCTTCGATTTATTCATGAAAGTTGTAGCTAACATCTTGAAATACAACATACTGAAATTTCGTAAAAAATGATGGAGATTTGAGGGGCTAAAGTCTTATTCTACGGAGACCTCAGATCTGGAGAGTTTTTACTGACCTCTTGCTAGATTCGTGGTTGCATGTTGGTTTTTGTTGAGAATGTCACTTCGGTTTCTTCATTAAAGTTGTAGGAGACATCTTAAACTACAACATACTAAAATTTCAAGTGAAACGAACAAGTATAGCCTAGTAAATCGACTAGATCTTGAAGACAATGATTCTGGTGATGTATTCCGAGACGCCCGAGACTTCATGGACATATATGATGACTATAATCTGGTTATTTGACTTAGATCTCTCCATGAAACTTGTAGAGGACACCTTGATGTAAAACATATCTAAATTTCAAAGGAAACGAAAGAGAATAGGTAGGTTAAATCTCAATATTTCGGTGATATGTGCACTGGACGATGCGGTAATGGATTCAGAATCTTCGTGAGGTTGTATAAAATAATCTAAAAAGAATCTGGCTTGGAGTTCTTCATGAAAGTTGTGCGAAAATGTCTTCGCTATCACTCTGTAAAATTTCGTAATTTTTTAAGACCGTATGGATATTTTAATCGAATTGTTTCCGAAACTGTTCATTCTGGTTTTATCCGAATATTATGTGCTGTTTTGTGGAAATTGTGAAATTGTGTGAAATTCAATGTGGCCATGAATTTTGCATGAAATTGTCATCCTATTGGTTTTTTTAATGATTGCTTGAGTTTTTATAATTTTGGGAATTTATGGATATTGAATTTAATATTTATTTATTAAAAATAAATAAATAAAAATAATAAAATAAAATGGATTATTTTATTGGCCATAAATTCCATTGAACTTATAAATAAATAATTATGCATTGTTGCATGTATGATGAGATATTAGTGTATGTATGACATTGAATTGAGATGCATGTGTGCCAAGTATGACTTGTTTGCTGTCACACCATATGCCATGTTAAATTGAGATCAAAATAATGGTAAATGTGGATAATGATAAGTGAGGAAGTGGTTGTGGTGGATGATGATGCTCGGTGGCCTAGTGGCGTAATTCCAGAGATTCCCCGGGAGTGTCGGGATGCCCGGTGGTATACGGTACGTAATTCCAGGGGAGGCCTGGTGGTATGTCGGCACAATAATTCTGGAAGCCTTGTCAGAGGTCTTTGCCCGAAAGGAATGCCTCGCGATGCCAGGATTGGGATGCGGGATGTCCGGCTAGGGAGTGTAAATGCCGGAAGCCCTGTCGGAGGTTTCTGCCCGAAGGGAATGCCTCGTGATGCTAGTTGGGATGCGAGATGCCCGGAATGTGGGGGGCCGGATGCCAGGTGGCCTGGGATGGCTGAATGCCGGAAGCCTCGAAGGTCTTTGCCCGAGGGGATGATGAAATTGATGATTTGAGGAATGGGTGATGTGGTGATCAAATTGAAAGCTAAAAGTGGAAATTAAACCATGGCATGATATGCATGACGATATGCATGGTGATGATGATGATGATGATATGTGATGTGAAATAATGATGATCACCCATGATATGATATGCATGATGATATGCTTGATGATGATGATGATGATATGTGATATGAAATAATGATGATCACCCATGATAATGATATGCATGATGATATGCATGATGATGATGATGATGATATGTGATGTGAAATAATGATGATCACCCATTATATGATATGCATGATGATATGCATGATAATGATGATGATGATATGTGATGTGAAATAATGATGATCACCCACGATAATGATATGCATGATGATATGCATGATATGACATGCATGATGATATGTATGGTGATGATTATGATAATGATATATGATATGGCATGTGTAATGAGACAATGTTGTGATGATGATGACATGTATGATGTAATGATGCCATGATAATGATGACATGTGTAATGTAATGATGTCATGATGATGATGACATGTATGATATGATGATGATACACATGTATGTGTTATAAATTGATATGATGATGCATGATAGTACGCGCATGGCTTTAAGGTAAGTAACGCTTGCAATGCATGTATGATTTGCCTGATGCATTGAGTTGTTATTGGATTTCCCTATCTGCTGAGTGGTTGTACTCATCCCTTTTGGGGACCAACATTTCAGATTAGTAGATGGTTTGAGCGGTTGGATATGACCGCGAGGAGAAGGATAGCAAAGGAGGGAACCTTTGGACGCCGACACTGGTTGATGGACCTTAAGCATACGATTGTGGGAGGAGATGTCGTTCATCTTTTGAAGTATAGCCGAGTATAGAAATGTTGGCATTTCGATGTACTGACTAAAGATGTCCATCTGCTTTATGTAAATAAACGTGTTCGGCTTTAACTTATATAAGATGTTTAGTAGGTGTGCATCGTTTTCTAAATATAGGGAATGGAGCTTGCTGGATGTGCTTCTGTATATGAATTGTGCAAGGGACCGATCAAAAAAATAAAAGTGTAAACCCCCAAGTTGTATGGACCCGCTGCAATTAAAATGGTATCAGAGTAACATGTTATTAGGAAAAGTGAATGGTAAGCGAACTGTGGCGACCCTAATCGGATCGGGGGCCGTTGAGGGGGGCCATAAGATTTCCCAAAGTCTTGAGCACCTGCACGATCCTGTCTATTCTGGGATCGCCAGGTGCTGCTACACCCTTAATACCAGCCGGCGGTGATACTCTAACACTCGTGCTGGCATGAGCCGATGCTCTTCCTTGGATACCGACTCAAGTCAGCGTCCTACCCCGAGTGACTAACGCTATACTCTTCTTCCTAGGAGTCCTCTATTCTCGATAACTCATACTGCAGACTCTTTATAAAACTTGCTTTCCAATTCCACACAGAATTAGAAAACTGAGCGACCCACACAAAACAATCTACCAATCAGCTAATCAATCACGAGCTTCAGCATAAAGAAAAAGTCTTTCTTACTAACTATCCCAAGACCCATCACACCTTATCACTCCAGATACTAACCAACTCTGATACCACTTCAGGCGAGGATGTCACACTCGGAACCCTGAGCACGCAAACATCTTTTGGTGGTCAACTAAAATTGCGACGTTCGCAAGACGCGTCGCCGACCCGTTCTTTTTATACACATGTGGAAGCGGAATTTAAATGTCTACCCGGACAACAACAAACATGGGATAGAAAAGCAGAACAACAAATTTTCACAAAACATGCTTTACAAACAAACCAGGTTAACCTACAGGTTTATACACACCCGTCTGTCTCCAAAAAAGAAACTACTAAGCCACCTACGCTCTGAACCCTTCAGCCTTGGGCTCTGGGTTCTCCACACTAGGAACTTAAAAATATTTAAACCACGACGGGGTGAGAATAAATCTTAGCAAGTCAACACCCTAAACCCCGATTAGAACGAGAATTCACCTAGAGGCAACCTAAACATGCATAAGGGTATTAGGTGATCACACGCACGTCCATGCTTGACCAAGAACATCGTGCTTTGCACTCAATTACTGCCATTTCTAATAATAGACTTGGCCTATTTTCTTCATATTAAAAATTCCTGGTAAAATAATTGTGTGTGCTCACACAATCAAATCGATCCACAAAACATGATACTCTCCCATTTACAAATCCCACGGTTTTATATAGTACATAAAATATTTTTGGTGTCAAAACCTGACACTTGGTATTTTTCCTAATTAAATACCCAAAAATAACTCTTTGCAATACTAGTCCAAATCAACAATCAAGCACTTAATTGCACAAATCAACGCATCCATGACAATTAGCGTAAAATTCTGATAACCGGCTATCCCAGTCCAATTTACGCTAATTAAAATTTATTAAATAAATTGCAAAATATTTAAACTAATGCACTTAATTAGTTTAATTAAGCTAACCGGACTAACCTAATTGAGCTAACTAAATTAATCTAACTAAGCTTACTAATTTAATTTAATTAATCTAACTACATAACCTAACTAACCCCTAACTAACTAATCTAACCACCTAGTTCATCTAACTAAACTAACCAACTAAATAGTTGCACTAACTAAATCACCATAATCCTAATTAACCTTAAACTAATCCCCCTAAGTGTAGTTAACTCCATAATCAGATATTAGAATGTTAATTCACAAGATTAGTGAGAAAACGGGTCCATGGTAACGGCGAAGCGACGGCGGTGAAATCTCGTGCCTATGGCAACTCCAAAGAAGGGCCGGATGAGGTTGAAATCAGCCTAACATGGCTTAGCTGAAAGCTGAGATCCGATTCTAGAAATGCTAGATTGAGGGCTGGCGTGAGGAGGTCGTGGCGGCTGAACAAGTCGGGCTGGCTGCTATCGTGAGCAGGGACGGACGGCAGCTACTGGAGCTGGTTGACGATCGTGACTGGTGGCTAGGGATGGTGAGAGGCAGTCAAACATTGGGGTTGGCGAGACGTGAGGCGGACAGCTGGAGCAGGCGGAGTTGAGGCGGTCGCTTGGTGCTAGATTGAAGATGGGCCTGCGATTGGTTTAGCGGGGGTTGGCTATTTTGGCTTGGTTCAAAGTTGCAGCAAGTAATGGGAATGAAGAAGATGAAGTGAGGAAGAAGAAGAAACGAAGAAGAAGAAGTAAGGGGGAGGGGCTGGTCGATCAACTAAGGAGGGAAGGAGGGGCGGACAAGAGGGTTTTGAAGTCAAGCATGCAACCAATAAGTTTCCAAGACAAATATCTTTCACTTGAGTGCTTTGCCAAGAAAGTCTTCTACCCCCTAAAGTCAAGGCATCAACCAATGGTGATTTTCCCCTTCGAAGCTTCACAAACAAGCCAATTTGAAGGCCAAAAACAATAGCCAAGCAGCCCCTACGAATTCCCTTAATTTTCCTCCCAATTCCTCACCAATCAATTCAGTTTTGTGGCCAATTTATCCCCTTGAAGATGCCATACGAATTTCCACCATTTTCTCCACAAATCCATCCATTTTGAAGGCCAAAAATCCACATAAAAGTGGCCATCCGAATTTCCACAAATTCTTATCAAATAAACCAAATTGGTGGCCCAAAAATCCCTCTAACTTAGCCCATTCGAATTTCTTCCGATTGAATTTGCCGAATTTGATTTTTCTGCAAAATTCCCGACTCACCAGAATTTCTTCAAAAGATGAGACGCTGTCCTAAAAATAAATCATGACACGCTCAAACGTGTCAGAGTTAATCCACCAAGTGTTGTGACTAGGGGTGTGCATGGTCCGTGCGGGCGGTTCCCAACCTAGAACCGGGAACCGCCCGCTAAGGACTAGTTCCGAAAAATTGGAATCGGGATCCACCCGTTTGTTGCATGGATCCACCCGGGAACCGGACCGCCGGTCCGGTCCGGTTCCTCGGTGGATCCATGGAACCGATCTTGACGCGAAACAATTTTGGTTTTCAACATAGAACAGTCGGGTCTATGAGTTGGGAAGGAGGGGAGGAGGTCTATGGTTGGGTTTTTAACATAGAACGGTCGTGAAATAATTTTCAGCGGCTATGGCGGATGGCGGCTGACGCGAGGGGGTGAACCGCAACGGCGGAGGAGCAACGGCGGTGGCATCGACGCTCGAGATGGAATCGAAATGGCGATAAGATTAGGAGGAATCGAGGAAGAGACAAAGAGAGAGAGAACCGAAGACGAAGGGAGTGAAGAGATGAGATCTAATCTAGGATTTCTTTTAATAATTTTTTTTTAATATTAAAAAGGTTCCGGTCCGGTTCGGGTGGGCGGATCCGCCCATGGAACCAGGAACCGGACCGGTACCCATCGGTTCCGAAAAATTGGAACCGGGAACCAAACCGGTTCCCTCAAGAACCGCCGGTTCCGGGTGGTTCCGGTCCGGTTCCGGGCGCTTCCAGTCTAGTTCCGGGCGGTCCGGGCAGTTCGGGCGGTTCTCGGGTATTTTGCACACCCCTAGTTGTGACCCATATCAATCGATAGATTCATAACAAATACATCGGAGTAGGTTACCTTTCTTCTTGGGTTAGGCCTTAAATTTGGCGCAATCCTTGTTCATGTGCCCCTTCTTTTTATAGAAGAAACCCTTCGATTCCTTCTTAATGCCAATTTGGAGATGTGTTTTACATTTTCTCTTTTGCATGCCTTGCCCTTTATACTTATCCTGTATTGCCATATAAGCACTTTCTCCCCTTTCCATGAGTAGGCTCTCTTCCTTTTGAACACATGTAGGCATAAGTTCATTGATTAACCATTTAGTATTATGTGTTTTTTAAGAGTTCTTGAAATGAGCACACTCTTGTGGGAGAGTGTTCATGATATAGTATACAAGAAAAGATTTTGATATCCTAACCTTAAGATGCTTCAACCGAGCTACAAATTCCCTCATCTTCATGATATGCTCATGCACACCCTTTATACTATTAAGCTTCAACGATGAGAACTTCATAATCATATTTATGGCATGTGCTTTCTTTGAAGATTCAAATTACACATCAATAACCTTGAGCAATTCTTTGGTATTGTTATGTTAAATGACCGAACCACGGATGCTAATAAAAAGTTGTCTTTATGTATATTACATTAAGGCAATTACACCGCTCCCATTGCACATTGCACATAAAGAGTAACTTCAGCCTGGGTCCTAATCTTAGTAAGAGTAGGTGGTTCATCTAACCGTATACTTATAATCATTTAGCTTAAAAACAATTATACTAGAACTAATCTTACATCGTAAAACTACATTATAATTAAAAAGAGAACTTATATATCATATATTTGAGGCCAATAAATTTAAATCATATTTTACTAATGTAAAACATGTTATAAAATATGAATCACATAAAATAAAAAACTGCCTGTAGGCTAAGTTTCTAAATTAAATAGATTTATAATTACTTCATGATAAACTATCAAATTATATTCCTTTCCTCAATCCCCATGGGTAAATTAAGAAAGATAAAATGATATTTCTTCCTAATTAATCATATTAATATATTGAAAATTCCTATGAGATAAAATTCATAATATTAAGGTGACTAATTCAGAATTAATGTTTTTGACTATATGTTATCCAAATACTCTTAATGTATGTAATTTAATATAATCAAAGATGTAGCTAATCTTCAATAAATTAAATACTTATTGATCTCTAGACATTTAATTTCCAAGAAAATATACACAAAAATTAATGAAGGGCAAAACAGTAAATTAAGGCCACCAATGGCAAAATTGTAAATAAATGTAATTTTAGCTACCAAAGGGTGCAAAACAGTATATAAAACGCAAAGAGGGAGTAGCCGTGTTAGGCACATGCTGCACACACCCTCTTCACCATGTGGGTGCATAGCACACATGCTTGGCCATTCGGTGCACGTGGGGGCGCATGGATCCATGCACCTTCTTCCTTGTGCGAACAGACACTATTTTTTGCCGTTTCACTGTGCCTTCCGCCGCCCGATTCTCCTTCAGCCCACCTCAGACCAAAATAAGTGATGGATTTTGGAGACCATGCCAGCACGACCACACAGGTCCAAGATTCAGTGAAAATAACAAAAAATTGCTTGAAATCAAGCAAAATTCCCCAAAACGCATACCCTAACCACCATGATTTCTGCTACGCAATTTGCCTTTGGCAATAACCATAATGCCGAATTGCCTTACGGCTTTTATTGCCCATGGCGTTGCAATAGTACTCATTTGAAGAAGGGTGGGGAGTTGCCCAAATTTTGCAAAAATCACTAGTCAGATTTTGCCCCAAATTGTTTTTTTTTTTTCAATAAAAAGCTCCATGCAAATCATCAAGTCAAAGATATAACTAGCTCTGATACTAATTATTAGAAATTTTGCAGAAAACCATGATCCCTATAATCGGGATCAAATGTTGAAACATGTATTAACCCTTCAGCCATTGATGACATCAAAAACACATACGCATGAGCTTGAATGATCATGAATAGACACTTTTAACCAATTACCCTAAGTCATGGAAAAAGATATGAGTCACAATTGAAAGTGCTAGTATTAACACCTAGAGGGGGGTGAATAGTTGTTCAAAAGAAGTCTTGACAAATAAATGCAGAATAAAAGAAATTGCTAGCAAAGTTTGAATACGGATCAGAGTCTGATAAACGAGCCACCAGACTTCTAATAGATGTTTAGAATCTATTATACGATGGAATAGACTTTTGAAATAACCTGTAAGTATGCAATAGACTTAAATATAAAGAGTTAAGGAAAGAGAATGTTACACACAAAATTTATAATGGTTTAGCTTAGATTAAGCCTACGTCTACTCTTCCACGCTAATAGCCTTCTAGCTAAATTCCATTATGCAATCAACAAAAGATTACAACTTTGAGTGCAAATACTCAGTGATAGATCACACTATCTCACTAAGTCACTCTTTTGGTATTTTTCTCACGATCACAAACGTTTAAGCTCACGAAAGACAAGTGTATGATCGAATGTCGTTTAGACTTTGGAATTATAAATTATACGCTCCATTTCTTACTTGCTCATTAGTCCTTGATCTCCTTAAATACTCCTTTACTTCCAAACTAGTCGTTCAATAGTATCTAGAGAATCGTCTTTCAATCACCCATTGGACAAATCTGTATCTAGAAGATTTAGTAACCATTGAGTGATAAAAGTAGAATCTCAAATTGATTCTTATTGCCCATACAAATAGAATCTTGGTTTCCATAAGTAAAGTTTCTTCGTATAGAAAGTTCTTGTCTTTAATATCCAATTGTCAATCAATTAAATTGAGTCAATCAAATTTATCTTGATGTAGAATCCAAACCAGATCATTAGTTGTTATATGTTTGGGGCTTATGTTACGTTTTGTCAAATTGTTTCGTTCTGAATATGCTACGTTATGAACTTGTGGCTCGTTTTGGACCTTGTCATGTTCTGAACTTGTGTCTTGTTCTCTCTGAAGTAGATTTTACAATCTGAACGTAAGTCTGAACATATTCTGCTTCTAAACATATTTAGTCTTAAGGTATGGACACAGTCTGAATAAGTTCAGCTTCAGCATAGTGTATCTTTTGGTTCTTCTAAGTATAGACTTCGATAATATCATTTACATGTTCTATCATCTGCATAGTCTATTAATCAACCATTAAACACGTTAGTAGCCTTTGATTTTTTTATTTTTTTTATCTTCAAAATATCATAAGGGATTTCCCTAACAACAATGTCATCAAGAGCATCAAAACTTATTTGGAATCCTTGCCGATAGAAATCGATGTAGGAGCCAAAACATAGTCATTATATATGAAAGATTAGATCACACACCCTTAGTAAACTGTGCAATAACATGGTCCTCAATTGACATCGCATGTACAATTCCGCTTGATAGGTAGAGATAACTACAGAGTGATGAGAGTTCATCATGCATTTTGTGAGAAGACAAAGCATAGGCTTTGACAGGAAGCACAGGCGAGGACTCCTTTGAGAACAACACGATGCAGCTGCTGTCCTTTTAGTAGGTCTATCCATAAGAACCATTCTTGACGGGTTTGGCTTGAACATCTCATCGTAGAAAGTATTGCAAATAATTCACTGTAATCACCATCCTCGGTTGAGAGTAGAGACAAACTATAAGCAATATCCAAATTCCTAAACCTAATTACGAAGCTCACAACATGCAGTATCCATGGCAAAGACAAGTACATGTAATTGAAAACCGGTCAATGCAATGGTACGCACAATATGAACTATGCATTCAGAAGATGAATACATTGACGAGACAGTTATACCAATTCCATTGCACCAATTTTTTGCATACGTTTCTATCAAGAAGAGGGCATATGTTTGTGCTTCCTTTAGTAAAAGGGACCAGACATGATATAAAGAGAATTATAGAGAACGATAATTTAAAGCGAGTCTCATTAATGTCCCAGTCCTTATCCAACAATCTGGACCAACCCTATGGTTTGTTTGAAATAAACCTTTTCCTTTGACTGATTTTCATTATAGAAAAAATTAATTAAAACCTTTATACTGATTAAAATCTGAGTCCTAAGCCCATTGTCAATAGTGGGTGAAAGGATGGATATTGCCATGGGGCATCCGGACATGGGCACCGACCACCAAGCTCCAGCTCGTGTTCCTGCTATCAAGTGATCACTGTTGTTGACATCTAATTTGTGTTTTCAAGTACATAAAAAATTAAATTAAAAAAATAAACTAATTAATTAAAATAATAATAAAAAATAAAAAACGTGGAAGGGGACGGGTCAGGCCGGATCCGGCCTTGGCTTGACCCGCCTTTTTCTTTCCTTCCTCACGTGGCCCGACCTGAGCTTCTCCTTCTTTCTCTAGTGTTCTTCGCGCACTAGAGCAAGGGAAGTTGAAAAGAAAAAGCAACAGTAGAGAGAGGGGGGAGAGGGAGAAAAAAAAATATCACGACAGAGCAGAGCCGGGACAGGACCGGGGGAGAGAAACCAAAAGTAGAAGAACAAAACAGGGGCTTATTCTAGGGGAAGGGGACCCACTCGCCACCCTCTTCATTCCGAGGGGAGCTTTGAACGCTGACCCCCGGCACTTTACGCAGCTGCTGCCGACGCCAGCAGCCGAAGCTCTGCCATGCCTCAACCTGATGCCGGTACAACACTTGCAGCCGCGACACCGCCACGCCAGCAGCCCAAGCCCCCTCGTCGCGCCACCACTGCCCCCGCAACCTGCTTGTCCCCTGCAGCCCAAAGCTGCGACGCCGCCGTTGCCCTCCAAATGCCAACCTACAACACCTGCTACTGCTGCTCCCGACGTCGAGCCAACTAAGACCAGAGGGAGCAGGAGGATGAACTCGAAGCCTTAAAACGAAAGATCCAAGGCAGGGGTAGGCCAAAGGCCTAGATCTGATCACGCTTGATCAGATCTGGGAGTTGATCGAGCTCCGTCGCATCACCAGGCTAACCGTTGCCGCCGTTTAGTCACCAACAACACCGCTAGGCCACACCTCTACAGCGTCGCTACCACTCAGTCTCCGATGTCGTCAAGATAAGCCCAACATTGCTTGTCCTCGCAGACCCTGACACCGTCATCCTCCACTTGAAACTCCAATCGTCGCTAGCCGCGTCACCACCGTCGATTCATTGCCCGATGATGTCCCAACCACCCCCTTTTCGACACTGTAGATCTCCAGCTTCGAAGGCTCAAGAAATCCAAATCAGCGAAGAGGAGGCCAGGTTAGAGTCCGATTGGGCAAGGGTTGGTGTTTTGGTAGGGTTTTCCTTAGGAATTGGGTCGTGGCCACCGACCTAGGTCGGACCCGAGTTGTCGGCCGGGTAGGGATCCATTTGGGTGGGTCTATGTGAATAGGTTGACTCATCCTTGGGCTGAGCATACCCGAGTTTGGTTTGGGTTGGTTTAGCATGCGAGCTTGTTGGCTTCATTTAAAAAAAAAAAAATTACCCCAGACTAGGCCTGCACCTCAAGCCCAGCCCCGCTAGGTTTCCGCCGGTCTAGGTTGCGTGGCCCAATCCGGTCCCAACTCGAGCCGTTTGGCCCGATCCTGTCCGGGCCTGGGCCATCTTCTCAACAAACCGAGTTGGACCCGACCCGAGGATCCGGTCCAGGCTTGGGTCGTTTTTAATATATTATAATTTTATAATATTAAAATAATATTTTTAAAAAATAAAAAAATTAATTAATTTTATAAAATATAAAAAATTTCGAAAATTTAAAAATGTAGGGTTTGGTTAGGAAATGTTATGTCTTGCTTTCTTAGTGTAACTAGGCCTTTGTTTGCTTGCACATTGATTATATCGCGCGTTTAATTTGCATATTTAATTATGTTTAATTGCACGTGCTCAATTTTACTGTAATTAGGATCTTGGTAGCTATGATTATTATTTTAATGATTGCGCACCCACATGATCATCTCACATGTTAGTGGATATGCGTAAAATTAATCCAAACTGTCTGACAAAAATCTTTACTCTTAAAATGAACAAGATTAGGTACCGAAAGGGCACCAATTAGTCAATTAGCATAATCAAATCCCCGACTCTAGATTCTCTGATCGTGTAGGAAATGAGGTACACTCCCATGCCTCACTTGGTTTCTAGCCGACCCCAATAGGCTAGTGGCGACTCCTTATTGCAGAATTCTTAAAATACCCAAATATCATGTGAGGTATGGGCTTGGGAGAGTTTGTGCCTAATCATGGGCTTTAGGTCAATCCTTTAGGCAATACCCCTAAACCTGTTCCCTCTGTCCAAGGGATAGATCGCGACAGCTGTTGAATGGGAATCGGAACAACCTCGTGTTGCTATATTTTAACCTTATTTCTCACTAATTTGTTAGGATTGTAAGTTCGACTTTTCAAGTAAAGTTTATTGTTTGGTTGTAGGCATTCCAAGGTAGGTAGTACTATCTTCTTTAAATTTGTAAAACACTACTCCTTGGTTATTTGTGAATATTTAGAAAGCATGTTATGCAAGGTATTATGAAGAAATGCATATATGTAACTACTTTGCAATTGGTTTATGGAAGGGTTCATAAATGATTTGAGAAATGATTGAGAAATGATGGATGAGTTATGTTGCAAAAAATTATTTGCTTAGTCTAAGATTGATTTCTAGATTAGATTTTTGGTATTAGATGATGGTTGTTTGATACTCATTATGACTATGAACCCAATGAAAGATTTTGTAGCTTATGAATACCATCTAATTCTTTTGGACCGAGCCATTAGCTTTGTAGGTTGAGATTTTGCCAAGAAATTGTTTTTGGTCATCTTGTCATCAGGAGTTGTTTCGTGACCATGGTAGTATATCGAGCAATAGATTAGCTAATGGAATGGACTATTGACATGGTTTTTTTTTATTATAGAAATTAATCAATGAATTGACAATAAATACTTGAATTGTGATGATCGTTTAAATGGAATTTTTTAGGGGTAAGTACATTATTAGTGCCAAAACTTGTGTACGACACTCACTTTGGTGCCAAAACTTTATTTTGGATCACTTAAGTGCCAAATCAGAGAAAAAATGATCACTTTGATGCCACCAGCGAGAGATTCTAATTAGATTAATCACATGACTTTATATATATATATTTTTTTTTTTTTTTTTAAGTTGCGGTGGCTTTTAAACAATGTCGTTTTCCATCCTCCTCAAGAAATGATGTCGTTTTCCTATCATACATGGACATCCTCCCAAAAATGACACCATATAGCTCATATGTGGATTGAAATTAGGGTTTATTTATCTTCGTTGCTCAGCCACTGTCGCTTGGCCACCATCGCAATTGCTCAACCGATGAGCAAGGAGAGATTGAGATTGTTGCTCAAGTAAGAAGTGGCAGGAAGAATAGGAGGCGAGAGCGGAGGAGGAGGAGGAGGAAGATGAGGGGTCGAAGGTGCCACTGCAGGTGCGCTATTGCTACTGTTGTTGGAGCGGTTGCTGGTGCCACTGCTAGTGCTGCTGTTGTTGGTGTTGTTCGCTACTGTTGTTGTTCTTCGAGGAAGAAGACGACATGCCTTCTCTCTCTCTCTCTCTCTCTCTCTCTCAATTTGGGGATTTAGGGTTCTAAGTTGGGGGAAATATGCCAAACGGCATTGTTTTGTTGTTTGGATGTTGACTCAACTCTCTAACGAGCCATGTCAATTTAAAAAATTAATAAAAAAAAAGTGTCACATCAAATTTCCAGCCAAATTGATTGGCATTGGTACTGAAATGATATTTTTCAAATTTGTTGACACTTAAGTGATCAAAAATAAAGTTTTGGCACTAAAGTGAGCGTCGTATACACATTTTGGCATTGATAGTGTACTTACCTCGAATTTTTTATTAGTATAAAACCTTCTTAGAAGATATATAGTACTTATTGTGTTATGGTTACTTATTTCACTCGTCTTTCATATTTTTAGGCCTCTCGGTTAGCGGTAAGTAGGATGAGAGTGCTATTGGTGGGGAACTTTTGAGAGTTGTATTTTGGGTATAGCTTAAGAGAGTTTTGAATATAATTGTTGATAATTTGTTGGGTTGGGTGAGTATAATCCCTTTTTGTGGATCAATATATATATATATATATATATATATATATATATATATGTATATGTGTGTGTGTATATATATAAATATGTTGGTTATATTTAAGACGCTGTCCTTTCTGTGAAAGGATAGTCATGTCATCATCCTTTTTTCTTTTTGGTAAATTTCAGGGTGTGACGCATATTACTTTCAAATCTCACATTCCTAGCAATCTTTTGGTTTCCTCTTTAGCTTCTACTTGTATTTTTCGTAAATGTGTCATTTTAATGGGAAAGAATGGGGATTGGGTTCATCCTTATCACTTCACACTCCTAATATTTTCTATACCATAAATGACTAATTGGGGTCATGAGAAATCTTGATGTCAACAATTATTTGAAGGATAACATGATGTGTCAGGACTTCATCAAAAAGCAAAAAAAAAAAAAAAAAAGAAATTCTCTACTTTTTTTGCTCGGGAAATATCGGCAAGAAATGCACTGTGGACTAGAATCGTATAATGTGTTAAGGATTAAATTGAATTTATTGTAGAAAATTAGGGCCCCTTAGAAAGAAACTTGTTGATGAGATTAAATTTGACAAGTACTTGGATTTAAGAAGAAAATCTCACCTAGATGGCAACTTATCATCACCTTTCTACTGGACCATGAAACTTAAGGAATCCATCTCATTTTGACTAGATAATATGGTAAGCATATATGTGTTAAATAAAAAAGGATAATCTTACCTTTCTAGTCATCGAAGGTAATGAATCTTTGAGCATATAAAGGTGCTACGCTAGTTCATATCAAAACATCAATACACTAGGTCATAAACTGTCGAAACTCATTGACAGAGGCTAAAAACATAAGACTATTCTAGGAGTGAGTAGCCATGGAGGTAACGGCATCCAAGAGATTAGGGTCGATGATGTTCGTGGTGACTCTCATACTATGGTCGTCGATCGGTGTCGACGCAGCCATATCTAAGGAGTGCAAGTTGAAGTGTGACGCGTTATGTGTCTTGGATCCTGACCAAACTCTATGCTTTCTCAATTGTCTCAAGACTTGCCCTAGACAGTCTTCTACATATGTCGCATCAGAGTATTGTGACATGGGTTGTTTCTTGTCTACTTGCCTTGGCTTCCATCCAGGTAATAATCTTCACATTTACATTGAAGATATAAAGTCACTTCTTAAGTGATCTATAAAATCAAAGAAGTCATTGTATAATCTTGTTCCTTCATTAATGTTTCGTTGTTTTATTTTCATTAGGAGAGGATGGTTGTGTACTAAATTATTTAATTTCCTCGGACTTCGATATATGCTCTTGTTATAAAATCGATTTCAATCTTGATATAAGTGACTTTTTTAATTTCCTGTTTTATATTTGAACTCATGCAGACAGTAAGAAAGTTGAAGCAGATGCGAAGAAGGTTGGAGCTTGTGCAGATTCATGCTCTCGGGGTTGCAAGAAGACCTCTTTATTGAACTAAAGTTTGGAAATTTTTCTAATACAACTGTTATATAATACGTTTGTGGTTTCATTCCACAACTAATAAACTTTTTTAATATCTGCTGGACCATAAGTTAATGTGAACTGAGTTTTATGCTCTCAGGCTTGGTTACGAATGTGTCTTCAAACAATCAAAGTCATACGATGTGCGAGAAAGCATCAATCTTTGTTATGACAAGATGTTAGAGCATGAATTGATGGTGAAAGAATGGGGATCGGGTTCATCCTTATCACTTCACACTCCTAATATTTCCTATACAATGAATGATAAATTGGAATCGTAAAAAATCTGGGTGTCAACAAGCGTTTGAAGGATAACACGATGTGTTAATGAATAATCGGAACCGTATAAAATACGGACGTCAACAAGTGTTTGTGTTAAGGACTAAATAAAATAGAAAACAGAAGTGATCTTTTTTTACTCGCTTAGGGAGCTTCCCAAGGAGCTCCACTATGGACTAGAATCATATAATTTGTCAAGGGTTAGACTGAATTTATTGAAGAATATTATGGCTATTTAAAAAGAAAATTGTTGATGAGATTATATTTGACAAGTACTTGGATTTAAGAAGAAAGTCTCACAATACATGGCAAATTAGGGCACGTTTGGTAATGATTTTATTCCCGGAAACAATTACTTATCAGAAATGATTCTTTTTTATTATGTTCCCGAGAACAATTTCTAAGCATTTTAAGCTGTTTGGTAACTATCCAAATTTTTTTATTCTGGAATAAAATTGTGTTTGGTACCGTGCTCAAAATTTCTACTCCAAATCATTTTCTTTTAATTTTTTAAATATTTTTATTATTTTTTTTCCTTTCTTTCTCCTATTCTTCTTTTTCAAGTGGCCGGTCGCCGGCCCTCATCAGCTGAGCCTCACTGGTGGCCGAGCAGGCCTCACTGGGGTTGGGTGAGGCCCACCTGGCCACTAGTGAGACTCGGCCTCACCAGATTGTGAGGCTCACCCAACCCCGCCGAGGCTCGGCCTTAGCAAATCTGGTGAGGCCGAGCCTCACCGGTGGCCAAGCAGGCCTCGCTAGGGCTAGGTAAGGCCCGCCTGGCCACAAATGACGTTGGGCTTGCCTCCAAAGAGCTTGTCAGACCTCACTTGGGCCTAGCAAACCTCTAGCTAGCTCACCGGACCGGTTGCCGGCAACCAATGGCAATGGGCGGTGAACAGCGGACGACAGCCATGGCAATGGCGGTAGATGATCAAGAAGAAGAAAAGGGAAGAAAAAGAAGAAAGGGGTTTTATTTTTAGATTTGTTCCGGGGAACAAGAATCAACTTTTTCTTTATTTTATTCTTGATTTTGTTCCAAATCTACTTCTGGGAACAAAAAAAAAAAATAGAAATTTATTCCAGGGAAGAAAAATTTTACCAAACACTTTTTTGTTCCAAAACTACTCCTAGGAACAAAAAATAGAATTTGGCACGGTTTGGATGGTTAACAAAATAGGCCCTTATTGAACATTTCTGCTAGACCATGAAATTTACTAAGGAATCCTTCTCATTTGACTTGATGATATGGAAAGCATATCATCTTAAAAATGAAGAGGACGATCTTTCTCCTCTTCATTCCTTTCTAGTCATTCACCTTCAAGGATTAGAATGAATATTTAAGCATAGATAAAGGTGCTACATGGGTTCATCTCAAGATATCACTACATTTGGTCACAAATCTCTCGAAAATCATTGCAAGAGAGAGGCCAAGAACATAAGAACATTCTAAGAGGGGAAAACTACAAAAAAAAAAAAATCCTAAATCTTAGGCATTAGTAACAATTTAATTCTAAACTTTTCAATTGGACCAATTTAAGATGTGTTCGGTTCAACATTTTGAAAGCTCATTGGGGAAATGCAAGTAATTTTACTTAAAGGGCTTTAGGTAAATACAAAAGCTGTTTGGTAAACTATGCTATGGATTCCAAGAAAGGTAGTACTATCTTCTTTGAATTTGTAAAACACGTGTTTTGAAAATGCTACGGATTATATAAAGTATGAATCACGAAATTATATTGTTGTTGCACAACAAGCTGGATTGAGCATTTACTACTCCTTGGTTATTTGTGAATATTTAGAAAGTGTGTTATGCAAGGGTATTATGAAGAAATGTATATATGTAATTGCTTTGCAATTGTTTTATGGAAAGGTTCATAAATGGTTTGAGAAATGATTGAGAAATGATTGTGACACCCCGAACCCTTCGCAGGTCGTCACCAACGCCGGTGTTACACTTGATTTCCTTTACTATCTTGTACTTAATACAAGCGTCGTTAATCACAGGCATTTTTTTTTTTTTTATTAAAACTGTCCCAGCGCGACTCATAGCGAAAGCAAATTAAACATCTCCATCTCTCCCCTTACTAACCATGATACCAATACACACTAACTAGACATCAGGATTTTATAAACGAACATCGACACTTTATTTACATATTCTTTTAGGATGGGACTCCTCCTTTCTCGGGTCGATACAAAACAAGAAATGCGAGGACTCTGCCATGTCCTGCCTAAAATCTCAAAAAGAAACTATCAACCCTCTACATCAAGCGCACAACCCCCATCAAAAGTGTTGATTTTCTACATCAAAAGATTCGGCTCCTACTCATCGCACGTGAGTCTCACACCCAACCCGGTGCATCAGGCGGTGGCGGCGGCAACATCCCTCGCATAGCACCATCTCGACGAACGTGCACAGAAATGAACTCCTGAATGATAGGGCCCCCAGCCAGGCTTATATCGTACATCACTAGACATCGCACTCGGATGAAAGTCAGTCCAGGAACAAAGGGACAGTCTATCTCCGCACACTTGACTTCTACATCAGACGGTAGACCATAAAACGTACCACGCGTGACGGCAGGTAGCGGCATACTTGCTAATCTGAAATGTTATCCCCAAAAGGGGTGAGTACAATCACTCAGCAAATAGGGAAATCCAATAACATTCCAATGCATCATGCATATCATCACACGTTGCAAGCATCACTTACCTTGTAATCATGCGTATCATGCATCATCACATCATATATATCATCATCATCATGGCATATCATATATCATTATCATCATCATGCATTTCATCATGCATATCATACCATGAATGATCATCAAGTCACATCACACATCATCATCATGCATCATCATGCATATATTATCATAGGTGATCATCATATCACATCACATGCCATCATCATCATGCATCATCATGCATATATTATCATAGGTGATCATCATATCACATCACATGCCATCGTCATCATGCATCATCATGCATATATTATCATAGGTGATCATCATATCACATCACATGCCATCGTCATCATGCATCATCATGCATATATTATCATAGGTGATCATCATATCACATCACATGCCATCGTCATCATGCATCATCATGCATATATTATCATAGGTGATCATCATATCACATCACATGCCATCGTCATCATGCATCATCATGTCATGAGTTAATTATCATATTTATCTTTCAATTTTGATCACCACATCACCCAAATCTCAAATCATCAATCTCATCATCAACCCTTCGGGCAGAAACCTCTGACAGGGCTCCCAGCTTTCCATCCATCCCATGGCCACCGCGCTTCCGGCCCCTCACATTCCGGGCATCTCGCATCTCAACTAGCATCACGAGGCATTCCCTTCGGGCAGAAACCTCCGACAGGGCTTCCGGCCTTTACCCTTCTAGCCAGGCATCCCGCACCCAAATCCTGGTGTCGCGAGGAACCTCCGGGCATGTATCCAAGATACAACCGGACTTCCGGCCCCCCACATTCCGGGCATCCTGAAACTCCCAGGGAATCTCTGGAATTACGCCACCAAGCCACCAGACAACATCCTCCACCACAACCTTTTTCTCATCCACATTTATCCTTTTATCTCAATTTAACATGGCAATTGGCATGGCATCAAACAAATCACACTTGCATTTCAATTCACATGTCATACACATGCCAAAGCTTTATCACATATGCATTTCCACTTAATACATGTACAAAAAACCTCATCACTCAAGTGCCACACAAATGAAGTTAAATCCATGGCCAAATAAAAATCTATTTTATTTTATTATTATTATATTATTATAATATTATTTTATTATTATATTATTATATTTATTTATTTTCATAAATAAATATTAAATTTAATATCTATGATTTTCCCAAAATCATAATATTCAAACAATCACTAAACAAATCAATAGGATCACAATTTCATACAAAATTCATGGCCAAGTTGAATTTCTCATAATTCCACAATTTCCACAAATAGCACATGATATTCGGATAATGACCAGAATTGCACAGTTTCCAAATAAATTCGATTAAAATACTCATATGGCCTTCAAAAATTACGAAATTTTACAGGGTGATAGCCAACACATTTTCGTGCATTTTTCATGGAGAACTCTAAGCCAAATTATTTTTAGATTAATTTATACAACCCCACGAAACCTCTGGAACCACTACCACGTCGTCCAGAATACACTTCTCCGAAATTTTTAGATTTAACCCATCTATTCTCTTTCGTTTCCTCTAAAATTTGAGTATGTTATGTACCAAGGTGTCCTTTACAAGTTTTATGAAGAGATCTAGGTCAAATAACCAAAGTATGGTTACCATTTAAGTCCATGAAGTCTCGGGTGTCTCGGAACACATCACCAGAACCATCGTTTCCAAGATCTAGCCGATTCACCAAGCTATACTTGTTATTTTTGCTTAAAATTTGAGTATGTTGTAGTTTGAGGTGTTAACTACAACTTTCATGAAGACATCGAAGTCAAATCTTCAACAGAAATCAACATGCAAACAAGAAATCAACAAGAGGTCAGTGAAGATTTCGCAGATCTAGGGTCTCCGTATGATAGAACTTTTGACTCCTCAAATCTCCATCGTTTTCTACGAAATTTCAATATGTAATACTTCAAGATGTTAGCTTCAACTTTCATGAAGACAACGAAGCCAAAATCGAACTCCAAACACACATGCAAACTCGAACAAGATACTGACTCCAACAAACCGAACAAGAACAGTCACACGGTTTGCAAATAACCAACTCTTACCTCAGTTTTTCGTACAAATCATACCTAAAATCTAACATGCAACCACCAAAACAAACATGCAAGAGAAGTTACGGACTCCACTTGCCTTAAAGATGAACAAGCAACGATGAACGGCGACGATCGGACGGCGAACGAACGGCGCACCCCTCCGGCTCCGCCTCCTTCCCTCTCGGTCTCTCCCTTTCTCTCGAACTCTCTCTCTCTTTCTCACCCTCTCCTTGGACGAATTGAAGCAAGTAATCCGGCCACTCTCTCTCCTCATCCCTTTTATACTCCCCTAATCCCATGATTAGCAATCATGAGATTGCCTATAATTCCACCAATGCATGCTCTTGCCATTTGCCACTTGTCTTATTGGGTTTTTATTTTGAATTTGAATGGGCTTGGGCTTAGGCCCATCCGGCCACTCCCTTTGGGCTGGTCGAATTCCTCCTTTGGGCTCTAATGGGCTGACTAGCTTGGCCCACCAAGCTTTAGGCTAATGGGCCCAAGGCCCATTTCGAAAATTAACTCCTTTTTCTCTTTTTTTTTTTTTGAAATTCTTTTTATAAATATTCTTGAATTCCAATTTTCATCTTGGCCAAAGTCTTGGGATATTTTTGCTCATTGAAATTTAAATCATATGGCCAAGCGTAGATTATTAATCTATTAAATTTAAATTTCCACAATCACAAGCACAAATCATCAAATTAAAAGACTAATGGCTAAAACATAAGCCATGGAAATTCTACCACCTAATTAAAGACTTTAACACACCTTAAGGCTTGGCTTTGAATTTCTGGGATGCCACAATGATGGATGAGTTATGTTGCAAAAAATTATTTGCTTAGTTTAAGAGATTGATTTATGGTTTAGATTTTCAGTATTAGATGATGGTTGTTTTATACTCAATATGACTATGAACCCAATAAAAGGTTTTGTAATGTATGCATACCTTCTAGAATGTTCTTTTGGACCAAGCCACAGGCTTTGTAGGTTGAGATTTTGCCAAGAAAATTTTTTTGGTCATCTTGTCATCAGGAGCTGTTTCGTGACCATGGTAGTATATCGAGCAATAGATTAGTTAATGGAAAAGACTATTGACATGATTTTTGATAGAAATTAATCAATGAACTTGCAAATAAATACTTGAATTGTGAGGATCGTTTGTATGGAATTTTTTATTAGTATAAAACCTTGTTGATAAGAAATAACTCATATATGATTTGATATGTATTTATATTTTGAATTTAAGTTATGAAGATCTGGTGTTGCTTTATATGCATGCATAGGAGTCACTCGATCTTCTTAGAAGATATATACTACTTACTGTGCTATGGTTACTTATTTCGCTCGTCTTTCATATTTTTAGGCCTCTCGGCTAGCGGCAAGTAGGATGAGAGTTCTATTGGTGCGGAACTTTTGAGAGTTGTATTTTGGGTATAGCTTAAGAGAGTTTCGAATACAATTATTGATAATTTGTTGGGTTGGGTGAGTATAATCCCTTTTTGTGGATTATAAAAACTCTAATGTTGCAACAAACTTGTTGATTTATCAATATATATATATATATATATATATATATATATATATATATATATATATATATATATATATATACGTTGGTTATATTTAAGACCGTGTCCTTTCTGTGAAAGGATGGTCATGTCATCATCCTTTTTTTTTGTAAATTTCAGGGTGTGACGCATATTACTTTCAAATCTCACATTCCTAGCAATCTTTTGGTTTCCTCTTTAGCTTCTACTTGTATTTGTCTTAAATGTGTCATTTTAATGGGAAATAATGGGGATTGGGTTCATCCTTATCACTTCACACTCCTAATATTTTCTCTACAACGAATGACTAATTGGGGTCATGAAAAATCTTGATGTCATCAATCGTTTGAAGGATAACATGATGTGTCAAGACTTCATGAAAAAGAAAAAAAAAGGACCTTTCTCTACTTTTTTTGCTCGGGGAATATCGGCAAGAAATCCACTGTGGACTAGAATCATATAATGTGTTAAGGATTAAATTGAATCTATTGTAGAAAATTAGGGCCTCTTAGAAAGAAACTTGTTGATGAGATTAAATTTGACAAGTACTTGGATTTAAGAAGAAAATCTCACCTAGATGGCAACTTATCATCACCTTTCTACTGGACCATGAAACTTAAGGAATCCATCTCATTTTGACTAGATAATATGGTAAGCATATCTGTGTTAAATAAAAAAGGATAATCTTACCTTTCTAGTCATCGAAGGTAATGAATCTCTGAGCATATAAAGGTGCTACACTAGTTCATATCAAAACATCAATACACTAGGTCATAAAGCTGTCGAAACTCATTGACAGAGGCTAAAAACATAAGACTATTCTAGGAGTGAGTAGCCATGGAGGTAACAGCATCCAAGAGATTAGGGTCGATGATGTTCGTGGTGACTCTCATACTATGGTCGTCGATCGGTGTCGACGCAGCCATATCTAAGGAGTGCAAGTTGAAGTGTGACGCGTTATGTGTCTTGGATCCTGACCAAACTCTATGCTTTCTCAATTGTCTCAAGACTTGCCCTAGACAGTCTTCTACATATGTCGCATCAGAGTATTGTGACATGGGTTGTTTCTTGTCTACTTGCCTTGGCTACCATCCAGGTAATAATCTTCACATTTACATTGAAGATATAAAGTCACTTCTTAAGTGATCTATAAAATCAAAAAAGTCATTGTATAATCGTGTTCCTTCATCAACGTTTCATTGTTTTATTTTCATTAGGAGAGGATGGTTGTGTACTAAATTATTTAATTTCCTCGGACTTCGATATATGCTCTTGTTATAAAATCGATTTCAATCTTGATGTAAGTGACTTTTTTAATTTCCTGTTTTATATTTGAACTCATGCAGACAGTAAGAAAGTTGAAGCAGATGCGAAGAAGGTTGGAGCTTGCGCAGATTCATGCTCTCGGGGTTGCAAGAAGACCTCTTTATTGAACTAAAGTTTGGAAATTTTTCTAATAAAATTGTTATATAATACGTTTGTGGTTTCATTCCACAACTAATAAACTTTTTTAATATCTGCTGGACCATAAGTTAATGTGAACTGAGTTTTATGCTCTCAGGCTGGGTTACGAATGTGTCTTCAAACAATCAAAGTCATACGATGTGCGAGAAAGCATCAATCTTTGTTATGACAAGATGTTAGAGCATGAATTGATGGTGAAAGAATGGGGATCGGGTTCATCCTTATCACTTCACACTCCTAATATTTCCTATACAATGAATGATAAATTGGAATCATAAAAAATCTGGATGTCAACAAGCGTTTGAAGGATAACACGATGTGATAATGAATAATCGGAACCGTATAAAATACGGACGTCAACAAGTGTTTAAAGGATAACACGATGTGTTAAGGACTAAATAAAATAGAAAAAAGAAGTGATCTTTTTTTACTCGCTTAGGGAGCTTCCCAAGGAGCTCCACTGTGGACTAGAATCATATAATTTGTCAAGGGTTAGACTGAATTTATTGAAGAATGTTATGGCTATTTAAAAAGAAAATTGTTGATGAGAATATATTTGACAAGTACTTGAATTTAAGAAGAAAGTCTCACAATACATGGCAAATTAGGGCACGTTTGGTTACGATTTTATTCCCGGAAGCAATTACTTATCAGAAATGATTCTTTTTTATTATGTTCCCGAGAACAATTTCTAAGCATTTTAAACTGTTTGTTAACTATCCATTTTTTTTTATTCTGGAATAAAATTGCGTTTGGTACCGTGCTCAAAATTTCTACTCCAAATCATTTTCTTTTAATTTTTTAAATTTTTTAATTATTTTTTTCCTTTTTTATTATTTTTTTCCTTCTTTCTCCTATTCTTCTTTTTCAAGTGGCCGGTCGCCGGCCCTCATCAGCCGAGCCTCACTGGTGGCCGAGCAGGCCTCATTGGGGTTGGGTGAGGCCCACTGGCCACTAGTGAGACTCGGCCTCACCCGTTGTGAGGCTCACCCAACCCCGCCGAGGCTCGGCCTTAGCAAATCTGGGTGAGGCCGAGCCTCACCGGTGGCCAAGCAGGCCTCACCAGGGCTAGGTGAGGCCCACCTGGCCACCGATGAGGTTGAGCTTGCCTCCAAAGAGCTCGTCGGACCTCACCTGGGCCTAGCAAACCTCTAGCTAGCTCACCGGACTGGTTGCCGGCAACCAATGGCAGTGGGCGGCGAACAGCAGACGACAACTGTGGCAATGGCGGTAGATGATGAAGAAGAAGAAAAGGGAAGAAAAAGAAGAAAGGGGCTTGATTCTTAGATTTGTTCCTGGGAACAAGAATCAACTTTTTTTTTTTTTTATTCTTGATTTTGTTCCAAATCTACTTTTGGGAACAAAAAAAAGTAGAAATTTATTCCCGGGAACAAAAATTTTACCAAACACTTTTTTGTTCTAAAACTACTCCTGGGAACAAAAAATAGAATTTGGCACGGTTTGTGTGACATCCCGAATTTCGACCCCGTCCTGAATATATGATATGGGCATTTTGCCGGCACGCCTATGGTCCTTTTTCTTTGAGCTGATCACTCATGAGTTAACCAATCTATTGGGTGAAGCCGTTCAGGGATATAACCGCGGTAAAATCCCTAAAAGCTACTCAATAGGTCGGATCGGACTAAAATCGCGTTCGGCCGATTTTAACCATGAAATTGAATTCGGAGTCGGAAATCGGACATTCGAGCATGTCACTTTCATTTATAGGACGTCATCTTGTCTTTCGGAGAAATTCCATTGAGTTCGGAATTTTTACGGAAAATCATTTTGGATGATTCGGAAATGAACGAAGATTCAGATTGGCCGAATTGAAGGAATCTTCGAACTGCAACCGAGCTAATTGGCGAAGGGGGACTGTAGAAATTATATGGGCTTTTTCTACATCGAAATTGGACGTCGATTTGGGGACATCAAGGATGAAATTGAATCTCAAATTGTGAAATTTGAAATTAGTAATGGGGCCGGAAAATTGGACTTCAATTTGAATATTATTGTGGAAAATTATTGGCTAGAAAGTATTAAGGGGACAAGGAGGATAAGCTTGTAGACTAAAGGAGACCAAGCATTAAGGATAAGCTTGTGGACTTTGTCTCTCTCTCTCTCTTCCAACTTCTCGGACAAGCTTTTGCCGATCTTCTCCTCCTCGCTCGATCCCTACCTCAGCCGAAGAACCATTTTATTTCTGCATTTCATTTGGTTTCCTTCGGTCTGTCTTTAGCATTTTCAACACCACCGAAGCCACCGATTTCCCTGCTGCCGTCTTCACAGTTGCCACGGCTTCAAACAGCATCATCATCATCACCGTCCACCATCATCCAACGACACCATCATGCTCCCTCAGCCCTCCGATTCTCCCCACAGTTCCATCCTCTTTCGTCCAACAGCCAACCGAGTAGTGCCCTCTCTCCACTGAAGCTTGCTCCACTTTCAATCTCCTCTGCTTGTGTCTTCTTCGGTCAGAATTTCCTCAGCTGAAGACCACGAATCTCCACGGTTGCTGCCACATGTCCATGAAAGACCTCCCTTCGGTCAAGCTTCTTCTCCGGTGAGGTGTGGTTGACCGAAGCTGCCAGCGGACGCCTTCCATCTTCAACCGAATCAATGAAACCAGCAAACCCACCGATCGTCCTCTCTGTCTTACGTGCGGCACCACCGGGATGGCCTAGCAGCATCCCACGATGTTGATTTCTCCATTTTTGTGTCACCGTTTCTCGCTTGTCCTCTGTCCAGCAACGTTGAGCAGAAACGGATGCAGCCTCATCATCTCTTCTCTCGGTCCACCAACCACCGAAGACCAGTAAAATTGCTGCAGTTGCCCGTGTCGTCCATTGCTCCACCGAAGCCATGCAACCAGACAACACCAGTTGATCCCCGGCCCGTGTGTTGACTCCAGCAAGCGGCCGAAGCTGTTCTCTCCTTCGATCTTGCCACGCGTGGTCTTCTCCAGCTCGCGGCCACCGAAGTCCAGTTTCCTCAACTCCTTCGCTGTCTCTGTTGACCGGACTTGCTGCCCCACGCGAAGCCGATGGATTTCGGCCCAGCAACCTTCAATTTCACGGGCCCAAGAGCCCCGTGATTTTCAACCGAGCAAGCCACGATTTCTTCAAGCCCAGCGAATCTTCTTCAACCCAATTTAGTGTTTCCAGCAGAAATTTTCCAGCCCATCTTAAGCTTTGTTCCAGCCCAATTGAGGCCCGCGAAGAAAGCCCAGTCAGCCCATCTCAACTTGAAACCCATGTTTAGTCTTGGTTCAGCCCATCTTTAGTTGTTGTCCAGCTCATTTGAAGCCCAGCAGCAGCCCATGTGAAATTGAGCGAAGCCCAGCCCACGAGGAAGGCCCAACCATAGCCAAGTCCAAGCTCAGTGATTTTTGTGGGCCTGCAAGAACTTGAGAACTGGCCGAGTGTCTGCTACGATCTTTAGAAATTTTGGGATTCAGCCACGCACGCCGTCAGCGGTGATTTGGTCTCGGCTTTTAACCAAGTGAGTAATCTCACTAATCCTTGCTTAGTAGACTAATGATGCTTAAGGGTTGATTAGATTTCATTAAGTGCAATTAGGTGGTTAGATTAGCATGTATTAGCAATTATTAGTTAATTGCATTGCATATTAGTTAGGTGGTTAGCGTGCTTAGCTAGAGAACTGCCTATACTATTTATTGAATGTATCTCGGGATTTTTCCCAATCCGACTTGGCTTTCAATTAGGCATTTCGGGCCTAAATTGGATTATCGTATTTATTTATTAATTTTCGGAATTATTAATTATTTATTTATTTTCCGAAAATTAGGTAGAGATAGCCGACGATCGAAATTTTATGCTGATCGTCGTGGTGCAGTACGTTTATTTAATTCAATTCTACGTTGTGTTGAATTGAATAAATTGTGGATTTTTAGGACATATTCCTAAATGAGTTGATTTTGAGTAATTGATCGAAGAACAACCGAGTATCGGTTGTCAGGGTTTAATTGATTGGTGAACTACGGAAAATTGTGAAAGTTGAGTAAGATTGGTGAATATGGGAATATGTCCCAAAATTAGGAAGTGTCGTTATTTGAAAGGAAAATAACCGTGTGAGGTTGTGAGTTTAATAGAATTGCCGAGTGGGGCCGTGATGCCACTAAATCTATGAAAATTGCTTGGTGGGGCCGTGATTACCACCTATAAATAAGTTGTGTCCTTTAGGACTAGGATTTATAGCCAAGAAATTGATAGGCTAGGCTCATTGAGCCGTTAGTAAGAATTTGAAATCGAATGACTAAAAAGACTGATGAGTAGTCTTATTGTCACGCAATTGACTAAGTCGATTGATCAATGATTTGATCTGATGTTGTGAATTTACCGATTGAGTGGAAATGACCTTGCGATGGTTCGAATGACATGTAATTGACTAGGTTGATTTTTTTTTTTTTGGTCAGTGACTAGGTTGATTTGATTGATGCTTCAATCTGCGATGTGACTGTTTGAGTGCCTATTGAACTATGCTAATATGCAGATGTAACCTGAGGCCAAGGTAAGTCCTCTGACTCGTGTGTGCATAGGCAGCCCGGTTAGCGTATGGTTTCCTAATCGAGTCTTAGTGGGGTAGAACTTGGTGAGACGTAGTCTCATCCCGGTTGTGGGACAACATTTCAGGCCCATAGATGAGCCTGTGAAGAAGGAACCAGAAGAGGACGATGAGCCGGTAAAAGATGAAGAGCTTGAAGGATATGAGCTTAGTGAAGAAGAGTCAGAAGAGGATCAGGATGATCCTGAGTTCGACCCGGATGAGGATTGAGATTCCATCCTCTTTTGTGAACCTTGTGTTGTGTATATAGAGTGTAAATAGAATGTTATGAATAGTCTTGTGAATAGACTTTGAGTCATGCCATGTATAAATGTTTGGTTGTGGATTTCAATATGAAAAATATGGCCTTACTTTTCTATCACATTGTGTTATTGTCTGGGGATTTATAACTGCTTCCGCATGTGCTTAATAAATGAAAGGGTTGGTGATACTTAATCCTGGGATATCACATTATAAAATCGACCAAGTAGAAGGATGTGTGCGTACCCGAGGATCGGGGCGTGACAGTTTGGATGCTTAACAAATAGGCCCTTATTGAACATTTCTGCTAGACCATGAAATTTATTAAGGAATCCTTCTCATTTGACTTGATGATATGGAAAGCATATCCTCTTAAAAATGAAGAGGACGATCTTTCTCCTCTTCATTCCTTTCTAGTCATTCACCTTCAAGGATTAGAATGAATCTTTAAGCATATATAAAGGTGCTACATGGGTTCATCTCAAGATATCACTACATTTGGTCACAAATCTCTCAAAAATCATTGCAAGAGAGAGGCTAAGAACATAAGAACATTCTAAGAGGAGAAAACTACAAAAAAAAAAAAAATCCTAAATCTTAGGCATTAGTAACAATTTAATTCTAAACTTTTCAATTGGACCAATTTAAGATGTGTTCGGTTCAACATTTTGAAAGCTCATTGGGGAAATGCAAAGTAATTTTACTTAAAGGGCTTTAGGTAAATACAAAAGCTGTTTGGTAAACTATGCTATGGATTCCAAGAAAGGTAGTACTATCTTCTTTGAATTTGTAAAACACGTGTTTTGAAAATGCTACGGATTATATAAAGTATGAATCACGAAATTATATTGTTGTTGCACAACAAGCTGGATTGAGCATTTACTACTCCTTGGTTATTTGTGAATATTTAGAAAGCGTGTTATGCAAGGGTATTATGAAGAAATGTATATATGTAATTGCTTTGCAATTGTTTTATGGAAAGGTTCATAAATGATTTGAGAAATGATTGAGAAATGATTGAGAAATGATGGATGAGTTATGTTGCAAAAAATTATTTGCTTAGTTTAAGAGATTGATTTATGGTTTAGATTTTTGGTATTAGATGACGGTTGTTTGATACTCAATATGACTATGAACCCAATAAAAGGTTTTGTAATGTATGCATACAATCTAGAATATTCTTTTGGACCAAGCCACTGGCTTTGTAGGTTGAGATTTTGCCAAGAAATTTTTTTTGGTCATCTTGTCATCAGGAGCTATTTCGTGACCATGGTAGTATATCGAGCAATAGATTAGTTAATGGAATGGACTATTGACATGATTTTTGATAGAAATTAATAAATGAACTTGAAAATATATACTTGAATTGTGAGGATCGTTTGAATGGAATTTTTTATTAGTATAAAACCTTGTTCATAAGAAATAACTCATATATGATTTGATATGTATTTATATTTTTGAATTTAAGTTATGAAGATCTGGTGTTGCTTTATATGCATGCATAGGAGTCGCTCGATCTTCTTCGAAGATATATACTACTTACTGTGCTATGGTTACTTATTTCGCTCGTCTTTCATATTTTTAGGCCTCTCGGCTAGCGGCAAGTAGGATGAGAGTTCTATTGGTGGGGAACTTTTAAGAGTTGTATTTTGGGTATAGCTTAAGAGAGTTCTGAATATAATTGTTGATAATTTGTTGGGTTGGGTGAGTATAATCCCTTTTTGTGGATTATAAAAACTCTAATGTTGCAACAAACTTGTTGATTTATCAATAAATATATATACACGTTGGTTATATTTAAGACCGTGTCCTTTCTGTGAAAGGATGGTCATGTCATCATCCTTTTTTTTTGTAAATTTCAGGGTGTGACGCATATTACTTTCAAATCTCACATTTCTAGCAATCTTTTGGTTTCCCTTTAGCTTCTACTTGTATTTGTCGTAAATGTGTCATTTTAATGGGAAATAATGGGGATTGGGTTCATCCTTATCACTTCACACTCCTAATATTTTCTATACAACGAATGACTAATTGGGGTCATGAAAAATCTCGATGTCAACAATCGTTTGAAGGATAACATGATGTGTCAAGACTTCATGAAAAAGAAAAAAAAAAAAGGACCTTTCTCTACTTTTTTTGCTCGGGGAATATCGGCAAGAAATCCACTGTGGACTAGAATCATATAATGTGTTAAAGATTAAATTGAATTTATTGTAGAAAATTAGGGCCTCTTAGAAAGAAACTTGTTGACGAGCTTAAATTTGACAAGTACTTGGATCTGAGAAGAAAATCTCACCTAGAGGGCAACTTATCATCACCTTTCTACTGGACCATGAAACTTAAGGAATCCATCTCATTTTGACTAGATAATATGGTAAGCATATCTGTGTTAAATAAAAAGGATAATCTTACCTTTCCAGTCATCGAAGGTAATGAATCTGTGAGCATATAAAGGTGCTACACTAGTTCATATCAAAACATCAATACACTAGGTCATAAAGCTGTCGAAACTCATTGACAGAGGCTAAACACATAAGAATATTCTAGGAGTGAGTAGCCATGGAGGTAACGGCATCCAAGAGATTAGGGTCGATGATGTTCGTGGTGACTCTCATACTATGGTCGTCGATCGGTGTCGACGCAGCCATATCTAAGGAGTGCAAGTTGAAGTGTGACGCGTTATGTGTCTTGGATCCTGACCAAACTCTATGCTTTCTCAATTGTCTCAAGACTTGCCCTAGACAGTCTTCTACATATGTCGCATCAGAGTATTGTGACATGGGTTGTTTCTTGTCTACTTGCCTTAGCTACCATCCAGGTAATAATCTTCACAAGTCACTTCTTAAGTGATCTATAAAATCAAAGAAGTCATTGTATAATCTTGTTCCTTCATTAATGTTTCGTTGTTTTATTTTCATTAGGAGAGGATGGTTGTGTACTAAATTATTTAATTTCCTCGGACTTCGATATATGCTCTTGTTATAAAATCGATTTCAATCTTGACGTAAGCGACTTTTTTAAGTTTCTGTTTTATATTTGAACTCATGCAGACACTAAGAAAGTTGAAGCAGATGCGAAGAAGGTTGGAGCTTGCGCAGATTCATGCTCTCGGGGTTGCAAGAAGACCTCTTTATTGAACTAAAGTTTGGAAATTTTTCTAATAAAATTGTTATATAATACGTTTGTGGTTTCATTCCACAACTAATAAACTTTTTTAATATATGCTGGACCATAAGTTAATGTGAACTGAGTTTTATGCTGTCAAGCTTGGTTACGAATGTGTCTTCAAACAATCAAAGTCATACGATGTACGAAAAAGCATCAATCTCTGTTATGACAAGACGTTAGAGCATGAATTGATGGTGAAAGAATGGGGATCGGGTTCATCCTTATCACTTCACACTCCTAATATTTCCTATACAATGAATGACTAATTGGAATCGTAAAAAATCTGGATGTCAACAAGCGTTTGAAGGATAACACGATGTGTTAATGGATAATCGGAACCTTATAAAATACGGACGTCAACAAGCGTTTAAAGGATAACACGATGTGTTAAGGAGTCAATTAAAAAAAAAGGAAAAAGAAGTGATCTTTCTTTAATCGGTTGGGGGGCTTCCCAGGGAGCTCCACTGTGGACTAGAATCATATAATTTGTCAAGGATTAGAGTGAATTTATTGTACAAAGTTATGGTTATTTAAAAAGAAACTTGTTGATGAGATTATATTTGACAAGTATCCAAATTTAAGAAGAAAGTCTCCCAATAGATGGCAACTTAGGGCGCGTTTGTTAGCGATTATGTTCCCGGGAACAATTGCTGTTCAAAAATTATTCTTTTTTGTTATGTTCTTGGGAACAATTTCTAAGCATTTTAAGCTGTTTAACAGTCTAAAATTTCTTATTCTGGAATAAATTGCGTTTGGTGCTTGTCTTCAAAATTTCTACTCTAAATCATTTTCTTTTAATTTTTAAATAATTTTATTTCTATTTTCCTTTTTTCTTTTTTTTTTCTTTTTTTTCCTTTCTTTCTCCTATTCTTCTTCTTCAAGTGGCCGGTCGTCGGTCCGGAAATCGGCAAAACGAGGGCCGGTGACCTCACCGGAGCATCGTCGGCCCTTGGTGAGGCCGGCCCTCGTCAACCAAGCCTTGTCGGTAGCCAGGCAAGCCTCGCCGGGGTTGGGCGAGGCCTGCCTGGCCACCGGGGAGGCTTGGCCTCACCAGATTGTGAGGCTTGCCCAACCCCACTGAGGCTTGGCCTCAGCAAATCTAGTGAGGCCAAGCCTCACCGATGGCCAGGCGGACCTCGCCGATGGCAAGGCGAACCTTGCTGGGGCTAGGCGAGGCCCGCCTGGCCACCGGTAAGGTTGCGCGGAGGACAGTGGACGACAATCGTGGCAATGGCGGTAGATGATAAAGAAGAAGAAAAGGGAAGAAGAAGAAGAAGAAAAGGGCTTGATTCTTAGGTTTGTTCCTGGGAACAAGAATCAACTTTTCTTTTTTTATTATTCTTGATTATGTTCCAATTCTACTTCTAGAAACAAAAAATAGAAATTTGTTCTCGGGAACAAAAATTTTATCCAACACGATTCTGTTCCAAAACTACTCCTGGGAATAAAAAAATAGAATCTGGCACTGTTTAGATGGTTAACAAATCAGCCCTTATTGACACATTTCTGCTGGACCATGAAATTTATTAAGGAATCCTTCTCATTTGACTTGATGATATGGAAAGTATATCCTCTTATAAATGAAGAGGACGATCTTTCTCCTCTTCATTCCTTTCTAGTCATCCACCTTCAAGGATTAGAATAAATCTTTGAGCATATATAAAGGTGCTACATTGGTTCATCTTAAGATATCACTACATTTGGTCACAAAGCTCTCGAAACTCATTGCGAGAGAGGCTAAGAACATAAGAACATTCTAAGAGGGGAAAAATACAAAAAAAAAAAAAAAAATCCTAAATCTTAGGCATTAGTATTGTTGACACCTAAATTTTGGTGACCCAATTATTTAATTTTTTATTTATTGCATTAAAAATTAGGGATTAATTTTTAACCCCTAAAAAATTCATTAATTGCATAGCATATAATTTTAGGTGCATTTATTTTTAATTTGCATTTACATTACACCAGTGACGGATGGGTTTGACTTGGTGGTTCTGAACTTTAATTTAGTAAGGCCACAAAGAGAGTAAATTGGCCCAAGCCCGTATCCTCTAGAAGATTTGATAGACTCATCTTTGCAAGATTTCAAATTTGAAAAAATCTAATTGCAATTTTGAAAATCTGTGGAGAATATTCATTTTTGTAAATGAATATTATGTTCAAGAGGTTATAGACGATCTTCGTTCATATTGGAAAAAGAGATGAAATATTCCACAAAGATTGCATTTTTTTTTTCCCCATAAAAGGGTTGTGTACGAAGGTCGATGAGGGCTTTTCTCTCTTTTTTTTTAGGTTAGAAATTTAATATAAAAAAGAGAGAAGCTTTTCCTTTGTTGGGGGGGGGGGGGGGGGCTTTTCGAGAGAGGTCGGAAAAGAAAAGTGAGAGAGGAACAGTAAGGAGACATGAGGAGACATGAGGAGAGAGAGAAAGAATTTTTTTTTTAAAAAAAAAAAAAAAGAGAGAAGAAGAACAGTAAGAACATTGTTTTTCTTCCCCAGCAGACTCATCCATCCCCTGCCGTGCTTCACCCTCTACTTGTTGGAAGCCGCACTTACCGCCCGCGTTTGCTTTTCGCAAGCCCAGCACCGATAGCTGACCCTCCGGTCACCTCCACTCCGTTGATCTCGCCCGCGATGTGCAGCCCTGTCGCCGACGCTCGCTGTTGCTGCCTCGAGGCTCCTCGGGCCTTAGCCAACACTGCAGCGCCCTTAGCCCATCTGTCTGCAACCATCGATGACTGCTGCTGCTGCATCGCTCGCCTACACCTTGCCGAGCTTCTGTCGTGTCTCCCCTAGCGACCCGCAAGCCTGAATGCCTGTAGCGCGTGCGTCCGGCTTGGCTCGTTGACCTCCCTGTTCTCGCCGTGCTCGACGCCGTGACCCCCAAAGACAATAGGTCCCGATCCGTACGCTGGCCCCCCTACACACTGATCTGAGCTCGCTCTAAGCCTCCTCTGAGCGAAGTTGCCTACTACTCCACCTCCTTCCTCCTCGTCACGAGTTCGTTGATCCTCTCACCAGAGCTCTGATGACCGTGACCTCCGACTGACGACGACCCACCACCATAGCCACCGTTCTTGAGCCAAGCCGAGCCTCCATCATGGTCCACTTTACCGTTCGGATATTGGAAAAATTCAAATTTAGGTAGAGATTTACTTTATTTTATTAGGTAGATTTATTTTATCTTATTTTATATTTTTTTCTTTATTTGAAATATTTCTTGATGCATAATTTAAATTCCTAACGTACCACCTAATTCGCAACTGCACACAGATTTTTTTACTCCATCTATTTATAAGGTTTTAGATGAAATAATTAATCGCGTGGGAATCAAATTGATATCTTGATCTTTAAGGCTTAAGATCAATTTATCGATTTTATCAGCAAAAAAATCAAGTTTGATTAGATATCGTTTCCAAATTCAAACAATGGATAATATCTTTGATAACCATGGATGATTTAGTGTTTATCTTTTAATTGCTTTATTTATTTCAAAAATACAAAAAATTGCATTTGCATAGCATATAGATTAGATTTGATTTCCTAGATAAAGTTGCATGATAGAATAGTTTTTTTTTTTTTTAAATGCATGTAGTGTCTAGGTTAGATAATATTTTTTGGATTAAATTGCATGACGAGATATTTTTCTAGGTTAAGATAGGATTCAGATTGGTCTATTACTAACTTAAATGAGATAATATCTCGCTTTAGTTAGATTTTTGTTTTTAGCAATTTTTAATTTCGCCCATGTCCTCTAGAATTAGGTTCATGAAATGCATGTCATTTAGTGGTTGTTGCTAGGTCCATTTGATTATAAGTTGCCTGCCATTTGGTCAATTTAGATTGCACATTTAGTTATTGGACAATTTTCATTTCGAATTTCATAAAAAAAGAAAAAAAAACTTAGAGTTAGGGCATTCTTTGCACGTCATTGCATATTAGGATAGGTTGCATGCTTATTAAGAAAAAAAAAATCGCATTTGCATCATCTAGTTTAGGTCATATTATTATGTCATCATTTCATGTTAGATTAGTAACATACATTGCATAAAGCATGATATAAATGATATCTAGGACTGTCGATGTAAATTCTGATATAATACTGCAAATGCTTTCAATGCCATGAGATAAGTCCTGCAATTTATTCAATGCCTTATCTAGGTGTTAAATTGGTGGTTTGCACATATGCATGGTCACCTCACATGTTAGAGAGGTAAATTAAAATCAATTCAAGCTGCCTGCAAAAATAATTTTTCAAAATAAAAGGGAAAGGTATTGAAAGGGTGTTAGAAAAATCTAATATAATCAAGTTCCCGGACTCACAATCTCCGATTCATAGGAGTAAAGTAAATCTTCCATTACTTTACTTAGGTTTCTAATCGACCCACAAAAAATAGATTAGTGGCGACTCCTAACTGAAAAATCATTTGCATGTTAAGAACTTCAACCTAAGTCACAAATTGGTATGGGCTTGGGAAAGCTCGAGCTAAGTTTAGGCTTAGTAATCCATTAGCCAAACCTTAGGTGGTTCACTCGAAATTTTGGTCGCGATAGCTTGGCGACTCTGTTAGGGACTTGAGTTAAAGCTCTTAATGAACTTAGGCTAATTTTCTCTTCTATTTTGAAAAAATGTTTTTGTTTGACAGTGAAGATCCAAAGTACGTCCCTAATGTTTAAGGAGTTAAATGTTCCTGTAGAATGAGAGATATAAGAGAAAGTGTTTGCTAATCTTTGTTTTGCAGGGAGGTGTAAGAATGTATGGTTTATTTTCATGAACAAAGTGTTGTTTGATATAAATTGTTATGCATGCCTATGCATTTACACTACACTACTGCACACATAACCTGCTGCCAGACTCGGCCCTTCTAAATGTGAGTAGCCATGGAGGCAACAACATTCAAGAGATAAGAGTCGATGATGTTCGTGGTAGCTCTCATATTGTGGTCATCCATCGGTGCCAACTTGGCCAAATCTAGGGAGTGCATGTTGAAGTGTGCAGCATATTGTGTCTTGGAACCCGAGCCATTTCAATGCAATCTCGAATGTCTCAAGGGTTGCCCTAGAGAGTCTTTTACGTCTGCAGCATCAAAGCACTGCAACATCGGTTATTTCTTGTCTACTTGCCTTGGCTACCAATCACGTATAATCTTCAACATCCACATTGAAGGTATAATCAAAACCCCTTATGAGTTCCATAAAACCAAGAAAGTCATCCTATAATATGTTCCTTCATCAGTGTTCCATTGTTATATCTTAACTATGAGAGGATGATTGTGTACAAAATCATTTAATTTGTCATAGATTATATATAGCCGATCCTCGAAGTTAGGAGAAACTTGTCGTGTCCACGCAAATGAATGGGTTGATAATCGTGTGTGGACTCTTACTGATTTACGCTTGTGCAATATGCTAAAAGCGTTGTGACTGAAGACTTACGGACAAGATTTTCTTGAGATGGAGTTGGATTTTAAGTGGGCTACTCGAGTTGCTATTTGGTTTTTTCCTTTAATTTTAGTGTCAAGTTAGTAGGTGCTAGGCTGTGTTTGATATGTGAACTAGTGAATTTAGCTCTCGCATTTGCATTAGGGGTATCCATGTAGCCAATGCCTTTTACTGGAACAAGGCTTGATTGTGCTTTCTATTGTTTTAGTATGTCTTTGAACTTGTTCGAACGAGTCGTAATAGTGTATTTCAGTCCTCCTACCGGATAGCACATTGACTATTGAGGATGTCTAATCTTTCCATGAGTAGTAATAATTGAGATGTGGAATGGATGTGTTCATGTTGTTTATAGTGCCTGTGCTTGACATACTCTTAACCAAGCATCTGATTTCATATTTTCTTTGGTGCACTTTCCTAGGCAACTTGTGCTAACCATGTTATATAGACTCACTCCTCTATGGGTGTTATTGAGATCCAACGAGAGGTATACATATTTCTTTTTAGATGTTCAAGTATCAGATTCAGACCCACTTAAGGTAGCATTTCAACCATATGAACGTGCCATTTGGAGTTCTGATTATGTGAATGTGAATGACCTTTTCTCCCGCTTCTTTTGATAATTGTTCTTAATTAACTACTCAAAGCCATGTCTATGCCATAATTTGCATCATAATATCTTTCGTCTTCCTCGCAACAACTTTGTGTAATTGCAGTGAACAAGCTAATTAGGGCCGTGTACTGAAGTGAAAAATCGTACATACTTTGCATGAATATTGTTTAGCATATTTATTGTGTATACATTCGGGTTAATACGTTAAATTGCATATTATGATTCACTATGCATGTTCATCATGTTTAAATGTGAATGGATTGGATATATAGGTGACGTATGTCGAATGTTGTGCGTATTGAATCATGTTCATATATGCTCATGCATGTCTAATGATGCTCATGCATGTCATTTTGAGATCGTAAGCTGCTGAAGGAAAGAGAAGAGAATGTTGGGCATTATTTATTAGATGGGAATTTGAATGTGAGCTTAGTTTGATTATTCTCTTACATGCTCATGATTATGGGTAGTTTCTGATCTCTTTTCTAGGGTTCAAAGCATGTTTAAAAATCATTGTGAATGGTTTTTAGGTACTTTTAAGTGTGTTTAGACCTCATTTTTTGTTCTAGTTAAGGACCGCGCTTACTGGGTGTTGTAGGACCGAGCATCCTAGCAATGTGGTCTAATATATTTTGTTAGAATTATGAGCGATAAATATTCTGTTGCACCTGTTATTGACATGTTGTGTGTTTAGTGTTCTAAACTTCAAAGTGGCGTTTGCATGCATCTACTCACGTCCTTGCAAGTTGTGTGTGGCATCCCAAAATTCAAGTCATCCTCTAGAGAAATTAAAGCCTATAATTAGGTAATGAAATTACCTATGGTCTATGTGTTAGCCATTAGTTTTCTTAAGGCTATGTGTTATTGTGCTTGTGTTTATGAATTTTGAATTTAGGACTATAGGATAAATTAATAATCTATGCTTGGCTAGGCACCTCATTAATTAAATTCCTATAAGTAAATTGTCACAAGACTTTGGCCATGTGGAATTTAAAATTTAAAGTTTATAGAAGAAATTATAAAAGGGAAAATTTTAATTAGGTTGGGCCTTAGGCCCATTGGCCTAAGATTTTAGTGGGCCAAGTTAGTCGGCCCAATAAGGCCCACTAAAGGGGGCTGTCGACCAGCCAAGGGGAGGCCCAAGAGTGGCCGGCCCAAGCCCATTTGCCAGCCCAATCCAAGCCCACAAGCCTTGCATGCGAGCTGCCAAGTGGCATGGGGGTTGTGCAAGGTGTGGCTGCCCCCATTGGCCATCTTGGGCGGCCACATGCAATATAAAAGCCACTAAAAAGAAAGAGAGAGAGAAAGGGAGAGAGAGGGAGTGGCTTGTTCGGCCAAGAGAGTGAGCCAAGAGAGTGAGATGCGAGACAGAGGGAGCAGCCGACAGAGAAAGGAGGAGGAGGAGCCACCGTGTGCCACCGTGTTCGCCGCCCTACGCCGTCGTTTTCTTTGGTCTAGAGGCAAGTGGGAGTCCTCTAGCTTCTCTTGCATGCTTGTATGATGTTTGCATGTCGAATTTTTGGATGTTAGATGAGAAAAACCGAAGCATGGATGAGTCGTGTGTGAAGAGTGTGACTGTTCTTGCTCGGACCGTGTGAGTCAGTAACTTGTTTGAGCTTGCATGTTGGTTTGTGATGAAAATCTCTCTTCGATCTCTTCATGAAAGTTCTAGGGAACATCTTAAACTACAACATACTCAAATATGAAGTGAAATGAACAAGTATAACCTGGTAGATCGACTAGATCTTGAAGACAATAATTCTGGAGGTGTATTTTGGGACACCCGAGACTTCATGGACTTAAATGACGACTATAATGTGGTTATTTGACTTGGATCTCTTCATGAAACTTGTATAGGACATCTTTGTGTATAACATATCCAAATTTCAGAGAAAACGAAAGAGAATAGGTAGGTGAAATCTCAATATTTCGGAGATGTGTACACTGGACGATGCGGTAGTGGATCCAGAAGCTTCGTGAGGTTGTATAAAATAATCTGAAAAGAATCTGGCTTGGAGTTCTTCATGAAAGTTATGCGAAAATGTCTTGGCTATCACTCTGTAAAATTTCGTAATTTTTAGAGACCGTATGGATATTTTAATCAAATTTCTTCGGAGACTGTGCATTCTGGTTTTATCCGAATATTATGTGCTGTTTTGTGGAAATTGTGAAATTGTGTGAAATTCAAGTTGGCCATGAATTTTACATAAAATTGTCATTCTATTGGTTTGATTAATGATTGCTTGAATTTTATGATTTCGGGAAAATCATAGATATTGAGTTTAATATTTATTTATGGAAATAAATAAATATGACAATAAAAATAAATAAATAATAAAATAATAATAAAATAATAAAAATAAAATAAAATGGATTATTTTATTGGCCATAAATTCCATTGAATAATTATGCATTGTTGCATGTATGATAAGACATTGGTGTATGTATGACCATGAATTGTGATGCATGTGTGAATCATATGCCATGTAATAATGAGATCAAAATGATTGTAAATGTGGATAATGATAAGTGAGGAAGTGGTTGGGGTGGATGATGATGCTCGGTGGCCTAGTGGCATAATTCCAGAGATTCCCCGGGAGTGTCGGGATGCCCGGTGGTATACGGTACGTAATTCCAGGGGAGGCCTGGTGGTATGTCGGTACATAATTCCGGAAGCCCTGGAGGTTTTTGCCCAGGGGGATGCCTCGCGATGCCAGGATTGGGGTGCGAGATGCCTGGCTAGAAGGGTAAAGGCCGGAAGCCCTGTCGGAGGTTTCTGCCCGAAGGGAATGCCTCGTGATGCTAGTTGGGATGCGAGATGCCCGGAATGTGTGGGGCCGGAAGCCCAGTGGCCATGGGATGGCTGAATGCTAGGAGCCCTGTCGGAGGTCTTTGCCCGAAGGGATGATGAAATTGATGATTTGAGAAAATGGGTGATGTGGTGATCAAATTTAAAGATAAAGATGAAAAATTAACCCATGATATAATATGCATGATGATATGCATAATGATGATATGTGATGATCACCCATGATATGATGATGATGATGATGATGATGATGATGATATGTGATGTGAAATAATGATGATCACCCATGATATGATATGCATGATGATATGCATGATGATGATGATGATGATGATATGTGATGTGAAATAATGATGATCACCCATGATAATGATATGCATGATGATATGCATGATATGACATGCATGATGATATGTATGGTGATGATTATGATAATGATATATGATATGGCATGTGTAATGAGACAATGTCGCGATGATGATGACATGTATGATGTAATGATGCCATGATGATGATGACATGTGTAATGTAATGATGTCATGATGATGATGACATGTATGATACGATGATGATACACATGTATGTGTTATAAATTGATATGATGATGCATGATAGTACGCGCATGGCTTCAAGGTAAGTAATGCTTGCAATGCATGTATGATTTGCCTGATGCATTCAGTTGTTATTGGATTTCCCTATCTGCTGAGTGGTTGTACTCACCCCTTTTGGGGACCAACATTTTAGATTAGTAGATGGTTTGAGCGGTTGGATATGACCGCGAGGAGAAGGATAGCAAATGAGGGAATCTTTGGACGCCGACACTGGATGATGAACCTTAAGCATGTGATTGTGGGAAGAGATGTCGGTCATCTTTTGAAGTATAGCCATGTATAGGAAACTATGGCATTTCGATGTACCGACTAAAGATGTCCATCTGCCTTATGTAAATAAACGTGTTCGGCTTTAACTTATATAAGATGTTTAGTAGGTGTGCATCGTTTTCTGAACATAGGGAAGGGAGTTGTTGGATGTGCTTCCGTATATGAATTGCGCAAGGGACCTATAAAAAAAAAAAAAGTGTAAACCCCCTATGTTGTATGAACCCGCTGCAATTGAAATGGTATCAAAGTGACATGTTATTAGGAAAGTAAATAGTAAGCAAACTGTGGCGACCCAAATCGGATCGGGGACCGTCGAGGGGTGCCACATTGTGTGGCTGTCTCTATGTAAGTGGATTCATAAGCTGTGCAGTGCCTAGTGTTATGAAGCGCTTGAAGCTTAGTCTTCAACTTTCAAGGAACCATAAATTATGGCATCCTTTGTTAGTGGATTTCCCGCTATAATGATGCTAATTGATCTCAGATTTAAATGAGATAAAATCCACAAACGAATTTGTGTTCACCCGGGTGAAGGTGCTCAACCAAACGAAAAAAAAATGTGGGGGAAATGATAATCCTGCTAAACCAAAAACAACTTGGTTTAAGTAGATGGTTCTAGTGATAAAATTGTTGCAATCATTCCATAGCCAATATTGTGACAAGTGTGAAAGTATGGGTGGTAGACCTACCAAACATTTATGTAACAACATAGTGTTTTATCCTCCTATATTTAGTAGGGGAAGGAGAAGAAAATATTTATTAATTTTTGGTAATTCTATAACCTCTCAAGTTCTCTGGGAAAGGAAAATTCTTCTCATACTCACATTTGAAAATGATGACTAGTTGAGGAACTTCTCAGCAAATGTTCCTTTGAGAATGTAACCGACACCTCCTATGTCTAGGCATTGTGATTGCCAAGAGGCAATAGACATTGTAAAGAATGAAATTTTCAATAGTTAAAAAAAAAAAAAAAACACGTTTGATTAAGATGTGATGTGGTAAAGCAATTACTTAAAGATGGAATTATGTCCATTGATTACATAAAGTCAAAAGTGAATGTGGCCTATTCTTTGACTATACATTGAGGGGAATGGGACAAAACATTAAAGAAAATCAACAATGATGGTAAACTAACCTATGTGATTAGTGATCCCATGAATTAGGTTCATATGGATAATACCAAGTAACTTATTGATCTAGTGATGCACTATAAAAATTGTTATCCCTCCCAACATGAAAATAGTGCAAATCTGCAAGGAAAAAGATGTTGAGCTAAGCTCTTAATGAAATTCCATAACCACTATTAGTAGTGTATTAAATTATATAATACACTTGATGGAATCACCTATATAAGTGTGGAGTAGGGCTGCTCCTATGAGAATTATTGGCGATAATCTCTAGAGTACTGGCGAATAAACTAAGCATGCGCATGGTCTATTAATGCAAAACCGCGTTGGACAACAAATCTTGTGGGAGTGTAATGTGATTGGTGAAGATTATAATTTACAAAACGAAATTCTTGGTTCATAGAAGTTTTAAACTTCAGCAATTATTTCGTGAATTGTATTTCATTCTTTCTAAGGCCACCTCATGGCATAACAAGCACTAGTTTTGATGCATTACTCTCTAATAACCCAAAAGTATTCAAATTTTTCTTTTCAAAAATTTTCAAAATATATGGAGGATTGTTGGATATTTCAATAGTTTTGAAATATTGAAAGTTATTAATTTTTGTAACAGTTTTTTACCATTATCAATTTGTAATGGATTTTGTTTACTATTAATATAAAACTGTTTTGTAACATTTTATAAAGATTATTTAGGATCTATTTGTTAAAAAGTGTTTCTGTTCTCCAGAACAAAAATTTATGTTCTTTTGTTCCGGAGAACAAAAAAAGAATAAAAACGTGTTTAGTAAAACTTTTGTTCTCAGGATCAGATTTGGAAAATAAACAAGAAGTAGAAAAAAGTTACTTCTTATTCCTGGGAACAATTCCGAGAAACAATTTTTCTCTCTTCTTTTTTCTTCTCTTTTTATCTTCTTATCTTTTCTTTCCTTCTTCATTTTGGCCGGTCGCCGGTGTTGGCCATGGCTGGTGACCAGCCGACAAGGGTCGGCGACCTCGCCAGAGCATCACGATCCCTAGTGAGGCTCGACCTCGCCAGGCCAAGGCGAGGCTCGCTTGGCCATCGAGGCCACCGGTGAGGCTCCGACGAGCTCGCCGGCCCTCGCGGTGGCCTAGCGGGGCTTTGGCGAGCTGGCCGGACCTTGCCCAGTTGGTCGCCGGTCACCGGTCTCCGCCGTGGTTGGCAATTGTCCACAAAAGAGAAAGAAGGAAAAATATAATAAAAATATTGAAAAAAAAACTAACAAAATTATATAAGTTTATCAAATGCACTTCTATTGCTGGAATAGAAATTTTTTGCAATTACAAAACGCGTTCTTATACTCAAAAATTGTTTCCGGAAAAAAAAAAACTATTTCTGTTCAAAAATTGTTCCCCGAAATAGAAATGTTACTAAATGCGCCCTCAGTGGTTATGTAACAATTGTATGATGACTTTCTAATGGCCATATAATGACTTTATAATGTTTCATTTATTTCTACATAAACTCTTCTTTATTTTATAATGGTTATAAAACAGTCATATTCTTCAATAGTTACCGATTTATTAATAACCGTTTCTTAACAATTCTCTCTTTCTCTTACCTACAAATTGTTACTCCAAACGTAATTGAAAAGTGATATAGATATATCTAAACCAAAATATTCTAATTTATTTGCTTATGTCTTTTCTATTATTTGCTGAGTTATTCACATAATGTTATTCTTATTTCCTTCTATTATTCTGTACGGAATAAAGAAGAAGATCGATTGTTTTTTAGGAGAATAGCTACTGAAGCCTTACACACGAAGTTTTGTACAAGGGAGGAATTATCCTTAAGGACAGTGCTTGCTCGCCTCAGATAATTGTCTTTGTTTTTTTTTTCAATGTATTTCCGACGATTATTATTTTTGTTGTAATGTATTCTAATATTTTTCCTACAAGTTCCATCATCAGTGATCGAGGCCATGGACTTTCGCTTCGGTTGGGCAGGAACGGCTTCCTTGTCGCGATTCACCACCGCCACTGCAGATGAAATTCCCCTTGCCTCTTTTTCGCGATTCTTCTTGTGTTCGTGGAGATAAGAAAGGCAACGACGAAGAGTTCATCAATGGCGGCGAGTGGACCTCGCCTCTAGGGCCGTTGCCAATCGGAGGCTATTTGGGGCTGAAGAAATAGATGAGCTTCATGGGTTTTCGGTTGAAGAATCAGAAAAGTGCTTCACGAGAACAACCAAGGGAAACACAGTGCAGAGAAATTAAGAGAGAGCTAAAAAGAGAGGTCAACGTTGGAGAGAGAATAGAAAGACAGAGGACATAGACTCGGAGGTTAGATAGGGAAACAAACGGTTAGTTTACCGTTGGAATTGGGATGGCTTTGTAGTCAAGTTTTGAGAGTGCACTGAGGAGCGAGAGGTTCTTTTCCTAATTTGATGACATTAGTGTATGTGCGGGGAATAATAAAATAGGGAACAATTTCAAGATTTAAGATTGATTTCCTACTACTACTACAAGATCAACTTTTTTCCCCGTAAGGGATTATAGGGCAAGTACAATAATCTCCACTTAAATTTTCCACTGATAGATTTTATTTTATTTTTAAATTATAGAGAGCCACATGAATTTATAATTTTTCTACTTATTTCTGTTATATCATCACATTTTATGAAACGTATAGTGTTACTGCACATGCACCCACGCACTGCGACACGCTCTCATTCCACCCGATTTACACTTTAAGCACAGATTATTGGGTTTTGTCTTAATAAAAAAAAAATCTCACGATAAGAAACAATAGCTATTTTATTAAGCACAATAAAATGAGTATATACTTTATTTTAGGAATGTTTTCTTGCATGCTAAACTAGAGAGATTTGAATTTGCAGGGTAGTATTGTCACTTAAAAAATAATTCCTTTTGAATTACCGATATATCTTACTCAAACTTTTACTTGAAAAAATTGAGGATTCTATGGCCATGTTTCGTCGGTAAAAATCGGGAGTAACGAAAAAAAGATGCGCAATATATGCAGGAAACACGTGGAACTTGATATTTGTCTATTTGAGATCAAATTATTGCATCATTCGAACTTCAACCAAGTTCAAATAACAAGTGGGATTGGACTTACAGACTACTACAATCGCACGATTCCTTAAAAGACACTGATGCCCGGCAATATGAAAAGAGTCGAATACATCTAGTGCTGCAAATTAAAGAGAAATGCTAGATCTTAAGATAATATTGACCCACTGCTATTATGATGTAGCAAATATCAATTGGGTATAGAATAAATGCCCACATAGAGTATGACACATCATCGGTAGATCTGTCTTAGTATATTTAGTACTAATCTTAGGATCATTTGTTTTTCTGGAAAATGAATAGTTTGAAAAATATTATCCCGGAGAATGAATAGTTTGAAAAAAAAAATTCCTAAATAATAATTGATTATATTGCTTGGACTAATTAGGTAACAAAAAAGTTTTCACTATGACAACAGCCTATACCTAATTTTTTTTTTTTTTTATGATGAAAGTATTTTTATGTTTATATATATTTTGTAAGCATTGCAAGCTATTATTTTTAGAATTTTTTTTTTTCAAAATGTGGATTTCCCACGATATAAACGGACTCTTGAGCTTATTGTGATCTTTCTAGCTTCCTAACTCGAATGTTATTAAGAAAAACAAAGGCGTTGAGTGCTTCAATTAGGACGATCATCTAATGTTTATAATCCGCATGGTCTTTCAAAATTCGATAGTTCTGGGGTTTGGAGGTACGTGTCTTTATGCTTCATGCAAGTTTGTTTAGATTTTTTGAGAAAAAAGAGAATTTAGGTTTCATTTATTTGTAAAAAAAAATTGAATAATTTGAAAATCATTTTTCTTAAAAATAATTGCTTGTATCATTTGAAACAATTAGTGACTAAAAAATATTTTTATTACCAGCAATAATTTATATTTAAATATTTTCGTGGATGATGAAAATACTTCTCCCTCTTTTTATTTTTGATATGATTGATCATTTTTAGAAAATATATTTTTCAAATCATTAATTTTCCATGAAACTTATGGATGTTGTCAATTTTTGTCTCGCTTCATGCTTCAAGCATGACAATTTTTTTCTTGTCAAAGAAAAGCTTAATTGGTCCAACAGTGGATACGTAGTATATTTCTTAACCATTGCCTAATTAGCAGGTGTGTATTTCATTACTAGTTGGCTGGATATTATTTGTGTTTTAAAATGGTCAATTAAAATATTTGTTATCACCAAATAAATCATCTGGCTGTTTTAACACATTACTCCTTGTCTGTCTACTCTTAACAATAACAAAGTAATAAATTCAGGGAGATATTTTTCGATCGATTCTACATCTTAAGTTTGTCAGTTTGCAGATCATTTCATATTGTGGAAACATATTATAATTGTTTCAAATTTGTGTATGATTTCCTTAAAAAGAAATCACATATTATAACGGGCATATCTAACATCAAATCCATTGACATCCCCGTCTCTCTTGATACGCACGCAGCCAATTTTATTCTGGAGATAGCAAGTTTCGAGAAATTGAAACCTAACAGAGAAAGGGTGGGAGAGAGAAATATTATCTTTTTATTTTATTTTTTGTGTAGATTAGGTTGGCAAGAGCCCGACGACCCCCTCTACACGTCGCCAGCAGATGGCCCCGAACTATGTCTTATCAGCATCCAAGTCACCGGACCGGAAAGCTACTCCTCGTGGGCTTGAGATCTCCAGCGGGCTCTTGTGACAAAAGACAAGGATGACTTGCTCAACGGAGCCGTCCCATTTCTGATCGACGAGCGCCTCCAGCGACACTAGTGAAAGTGCAACCAGTTGGTTCGCACTTGGATCAGCAACACACTCGCACCCGATGTCGCGGCCGAATTACCACCTACTAAGGACTCCAAACAAATATGGGAGAACATCAGGGAGATGTATGGCCCGCTTGATCGCGTACAGCTCTTTAGCATCACCCAAAGCTCGACTGAGTTGAAGCAAGGGAACCTCTTGGTTACTGCTTGCTTCAACCATCTCTCCTCCCCATGGAACGAATTGGAGTTGACCAAGGAGCGTTTGTAGGGACCCGAGGAAACTCCAAGACAATACAAAGAAATACAAGAAAGAGAAAAGGCCACATGGTTCTTACTCATTCTCAATGAGGACTATTCAGCCTTCTGATCTCAGATCCTCGCGATGGAACCCTCGCCACCACTCAGACGCATCTACCAGCTCGCTGTCCAGGAGGAAAGTTAGCGCCTCGCTGTAGCTGGGCACGCTGGAGTGGGAGAAGGCCTGGGTCTTATGTTTTTTTCGTGCAGCGTGGCTCACAAGAGGTGGCGGCCGGAGGTAGCGAAGTAGCCGCACACTCAAGATACCTAAAAATGGGTAGTGCGGCCGCAACAAGAAGAAAGATCGACGAAAACCCTACTTCATTTCGAATGGATGGCTGGGATTCACGCGGACAATCTAACGGTCTGGATTCATGCGGCCTATTGGACGGTTCAGATCAATGCAAGACATCCGACAATCTGGATCAACGTGCTGCAACGAATGGCTACAGATCGCCTATTAGCTCGGACGAATTCGAGGGCTATTATCAAGCCACGTCAGCCCCAATTTATAAAGAAGCCTATGACTCATGTGGCGCCACATCATCAGGAAAGGTCAGTGGGCAAAATAATAAATTCAAAAATAAATATTATGAATATTGCAAATGCCCACACCATACTGTTGATACATGTTGGAAATTGCATGGAAATCCTACTAATAAAAATAAAAAAGAAAAAGAACCCTCAACTTATCAGGTCTCGACACAGAGGATTAATGGGGTGCAACAACCAATTACTCAAGATTAGTATCAGAATATCATGTAGATTTTGAATCAGTTGAAGATGGGTGACAAAAGTGCTAGGTTCTCAAGTACTTTTCTTTACGAGGAGAATTCTTTTTCTATCAATGCATGGATAATCGATATGGGGGCTAGTGACTACATAAAATGTAATGATCATTTCTTTTCCCATGTTGATAAAATATCAGAATCTCCTATATCGGTATGTCTTCCAAATGGAACCTTGGTCCGCATTTTGTCCTCAGAAATGTCTTATACATTCCTGATTTTGAATTCAACCTACTCTTTGTCTCAAGGGTCTACATGGATAGTTCATGTCGTGCAATGTTCAGTTCCAACAATTGTTTCTTTCAAGACCATTCAACTGGCAAAGTGATGGGCTTGGGTAGTGTTGCACAAGGACTATACTACTGGATTGATTCCCCAAGAGGTTTAGAATTACTAAATAAAGACATCTCTTGTAATGCTATTAGTCGAAATAAAAACCACCTTTTTCATCAAAGATTGGGTCATAGTGCATGTTTCCCTCATCCTAAATGCCCAATATGTCCCTTGGCCAAACAATCTTGAGCATCTTTTCCAAAAAGTATATCTCGAGCAAATAGAATTTTTTCTCTAATTCATATGGATGTCCGGAACCTTACCATACCCCTCATCGTGATGGTTCCCATTTCTTTCTCACGGTTGTAGATGACTATACAAGGGCCACTTGGGTATATCGTATGCAATCAAAGAGTCAAACATTTACTCATCTTTCAAATTTCGTTTCCTTGATTAAAAATCAATTTGATCAATCTGTGCAAAGAATTTGTGCGGATAATGGGCGTGAATTTTTCACCTCTGATTGTGCAAAATTCGTATCTTCTCAAGGGATACTTCGTGAGAGTTCTTGTACTTACACTCCACAACAAAATGGAATTGTAGAGCATATACACAAACATCTCTTAGAAGTAGCATGTGCATTAGAATATCAAGCCTCCATTCCTAAAAGTTTTTAGGGAGATTGTGTGGTCACTGCTGCCTATTTGATTAATCGCATGTCATCGTGTATCCTCAATGGGAAAACCCCTTTTGAACTGCTTTATAATAGACAGCCCAACAATGATCATCTCCGAGTATTTGGTTGTCTATGTTATGCGACAAATGTGGGTCCTTTGGATAAAATGGCCCCATGTGCCACTCAATGCATATTCATGGGATATCCGCCCCTCCAAAAAGGCTATCGAGTTATGGAGAATTCTACAAGGCACTTCTTCATAAGTAGGGATGTCATTTTTCATGAGGACGTAATTTAAGGATATGATATCTTCATCATCTTCATCGTCATCCCCAAGTCATAGGCCTTTTCTATGCGAAGAAGATTTATCAATGGCTTCTCAATATATGTTTGTTGCTCCAGAGCCATCCATTTCTGTCCCAAAGGACACCATTATTTCTGAAGACGGTTTACCTTTAGAGTTATTTGAGGACTTTCTACATTGATTCCATCGAAGACCACTTCCGAGTCTTTCTCAACACCTTGAACCAATAGTAGCTGAGCAGCCTTGACGTTCTAGACGACAGACTTGCCAACCTACGTGGACAAAGGACTACATTTGTTCTACATTGCATTCTCTAGGTACGAAGTATCCTGTCTCTTCATATGTGTCTTTTAATCGGCTATCACCAAAACATATGTGTTGCATTAGTCATCTCTCGGAAGAGAACGAACCTTCTTTCTTCCATGAAGCATCACGCGATCCACAATGGTGACACGCAATGGAATCCGAACTAACCGCCCTAATAGAAAATCATACCTGGGATATTGTCCCATTACCCCCACACCGGAAACCAATCGGATGTAAATGGGTATATAAAATCAAGTTTCAGGTAGATGGTTCAGTTGAACGATATAAAGCTTGGCTGGTAGCTAAAGGATTTACTCAGAGAGAAGGCTTTGACTATCATGAGACATTCTCAGCTGTTACCAAAGAAGTCACTGTCCGTTCCTTCTTATCCATTGCAGCCATCCGAAATTGGTCATTACATCAGATGGATGTCCATAATGCTTTTCTTCACGGCGATCTAGGTGAAGAGATATATATGGAGTATCCACAGGGATTACAAAGACAGGGGGAGTCTCGGGTATGTTGTCTACGCAAATCCCTGTATGGACTGAAACAGACATCTAGACAATGGTATGCTAAGTTCACTACTGCGCTGACTAATGCAGGATTTCGACATTCTAAACATGACTATGCCATGTTTACATGGAATGAAGGTAATTCATCAATCTATTTGCTGATATATGTTGATGATATACTTGTTATGGGAAACAATGACTCTCATGTTGCAAGATTTAAAGAATATTTGCATTCTACTTTCCATATCAAGGATTTGGGACCACCCAAATATTTTCTGGGCAATGAAATTGCTCGATCCGATAAAGGTATCAATCTTAGTCAGAGGAAGTTCATCCTAGAGATTGTTTTTGAAGCTGGATTATCTGGATTATCTGGATGCAAACCAACTATCATACCAGTTGAACAGAATACCAAGTTGACTACTCATGAGTATGATTTGAACTCCTCTTCATCTATTGAGGACCCACTGCTCAAAGATCCATCAGGATATCAGCAACTTGTTGGTAAATTAATATATCTTACAATGACAAGACCTGATATATGTTATGCAGCGTAGATACTCAGTAAGTTCATGCATGTTCTACAATAATCTCATATGAATGCAGCCCTAAAGGTTCTGAAATACTTGAAGGGATGTCCAGGACTTGGAATTTTCTTATCTTGTGACTGCAACATGAAGATGATAGCTTTAGGTGATACAAATTATGCTACTTGGCCGATGACTAGAAGATCTATCACTGGTTTCTACATCAAATTAGGAAAGTCATTAATCTTGTGGAAGACAAAGAAGCAGTCAATTGTGTCATTATCATTGGCTGAATCAGAGTATTGAGCCATGGAAAAAGCTACGTGCAAAGTGGTTTGGATTCGAGGATTACTCTCAGATCTCGAGTTACAGGTTAGTGGACCAACTAAATTATTTTGTGATAACAATGTTGCACTCAAATTGGTAGCAAATCCAGTATTTCACGAAAGAACGAAACATATAGAAGTTGATTGTCACTTCACACGAAACAAGATCAGAGAAGGAATCCTCGTAGCAAAATGTATTGGAACAATGGATCAACCTGCAAACATCTTCACTAAAATGTCAAAGACAACATACTTACCTATTGAGCAAGCTAGGTGTCCTTGATATATATAGGCCACCAGCTTGAGAGGGAGTGTTGGAAAGAGGCCTCAGAATGTGAAATAGAGGAAGAGAGACGCAACGGCGTTTCCACAGAGTTGATGCTGCTCTACGCCCTCATAAGATAACAGGAGCGATCTCGGCCACCTGTCAAGGCTCTTGATCCCGCGGGCGTGCGTGATGAGGAATGTGCTCCCATGCATGAGCGAAGAGACAGCGAGGCGAATCAAGGGCGGCAAGGGTGCCGACGTCATCGTGTGGGATGCGGACACACGCTCCAAGCAACAACTAGTGTTTGTTTTCTAGGAGTCGTCAGGGTAAGGCAAATTAGCATTTTGTGAAACTTACTAATGATCAATTGACTGAAAATATTATTTAATTAAACTTAATCCCGAATTAGCTTTTTCTTTTTTTCTTTTTTTCAGCGACCAAGAGGAACATTGTTTTTTTTTTTTTTTTGAACATTGTTGATCTTTAGAGAAATGATATTAGTGATGAATATTTGTTGTTATATGCTACCAGGCTATCAAGTTTCCCCGAGAAATTCAAGTGTTGGTGAGTGTTTCTTTTGAAACCCAGTTTTAATGTCTTCAATTTTCTTGAGTCAGTTCTTTTCTATTTTGATGATATCTATAATTTTCTGTTTTTTTCACATATATTATATAAAAGAAGGTATACTTTGAGCGGGCAAAGTTCAGTATGGTAGATTGATCCGTCATGCTATCCCATCCGGATTGTAGTTGTCGCTTACATAGTGACATTCCCATAGACTATTAGAGGAATTTAAATACAAGCAAAAGAGAAATATTTTGTGTTGGGTTGGGTTGTCTAAGTGATATTTGATTAATCTTGGACATGAGGATCAATGGGCCCAAATAATTCCAGCCCATGTTTCAATAGCCATAATTCAGCCCACTTAAAAATTTCCTTCTCCTGATATGCGCATGAAGCAGGGAAGCCAGTGGCCAAAACATGGAAGGAGATCGTCTGTGAATGAGAGGAGGAAAAGGGAAAAGAGAGAAGTGAGAAAATTTTGCGCAAGCGCAATCCAGCTGAGTCAACTCCGAATTGCTACGCCTAGTAAGTCCTCGACCTTTTTATTCGTTTAATCGAAGGAAGTTTTGAAATTATGGCACAAATTCAAAATTATATGAAATTTGAGCTATGAAGTCCAATTTGGAGTTGTAAACCGTGGTGTCTGATGGGAGTCAATTGAAGTAATAGTTTAGTCGGAGCGAAATTTTAAAGTTTTGTGCACAAGCAATGCTTTGCAAAAGGTTTTGAATGATCACTTTGAATGAGCAATTTACTAATACGTAGGAGTTATTTTGTCAGTGATTAAGTTTAGTTTAACCAATTCATAATTGAGGTAACGATTTACTCAATTTTGACATTATTTCTCACTTATTTGATATCGTTGAGAGTGCATCAGTTCGAGTAACCCTTATTGTTTGGTTATAGGCATTTTCAGGGTGAGTGGTGCTATCTCTTTCTTAAGTTTGTAAAATAATATTTTGAAAAAAATATGAATTATAAATAGTTTGAGTTATTAAGTAACATTTTTATTGCATAAAAATCTGGATTGGGCATTTATTGTTCCACAATTATTTGAAAATGGTTTAAGAAACATGAGGTGTTGTGAAAGTTTATATATAAGTATTACGTTGCAAATTGATTTATGGAATAAGTTTTAAAATGATTTGGGAAACATTTATTGAAAGATGTTTCAAAATATTACTAGTTTATGAAATGAATATTGAAATCATGTGAGAAATATCTTGTGAGTGTAGGTATGTGTATATATATATATATTTCAGACTGATGAATGAAGTTGAGAAAGATGATATATTTTGAGTTTGGGAAAGAATTACGTTGACTTTGTGTATGCTTTATAAAAGGTGATTTGATTCAGCATAGAAAATGGAGTTATGATATGGATTTTGGATTAGTTTTGTGGAAAGAAATTATTTGTGAAAAGCTATGTTTTGGTTTGTGAAACTAATTATGATATAGACTAGTAAAGGACTAAGTGTTACACGATAAGATAAGTTTGTAGGAGTGACCTATAGGGAATTGTAATATTGATATACATTGGTCAATGACTAAGCACTACAAGATAATGTAATTTCATGAGAACCGCTTCTAAGACCTTATGATGTTGATATGCATTAGTCAATAGCTAAGTGCTACGTAATGATGCAAATCTCGTGGGAACCACCTCATTGTACCTCTCAAGGGCAAAGTGCTATATGATGACGTGAGTCTCATAAGAGCCACTTTTAAGGCTTTGAAATGTAATGTGATATAGCTAGTAATAGCACCTAGAGGGGGGTGAATAGGTGTTTAAATAATTTCTCAAGATATGAAAGCAATACTGGACTAACAACATAAAGGAAGCTCTCCTTTAGTTAACAAATTGAACTATGATCAAAGTAAAGCAGAGAGTAAGGAAGAGAAGATTGAACACAAAGTTTATAGTGGTTTGGCTTATTCCAAGCCTACGTCCACTCTTCTGCACTGACAGCCTACTGGCTGAATTTCACTATGAACAAAAGAGATATTACAACACTGCTTTCCCTTGATTCCACAGTGTAGATATTCTATCACACTTCCTCAAGGTCTCTCAAAGTATAGACTCTCTTTTGTGTACAAAATTTCGCTCAGCAAATGAATTGACTAAGAATCAAAGAGCTTCAGACTTTGGAATTCTTCTATCGTGCACTCCTCGAACAACTGGAACGTCTTCCTTTTATACTCCTTTGTGCCATCATACCCGTTGGCACTTACCAAATGAATTCTTCCAATTCTCCCGTTGGACAGAATCAATTAGGAAGATTATTCGAGCTATTAAATGAACATGTCGATAGCCCATTAATCCTGCTCGCCCATACAATTAGGATCTTGATTTCCATAAGTAGAACCGTCCAGGAATACTTCGTCAATTATCAGATCTTTAATCATTCTTGATTTGAATAAAGGAATCCGTTATGTCTTATCCAGCCAAGAGATCTTCTCCAGTCGATAAGGACAAATCCTTAGAGAAGCACTCAGTTCTGGATAGCATTTCTTCAACGGATTAGAAACTGTCAATCAGAATAGACTTTGAGTCTTGAGTCTGGCAGTCCGGAGGATTTCAGACTTTAATAGCAGAGTCTGCAAATCTTCAGACCAGACTGATAGAAACGTTTTGTCAACTTCAAAATATTCCAAAAAGATTTCTCCAACATAATGTGATACGAAATTTGGTTAATGAAATGGATCATTGACATGTGATTTGAGATTGATCAATGAATTAGACCATTGATTATCTATTTCGATATTATTGATGAAAAAAGGTATTTATACTACGAGTATAGTTACGTTGTACTATTATATAACTCATTTTAATCTTGTAAGTTTGATATATACTAAATTTGGGGTATTTGGTTTTGGTATTGATTTAAAAACATGCATCGTGGATGCTCAATCTGCTTTAAGAGATATATATATATCACTCATTGAGTTGTGGATGTTCACCCCATTCTCATTCCAAATTTTTTTCTAGGTATTTTGACTAGTGGCTAGTAAGAAGAGAGCATATCAATGAGGAAATTTGGTAGTTTTGGGTATAAGTTGAGATGGTTTGATATATGTCTAAGATGACATTTGTTGGGTTTAGTTGAATTAAAAATATAAATATTCATTTGCTAGATTATGGAGACTCCGATACATTGTTTTGACCTTGAGACTGTGTCCTTTAGGTGAAAAAAGGAACAGCCGTGTCATTATTTCTGTTCTTATAAGGTTTGGGGTGTGACAATTTCCTACTTCATGGTGAAAGCGTATGCAAGAAAGACTAGGAAATTGAAGTGCTTGTGCCCGAGTGATAAATCGAGCATGAGACAATAGTTGACAAAGGAGTTCAAGGTACACATTTGGCCTGTATAAGCTTTTGAGAAGAGATTGTCTTACATGGAGCGTTATTCCCTAAAACAAAAGGTGATTGTTGTAACCAAGAGACTCTCCACCATCATCAAGATATGAAAAAGAATGTCATGAGCTTTGCTGAGAGTCCACCATGGCCAACATGTCTCTAATGTTATCATAGCGGATTAGAACTTTGAAAAAAATTCGAGAACCGACCTTAACCAACTCGGTTACCGATTCTTGAAGAAGAAGAAAGTAGATCGGTTCTTGCATTGATTATGGAATTGGTTGTTTTTGTTCCAGACTGATTTTATGGTCAGTCGATTTAGTTTCATTCCAAAAATAAAGAACCGGTTCTAACATGATAGGTTCAAGATTCCAAATTAGTAACATACTTACCCTAAAACCAATTACCCCAAGTTAGAAAATCATGAAAAATTGTCCAAAAAGTCCTAAATCAATAGTATGATAATCAATTTAGTTTCTAACATTTCAATTATGCTAATTTACATTTTGACAATTCACCAATTTAGCACTTCTAGAAAATTTTGGCCAAAAACTGCTATTGTGGACATCAATCTCCTACGTGGCATTGCCAATATTGACGTGTACAATTTTTATTTACCTTTAAAAAAAATTGAATTTTTTGTATGTTTTTCTCTTCTTCTTTTTTCTTTTTTTCCCCTACTAGTCTAGACTCAGCAACCCTTGCTAGCCCATTAGCAAGGGCCATGATACCATCACTATGGTCAACAAGGGTGTTGTGGCTCTTGTCGAAGATTGGTGGGGGTCATGGATCCTGTAAAAAAAAGTAATAAGAAGAAGAAAGAAAGAAAATAAAAAAATAAAAAAAATTCGATAAAAAATTGAAATTAATAAAAAAAATAAAAAAATTTGTACACATTAGTGCCAATTGCCAGCCATTCCATATAAGATGATCAGTGTTCACGTTAACAATTTTCGACCAATGTGAGATCTAACAAAATCACTAGATAACTTTTTTTTCCTCAAAATCGGCATGCAAGAACATAAAGTGCCAAATAAGATGTGGCAAAAAAGAAAAAGAAAATCAAAATCGGTACTTAATCGAATCAACATAGAAATAGTTAATATTCAAATAGTCGATAGAAACACAAGCAGCCTGATCAGTCCACTCCTAATCAGAGCTCAAATCAGACTCAACTTTTGCCAGATCTCATTGCCGCTACCGAATCTGCTTATCCGCCCTTTTCTTCGACCTGGAGGTGCCCTTCTCATCTGCCCTCTGTATCCTTTGGATGGTGTCCTCCTGATCTGGGTGTACTGAAAGTTAATATCGACGGCTCTTTTCACCCGGGTTCTTCTCAAGGCTCCATGGCGGGTGTTTGTCGAGACTCTGCAGGAAGGTTGATCGACGGCTTCTCCCTTACCATCAACGCCGCCTCTACCCTACAAACGGAAATCCAAGCTTTCACATTTGCGCTCCAGTATCTGCTACAAACGGGACGATCTACAACTCACCTTATCCTCGAATTGGATTGCCTTCAGCTGGTTGACTCGATTCAAGATCATAATCACTTTCCTTGGGACTCTCGTGCTTTGTTCATGGAAGCGGCAGCTTTGCTTCGTCTTTTCCAAACCCTAGAGGTGCGCCACTGTCAAAGGGAAGAGAATACAGTCGCTGATTGGGCCGCTCGAGCCCATGGGCTTCATATCCTCCCTCCCAATTGGCCTAAAACTCCCCCTCCCTTCCTTTTTTTCTCTTTTATGTATTGATACTTTAAATTGTTGTAATCCTCTTGCCAATTAATACTATTTCTCCCTTCTCGTCCAAAAAAAAAAAAAAAAACAGTCGATAGAAACTCACTGAAGTCTAGATTTTATACGTGCGTGCTGCTGACAGTGGAGTAGTCATTAAGCATGTTTTTTTTTTTTTTTGGTAAAGAAATAAAAAAAAATGGTAAAGTAGTCATTAAGCATGTTTAGTTAAAAGTAATTCACTTTTACAGGATGGCAGGCCAATGTCGCTCTTCGGAAGCTCCTTTTCTTCATGTTGGGTGGCAATCCCCATCACGCTGCTATCAAAGAAATCTATTTATTGTCCCCGACCGAGAAACTCGAATGTTAGCGCAGGCCATTAGTAGGGAAAAGGTTGAAGGTTTAGCCACAAACATGGAGATAAAACTTCTTCTTGGGTCCGATTATTATTCTCACTGTCATTGTTAATGCTGGCAACATCGGAAACGCAGCACGACGAGACCATGAATGTTACTAGCAGCGAGTGGTCGATGATGATCGGAGGAGATTTGGGGTCAAAGAAATCGAACATCTTCATGGATTTTTCGCTTTATGCTGATCCATGCTATTTCTTTATCTTGAAACGGCACGAAATTAGACATTTGGAAATCCCACAGATTTTAGGTCACGGATCATTGAGACTAATCGAACTACAGTTCCACAAAATCAAGTTGTGAAGGGCGTGCTGCGTTAGTACAAAGTATCTCCTAATTCAGGTTGGATTAGGATAAAAGAATCAAAGATCGTGCAATGAGCGCATGCTTGTGGTGGGAGGGGATAAGACTGTTTCCTAAAATATGATAATTTAATATAACTAAGTACAAAGGTTATTAATCCACGTGGTTCTCTAGTATTTCTTAAGAAAACATATTCAATATAGGAATTAATTGGATATATTAGTCCTTCCCAAATTGATCGAGGTGACACGCAACGTGTCTATATATCAAACACAAACTTCTCTAAGCATATTTAATTAAAAGAATTCAATTTTTTTTACTAGAGAGAGCTGGGTCGAAGCCTATCGGAAGGGTCGGGCCCGCAGGATGATAGTGACCCAGGGTGGTCGGCCCTAACGGATCATACCCGCTTTTGTCGATTGTGCTTGAGGGGAAAGATTCCATTGGCGCCCAGGAATCTATCAATGCAGCAAACCAGAACATGGGAAGACCCACCGTTTAGCGACGAAATATTCCGTGGTCAGGATTTCGCTGAACTATTCTGTAATGAAATATCTTTTATCGAAAGTAACACTTTGGTTTTTTTTTTTTTTAAAGAAAATTAAAGTTATGTGCTAACTTTAGACAAGAACAACTCATTATTCGATTCAAACAACACTGTACAATTCCAAACTGAGTTGGAATTACAAACTACATTACATAACAAAGATGCAAACAAACTATGTTGAAACTTAATTAACAATACCGCTCAAGAACTTAAAAGTATCGTACAAAAAAGAAAACCGAAAGATAACATTTTTGTTGAATTAATTGAATATATTAGTCCTTCCTAAGTTGATCGAGGTGACACACAACATGTCTATATATTAAAGAAAAAACCTCCCTAACCATATTTAATTTTAAGGATTCTATTTTTTTTACTAGAGAGAGCTGGGCGTGTTCCTCCTCCAGAGCATGGTCGCTTTCCTTTTTTTTTTTTTTTTTTTTGGTCGTTGAGCATGGTCGCTTTTCGAAAGATGTAAACGTCAAACCTTTATGGTTTGATTGACGAGGAAAAACATTAGAGAAGCCTATTGGAAGGGTCATCACCTCGTCATTGACTGCGTTGACAGTTGACACCTTGTTCGCTATGTGACGTGTGGAACGGGTGGGCCCGCAGGATGATAGTGGTAGTCGGGCCCGCACGGATCATTACCCGCTTTTGTCGATTGTGCTTTGAGGGGGGAGGTTCCATTGGTGCCCTAGAATCTATCAATACGGCAAACCGGGACGTGGAAAGATCCGCCATTTAGCGACGAAATTTTTCATAGCCAGGTTTCCTTGGAACTGTTCTCGCAACAAAATATCTTTATCGAGAATAACTCTTCTATTTTTATTTAAAAAAATCAAAATTCTATACTGATTTCGGACCAAAGATATCTTATTATTCAATTCAAATTGTGCTGTACATTTCCAAACTGAAAAGAAATTACAGACTCGATTACGTAATAGGATGCAAATAAACTATGTTGAAACTTAATAAAAGTATGGGATAAGTACACTATAACAAAAGTTGTGTACGACGCTCATTTTAATACTAAAAGTTTTTTTCGGATTACTTAAATTTCACTTTTTTTCAAACAATTATTTAAGTGTCAACTCTAATCTAGGTCTCCAGAAATCTGATGTAGCTATATCTTATTAATTTCTCAATCCTACATGGCTCGTGATGTGCCTAATTCGCATATAATCCCTAAACAACATCGTCCAAAGGTCATAAATAACGATCATTTAAGTGCTAAATTATATTTAAAGTAATTATTTGAATGTCAAATTTTGTTTAAAGTAATCACTTTAATACCAAGCATGCCATGTGGAAATGTCATGCCGATTGAAATTTTTAGAAAATTTCATATTATAATTTTTATTATAAATGACACGTAATCAATTTGATCGGAATTTCTCGTCGTTGGTATAGTTTTTCTTCTGATTTAGTACTTAAGTAAGCCGGCAAAAACTTTAGGTACTAAAATAAGTACCATACATAACTTTTAACACTTATAATGTACTTATCCCTAAAGTACCGTACAAAAAAGAAAACTGAAAGATAATATATTTATTGATGTGTGCAGGGCCTTTCTGCAGGCGGTATTCATGATAGTTGATGCTCTCTGCTTTTTCGATAAATATTGTTTTGATTTCCCTGGTGACAGACCAACATTAAAAAGCAAAAAAATAAAATAAAGAGAACGAGATCCTTTACCAAAAGCTTTCCAGTGAAAACTCAAGCCACCACGCTGCTGGTGCCACGAGCAACCTTGCGAAGGACCGTAAAGTGGAACTTGCAAGAGACCGTGTCCCAGAACATCCCGATCTCGTCCCCGACCTCCAACCCTCGCCCCTTGACGAACTGCTTTCTCCAGTCCCCGTTCAGCACGTAACTCCCGGACGACGCCCAGTAGTGGAGCACGAGCCGGTGCTCGCCACCTCTGTCCGCGTCCCTCACGACGACCTCCATCCCGTCCCTGCTCTTGACCCGGCTCACCATCTCCTGGCCCATCCACTGGAGCACGTGCGTCGTCACGCAGCGCAGCGGAAGCAGGAGCCGCGACGAGTGCCCACAGTCGCTTCCCGTTAGCTTCTTCCTGATCTTCCATGGGTCCTCGTAGAGCACCAACTGCATGGAGACACCAGGAACGGGCCGCTCGTTCTCGTTCAAGGCGGCACTACCTGATGACCTCTTCCCCTCTGCCCAGACAAAGGCGGGTTTCGTCAGAGGCCGGCGTCTCGGGAGTTTTAAGATATACACGCCTAAAAAAGTCTCTTTTTGTCTCCTTCCTTCACTTCTTTCATTTTCTCTCTCTCTTTTAATTTCATAAATTAATAATTTCTCAGAATTATGTTTTAATACAAACCATGGAGGTCGCCATAGGGTGGCTTTAGTATATTTTAAATTGAAGGAACTGTGTTTTACTTACTCAGGTCTATCACCGGAAGCTCACTCCCCTGGGGTGTCGCCATGTTGGCATTCTGGATCGGAGATGAGGAGCAGGAGCTGCCGAGCCAGCTGTGGAGGGGTGGGTTTGACCTGGATCCCGTCATTGCCACGAAGTGTGTATGAAGAGAGTGTGGGTTGGGGAGGGTGGTGGTCTGCTCTTAGCGTACTTATAACGTGGAGAGTGAGAGTTCAAGTAGAAGGGGACAAAAGCGGGCGAGAGGATGGGAACAAAAGAGGTGATCCAAGAGCGTCATGGAGCACTTAAGTAGCATCACGAGAGAGAGTAGTCAGGTCTAGTGTAAAAATTAAGGGCAATAGATCATTGGAAGTGTCAAAAGTTGTGTATAACAATTACTTTAATGCTAGAAATTTTTGCCGCCGTATCACTTAAATACATAATGGGAGGAAAAACAATCACTTAAGTGCCTCCACAAAAAATAATACATAGCTTTTATTTAAAAAATCTAGTTAACGTGATATTTCTATGTGGCGAGATTGGCATTAAACTGTCTTTTTTAATAACAATAGACATTGAGATGATTACTTTAAATAAAATTTAGCATTTAAATGACCATTTTTTTATAACTTTTAAACGACGACGTCGTTTTAAGGATTATATAAAATTAAAAAATTAATAAAATAGACCACATCAGATTTCTAGCAATCTAGATAAGAATTAACACTTGATATTTTTTTGAAAAACTGACATTTGATTGATCTAAAAAAAAAATTAGCATTGAAGTCAACGTTAAACATAATTTTTGACATCTTTGGAAAAGAAAGATTTTTTTTAGTGGAGCCACTTTCCGATTCGGGCGACTTATGTGATTTGGGAGTTTAGCTGAGAGGGAGTAGGCGGGTGGCTGAGAGAGAGTAGGCGGTTGGCTGATGTTGACGTTTTGCTTCTTGCGTGGCTGTGTAGATATATATTTAATCCTTTTCTATGAATTTATTCTCTAAGGATAGAAATTATCATCATTGCTCTCCTAATTATTATTAAGCTTTGTTGGCATAACATTATTTAGTTACTGTGAGCGCAACAGTTTGTTGTGAAAATTTTTTGAAGGAGGAGACCCCAAAATATTTTTCAATTATTTATTATTTAATTTTTTATACTAAAGAATAAATTATTATTTTCATAATATATTAAAGACCATCACCTAATCATTTCTCTTTTCTTATTTTTCCATTGGGCTGCTCTATTTTCATTTACTTTATCAATAATATTCACGAATAAAACAATCATACTGTGCACCATAGCTATCATCCTCTTGCTTATCCATAACAAGGGATCACTTTTACCTAATTTTAATTCAAGAAAATTTTTTACCAAAAAAGTTCAAGAAAATTTAATGAATTTTAGAGTCCATTTATTCTTAAAGACTTCCTTCTGTAAATTTCGATTTCTGTTCGATTTCTTTAATCTAATTTCAATTCCATTGCTCCTCTTGAAGCCAGCGGGACTCCTCCAGGCCATAGTCGGAGCTGCCTGGGGATGCTGACAGGACACAGAGGTGGCATCAGGACTTGGGGATGAGGTAGAAAGAAAGGGGTTTGGGGATCGAGAAGACGTGCGAGGACAGCTTTGTGGTGGACCTGATGGTGGGGGTATGGAGTGGAGAAAAAGATAGAAAAATAAGGAAAGTGAGTATTTTTTTTCCAAAAAGCAAAGTGAGTTTTAGTCCTTTTCCTCACTCGCTCACAATGGTGTTTTTGTTTTATGTTTCCATGAAGAAAACTAGATTGGGCTGTTCTTGAGCCCGCTAGGGTTCTAAGGTGCTGGACTGTTAAGGGAGTGTCCAGCCCTTGACAGTTCCAGCTCAATAGTTTCATCTATTCTTTGGTGGCTTATTAGGGCTAGCCACCAAAACCTGCACTAGCCCCTTCCCAAGTCTGAATTGAGGCATCCAAGAGTTGTTTTTATCCACCAAGAGATCTTGTGAGGTTTTCTTTTCAAAGAAACTAACCCGCTTCTGTTTTTTTGCCACAAGAGCTTTGTACATTGCCTTTCCTTTCTTAGAAGCTAGTGAAAGGATCTCATTACCTACTAAAGTGATCAGCTTTGTGTTTTGCTCTGTGCATTGCCCACTATGTATAGTAAGTTGCTCTGTCTTTCTTGACTCTTCCATAACCTCCTGTACATTATGCTGGATAGCAACAATTGCCAATTCATTTGGTTCATCTGCTTATGATCTATGGGGTATTTTGGTAACCATTGTTGGAGTTTCCATCACAAGTTTTTTCTCTGTGGCAAGGAAAATCAACGTTGCCATAAAAAGTCTTCCGATAGGGGCTAACCTCTCAAACTTCAGCCTTTAGCAATGAGCCATACCGCCTTAGTTGATCCTAGGCGAGTCCAGTTTCTTCATAGGGAATTTCAGTACAGAAATTTGCATAATGCTCACTGCGACCACAAGAATAACAAAAGTGAGGAAGTCTCTCATACTTGAAGTCTATCAACCATTTCTTTTCCCCACAATTAATCACAATTCCTATTTTGAGTGGGCAAGACAGATTCAGCAACACTCTGGCTTTTCCATTTTTCCGTGCATTGTTATTTCTGGCTTCAATTTTAACCTCCTCAACTTGGCCCAAGTGAGAAGCTAGCAAGTGTATGGCATTTTCAGTGATTCTAGCACGAGGAAGGCCTATAAAATACACCCAAAATAGCATAATGCGTAAACTCATAACAGTGTTCAGGTATGTTTGGATCTCCTTCCCTGAGGACTAAGAGGTTACTTGTAAAGGACCATGGTCCCGATTCTAACACCCTCATTTTTTCTTCACTTGATTAGAATAGAAATGAGAAAAAACCTGGTTCAATTAACTCACATTTTACTGAATCTAATGATAAAAGCTTGGAAATTAACATTTGGCTTCGAAAATAGCTTGCCATAGAGAGTTAACTCACATTCTTGCTTTTCTTCCTCTGGGATTTCACCCCCTAGGTCAGTGATATCCTCATCGGACCGCAAGTCTCCCATTTTTCGACACAGAGCTGCCAATCGAAGATGGTTATCCTCTCCACCTTCCATTTCCTAACACCTATGTTGAATATGCTGAGGAGCTATAGATGGTCTATATGGATTGAAGGGATCTCTATGGATAATGGCTGTTCAACATGAGGTTTTATTGAGGAGCAACACCAAGGTATAATTTCTTCGAGCAATAAGGGTTAACACATGGATGTGCAAAAACCTAGAGATTCAATATCCTCCTTCCACTTTAGACAAATGGCCATAAAAGATATTGAGACTCAATAATCTCCATGGGTTGCCTGGACGAAGACAAATCTAGATGATTTACACATAAAACCAAAGGAAATGCAACATACATCGATCACCGGGAATGCCGAAAATCTGGACGACAAGCGAAGAACTCCAGTGACAACTGCCAACACTCTGCCATTGGAAACATCATCAAAATGGAAAGATCTGGAGGATGCTGGCCTAATCGGGAGGGATATACTTGGGTTTTGCCATGGCTAGACAGGATTAGGGTTTGAGATTTGGGAATTTGATAAGAGAGGGTTAGCTATCACCTAGTGGGATAGAGAGGAACTCCAAGGCTGTAGAGAATCTCTTCCTCCTATGCGACTGGACAAAAACCCTATGGTCAGGCTCTCATTTCAAGCCGACACATCTCCAGCAAGTATTACTCAAATCGACAAATGGATCTTCGAGAATCTTACCTCAAGAAAAGGCCTTGAACCGAAAGCCCTCTTCGCAAGCCTGCTGTGGTAGATCTGGAAGACCCGCAACTCAGTGGTTTTCCAAGGATCTTCACCTGATCCAACAACTACTCAAGAAGAAGCCCGAACTACTGCTGCTCTGTACATAAAACGGTGTGCCAAAGGGATAAGTGGCAGTAGAGGATCATCACAAAGCCTCAATAACACGCTGAGATGGAACCCACCTGGTACAAGCGAGCTAAAACTGAACGTAAACAGCTCCTGGTGCGCCTCAACGAAGAAGAGATTGGTGGCTGGCGTGTGCAGGAACGCTGCTGGTCTTCTCATCACGGACTTCACCAAGAGGATTCACGCTCCGTCCGTTTGGGTAGCCAAAACCCTAGCCATGAGAGAAGCTCTATTATGGGTCAAACAGAATAGCAACGCACGAAGTAATCTCCAGCTGGAAGTCATGAACAGAACTGCTTTGCAAGTGACTATATCTTTAGATCACTTACCCCTCATGTGCAGCTTATCAGGCTATGAAGAGCCCCCTTAGCTGGCCCAGCCCATTGTGGAGGATTGCATAAGGTTATTGGCCCAACAAAATGGAACTTTGATCATCTATGAGCCTCGAGAAACAAACTAGGCTGCAAAATGGGTCGCTAAAGCCCACCAAACAAATTCTCTTCCTAGTAATTGGTTCTCACATCCTCCTTAACCTTTAATTTTAATTTTATGTTTAGATGTTCCAACTGATAATGCCCATTTAGTGGGTTAGTAATGAAATTATGATATTTCGACCCAAAAAAAAAAAAAAAGAGTTTGATTAGGGTAAAAATACACAGAGCTGAAAATTCAAACCAGCCGAGCTAAATCAAACAAAGTTTTTGCTTTCTACGAATGGCAATCAGTTTAGAGCATCTTTTTTCCTCCCTAAAAAACTTGGGGTGAATCTAGCAAGTACTCTCTCTAGAGAGTGGCAAAGTGAGGTGGTAGAAGATAAGGATCCAAAAAAAACCTATATCCTTTCAATGGTCAGAGACGCTTTCGTTTCGTGCACGGACAATGGCAATTAACTGTCAAGAAGCTTTTCTCAATACACTTCTCCTTTGGACTTGGAATTTAGCCGCTCTCTTTTTCTTCTTTGTCCATTCTCTTTGTCACTTTTGAATATGTCTTGATCCCCCTTTGGCTTTCGGTACTTTCTAAGATCCTATGCAAGCACTGTTGGATGCAAATTGTGCAATCCCAAGATCTCCATAACCAGAACAAGAACACAAACAATTGAGTAGAAAGATTAACACATCTTATTTGGAATTGATTGTTCTTGAAGCAGAAGCGGAAAAATCGATGTTCCATGCGCAAGTCCTTCTTTTCTATTGCCCTATGTATCACTAACTCAATAAGACGGTCCTCTCACCTTTTAGCTCTAGATTAATGCTCCTTATGTGAGATTACATGCGAGAATTCGAGTTAGAGGAAAGACTTGAGCACTATTTATAGAATTTCCAACCAAGCCCCCTCCTTACGGGCCATGCTCAACTCGGTTCACACTGGCCAGCCCTATATTAGACTAATTAAGAAACCTTCTATCAAACCCCGTTTTACAGTAACCATAAAACAGTAAATTATAATATCAATTAATGTAGTCCACATTAGAAAAACTCTTACATTCTCCCACTTGGACTATATTAATTGAAATTGTAATGTATGTGCGCACTTTGGTCTAGATATAATTTTAATAGTCAATCATATCCCATAAAGTCTTAAACACCGAATCATGCGGTAACTGTATGTATACACACAAAGCCTTCCATGGTCACGAATGTTCTCAACTTTATTGATATGAATTCAATATGGTAGTGTGGCAAATGGATAACATATCTCACGTCAGTCATCATTCTCTTACCTTAAGCGTCACAAAAAACTTGTGCCACTAGAGAATGTCTTTATGGTTCCAATTAACCCACATATATCTTGTCCTTACGGTTAACATTTATTTATGTATAACAAGACATATGCACAAGGTTAATAACCGGATGCCCCTAGCCTTTACTCAAGATTTATACAATACCTTGAGACTTTATCAATATATATTCAACATAATATTAACACATTTAAAAATATTTTATTGAATACAAAAGTTAATACATATCAAATCGTTATTAAATGTAACGAACACAGATGTAAACTTTATTATAGTAAAGCCAGAATACCTCCCACTAATCGTATGGGTCAATCCATAAAGTTAAAAAAGGCGGCCAACTCTTTAATGAGCATCTGAAGCCAAATAGTTTAAGCAGCAGTTGAAAAACATGCTACAAATTCCGCTTGTATGGTAGAAGAAGACATAGGGTACAAGAAAAATAAATTTCCTTCCACTGACCTCGTAGTATATAAAGAAAAATAAACTTCCTCCGATTGCCATGTTCACTCTGAAATAATCTTTAAAAATACTAGAAATAAATAAATATTTCTTAATATCTATTAACTGTCCACCCATCTTTCAAAGCGAAAACTTTATTATCTTTTATGGCATATTTTTGTAGTACAGTCAGTTGTTAAACCATTTTTCAAATTCATGGAAATAAGCAAATTCTATTGTTTTTTTCCCAGATAGCAAATCATATATCTACAACTTAAAATTTGAAGTAGTAAAAATCTCAATAATAATTGAGTTATTAATTATAAAAAAAAATGTAATTGAAAAACAAACAATGTATATAATTAACATCATGTGAGCACTATGTAATTTGACGCACAAGTACACATCCAAAGAGTTACATACATAATCATATAATCACCTTTAGGCAGAATATATGACATGCAGTTATACACTCTCCACATGATAATGGTTTTGAGAACATATTCCAATTTTCGTGAATTCATCACCTTTTGGCATATGAACTACTAGGATTAGTCACTCCTCAACCATACCATCATGTATCCCTCCATGAACTAATACACAATTACCTCATTTGGGAGTATAATTACGCATTAGACCAGGAGGCATTCCAATAATTATAAAAGTGATATAAACTTTATTTCTCACATACATCATATACATGTGATTTTAACTTTAGTGATACGGGCAGTAAATCACCAAAATCATATATCATGCTAATTACATTACTTTAGTCATTGATAATATTGTTATTCATTAATAAAAAATAATATATATATATATATATAAAGGATCTAAAAGACAAATCCCAATGAGATCACCGATCACAGCAACACAAGAAACTTCTCATAACATTGAAGAAAGCATCTCTTGTGCACCCGATTACAGATTACCAGAACAACATAAAAAGAATGCTGATTTAGAGGATCTCTCACAAATTAACATCAATAGTAATACATGATACTTCAGATTGACAAGCCTAACAACTGATCAACTATTGCTTATGAGTTTCATAACTTTTATGTTTCTCATCACATCAATCATAGTTTAATTACTATCCCATAATGGTTATATCTAATTAAGCCACTTCGATTCACAATAAATTTTAATTTTTATTAATGAATCACACATTTATAATGTTTATGTGATAACATACCAATAACCCAACACTTGTATTTCCAAAATCACGGAAAAATATAAGAAAAATATAAGAAAATACACTAAAAATACACGTATTTAGGATTTTATATGTATTTTCACATCTATAAGATCATCAAATATATAAAATAAATACACCACAACATAGAGGATGTTCTTACGAATCCAACACTATCAGACACATGCCAATCAGAGCTCCCACGCGCCCGCACGCGCCGCCTGAGTGCGCGGTGCGTGGGGGTCATATGTAGGTGTAAAGGCCGGTCAAAAACAAGTCCGACTGGTTCCCGGCTCGATCGTCCAGTCCAACCACCTAGTCCAATTGGTTGACCGGTCCGATCAACAGTTGCCCGGGTCGGGTCGGGTCGGCCGCCAATAAAGATGAGTCGGGTCGGTCAACAAATCACGGGTCGGGTCATCCAATGGGTCAATCGCTGATGTCATCATGACGTAAGCCCTTGCGCATGCAACACACACTCATGCACACGCACTTGTGACCCCCAAATAGAAGCCTCTCGTGCTCTTTCTCTCAAAGAAGAACACAAACACGAGATGCAAAAAAAAAGGGTCTCGTTTACTATTCAAGCAAACAACAAGGTGCACCAGAATTTCATAAAAAGATCTAAAAGGCATCTCGTCTAGGACATCAACTCAGATGCACAAACTAGAGGCAACACCATCTTAGAGACAATCGTCGTCCTCCTCCCAATCTAAGTCAGCTCAAAGTCCAAGTCTACCAGGGGGCGGTAGAAAAATGCAAACTTTCGAATCGCATCTCAGATTCACAATCGAGCACAAACTATTTCCAAATCGATCATACAATTAACCCCCAACAAGACAACACAATCAGCGGATCTACACCTCATAAATTACTATGCCTAGAAAAGAACTCAATTGAGGCGAAGAACGGCACCGCGAGCTGCGCCCTGCACGTGGGAGCACGTGAGAGCGTATGACCACGTGTGAGGTGCATGCACGACGCCCTAGCAGCGGGTGGCCGCACGTGGGGGCATGTGGGGCCTCCCCTAGCAACGCACCGCCCACGGATTTTCTTGTTTCGACGAGCCTAGACCAAATTTACGATTTAATTTGATTTTTATTGAACGAAGAATCTCGAAAATTTCAAATTATAGAAAAATTATATGCGTTCAAATTCTAAGGTTATGGAGGCTCTGATACCACATGTTGGATGCAAATTGCGCAATCACAAGATCTCCATAACCAGAACAATACCACAAATGATTGAGTAGAAAGATTAACGCACTTGATTTGGAATCGATCGTTCTTGAAGCGGAAGCGGAAAAACCGATGTTCCATACGTAAGTCCTTCTCTTCTATTACTCTCCATATCACTGGCTCAATAAGACAGCCCTCTTACCTTTTAGCGCTAGATTAGTGCTCCTTATGTGAGGTTACATGTGAGAATTTGGGTTAGAGGAGAAACTTGAGCACTATTTATAGAGTTTCCAACCAAGCTCCCTCATTACGGGTCAAGCTCAACTTAGCACACACTAGCCAACCCCATATTAGACTAATTAAAAAACATTCTATCTCACCTTAAACCAAACCCTGTTTTACAGTAAGTAAATTACAATATCAATTAGTGTAGTCCACATTAGAAAAACTCTTACACTATATTTTCTTGGACGATTGGATATCGATAGTAGGTCTCCCATTTGGAAAGCTGATGACAGGCATGTGATGAGGCACAGAAGCCGACTAAGACAGACCAAATTCGGTCCAACTAGGATATGATGCGAGATAAATCCATCATCTAGTTTCATGATCACAATCTTCATGAAGCTGTAGGGTGCAATCGAAATGGACTTCCGGGTCATGCATCGTCACTCTTTAAGATCAGGTGACCAAAATCGCTCAACTCTTAGCAATCCATTCATGCCGAATGTTCCCTTCATTGTTTGTCGCTTGCTTCTGTGAAGTGGGGCAGGATCAATATCTCAACGCAGGCTGCCGCCGCTGTTGTTCACGACTGAGAAAGAGAAGCTTTCTTGAATGTAATTACAGGTCTGAGTAGGGAACGAGTTGAAGGATAGCCAGGAACATGGAGATGAAACTTCTTCCTGGCTCCGATTCTCCTTCTTCTCGCCATCATCAGCGGGGGAAACATTGAAAATGCAGGATGAAGAGACCACTGATGGTGCCGGCAGTGAGTGATTGATGGCGATTGGAGGAGATTTGCGGTTGAAGAAATCGAACATCCTGATGGGTTTTTTTTTTCTTTTTTCTTTTTTTTGCTTTCTCGCGATCCATGTTATTTCTTTTCTCTGAAGAGACAATGAGAAATTAGAAGTGTGGAAGATCAAGAGATTTGTTTTGATTGTGAAGTAGGCGCTTGAACTTCAAAGTGTTTCCTAATTACCGTTGGATTAAGAGAAATATTTTGGTTGGGATGCTTGGTAGATAATCTTTGATTAATCTCGGACGTGGAGTTCAATGTTTTCCTCATTTATGGTGAATACATATGCGAAATAGAATACGAAAATGAACTGTACGTGTGCATGTGTTAAGCAATTTTATTTCCTAATGCGATAACACAGCATATTTCTTACAAAATAAAAAAGAGAGACAATCCCATGCTATGTTTGTTATAAAGAAAATGAATGATCTAAAAAATATTCTCTTAAAAATAATCACTTCTATCACTCTCGAAAACAAATGAATGGAAGATACTTTTATCGTCTACAAAATTGTATGGATACAAATTGGTATTGGTAACAAAAATATGTTCATTGACTAATTATTTCAATTGATACAAGTAATCATTTTTAGAAAAATACCTTTCATATCATTCATCTTCTGGGAAAACAAACAGAGCCTAAGTTTACGAGGGTCTCTGTAGTTTCAATTTTTTGACACTTGCTATTTCTAGAATAAAAGTAGTTGTGCACACAGCGAAAATGTATAAAAAGTAACATGGATTTGGGGTTAGATGTGCCCCTTATAATATATGGTTTTTAAAGGAAATTGTGTCAATTTCAAACAAATGTATGATTTTCTTATGTTATAAAATGATCTGCAAATTGACAATTTAAGATGTAGAATTGATTGAAAAATATATCCCCAAATTTCTTATTTTGTTATTGTTAAGAGTAGACACGAAGTGATGTGCTAAAGTTGCCAGATGATTTAATTGGTATTCAGAATAAATACTTGTTTTTGGGCATGCTTGTGGATTGAGCAACATGATGCTAACTCCTATGGTGCATGTAGGAATAAATATTTTAATTAACTATTTTAAAACACAAATATTATCCAGCCAATTAGTAATGAAATACGCATTTACTAATTAGGCAATGGTTAAGAAATATGCTACTTAAGCTCTATTTAAGCTTTTGAGTGAAAAAAAATTGTCCCGCACGAAGCACGAGGCAAGATGAATATTGACACTATATATTCCTTTTTTCTCTAGAAAAATCTAAATAAACCTGAGTTAAGTATAAAGACACATATCTCCGGACTCCGGAATTATTGAATCTTGAACCACAATGTGGATAATTAACATTAAATGAGTGTCCTAATCGAAGCACTAAATGCATTAGTTTTTTTTTAATACCATTTTGAGTTAGGAAGCTAGAAAGATTGAGATTAACTAAAGAGTCTGTTTGTCTCTTGAAAAATCCACATTTTGGAAAATATTTTCCTAAAAATGATAACTCGCATTGTTTACAGAAAATGTATAAACAAATATTATTTTCATCATTTACGAGAAGTTTAGGCATAGATTGTTGTTGATAATAAAATAAAAAATTGTTTCCTAATTATTCCAAACAATATAATCAATTATGTTTAGGAAAATATTTTTCAATTCGTACATTTTTCCAATGAAATAAACGAACCCCTAAGAGTAGTGCTAAATATACTAAGACCAATGTATTGATATGAGTCGTACTTTAAGTGGGCATTTATTTGATACCCAATTGATATTCGTTACTTCATAATAGTAGTGTATCAATTTTATATCAAGATCTAGCATTTCTCTTTGATTTACAATTTCATAATCGTACAATTTTTTAATTTAGTAACTCCAAATCCTGTTTGATATTTAGACCTGGTTGAGGTTTGAATGAAAATCAAGTTTTGGGTGCCTCTTGAATATACTTTACATCTTATTTTCATCCCTCCCAATCTTTAACATCAAACCATGGGAATTAAAATCCTCAATTCACATTCGAATAAGAGTTCGAGTAAGATATATCAGTAATTCAAACGAATTATAAATTTTAGGTGACAAAACTTCCCTACAAATTCAAATCTCTATAGATTACCATGCAAGAAACCATACCTAAAAGGGGAAAAAACCAGTAAAAACCCTAAATTATGATAAATATGACACATTTACCTAAAACTTTTTTTGAGGCACAAGGTCCAAAATTTGTATTTATGTAATATATTTTCCCCGAACTTAATTTGAGGTACCCTAAACTTTTTTAAACTTGTACCTATGTAATATATTTGTCCCAACTTAATTTGAGGTAATATTGCGCATATGCAATTTAGGACTTTTGGTGTCATAAAAAAAAAAAAAAATTGACGTGTCACGTAGGTATCAGTTTTGGGTTTTTTTCTCACAAAAAAAAAATCAAGATAAATGTGTCGCACCTTAGTATAATTTAAGATTTTTGATAGCTTTTTCCTTACCTAAAATAAGGTATTTACTTATTTTTTTGTGCCTAATAAAATTGCTATTGTTTCTTTTTGCAAGATATTTTTTATTAAGACAAAACCCAAAAACCGGTGTGCGTATGCGACGAATACGGATTGCTCAAAGTGATCGAATTACAATTAGAAAGAATTAAGTTGAACTACAAAGTATTTCCTAAATCGGGTTGGATTTAAAGCGCATGGTAACAGGTACGTGTGCGCATGTAATGTAAGACTATATATTTCCTAAAATGTGATAATTTGACCGGAATAAGTAAAACAATTACAAATCCATGTGGTTCTCTATTATTGAAAAAAGAAAAAAACAATTAGTGGGAAAATTTAAGCGGAAATTAATGAATTTGTCCTTCAACCCCTTACGGAAAAGGGAAAAAAAGAAGAAGAAAAAAGCCGATCTTCGTTAGGAAATCAATCTGGAATCTTGGATTTATTTCCTTCTTCTTCTTTTCTCTTTAGTAATCCCCGACGTACACTAATCCGAATCGGACTCCTAATCCCATTTCCAACGGCAAACAACGGTAAACTATAAATTCTCTCCAACCTCCTAGTCCTCGTCGTCTTGGTTTCTATTCTCTCTCCAACGTTGTCTTCTCTCTCTCTCTCTCTCTCTCTCTCTCTCTCTCTCTAAATTTCTCTGCACCGTGTTGCCCTCTGTTGTTCTTGCGGAGCACTTTTTCCTGATTCTTCGACCCGAAAACCATGAAGCTTGTCGATCCCTTCACCCTGGAATTTCCTCCGACTGGCGACGTCCCGAGAGGCGAGTTACACACGCTGCTGCCGTCGATCGGCTCTTCATCATGCGTTTCTCATCTGCACGACCACGAGAGGAATCACGAAGAAGAGGGCCGAGAAACTTCGTCTGCTGCAGTGGTGGTGCCGGCTCGCGTCTTCTTTCCTCTCACGCCGGATCCGACAAGGGGTTACTTGGACAATAAGGAACTCAGTGCCGCTCCAACCCGACCGGAGCGAAAGTCCACGGCCTCACTCACTGATGACGGAACTCCGATTGTGGATAAGAAGGCGAAGCGCTGTAGAAGCCAGAAGAGAAAGAGAGGGGCCTCAGAATGTGAAGCAGAGGAAGAGAGATGCGGGGACGTTTCCACGGAGCTGGTGCTGCGCTATGACCCTTATCAGATCAAGAAGACGCTTAAGAAGAGCGATCTTGGCCAACTGTCGAGGCTCTTGATCCCGCGGGCGGGCGTGGCGGCCTACGTGCTCCCGTGCATGGATGAGGAGAGAGCGAGGCGAGTCAAGAGCAGCGAGGGTGCCGAGGTCGTGGTGTGGGACGAGGACACGCGCTCCGAGCACCAACTGGTGCTTGCTTACTGGGCATCGTCAGGGTCCTACGTCCTGAAGGGGTGTTGGATGAAGGAGTTCGTGCAGCGGAGGGGGTTGGCTGAAGGCGATGAAATCGGGATACATTGGGATCCTATTGCAAGCAAGTTCGATTTCAGCCTTCTTCACAAGGCGAATTAGCGTCTTGTGAAACCGACTACTGATCAATTAAGTGACCACCATATCATTCAATTAGATTTGCACTTGAATTAGTATTTCTTTTGTTAATTGTTAGGTGACCAAGGGGAAAAAAAAAAAAATTAACCTTCAGAGAAAGTGATGGAATTTTGCTGTTATTCAATTCTTGTTGAGCGTTTCTTCTAAAGCCCGATTCTGATGTCTCCTATATTGTTGAGGCGTTTCCTTTCTATTATGGTTATTATGGTAATATACTTACTTTTCTGTTCCGTTCTTATATATTATATACACGCATGAAGGTATACTTCAGAGAGAAATATATCGTGTTGGCTTCTTTAAATGATATTTGATTAATCTGGAACATGAACGAAGCTCGAGGTTTACTACTTCATGATAAAAGCTTGTGCGAATTGGAATTGGAAACTTGACCACGGATGTGCATTGATTGTTGGTTTTATATCTTAACACAATCACATCATCGTCTAAGTGACCAATCTTTTAAGCTTGAAAAAATATAAGAGGCGATTGCTGTAGATTCTCGACCATCCAAAAACCATGGAATAGAGAGCTGCAAATTTTGCTGAGAACCGCAATGGCCAACACACCACGATCCTACCAAAAGGATCCTAAGTCAGAATATCATTAAGAGCACCGAAACTGGTTCGCAATCCTCACGAGCATAGAACAATATAGGAGCCAAACCATAGTCATTACATTTATATATGAAAGATTATATATCAACGCCCTCGATAACACTGTGCATAAGAGGGGCCTAAATTAACATCGCATGTACAATTCCGCCCGATATTTCGGCAGAGACAACTTCTGAGTGGCGAAAATTCATCATGCATTTTGGGGGAGAAGGTGTCATGGGCTTTTACAGAAAGCACAGACAAAGGCTACTTTAAGAACAACACGATGCAGCTGCCGTCCTCTCGGCAGGTCTGTCCATGAGAACCATTCCCGACGGGTTCGGTGCTGGCTGAGCTCTGGATAGGCTTTTAGCTGTATCCGTGAAAAATAAAACAGTAAGTTACATGGAATCGACAAACTAAGAAAATGTGCACCACAAAAATTGACAGGAACATTTCATTATAGAAGATATTGTAGATAATTCGCTGAAATCACCAGCCTTGGTTGAGAGCAGAGACAAATTATAAGCAATATCCAAATTTCTAAACCTAATAACGGAGTTCACAGCATGCAGTATCTACAGCAAAGACGAGTACATGTACATGAAAACCAGTCAAGCAATGGCGTGCATGATATGAACTAAGCATTCGCGAGACAAATACATTGACAAGACAGTAATACGTATTTCATAGAAAATGTCATTGACGTTTGCAGCAGTTTTTACAGATGTTTCCATAAAGAAGAGACCGTGTTCTTGGGCATATGTTTGTGCTTCCTGCGGTAAAATGGGACCAGACATAAGCAATTTATAGAGGACGACAATTGAAAATGAGTCTCATTATCCAACAATCTGGACCAAACCTACAGTTTCTCCTTTGACTGATATCAATTATAAAGATGATCAATTAAAACCTCTATGCTGACTAGAAACCGAGCCATAAAATCATTGTCAACAGTGCCATTGCATAATCAATCAACTTCTTCTCATGCCTTGCCTATTGACAGTGAACTCGACAAAGTTAGGCTTGGTTGATCAATACACAGCTTGACTTCCAATTGAGCTCCAAAAAAGTCGGTCATCTCCGTAAATGACAATGACCACTTTGAATTGGAGTCAACTCACACCATAAAAAAAATCAATGGAGACACTATTTTCTTCGCTCTGTGCCCACTTTATCTAACCAACTCAAATAGTATCATTTTGATGCCTGCACTTTGCAATAGTTATAAGTTTCGACCTTCATGAATTAGTAATCAAGTTCCACCTTTCATTAGGACTGCACAATATAAGCATTGCCCAAGGTTACAAATAAGGATAAAAAAGCAGCATGAATAATCTCCCAACCGATTATCTATAAAAAGGATAAACTTCAAAAGACTTAACTTTCCTGATTTCACACATCTTTAGCCAACGAGATGATTTCTGTAGAGGACTGAAGGGTTGGATAGGCATCAGATTGTGCAAAGATAAACACAAGTATCCACAAAAGATTTCTCATTCAAGATTGTCTACAGAGAAGGGAGAGGAAGAGGAGCGTGCACAGAAGTACATAGTAAATAAAAAGGAGTATCGGTTCTTCTCAATTAATATCTTCTCCAAACATCGCATGAGATTGGAAGATGTAGATATCCGACATCTAGCGTCTACTGAGGTAGGCACCCCCTTATTGCCACCTCAATGAAATTGCACTTACCTCTTGATAAAAGAAAATATAATTTCAGACAAAACAGAAGCAATCACCTCAAAAGCAAAACAGCAGGAAAACGACGTGCGAACCCCTCAAGTGCCACAACTTTAGCCAAAGGGACACTTAAGTGCCATAACTTACGAAATGTACACTTAAGTGCCAAAATCGGAGTAAAATGGATCACTTGAGTGCCACTCCGGCCAAAATCTGGCCAAAACGCCAACGTGGCATTTTTCCGGCGAAGCGCGCCCAAAACAATGTCGTCTTGCACGCTGACTTGGCCAAAACGGCGTCGTTTTGAATTGACGTGGAAAAAAAAAAAAATAAAAAATTAATTAAAATTAAATTTAAATTTAAATTTAGTTAAAATATTAAAAAATAATAATTTTAAAATTAAATTTAGTCAAAATAGTAAAAAATAATTAAAAAGTTTAAAAAATTAAAAAACTTTTAAATAATTTAAAAAAAAATTTAAAAAAAAAAATGGCAACGGGGGAGGCGGGCCGAGGATCGCCCTCGGCCCGCCGCCGCCGCCCGAGAAGGGCCAGCGACGGGGGAGGGTCGGCTAGGGTCGACGGGCCTTGGCCGGGGTCGACGACCCCGGCCGACCGACGCGAGGGTCGCGAGCCCTCGCCGCTGGATCCGGGCGAGGGCCGCAAGCCCTCGCCGCTAGATCTGGGGGGGCTCGCGACCCTCGCCCAAATCCGGCAAGGGTCTGCGGCCCTCGCCCGGCCGGGCCAAGGGCCGCCGCCCGCCAAGGCGACCCCGGTGGGCGGCCGCCCTTGGCCCGGCCGAGCGAGGGCCACCGACCCTCGCCAGATCTGGGCGAGGGCTCGCGATCCCTTACAGCCAGCTAGCCCGGCGACCCTGGCCGACCCTCCCCCCTGTCGTTGCCGGCCCTTCCCAGCGGCGGCGGGGCGGCGGCGATAGAGACCGAGGGCTCTCGGCCGCCTCCCCCCGTTCCTTTTTTTCTAAAAAAATTTTTAAAATTTTTTTTAAAGTTTTAAAATTTTTAAATTATTATTTCGTCGCCTCCCCCCGTTCCCTTTCCAAACACCTCCATGATAAATTACACAATATAATTGTGTATACTGGCACCCCAAGGTTATACTAAACATAAAAAAATGTCTCTTTTAACACAAGAAAAGAAGAAAAAAAAGTCACAAGCATATTGGAGATCAAGAAGTTAAAAAAGTCTACCTACTTAGAAGCCACAAAACATAAATAAACATAAACGCCAATGGCAAAGCCAAACACATAACTATAACATAGAGAAATTAAACAAGAAGATTTAATCACTACCCTGTGCTTGAAGTTCTTGAACCCACTTTTTGGCTTGCTCAAATGATGTCTACAAGAACAAAAACAGTCTTGTCACTTCGCTAGGAAAACATCTAAGCCAAAAGAAAGCACTAAGCTGCATAGCACCGAAGCAGATGTAGAACTGTAAAGTTAAAGTCTTCTGATATGTGTTGGAATTGTCTGAGCTACCGTTTTCTGTTGTGTTTTTTTTTTTCCTTTGTTTTCCTCTGTTTTTTTTATTAAAAAAAAAAACAGCCAAGTTCATTTAGTTATGCATTTAGTGTTTTTGCTATTTTCTAGGAAGTTAATAGCACGTTTGTGTGCAGTTATGTGTTGCACGTATGTGAGCATTTTTTGTTTTGTATTTAGTTGTGGTACTCGACAGTTTTTTTTTTCTTTTACACAAGACGTATGAAGTTCTATGCTCTGTTTTTTTTTTTTTTTATCTTTTCTCTCTCTCAAACAACAAAAAAATTTCTGTTTTGATTGTTGTTTTATGAACTTTAACATTGGTATCAGAGCGTTTGTGGGATCTTAAGGGACTGTGAAGTGAGGATAAGTGAGTAAAGATTGCTTTCAATCTGCAAAGAAAAAGCTGATGGAGGCAGGATCGAGTGGATTCTCTGCAATGGCTGCTCCAGTCTTTACTGGGGAAAATTATCAGGCTTGGGCTATCAAGATGACGGCATTCTTGGAGGGTCATGCTTTATGGGAGGCTGTGGAGAATGATTATGAGGTTGCTCCACTTCTAGACAATCCGATCTTGAATCAGATAAAGTACCATAAAGAGATAATCACAAGGAAGGCCAAGGCAAAGACTTGCCTGTATGCTGCTGCATCACCCCATATTTTCACAAGGATCATGAGATGTGATTCTGCAAAGGCAATATGAGATTTATTGAATGATGAATACGAGGGAGATGAGAAGATAAGGAGCATGAAGGTGCTGAATCTCTTAAGGGAGTTTGAGAGACAGCAGATGAAGGATTCAGAGTCAGTGAAGGAGTACTCTGATAGGCTGGTTGGGATAGCTGAAAAAATCAGAGTTTTGGGACTGACTTGAAGGATGAAAGGCTTGTTCAAAAGATCCTAGTGTCTCTTCCAGAGAAGTTCGAAGCCACCATAGCTTCTCTGGAAAATACAAGAGACTTAGTTGATATAAAGCTTGCAGAATTGTTAAATGCTCTGCAAGCACAGGAGCAAAGAAGACCGATGAGAAGAGAAGAGTTTGTAGAGGGTGCGATGTAAGCTAAAGTAAAGTCAAATGATGGAGGCAAAGGGAAGAAATGGATTCAATCCAGAGAAAATGCTGGTGACTCCAAGTTTGTAGCAAAAGAAGGAAATTCTGGTGGGTCTAGCAAATGGAAGAAGAACAAGAAGCCTTGTCAATACTGTGGTGGAACTAATCATCAGTTTTTTAGATGTTGGAAAAAGCCTGATGCTAGATGCAGAAGATGTCACAAGTTGGGTCACATGGAAGCCATCTGCAAAGAAAAAAATTACATGCAAGCAGGAAAAGCACAGGTAACAATGAATGAAACTGAGGAAGAGTACTTGTTTGTAGCTTTTTTTTCTGAATCTTCTATTGGGAATGATGCATGGCTAGTGGATAGTGGCTGTACCAATCATATGACTGGCAATTCGAAACTGTTTAGGAGTCTAGATAGGTTAGTCAAGTCCAGAGTCAGAATTGGCAACGGATAGTATATCGAAGTGCAAGAGAAGGGTACAGTGGCTATTGAAGGAAATCAGGAGGGGAAGCTAATCAGTGATGTTCTTTTTGTGCCAAACATTGACCAGAATCTGTTAAGTGTTGGTCAATTAGTTGAGAAGGGCTATAAAGTGAAGTTTGAAGGGAATGAATGTCTTATTAATAATGCAGATAACAAAGAAGTGCTAAGAATCCCAATGAAGGACAAGAGTTTCATGTTCAAGCCACAAGAGATGCAACAAATGGCTTTAAAGTGCAAAGAAGAAAATGCAGAGCTATGGCATAAAAGACTTGGGCATGTTCATAGGAAGAGCATGTCATTTATGCAGAGAAATAGCTTGGCAGATGACTTGCCAAGTTTGGAGGAGGAATTTCCACTATGTAGAACTTGTCTTCTTGGCAAGCAAGCCAGATTTCCTTTCAAATGAGGAGGCTGGAGAGCATGTGAGAAGCTGCAATTAGTCCACACAAATCTATGTGGACCTATGTCTGAGTCTTCTCTCAATGGTAGCAGGTATTTCATTACCTTGACTGATAATATGACTAGGATGAATTGGATTTATTTTCTACGAGCCAAGTCTGAAGTTGCTGATGTGTTTGTGAAGTTTAAAGCCTTAGTTGAGAATCAAAGTGGGAAGAAAATTAAAATGCTCAGGTATGATAATGGTTCTGAGTATACTGCTCATAAGTTTAAGTTGAATTGTGAGCAAGTAGGAATTGTGCAGTAGTTCACTGCTCCCTATTCACCTCAACAGAATGGGGTCAGTGAGAGGAAAAACATAAGCATTATGGAGATGGCTAGATGTATGATGCAAGAAAAGAAGTTACCTAAGAAGTTCTGGGCTGAAGTAGCTAATACTGCAGTGTTCCTATTGAACAGATTGCCCACAAAGGCCTTAGAGAGGTCAACACCTTTTGAAGTCTGGTATGGTGTTAAACTTTCTGTGAAAAATTTGAAGGTTTTTAGGTATTTGTGTTACACTCATGTTCCTGAGGTCAAGAGGGACAAGCTGGATAAGAAAGTAGAACTTGGAATCTTCATTAGGTACAATCTCCAATCAAAGGCTTACAGAATTTTTCACCCTATGACAGGGAAGGTGACTGTAAGCAGAGATGTTGTTTTTCTAGAGGAAGATGAGTGTAATTGGATGGAAGGAAAGAGTGCAGAACAACAGCAGTTCAAAAAACAACCTGCAACAGATGTAGAGGTTGATGAAGTTTAGATGGATTGGAAGACAATATGGATGATTTACCAATGAGAGGCACAAGGTCACTTGCTGAAATCTATGAAAGAAGCAATGTGGCAATGCTCGAACCATTTAACTTTGTGGAAGCTAAGGAGGATCAGAGGTGGATTGCAGCAATGCAGGAGGAGATTGTAATGATCCAAAAAAAAAAAACCACACATGGGAGCTTGTTAACAAACCATCTTATAAGAATGTGATTGGAGTTAAGTAGGTGTTTAGAACAAAACTTAATCCTGATGATTCTGTCAATAAACACAAAGCTAGACTGGTGATGAAAGGCTATGCACAAATATGGGGAGTAGATTATTCTGAAACATTTGCTCCTATTGCACGACTTGATACAATAAGGCTAATGTTAGCTATTGCAGCAGAGAAGTGGTGACCTATATTTTAGTTAGATGTCAAGTCTGCATTCCTGAATGGAGAGCTTGAGGAGGAGATTTTTGTTGAACAACCTGAAGGCTTCAATATCAAAGGCCAAGAAGAGAGTGTATACAGGTTGAGGAAAGCATTATATGGACTGAAGCAGGCTCCAAGAGCTTGGTATGGGAAGATAGATCAATATTTGCAGGATTTTGGCTTTGTAAAGAGCTTAAGTGAGTTCACTCTTTATGTCAAGAAGGTGAATCATAGTGTTGTAATTCTGTCACTTTATGTAGATGATCTATTAGTGATAGGGAATGATATGGAATTGATAGAGAAGGTGAAGCAAGATTTATTTGCAAGTTTTGAGATGTTAGACTTGGGAAAGATAGCTTATTTTTTAGGTCTAGAAGTCAAACAGGCTTCATATGAGATCTTCATCTGTCAGAAAAAATACATGAAGGAAATTCTAAAGAAGTTTCAGATGGAAGATTGTCGAAGTGTAAGCACTCCTATGGCTACTAAAGAGAAGCTGTATAAGAATGATGGAACGAATACAGTAAATGCTTCTATGTATAGAAGTCCGATTGGGTGTCTCATGTATCTTACAGCAACCAGACCAGATATTCTATTTATTGTGAGTGTTTTATCCAGGTTTATGAATAGTCCTAGTTAGTTACATTTGATTGCAGCAAAAAGGGTCTTGAGATATCTCAAAGGAACATTGTTCTTTGGTGTGAAGTTTAGGAAAGGTCAGAAGTTTAATTTACAATGATTTTTTTATATGACTGGGCTGGTTCAGTGGATGACATGAAAAGTACGTCTAGGTATTGTTTCAGTCTTGGTTCTGCTTGTTTCTCCTGGTATTCCAAAAAGCAAGAGATTGTAGCTCAGTCCATAGCAAAGGCTAAGTTTATAGCAGCTACTGTAGCTGCAAATTAAGCTTTGTGGCTGAAAAAGATAATGAATGATCTGTGGTTGAATTCTAGTGATTGCATTGAAGTTAATGTGGATAATCAGGCTGCTGCAGTCTGAGTTTATATATATGTATATATATTTAGACATGATTAGTAGGTCAAAATTACTTAAATCCGAATAGAGGAGCTCCCGAACATTTGGAGATCTCAGATGGGTCAATATCAATGGTGACTCATTATTTCGATGAATCATTTCTTCGGACGACAGTCTGTCCTGCATTGCTCCAAATTCTGTTTTAGTAAAATTGAATCCAAAAATGAGCTTGTTTGGTCTCAAATCCTCCATGAAAGTTGAAATGCATGTTACATATGTTCAATTGATGCATGCTTTGCAAAATCCTAATGTTGGCAAGTGAGTCAATTGCATGAATTAAGGTGAAAATGTGCTGTAGCAATACATAGCTTAGATATGCATCTCTATTTTGCTATTTTTACTACAACTCATGCAATCACATTTAGATTTTGAACTCTTAACAAGAAATGTTCATCATTGCATATTTTCATAGGATTTTTACACGTCTTGATGATGGCTGAAATTATGCATGTTCCATGAAGTTAATACTAAAATGAAATCTTACTGTATATGCATCTTATAATGCTTGTTTAAGTCATTTAGAGATCAAATCTTACAATAATGCATTCTTGACACTTAAACTACATATTACAAGATCCCTCTTGTATTCTTTCTTGCAAAATCAATATATTACTTACCTTTACCAAAAAAAAAAAAAAAAAAAATACTACATATTACAAGATTTGAGTATATGTTCACGTCATTGTATTTGAGTGTCATTTTGCATGTTAAATTTGTACCGCAAGAGTGCATGTTCATCTAGAAACCCTCAAGTATTTCATTATGAATCTTGAGTCATCTCATATTGTTATCAAATTATATGACATCTTCTCATGCCGACTTAGGGTTAGATGATCACCTCAATTGTTTGTCACACCCAATTCTATGTTGCATTCGATTTTTCCATGCCATTTGTGCATTACTTGAATGGTTTTGAGATTTATTAACGCATGTTTATGTTCTGATTTTTAGTTACTAACATGCACACCTTTAGAGATCTTGATCTTAAAATACCAAATCGACCTAGTTTGAACTCAAGCCATTTTAAGAAGTCGTAGGACACACTTAGAGGTTTCCAATGCCGCTGATTTTAGCAGATCGCTCATCGTTTGGACCACTTTCCATTTTTTTAAAAATAGATCAGAATCTTGATATGGGATCAAATTCGAACCCTTGTTCTAACTCTTATTTAGATAGACCTTTTTATATTTTTGTTCCATTTTTTCTATTAAGATTTTGTACTTGGCCTCTTACTGCAATTGCTTGTCATTATGTTGGCTATGTTATGTGAAAATTCGGTGAGTTTTAGACTCGCGCAAGTTTAGAAAGAAGACACAAGGTATATAACTCCAAGAACCAAAGGGTGATCACATAGCAATTTCATGTCAATCGCAGCGTGCAATTTGAAGCAACACGAGCTCAATGTAATTTAACCAACAGCACAAGCTCACTTGGTAACCAGATTGGATTCCATGGATGGCAGTGTCTCCTTCTTCCTCTGCTTCTCTCTCAAAAGTCAAACCATCATGAAATTGTTTGATTGAAGAGAGAAAGCATTAAGGAAGCCTATTGAAAGGATCATCGTCTCTTTATGTGCCACGTTTATAGTTCACACGAGCCATGCCCATCATGAAAACGGTGCGTGAATAGAATGGAGGTTGGGAGGGCGGTGGAGAGAAGAGGACGGATACTAACAGAGCCCAAGGAGGGGGAGGAAAAGGAAAAGCGGGGGGACGGGGAAAAAGTAGATGGAATCTCCAAATAGTGACCGTGGGCCGCATGACAGATTAGTAAAGTTGAGCGAGATTTGGTCTTCGTGAGCGATTTGATCAGTTGTGTAATACATATTGCAGCCAATTTTTTTTTTTTTTTTTTTTGCAGCCAAATTCCTATTTGGACTCAAGGTACTAATCCTGGTGCCATAAGTTATTAATCAATGTGCTTCTCTAGTAATTCTGAAAAGAACATATTCAATTCAAATGAAAAGTGTGGAATCCCTAGGATTGACCCTCTTTTTGAATTAATTTGAAGCATACGTCCCGTGTAATCTTTCTATTACACATCCACGTTCATTGCCATATGCATAATCAGTCCCAAAAAAATAAAAATTTGGCCCAACTTGGGGGCAATTACCTTAATATATTAGTCTTTCCCATATATTAATGAAAGCTTTCGATATATCGGTCTTGACAAATAGTTTACCTATTTTTGCTTTCTTCGACATCAACCCCCGTAACTCAATTGGTGGTCGAGAATTTGAGCCTAGCGGAGGAGACAAAAAAGTCAAGCCTCCTTCCAGACCGCGATTGCTCTTCGGAAGCAGCTCGTGTTTATGTCACGCGGTAATCGGATGGTTCGGGGTGGGTCCCAGCGTCTCCTCTCTTCCTTCTTCCTGGCTCGCCTGTCCTTTATTCTCACGACACGACCTTCATGAGCAAAAGAACATCAAAGAATCTAGCATTGCACCGAATCCGAAGCGAGTCGGCAGTTCACGCCTCGTTGGGCACGCAGCAGGTGGGACGGGAAGGGGGCCCGCATGAGCTTGGGTCCTACGATGATAGTGACGCCGGGTAGCTTTCGTCATCACGCACTTGCTAGAGAAAGACGAACTTTGTCCAAGGCAAAAACGTGGAGATAAAACTTCTTCTTGCCTCCGATTACTATTCTCATCGTCGTCGTTGATGTTGGCAACATCGGAAATGCAGGACAAAGATGCCGTCGATGGTGCCAGCAGTCAGTGATCGATAATGATCGGAGGAGATTCGGGGTTGAATGAAATCGAATGTCTCCATGGGTTTCTTTTCTTTCTTCTGATTCATGTTGCTTATTTTTCTGGAAAGACGACACCATATTAGAAGTGTGTACAAAGTATTTTCTAATTCGGGTTGGATTAGGAAAAAAAGGATCCAAGATAGTGCAAAGAATGGGCATTGTGGTGGGGATAATATTATTGTTTCCTAAAATATTATAATTTAATATAACTAAGTACATAAATTGTTAATCCACGTGGTTCCTTTAGAATTTCTTAAGAAAATATATTCAATTAGGAATTAAAAGAAATCTGGGGGACCCTCCTCCTGATCACGATCGCTCTTCGAAAGCTGCTCGTCTTTACGTCACGTGGTAATCGGATTGGTCTTAAAAGGATCGTAGCGTCTCCTATCTTCCTCTTCTTCTTGTCTCCCACAAGTCAAACCTGGCCTTCCGATTCGCCTGTCCTTTATTGTAAACGACACAACCTTTCCGAAAAGGTTTGATGGACGAGGAAAAACATCAAAGAAGCCTATTGGCAGGATCATCGCCTAGCTGTGCACTGCGTTGACAGTTGACACCTTGTGGGATACATGCGTAAGGGAGTGGAACGGGACGGGGCCGCGGGGAGCTTGGGTCCGAGGGATGCTAGTGACATGGGGGTTTCCTCTATCGCTATTGTCGTTTGTGCTGTAAGGGGAAAGGGTTTATTGGCGTCCAAGAATCAACACGTAATAATTCAGGGTTAAGATTTCACTCAAATTATTCCCACAATGAAATATCTTTCACCAAACATAATTCAACTAAATCAAGATTCTATACTAAATTTGAGCGGATGATATCTCATAAGAAAAGAGATCGATTTATGAATTCAAATACTTAACTGAATAGCTTGAAAATATAAAAGATGCAGTACTAAGATAAAATACACACTGAAATTTGATTCACGGCGGGAAGCTAAAGAAACTTAAAGTACAGCACGAGAAAGATCCTTCCGTTCCTTCCGTAAAAACTTTGTAATGAAAACTCAAGCAGCGGCCCTGTGAAGGACCTTAAAGTAGAACATGCGAGAGGACATGAACCAGACCATCCCGATCTCGTCCCCGACCTTCAACCTTTTCTCCTCGACAAACTCCTTGGTCCAGCCACCGTTCAGCACGTAGCTCCCGGTCGACTTCCAGCAGCGGAAGACAAACTGGTGCTCACGGCCTGTGGCCACGTCTTTCCCGACGACCGGCATCCCCTCCTCGCTCTTGACCTGCCTCAGCATCTTCTCGTCCATCTGCGGGAACACGTGGGTCTGCAGGCAGCCCCCTGGAAGTAGGAGCCGCGACAAAGGGCTGAGGTCGCTTTCCGTTAGCTTTTTCCTGATCTTCCACGGGTCTTTGTAGAGCGCCAAGTCTGTGGAGACGTCAACCCTCTCTGCACAAACAAAGTGGGCTACGTCAGAGGTCGACGACTTGGGAGTTTTCATTTCAGATACATCATATGACACCTAATAAACTAATCATTTCTCGGAATTATGTATTAGTATAAACCATGGAGGTCGCCATAGGATGGCTTTCGTATATTTCAATTGAACGAACTGTGTTTACATACCCGTTAGCCTGAAATGCTGAAGACCATATATACGGCCTTGCTCCCGGTATTCACTAAAAGTGAACTTTCTGTAGACGGAGGGCTTTCTGCAGCTCCCGATCTGAGAGTCGGGCGAAGGGCAGAGGGAGAAAGCAACGGAGTATCTCTCCACCTCTCTCTTTGTCCGCACCTTTTGCTCCACACTCCTGTACACGTCATTGCTCCACGCCTGCCCAAAGAAAAGGTGAGCAATTCATACCCACGTTAATCATTGTCCTCGTTACACGAGAAAGACGGAGCATTGATTGGATAATCATTGTTTTGAGTTTGTGCTTTCTTTTTTTGGTTACCTGCAGAAGGTCTCCAATGCTGACAATGAGAGCGTCGCGGTTGCCTCCTACCTGGTCCAGGGAGAGAATGGTCAGGAAGTAATTGTCCCCGTGGGGCACCCCCTGGAACGTGTCCGGTGACAGCGGGCACACCGGGTAGTGGTTCAGCTGGAAGAAGCACGTGCTCTTATCACATTTCTCTTTGAACGTGCTGCGGCCCTGATGCCCGAGGCTCTCCTCTAGGAACCCCGCCAGCATCCTGGCTAGCCCAGACATGGCAGGGGCCAACTCCATCATCACTCCTCCGAGAGAGGTGAATTGGCCATGGCAAGAGGGGTCATAAATCTTCATGAGGGGGACATGGTGGGACAACTGGGCAGGGGTTGTGCCCCGGGGGGAGGAGTTGTTGAGGAGGCCAGAGCGGGCCCTGATCTCAAGGGGTTTCTCGAACAGCTTAACCTGCTCCCTCCTCATCTTCCCAAGCAGCTTACTGCTGATCCCATGGTTCACCACCCGGAAGCGTCCACATTCTTTGGCGGCCCGGGATATGTGCTCCTTTGCATCCCGCTGACTCAGGTCTATCACTGGGAGCTCACACTCCTGGGGTGTCATCATGTTGGACAGACGGGCTGGGGCTGAGCTTGATCCTTCCATTGCCACAGAGTGTGTGTGTGTGTGTGTGTGCGAAGAGAGTGTGGGTTGCGGAGGGTGGTGGCGTGAGGGAGCGAATCGAGGGCTATTGTGTATTTATAATGCGGAGGGAGGAGGGGACAGAGTGAAACGGTACAGAGAGAATAGAAGGGGACAAAACCGAGTTCCGGATAGCGACATATGAGTAGAGGGGTCAAGTCTACTATAAAAAGTAACGCGAAATCTTTTTTTTTTTTTCTTTTGCAGCAAAATTCCTTTTTGGACGCAGGCGACTAATCAGGTGAAGTTCATGAATCGATCAACTCTATCCATCAAAATCAGCTTCCGCTTTTCCCGGAAAGCAATTGAGTTTTGCGTTCTGTACCATGTTGAAAGCTTTTCTCAACAAGCTTTTGCCATACTAGCTTTTGTACTTGCGGGGTTTCGTGCATGGCAAAAAAAAAACTTCGACCTTTAAAGCCCCGGTCCCAAAGGTTGAAAACATACCGCAACACGTACACACGTTGACCCACTTCTGCTAGATCTTGAGGCGCCACTAGGAATTAAGGAAAATCAATTATTACTCTAATGATTGGCCAATCAAGACGTGGCCTTTGGCGAAGCACAATACACGTAAGTGATTAATTATTCAAATTTATAATACTAATCGACTTTTCTAAATTTATGACACTTAAGTGGACGAATCAATTAAATGATTATTTATTTAATCATGAGACATAGATCTAGATCGTGGGGCCCTTAATCTATTCGATCAACCAATTAAACTCCGAAAGGGGCACTTAAGAGGAGCAGCACAAAGGAAGCTTATGATGGGAGGATCATCGTCTTGCGCTGCCTTCACCCCTTGTTGGGTATGCGATAATTGGAACGTTGTCGGGTCCGGATGAGCTTTGGGTCCGTAGGATGTTAGTGACACGGGGGCTTTCGTTGATCACTTTTGTTAGTGACACAGGGGCCATGTCATGTAATTCAATCAGTGTCCACATCAACAATTTCCGATCAACATAAGATCTAACAAAATCGCTGGACAAATTTTTCCCTCGCAATATCAGCATGCAAAAGCATGCACTATCACGTACGATGTGGCTAAAAATAGAAAAACAGAAAAATCGATACTTTGTCGAATCAACGTCGAAAAAGTTAATATTCAAACCGTCGATAAAGACTCGCTAAAGTCCATATTTTATACATGCGTGCTGCCGACGGTGGAGGCAATCATTAATCATATATATTTTCTAAAATAATGCACGGCCAACATCGCTCTTCGGGAGCTGCTTTTCTTTATGTTACGTGGTAGTCAGATTGGCTTCAAGCAAATATATTTTGTGGTCCTCGATCGAGAGAGACAAGCTTTCTCTCAGTTAACCTTTGCTTTGGGCTTGGAATTTCAACCGCTGTGGGGTCCCTCTCCCTCCTGTTTGCCCGACACGAATATGTCTCGTTCCCCTTTGGAATTTTCAACCGCTGTAAGCTTTTTCTAAAAAGTTAAGCAGCACCACGTGCATAATATTTTCTTGGGCCCTTGGAAATTGACAGTAAATTTTAGGGGACTCCTTAACTTAAACAAGTAAACAGTCGTGTGACGAGGCACGGTACCCGACTAAGACGGACCAAATTCGGTCTGACTAGGCTAGTATGCAACGACATTTACCGATTATCTAGTTTTGTGATCACAATCTCCATGATACCATAGGGTGCAATGGAAAATGGACTTTTGGGTCATGCATCGTTACTTTTTAGGATAAGGTGATACATAAATCTCCCAACTCTTAGTGATCCATTTGTGCCGAATGTTTTCTTAATTGTTCATCACTTGTTGGCTTGAAGCAGGGCAGACATCAATATTTTGACGCTGGTCACTGCTGCTGGTGTTCGTGATTGTGAAAGAGAAGCTATCTTGAATGTTATTGCATATATTAGTAAGGAACAAGTTGAGGGTTAACTATGAACATAGAGATGAATCTACTTCCCAGCTCCGATTCTCCTTCTTATCATCGTCGATGTTGGTAACATCAGAAACATAGGATGAAGAACCATTAATGCTGCTAGCCGCGAGTGGTCGATGACGTTCGGAGGAGATTTGCGGTCAAAGAAATCGAACATCAGACAATAATCAAAAGTGGGTCCAATTGTACCTATTGCTGTCCGAGTTTTGTCAGTAAATCCGAGGATTGGATATAACATGCTTGTCGCACTAACCCTTACGCTGTCAGAACAGGATCACCTTTGGCAATGACCTTAGAATATTCTTCAACAGCCAGTCGTCTAGTCGAGAGGAGAAAGAGTTCACAGGGGCCCCTTGGCTCTGGCCACTGATCTTTTATTCTCTATTATTGCGTGCGCGGAAGCAGTGGACCTACAGATCAGAAAAAAGGCTGCACAGGGGGCCCTTGACTTTTTCAATCAAGCGTTACCAGAATTTTACTTTTTTATCCCGCTATTTTCCCACTTTGATTTTTTTATTCTATTTTATTTTATTTGTTGAATTTCTTTTAGCGCTGGTCTTCTCGAGATGATGACCTAACAAAGTTCAATAGGGCATTGTGCAAGTTTAGAAAGAAAACACAAGGTATATCACTCCAAGAACCAAAGGGTGATCACATAGCAATTTCGTGTCAATCGCAATGTGCAATTTGAAGCAACACGAGCTCAATATAATTTAACCAACAACACAAGCTCACTCGGTAACCGGATTGGATTCCATGGATAGTAATGTCTCCTTCTTCCTCTTCTTCTCTCTCAAAAGTCAAACCTTCATGAAATTGTTTGATTGAAGAGAGAAAGCATTAAAGAAGCCTATTGAAAGGATCATCGTCTCTTTATGCGCTGCGTTTACAGTTCACACGAGCCATGCCCATCATGGAAACGGTGTGTGAATAGAGTGGGGGTTGGGAGGGCGGTGGAGAGAAGAGGACAGATACTGACAGAGCCCAAGGAGGGGAAGGAAAAGGAAAAGCGGGGGGACGGGGGACGGGGGACGGGGAAAAAGTGGATGGAATCTCCAAATAGTGACCGTGGGCCGCATGGTAGATTAATAAAGTCGAGTGAGATTTGGCCTTCGTGAGTGATTTGATCAGTTGTGTAATACATATTGCAGCCAAATTCTTTTTTCTTTTTAGCAGCCAAATTCCTGTTTGGACTCAAGGTGCTAATCCTGGTGCCATAAGTTATTAATCATTGTGCTTCTCTAGTAATTCTAAAGAGAACATATCAATTCGAATGAAAAGTGTGGAATCCCTAGCATTGACGCCCTTTTTGAATTAATTTGAAGCATATGTCCCACGCAATCTTTCTATTACACAATCCACGTTCATTGCCATATACATAGTCCGAAAAAATAAAAATTTGGCCCAACTTGAGGACAATTACCTTAATATATTAGTCTTTCCCAAATATTAATGAAAGCTTTCGATATATCAGTCTTGACAAATAGTTTGCCTATTTTGCTTTCGTCGACATCTACCCCCGTAACTCAATTGGTGGTTCAGAATTTGAGCCTAGCGGAGGAGACAAAAAAAGTCAAGCCTCCTTCCAGACCACGAACGCTCGTCGGAAGCTACACGTGTTTATGTCACGCGGTAATCGGATGGTTCGGGGTGGGTCCCAGCGTCTCCTCTCTTCCTACGTCCTGGCTCGCCTGTCCTTTATTCTTACGACACGACCTTCACGAGCAAAAGAACATCAAAGAATCTGGCATTGCACCGAATTCGAAGTGAGTCGGCAGTTAACGCCTCGTTGGGCACGGACAGGTGGGACAGGAAGGGGGCCCGCATGAGTTTGGGTCCGACAATGTTAGTGACGCCGGGTAGCTTTCGTCATCACGAACCAGCTAGAGAAAGACGAACTTTGTCCAAGACAAAAACGTGGAGATAAAACTTCTTCTTGGCTCCGATTACTATTCTCATTGCCGTCGTCGATGGTGGCAACACCGGAAACACAGGACAAAGATGCCGTGGATGGTGCCGGTAGTGAGTGATTGATGATGATCAGAGGAGATTTGGGGTTGGAAGAAATTGAACATCTCCATGGATTTCTTTGCTTTTTTCCGATCCATGTCATTTCTTTTTCTAGAGAAACGGCAGGAAATTAGAAGTGTGTGCAAAGTATTTCCTAATTTGGGTTGGATTAGAATAAAATGAATCCAAGATAGGGCAATGAACGCGCGATTGTGGTGGGGGATAATATTATGTGTTTCCTAAATATTATAATTTAATATAAATAAGTACATAAGTTGTTAATCCACGTGGTTCCTTTAGAATTTCTTAAGAAAATATATTCAATAAGGAATTAAAAGAAATCTGGGGGATCCTCCTCCATATCATGATCGCTCTCCGAAAGCTACTTGTCTTTATGTCACGTGGTAATCAGTTGGTCTTAAAGGGTCGTAGCGTCTCCTATCTTCCTCTTCTTCTTGTCTCCCACAAGTCAAACCTGGCCGTCCGATTCGGCTGTCCTTTATATTGTAAACGACACAACCTTTCCGGAAAGGTTTGATGGACGAGGAAAAACATCAAAGGAGCCTATTGGCAGGATCATCGCCTATTTGTGCACTGCGCTAACAGTTGACACCTGTGGGGTATATGCGTAAAGGAGTGGAACGGGACGAGGTCGCCGGGAGCTTGGGTCCGAGGGATGATAGTGACATGGGGGTTTCCCCCATCGCTATTGTCGATTGTGCTTTAAGGGAAAAAGGTCCATTGACGTCCAAGAATCAACACCTAATAATTTTAAAAAATCAAAGGTTCTATGCTATCTCGGAGCACATGATATCTCATAAGAAAGGAGATCGATGTATGAATCCAAATTCTTAACCGGATAGCTTGAAAATATAAAAGATGCAGTACCAAGATAAAGATACACACTGAAATTTGATTCATCACGCGAAGCTAAAGAAACTTAAAGTACAGCACGAGAAAGATCCTTCCCTAAGAACTTTGTAATGAAAACTCAAGCAGCGGCCCTGTGAAGGACCTTAAAGTGGAACATGCGAGAGGACATGACCCAGACCATCTCGATCTCGTCCCCGACCTTCAACCTTTTCTCCTCGACAAACTCCTTGGTCCAGCCACCGTTCAGCACGTAGCTCCCGGTCGACTTCCAGCAGCGGAAGACAAACTGGTGCTTGCGGCCTGTGGCCACGTCTTTCCCGACGACCGGCATCCCCTCCTCGCTCTTGACCTGCCTCAGCATCTTCTCGTCCATCTGCGGGAACACGTGGGTCTGCAAGCAGCTCCCTGGAAGCAGGAGCCGCGACAAAGGGCTGAGGTCGCTTTCCGTTAGCTTTTTCCTGATCTTCCACGGGTCTTCGTAGAGCGCCAAGTCTGTGGAGACGTCAACCCTCTCTGCACAAACAAAGTGGGCTACGTCAGAGGTCGACGACTCGGGAGTTTTCATTTCAGATACATCATATGACACCTAATAAACTAATCATTTCTCGGAATTATGTATTAGTATAAACCATGGAGGTCGCCATAGGATGGCTTTCGTATATTTCAATTGAACTAACTGTGTCTACATACCCGTTAGCCTGAAATGCGGAAGACCATATCTACGGCCTTGCTCCCGGTATTCACCAAAAGTGAACTTTCTGTAGACGGAGGGCTTTCTGCAGCTCCCGATCTGAGAGTCGGGCGAAGGGCAGAGGGAGAAAGCAACGGAGTATCTCTCAACCTCTCTCTTTGTCCGCACCTTTTGCTCCACACTCCTGTACACGTCATTGCTCCACGCCTGCCCAAAAAAAAGGTGAGCAATTCATACCCACGTCAATCATTGTCCTCGTTACACGAGAAAGTCGGAGCATTGATTGGATAATCATTGTTTTGAGTTTGTGCTTTCTTTTTTTCGTTACCTGAAGAAGGTCTCCAGTGCTGACAATGAGAGCGTCACGGTTGGGCTTGACCACGACCCATCGGGAGTCCATGTGGAGCCGGATGCCTTCTACCTGGTCCGGATAGAGAACGGTCAGGAAGTCACTGTCCACGTGGGGCACCGGCTGGTACGTCTGCGGCGAGAGCGGGCACACTGGGTAGTAGTTCAACCGGAGGAAGCGCGTTTTCTCGTTGCATTTCTCATGGAACGTGCTGCGGCCTTGATGCCCGAGGCTCTCCGCTAGGACCACCGCGAGTGTCCTCGCTAGCCCAAACATGGCGGGGGCCAACTCCCTCGTCACTCCTCCGAGAGAGGTAAATGGCCCGTAGCAAGAGGGATCATATATCTTCATGAAGGGGACATGGAAGGCCTCAGGCCCGGAGAATCGGGCGGGGGAGGGGGCAGGGGGAGTGCCCCGGCGGTAGGAGTAGTTGAGGAGGCCAGGGTGGGCCTTGGTGTCGAAGGGTGCTCCAAACAGCTTAGCCAGCTCCCTCCTCATTATCCCAAGCAGCTCACCGCTGATCCCATGGTACACCACCTGGAAGAATCCCCAGTCTGCGGCCGCCTTGCATATGGCCTCCGCACACAACTGCCGCTCTGCCTCACACGCACTGCTCAGCCAACGCAGGTCTATCAATGGGGGCTCACACTCCTGGGGTGTCATTACGTTGGACAGACGGGTTGGGGCTGAGCTCGATCCGGCCATTGCCACAGAGCGTGTGTGAAGAGAGTGTGGGTTGCGGAGGGTGGTGACGTGAGGAAGCGAATCCAGGACTATTGTGTATTTATAATGCGGAGGGAGGAGGGGAGACAGTGAAACAGCACAAAGAGAATAGAAGCGGACAAAACCGAGTTCCGGGGCAGAAGTACACCACAAGTGCCATAACTTGGCACGCCGGGACACTTAGGTGCCATAACTTCAAAACGGTACACTTAAGTGCCACTTTTTTTTTCGAGTGGGACACTTAAGTGCCACCTCCGGCGACCCTTGCCGGAAATCCTACGTGGCAATATTTTATTACTATTTTTTGCCAACGTGGCTCGCCGGAGAGCCGAGTCGGCCCTCACTCACCGAAACGACGTCATCTGCATAATAAAAGCCCCAAATCTTCCAAAAACGACGTCGTCTCCCCAAATGCCCCAAATCTAAAACCCTAAATCGGCCAAAATCCCTATTGAAGTGCTCGAATTGAAGTCTCGAACCCTAATTTTTATTTGCCCAAAATTCCTTCGTCGAATCTTGGAAATGGAGAGCGGGACTCGTAGCGCGCCTCAATTTCCTCTCACCGAAGCGAAGGAGAAGGTCAGCGTTTCTGTTTTTGTGGGTTACCGAGTCCAAGAAGAACATCGTGGACTCAAATCAATCCTGGGAGAAGATTTTATGGATGCGCCCGATATAAAGAAGCGTCGAAGTGCAAATACTTCAAATGGATCGATGAGAAGTTCTCTGACCGAGCGACAGAGGTGATATTGGATCTACTTCATAAAAGACAGCAATCTCCATCTGTGTTCGTGGACGACTTGGACGATGTTGACTCAATGCAAGCTCAAGTGTCTTCAGTTAAACTTTTGAAGAATGAAGTCTCAATGCACGCTCAAGCATCTTCAACTAAACCTTTCAAGAATGAAGTTCCAATGATGAAAATTGAACGAAAGTGTTACCAAGCGTGTATTATGGTGTTGTTTTGCTGTTTATTGTACTTTATGATGAAATGTAAAGTACTTGAAAATGAGAAAAAGTTTCTCCGACTGCCATAGTTAAAAATGGTGTTGTTGTGGAACAAGATCATTGTTGCTTTGTTGTTGTTTGTTCTGTCGTATGGACTTGCCATAAGTTTACCATCGTCTTCTCTGTTTTGATGCGTAATCATCTTCTCTGTTTTGATGCAGACCAACATATACACAAGACAAACATGAATGATTACCCGAGTGCCATAGGTTGTATTTAGTAATCACGTAAGTGCTAGTCGCGATGAAAAAAGGATCACTTAAGTGTCAAGTTATTGTTAAAGTGATCGGTTAAGTGTCACTTGTAGTTAAAAGTGAACAGTTAAGTGCCAAGTTTTTTTAGAATAGGATCAGTTAAGTGCCAATTTTTTTGTGGGTTTTCTGTAAAAATTGCGCCACCACCAAAGACCGGCGACACCACCAACCATCACCACTAGCCACACTACGCACTAGGCGCTCCGGCCACCACAATGCTGGTGGTGTTGCTGCATAAGATACTAGTGCAAGCTTAGTCTTGCACTAGTTTGCACCCGTACACATGGTGTAAGATGTGCAACCGCACACTTGTACCCTTGTAGGTGCACCGCTTAAGCCTATAACCCCCACCACAAACCAATAATCACCAGGCATCACCACCAGCCACACCAAAGCACCCCACCACCACATTAGCACCCCAAGAACAAACTGACTACCACCAAACATCACCATCCACCATCACCCGATACACCAGCACTCCAGCCTATCACCACGAACACCAACAAGAGCCAAGCAACAAGTAAAAGCGAGAATCCATGATAAACAACAACATAAATTGACAAGCAGCACAAGATCATTTCATTGATATTTCATCAAGTCTGAGTCTGACAACATCAATGAATGACAAACTAAAGAAAAGTTTCAAAACAAAAGATAACCATCCAGAGACTTTCTATATGCATGACAACATCATCGTTTACATGACTGTTTTTACTCCTAAGATCCACAAATATCACATCTCATCTCATCAATCAATATGCACGACACCCCCTGTTCGTCCTCCTTTCGATGGGCCTTTCACTTGATTCATAATTCTTGCACTCTTTCTAACTGGACGTGCAACTTCTTCTTCAACCTTCTCAGTATCCACTGACTCAGATGGAGCTGCAAATGTCCTAGGCCGAATTGAATCAAAAGGAGCCGGAGCTGGAGCTGGGTTCTTTCTCTTATTTTTTGTTGGCACAGTTGATGTTGATGTTTTCTTTTTTGTTGGTGCAGCCGTCGATTCTTGAGTTGGGCCGAGATAAGAACTTCCGAACTTCTCCCAGGCTAAAAAAAAACAATAAATTGTTAGCAAAAATCTACAGCATAAATTAAATTAAATGCAGCCAATAAAACTTACATTGAGAATGACTGTTCCGGATGCTCATCTCGTATAAAGGCCATAGCCATATTGTCTTAACCTCTTCCCAAGTGCCCCTCTTGTTTGAATAGGGGCGTCACTTTCGAGGAACTTGTGATTTGTTGCCCCTTTTTCCTGCTTTCTTGGGCCCTTTAACTACGGGGGCTTCTTCGACCAATTGTGATGGGCGTCTTCTAGATGGCCTTTGTGTACCCGCCCTTCACCTGGCCTTGTTCTAGTTGTCCTTCTCGTGTAGCCCTTCAACTTCAGTGACACCTCCTTCATTGGGCCTTCGGTGGTACCGGTGGTGGTACTTGTGGTGCCCTTGCGTGATTCTTCCTGGTGGCTCTGTGATGATCCTTGAGGTGGCTCCCGTGATGGCCCTTCGGTTGGCGGTTGAGTTCCAACTTGCTTTCTTCGAACCCGAGAAAGAGGCCAAAATATACCATAAATATAATATCGAGACATATAATAATAAAAACTGAATACAAATTGGTTGAATTTAGCACTGGGTATTTCTTTCGCTGCTGAAGAACAGTCGACTGCATTGGCCGTGATGCTGCTTGGGCTAATCCTTCAGCTGGCCGTGATGCTGCTTGGGCCAATCCTTCACCTGGCTGTGTTCTACCTTGCCTTCTTCGAACAGGCTGTTCAGTTTCATGACTTACTGAGGTTCTTCTTGTGACCTAACAAACACATTACATACAAGGCCAAATAGGATATTATATACATTTTTTATGATAAACGACAAGAAAGCAACATAAACATAAAATAAATTTCATGACTTACCGGGGTTCTACTTGTTGACCGAAGAACAACGACTCACTTGGCCTTGCTGTATGCATTTCTCCAACTGTCTCTTCACTAGGCCCTTCACCTTGCCTCAACCGTTGTTGCTTCCTCAATTGACAACCTTTAATATTGTGGCCTGTTAGGCGACAATAAGAGCACGTGATCTTTGCACCCTGCCTGCTCATTCTTTGCTGACCCGAGACCTCTCCCTCGACCATTCTTCGTCTTCGTTTTGGCCTTCCAATTGTCTTCTTCAGTGGCAAAGGTTGAGGTGCTTCATGATCCGTGGGCTCCCAAAACTTGCTACTTCTAATTGGTTGCATCATGAACTGATAGGAAGCAAGATATTTTGATTTATGGTACCAATCATCGATGTAATCATATGTATTGTCGCCCTTCAACCGGATGGCACATATGGCATGTGCACATGGAATTCCACTTACTTGCCATGCTCTACATGAACACTTCCTACTTCCTAGATTGACAACATACTTATCTCGCACCCTTCATTATCTCATATCCGTCATCTCCATTCCAAATGGGATGACAATGCGTACTTGCAGCCAAGTTCTCATCCAATTTCTTCACAATCCTAGGACCATATTGTCTTGTCCACTTTGCAGCCTCATCTCTTTGTTTCGCAGCCGAGTCATAACCGCAACTCGTATATCTTCAAGCATTGAGATGACTGGTTTTGCATCTCGCATCTATTATCTTCGAATTAAATACTTCACAAATGTTGTTGTCGACGTTATCGCACTTGAACTCCTCATCGAAGAATGCCCGCACCAATGCTTCGGTTCTAGTTGAAATAGAGTAGCACAACCTTCCTTTGTCAACCGAAGATCCTTCTTTGGCTATTCTAAAGTCAGCCATGTTTGCACTCTTTGCTAATTGCCAAAATTGCAATTGCAGCTTATCCCCTTTATACTTCTTTGCCCAATTTCCGTATATGTGCCGCGCACACATTCGATGTTCAGCATGGGGCAACAACTCGCCATCACTGCCGGAACCAATCCCCGCAATAATTCAAAGTAAGAAATACTAGAGCAAATTACATGTTCATATTACAAAGCAAAGCAAACTATTGACTAAATTTTTCAAAAACAAGCATTACCTTCTGTTGGTCGCTCGTGAATGCCCACCCTTCCCCGTTTGTTATCTCCAAGTCAGCCATCAGATTTTTCAAGAACCAGGACCAATTGTCCTTGTTCTCAATCTTTACAATAGCCCAAGCTAGTGGGAACATTTGGTTATTGGCATCTCTTCCAATCGCTGCCAATAATTCTCCCTTGCACAAGCCCTTCAAGAAACAAACTAGTCCAATCCTATAATCCGTCTACAACCAGCTAAAAATCTCGTCGCATGCATCAAAGCACACATAGAACTTATCGAACTTGGTCCCATGATCGGGAAGCGGTCTCTCAATCACCTCTACATACACTCTACTTGTAGGGTTTTGCAGCCTACACTCCCAAGCATACTCCCACACCCGCCCATATTCCTTAGCATACTTGACCAATAAGTACCTTTATCACCTTTTGCTTTGCTCTTTTGCACTGATTCCTAGATACATTGATGCCTACACGCTCCTTCACCAGCATCCTAAAGTTAGCAAGTTTCAAGTTGGGCATCACCTTGATCACATCGAAGAAGTGCTTGGACAACCATGCACTTGTTACCCTTTTGTTTTGAAAATTAATGGAACAAGTGTGTTCCTCTTGGTAGGCTCTAATCTGAAAAGACCCACTCTTCTTAATAAACGCACCGTAAATCTTCCATGGACGCTTTTGCTGCGAACACCTAGCTCTTACAAATTTCTTGGTATTTCTAATGAAATCAATATTTCTTTGTGCAGCAATGGAAGAACTCGTATAGCTTCCCTAAATTGTATCGCATCATGGAATTTCATACCTCGACAAAGTAGGAGATGCAACAGATGGATCATAGGAAGGAAACTTACTTTTCCTTCTATGCACAGGCTCGTTGATCTTCTTCAACTTCGTCCTCGGAAGTTGCGGTGTCGATGCTTTCTTCATAATCTGTCTCCGGGACCGGCCAGCAACACCAACATCTGCAGGGCCTTCGTCTCTGTTTGGATGAACAGCTTACATGCAAAGTTGCAAATCTATCGACAAAAAGTCCCTTTGTTTTTTCCTTGACCGTGTAAGCTCCTCATCGTCGGCGTCACTTAAGATTAACAAATTTTCAGCTTCAGCCGCCAACCCTTCATCGTCATCGTCATCATCACCGTCACTGGATTCAGCTACTTCCCAATCTAATTCGGTGATGGTGACATCACCCATGTCACAATCGCTCGGTGAACAGCATCTGCGCCCCTCTCCTCCCCATCCTGTCCATCATGACCTACTTCATCTCCTCCTTCTCCTACTTGGGTGGTTTCTCTGTCATCATCTTCGTCCTCACTATTGTTTTCAACAAACACTTTCGCCTCTTCGCCATGAAGATAATGATATAAGACATCCCTAAAACCATTATCATCTTCCAAAACTCTCAAACCATCTCTCAAGCCTTTCCCAGGAACACAGTACAGTAACTTTTGTACTCTACAAGGCAAAAATGTCACTATATCCCTAACAAATCCAATATAAGATGCCTTCTTTATATCTACAAAGATAGTACCCTCATTCCCCCCTCATACTCCCACTCATCCTCCCCAATCACAAAATCTCCACCGTAGTAAACGATGACAGCAACATAGTCTTTATGCGCCATTTCGCAACAAAAGAGGACAAATATACAATTAACTTTTGGGACCACATTCACAAAGAATAGACAATTGCGAAGTGGAGGTCCCTACACTCTTTATTAAAGAAAAGAAAAGAAAAGAAGAAGAGAGAGGGAAGATGCGGTCAGACGACAGCTGCAGCTTGAAAACAAGAGGCCTCAGGACAAGGACAAATAAAAATAAAGATGGGACCCGACAACTGCTTTGATTATGCCATCGCATTTCTTTAAAATATGGAGAGATTCCTCAGCATGGGTCCTCAACAATGCAATTTATAAAAAAAATATCCAGAACTCCCCATCCCCACAACCTTCGATTCGAACATGTGCAAAGTCCAATACTCTGAACCCTAACAATCACCAATCATCACACATTTCACATCCGACCACTACAAATTACTTTCGCACATCACAATTCAACACCCTGAATGAATCACACATCACAGTGGATGAGGCGACGTCGAGCCCTACACCGAACCCTAATTTTCCCCGCCGAGCCCTACACCGAGCCTATATTTCAATGCCGCTCCTAAACTGTCAATTCGAACCCCCAATAGGATTGTAGCACTACATCTCGTCATAAATCTCACATCAAGCCGACCTTTCCTAGCCGACCCCCAAATTTGAAGTCCGAGCCTTAATAAACGAGTCGGAGCCCTAATTTCACCACAGGGGAGAGGAAGAAGAGAAAAAACCTGAGCAAATTGACGGCGAGCGACGACGGCAAGCGATCACCTGCGAACGGCGAGCTGTGAACGGCGATGGATGGAGAGGACGTCAGACCTAGTGTGAACTGACGAAATGTTAAAATCCAAATAAACCAAACGAGGTCGTTTAACACTAACGAAAAAGACGTCGTTTAGTTTGGCCAAATGCACAGTGGATGGGGCGACGTCGTTTTCCTCCTCCACGTGTGCTTTTTTTTTTAAAAAAATTGCCACATTAGTTAAGCAAGTCGCGGAAAATGCCACGTCTGCATTTTGACCGGTTTTTGGCCGGATTGGCACTTAAGTGTCCCATTTTACTCCGATGATGGCACTTAAGTGTACCATTTTAAAGTTATGGCACTTAAGTGTCCCGGCGTGCCAAGTTATGGCACTCCAGGTGTCCCTCCCTCGAGTTCCGGGTAGCGACAGATAGCGACATATGAGTGGAGGGGTCAAGTCTACTATAAAAAAGTAACGCGAAATTTATTTATTTATTTATTTTTGGCTTTGCAGCAAAATTCCTTTTTGGACACGGGGGACTAATCAGGTGAAGTCCATGAATCGATCAACTCTATCCATCAAAATCAGCTTCCGCTTTTCCCGGATGGCAATTGAGTTTTGCGTTCTGTACCAGGGGATGCAGAAAGCTTTTCTCAATAAACTTCTGCCATAATAGCTTTTGTACTTGCGGGGTTTCATGCATGGCAAAAAAAAGACTTCCACCTTTAAAGCCCTGGTCCCAAAGGTTGAAAACATACCGCAACACGTACATACGTTCACCCACTTCTGCTAAATCTTGAGGCCCCACTAGGAATCAAGGAAAATCAATTATTACTCTGATGATTGGCCAATCAAGATGTGGCCTTTGGCCAAGCACAATACACTTGAGCTTAAGTGATCGATTATTCAAATTTATAATACTAAAATGATCAATTTTTCTAAATTTATAACACTTACGTGAACGAACCGATTAAATGATTATTTATTTAATCATGAGACATAGATCTAGATCGTGGGCACTTAATCGATTTGATCAACTGATTAAACTCCGAAAGGGGCACTTAAGAGGAGCAACACGAAAGATGCTTATGATGGGAGGATCATCGTCTTGCGCTGCCTTCACCCCTTGTTGGGTATGCGATAAGTGGAACGTTGTCGGGTCCGGATGAGCTTTGGGTCCGTAGGATGTTAGTGACACGGGGGCTTTCGTTGATCACTTTTGTTTTGTCGACTTTGCTGTCCAAGTTTTGTCAGTAAGTTCGAGGATTGGATATAACACGCTCGTCGCACTAATCCTACCTGTGTCAGGACAGGATCCCCTTTAGCAATGACCTAGAATCTTCTTTCAAAAAGTTGATCTGCGGAAGGCCACAAAGTCGCAAGAGAAGTGATGAAATCAATAATTCTTTATTGTTTCTGTCTCGTGGAAATTTGTGGAAAGAGAGCAAAGTCATGAAGTCGAGAGCGGAAAAAGAATTGGATAGGGGCCCCTTCAACCTAGCTTTACCGGAATTTCGCTTTTCTATCCAGCTTTGTTCCCACTTTGAATTTATTTTATTTTATTTGTTGAACCTCTTTAGCGCTGTTCTTGAAATTGATCACATGGCAATTTCATGTCAATCCCAGCGTGCAACATGAGGCAACCCTTGTTTAATATGATTAAGCGACGACTGATATTACAGAACAGAGAAGCTGCAATATGAAGACTAGCGAGGACATTACCACAGGTCGAACACAAATCAACAGAGAGCAGCAAAGCGTATTGCTCCATAAAGCTATCTTAAAAGGAGAAACTGACAGTTAGAGGCCAACTAAAACGAGCCTATCTTCTTCAAGAAATATAAAGCTCAAAAGGGTGAAGCAAAAGGCCGACAAACAAACTGCAAGGAGGTTCTGACGAAAACAAATCGTAAAAACGTCGAATTCCGACTAAGAGAACGTATAGAGCAAAGCATGCACGTCTCCTTCATCCTATTCCTATTCCTAATCCTCAAAGGATAAAAGGATTAACGATGAAGAAGATTGGAATTCTCTTAGCCAAAGCATGCCCAAGCAGATCATTAATAAGAAGCTATTGCTACTGATCTGATGATTAACTTCGAGGAAATTCACGACCAAGGAGCTAATGCCCATCTAATATTTGCAATCAAACCCGAAATCGGAACATATTTAACCTGAAAAAGCTCAAGATACGACCAAAACTATCACATCCCAATTTCCACAAGGATAGGAGCATGACACACCCGTTCTTTCTCCAAATGACACAGTCTCAATATAATCAAAACTCAACCTAATATATATGTGATATTGACAAAAGTTATTTGGTTACAATATCTGACTTTTCTATAATCCACCAATGATAAATACACATATTTAACAAAACTAGCTCAGAAACTTATAAACTATATACAACCCATACTCAAAAGTTCTCACTATCCAAAGTCCTCCTCCTAATGATAACGCTCATGACAAACCTGCGGTTTACTGAAGAACATGAAAAGCAAGTAGATAAAAGGTTAAGCTACCATGGCTCAGTGAGTAATATATTTATTTTAAGTGAATTGACCAATCACTATGCATCGTTATAAAATGATATCATAATTCATCATCTCAAATTCAATATACGCTATACATAAAATATTGAAAATGTTTGATAACTTTTCAATAGAGTACAAGATTTGTGAACAAAACCTACTCCACAATAATAAACAACAATTAATGGTCTAATCTATTGACTAATCTCATCGAATCACACGTGGATGATCTATTCTATCACTAAACTAATGCTCATCATCAAACTATAGTCACGTTTAATGCCATGACAAAATGTGACCAAGTTTGCTCCCCTTAGCCAGGTCTACCTATATCCAGTCGGTAGTTCGACCTAGAACGAGGTCTGAAAATAGTATGCGTACCACCCCTCAGTGGGCTCTCATCACAGTGATATGACTATCACCAGTCACACACCGAGACTAGGAAAAGAGAGATCCTATTGCCAAATCCCGATCATCCCGATCTCATCTGCGGCAGCCGTGGTGACCCGCGACTTCTTTCCCATCACGCCTGATCGAAATGTTTTCTTGGGCACAAAGGAACTCGGCAAGTGTTTCTTTTAAAGCCCAATTCTGATGTCTTCAATTTTCTTGAATCGTTTCTTTCCATTGCGGTGATATATAAAAGTTCATTATGGTAGATTGATCCATCATATCATCCCGTTTAGATTGCAGTCCTCCCTTACACTATGGCATTCTGATAGACTATATAAGAGGAATTTTAATACTCGTGAAAGAGAAATATTTTTGATTGGGTTGTCTAAGTGATATTTGATTAATCTTGGACATGAATTTCAAGGTTTGCTACTCTACGGTGAAAGCGTATGCGAGAAAGAATACAAAACTAAACCTTGTATGTGCTCGAGCGATAAATTGAGCATTCGCCAAAACTCATTAAAATTACATGGGTCAGAGCCGACTGTCGACTATGTCATGCAGTTCGATCAATGTCCATGTTAATAATTTCTAACCAATGTAAGATCCAACAAATGGCTGGACAAATTTTTCCTTACAAAATCGGCATGCAAAAACATGCACTAGCACGTGAGATGTGGCTACAAATAGAAAAACAGAAAAATCAATACTTCATCGAATCAACTCCGAAAAAGTCAATATTCAAACCGTCGATAAAGACTAACTGAAATTCATATTTTATACATGCGTGCTGCCGACGGTGGGGTAATCATTGATCGTATTTAATTAAAACAAAACGAGGTCAACATCGCTCTTCGGGACGTGCTTTGCTTTATGTTACGCGGTGATCAGATTGGCTTCAAAGGAATACTTTTTGTGGTCCTCGATCGAGAAAGACAAGCTTTCTCTCAGTTAACCTTTGCTTTGGGCTTGGAATTTCAACCGCTGTGGGGTCCCTCTCCCTCCTGTTTGCCGTACACGATTATGTCTCGTTCGCCCTTTGGAATTTCCAACCGCTGTAAGCTTCTTCTAGAAGCTATGCAGCACCACGTGCACAATATTTTCTTGGGCCCTTGGAAATTGACAGTAGATTTAGGGGGACTCAGCTTAAACAAGTAAACAGTCGTGTGATGAGGCACGGGAGCCGACTAGGACTAACCAAATTCAGTCCGACTAGACTTGTATGCAATGACATATACCAATTATCTAGTTTTGTGATCACAATCTCCATGATTGCATAGGGTGCAATCGTAAATGGACTTTCGAGTCATGCATCATTACATTTTAGGATTAGGTGATACATGAATCACCCAACTTTGAGTGATCTATTCGTGCCGAATGTTTTCCTAATTGTTCGTCACTTGTTGGCTTGAAGCAGGGCAGACATCGATGTTTTGACGAGGGTCATTGCTGCCGGTGTTCATGACTGAGAAAGAGGAGCTGTCTTGAATATTATCGCATATATGATTAGGGAACAAGTTGAGAGTTAGCTAGGAACATAGAGATGAATTTATTTCCCGGCTCTGATTCTCCTTATCATCATCGATGTTGGTAACATCGGAAACATAGGACGAAAAAGTCATCAATGCCGCCAGCGGCAAGTGGTCGAGGACCTTCGGAGGAGATTGCGGTCAAAGAAATCGAACATCAAACAATAATTAAAAGTAGGTCCAACTGTATATTGCCGTCCAAGTTTTGTCAGTAAGTCCGAGGATTGGATATGACATGCCTATCGCACTAACCCTTCTGCTGTCAGAACGGGATCACCTTTGGCAATGACCTTAGAATATTCTTCAACCAGTCGTCTAGTCTGGAGCAGAAAAAAGAGTGCACAGGGGGCCCTCGGCTCTGGCCACTGATCTTTTATTCTCTATTATTGCGTGCGCGAAAGCAGCGGGAGCAGTGGACCTACGGATCAGAAAAAAGATAGCCGAGGGGCCCCTTGACTTTTTCAATCGAGCGTCACCGGAATTTCACTTTTTCATCCTGCTATTTACCCACTTTGATTTTTATTTTATTTTAATTTTTTTGTTGAACTTCTTTTAGCGCTGAGCTTCTCGAGGCGATGACCCAACAAAGCTCAATAGGGCACTGTGCAAGTTTAGAAAGAAGACCAAGGTATATAACTCCGAGAATCAGAGGGACAAAAAACAACAAATGATCACATAGCAATTTCATGTCAACCGCAGGGTGCAATTTGAAGCAACACAAGCTCAATATAATTTAACCAACAGCACAAGCTCACTTGGTAATCGGAATGGACTCCATGGATAGTAGTGTCTCCTCTCTTCCTCTACTTCTCTCTCAAAAGTCAAACCTTCATGAAATCGTTTGATTGAAGAGAAAAAGCATTAAAGAAGCCTATTGGAAGGATCGTCGTCTCTTTATGTGCCGTGTTTACAGTTCGCACGAGCCATGCCCATCATTGAAACGGCGTGTGAATAGAGTGGGGGTTGGGAGGGCGGTAAAGAGAAGAGGACAGATACTGACAAAGCTCAAGGAAGGGAAGGAAAAGGAAAAGCGGGAGGAACTGGGAAAAAGTAGATGGAATATCCAAATAGTGACCGTGGGCCGCATGACAGAGGAATCAAGTTGAACGAGATTTGGTTTTCATGAGTGATTTGATCAGTTGTGTGATAGATATTGCAGCCAAATTCTTGTTTGGACTCAAGGTCCTAATCCTGGTGCCAAAAGTTATTAATCCACGTGGTTCTCTAGTATTTCTGAAGAAAACACATTCAATTTGAATGAAAAGTGTGGAATCCCAAGGATTCTTTTGAATTAATTTGGATTGAAAGTATACGGCCCTTGTAATCTTTCTATTACACAATCCTCGTTCACTACCATATGCATAGTCAGTCCGAAAAATAAAAATTGGCCCAACTTTGGGACAATTACCTTAATATATTAGTCATTCCCAAATATCAATGAAAGCTTTCAATGTATAGGTTTTGACAAATAGCTTACCTATACATTTTAATTGGACTAATTTAGTCTTAAACATTTTCATGTTGATACCAATTTAGTCCTTCTGGCCAATTTTGGTCGGTTGGCATTGATGTGGATGCCGACCGGCTGGCGAACGCTGATGTGATAATTTTTAAATATTTTTTTTTGAATTTTTTATTAATTTTTTGTCTTCCCTTTTCCTCGTCTTCCTCTTGGCTTCTTCTCCTATAGTGGCCAACAAGGGCGAGGGCCCCAAAGCCCTTGTCGAGAGGTGGCAAGGGTCACAACCCTTGCTCACTGTTGGCCAGGGCTTCGTAGCCCTTGCTTGGCCTCACCAAGGCCAGCGGGTGAGGCGGCTTCGCCTAGATCTAGGTAAGGTGTGGCATCCCGGAATTTCAAAGCCAAGCCTTAAGGTGTGTTAAATGTCTTTAATTAGGTGGTAGAATTTTATGGCCTATGCTTAAGCCAATTTGCCCTTGTATTTGATGAATTTTGCTTGTGATTGTGGAAATTTAAATTTAATTAGTTAATGCTTGGCCATATGATTTAAATTTCAAAAATTAAAATATCCTAAGACTTTGGCCAAGATTGAAATTTGAATTTGGAAATATTTATAGAAAGGAATTCAAAAAAAAAAAAAAAAAGGAAAAGGGGATTAATTTTCGAAATGGGCCTTGGACCCATTAGCCTAAAGCTTGGTGGGCCAAGCTAGTCGGCCCATTGGGCCCAAGAGGTGGCTGTCGACCAGCCCAAGAGGGAGTGGCCGGTTGGGCCAAAGCCCAAGCCCATTTAATTCAAAAACAAATTACAAGTGGCCAAAGGAAGAGCATGCATTGGTTGGTCATGAGGTGAGTTAATCATTGCAAATCATGGGCTTTAGGGGATATAAAAGGGGTTAGGAGAGAGAAATGGCCGGTTACTTGCTCCATTTCCGTCCAAAGAGAGAGGTGTGCGAGAGAGAGAGCTTGAGCGGAAGAGAGAAACCGAGAGGGAGAGAGAGGAGGCGGAGCCGAGAGGGAGGTGCCGCCGTGTGCTCGCCGTTCGTCCGCCGTCCGACCACCGTACGCCGCCGTGTGTTGTTGCTTGTTCATCTTAGAGGCAAGTGGGGTCCTTCGGTTTTAGGTGTGGTTTGGGCGAAGAACCGAGGTAAGGGTTGAATGTGTTCAAGTTATGTGACTGTTTTCGTTCGGTTTGTGGTAGTCAGTACCTTATTCGAGCTTGCATGTGTGTTTGGAGTGCGATTTTGGCTTCAGTGTCTTCATGAAAGTTGAAGCTAACATCTTGTGGTATGACATACTCGAATTTCATGGAAAACGATGGTTATATGAGGGGTCAATAGCTCTGTTATACGGAGACCTCAGATCCGCGAAATCTTCACTGACCTTTTGTTGATTTCTTGGTTGCATGTTGATTTTTGTTGGAAATATCACCTTGTTGTCTTCATGAAAGTTGTTGGTAACATCCTAAAATACAACATACTCAAATTTTAAGAGAAAAAAATGAGTATAGCCTAGTGAATCGGCTAGATCTTTGAGACGGTTGGTTCTGTTGAAGTATACCGAGACACCCGAGACTTCAAGGACTTAAAAGAGGATCATACTTTGGTTATTTAACCTAGATCTCTTCATGAAACTTGTAAAGGACACATTGATACATAACATAATCGAATTTCAGAGGAAACGAAAAGGATTAGATGGGTCAAACCTAAGTTTTTCGGTGATATGTACTCTGGACGAAACGGTAGAGGTTCCAGAAGCTTCGTGGAGTTGTGTAAATTAATCTATGAAGAATTTGGCTTAGGGTTCTTCATGAAAAATGCACGAAAATGTGTTGGCTATCACCCTGTAAAATTTCATAATTTTTTGAGTTGAAAACTGTGCAATCTGGCCATTTTCCGAATGTTAAGTGCTATTTTGTGGAAAATTGAGAAATTATGTAAAATGCAAATTGGCCATGAATTTTGCATAAAATTGTGATTCTAATTGTTTAGTGATTGTTTAAATATTATGATTTTGGGAAAATCATAAATATTAAATGAAATGTTTATTTATAAAAAAATAATAATAAATTAATAATATAATAATATAATAATATAATAAAATAATAATAAAATAATAATAAAATAATAATGGATTATTTTATTAGCCATGTATTCCATTGAATTTATGATGCATTGTTATATGACATAGATGCATGTATGATCATGAATTGTGATGCATGTGCGTGATTCATATGCCATGTAATAATAATAAGATTAAAAGGAAGGTGAATGTGGAAGTGGTATGTGAGTAAGGGGTTGTGGTGGAGGATGTTGTCTGGTGGCCTGGTGGCGTAATTCCCGAGAGATTCCCCAGGGAGTTTCAGGATGCCCGGAATGTGGGGGGCGAAAGCCACATCGGAGGTTTCGCCCGAAGGGAGTGACTCGCGATGCCGGATTGGGGTGCGAGATCCCCGGCTAGAAGGGTAAAGGCCGGAAGCCCCGTCGGAGGTTTCGCCCGAAGGGAATGCCTCGTGATGCTAGTTGAGATGCGAGATGCCCGAATGTGGGGGGGCCGGAAGCCCGGTGGCCATGAGATGGTGGAATCTTGGGATCCCCGTCGGAGGTTTCGCCGAAGGGATGGTGATGATGGTGAATTTGATGATTTGAGAAAAGATAATGTGGGGATCAATTGATAAGTAAAAGTGGAAATTGATCTATGATGTGATATGCATGGTGATGCATGGCTAATGATGATATGATATGCATGGTGATGCATGGTTAATGATGATATGATGTGATATGCATGGTGATGCATGGCTAATGATGATATGATATGCATGGTGATGCATGGTTAATGATGATATGATATGATATGCATGGTGATGCATGGTTAATGATGATGCGATATGCATGGTGATGCATGGCTAATGATGATGTGATATGCATGGTGATGCATGGTTAATGATGATATGATATGATATGCATGGTGATGCATGGCTAATGATGATATGATATGCCTGGTGATGCATGGCTAATGATGATATGATATGCATGGTGATGCATGGCTAATGATGATATGATATGCCTGGTGATGCATGGCTAATGATGATGTGATATGCACGGTGATGCATGGCTAATGATGATGTGATATGCACGGTGATGCATGGTTAATGATGATGTGATATGCATGATGATACATGGCCATGATGATGATATATATGCTATAATGATGCATGAATACGCTTGACATCAAAAAGGTAAGCAATGCCTGTTGTATGATGGTATGCGTGGTGCATTTGAGTTGTTATTGGATTTCCCTATCTGCTAAGTGGTTGTACTCACCCCTTTTGGGGATAACATTTCAGATTAGCACTATGCCGCCATACTGCTTTTCGCGTGGGGTATTTTACGGTCTACCGTCGATGTTGAGGTGGAGTGTACGGAGATAGATTGTCCTACGTGCCCGGATTGACGTTTATCCGAAAGTGCGATGCTTAGTTATGTACGATATCGACCGGTCGGGGCCCCGTCATACAAGAGTTCCCGTCTGTGCACGTTCGACGGGATGGAGCGATGCGAGGATGCTTTGCCGCCACCACCACGATGCACGGGTTGGGTGTGAGACCTGAGCGCGATGAGTAGGAGCTGGATCTCTTTTGATGTAGTTAGTCGACACTTTCGATGGGGGGTTTTTGTGCTCGCATGATGTTAGGGGTCGAGGTTTCTTTTTGAGGTTTTAGGCTGGACATGGCTGAGTCCTAACTTTTCCTTGTTATGTACCGACCCGAGAGTAGTCCCATCTTGAAAATATATGTAAATAATGTGTCGACGTTTGTTTATAAAAATCCCGATGTTTAGCTGGTGTGTATTTGTATCATGGGTTAGAAGGGAGATAGATGAAGATGTGAATTTTGCTTTCGCTATGAGTCGCGCATGGGACCGCTTTAAAAAAAAAAAAATGCCTGAAATCTGGCAAGGCTTAATTTAGCTAAGAGATAGAGATGGTAAAAGATGTAACACCGGCGCTGGTGACGACCTGCGAAGGGTTCGGGGTGTCACATAAGGCTAGCCTCACCATGGCCTAACCGCGAGCGAAGGCAACGGGCAAAGCTGTTGGAGGCTCGCCAACCACTGTAGGAGAAGAAACTAAGATGAAGAAAAGGAAAAGGAGAAAAAAGGAAAAAATTAATAAAAAAAATTCAAAAAATAAAAATTATTTAAAAATTGTCACTTCAGCATTCGACGGCCGATCGACTTCTACGTTAGTGCTGGCCTTTGAAATTAGTCGAAAAGATTGAATTGGTACTAATGTGAAAATATTCAGGATTAAATTAATTTAATTAAAAAAATTTAAGATTGAATTGATACTAATGCCTTAAGTTTAGAATTATTTTGGTATTTTTCTGAATTTAAACTTAGGAGAGGAGACGCAAAAGTCAAGCCTCCTTCCGGATCATGATCGCTCTTCGCAAGCTTCTAGTGTTTATGTCACGTAGTAATCAGACCGGTGGGCTCCAGCATCTCTTCGTCTTGCGATTCGCCTGTCCCTTGTTCTCACGACACAACCTTTATGAGTAAAAAAAAAAAAAAAAAAAATCAAAGAATCTAGCATTGCACCGAATTGACAGTTCACGCCTTGCTGGGCTCGCGAGAAGTGGGAACGCATGAGCTTGGGTCTGTACGATGTTGTGACACGGGGAGCGTTCGTCATAGCTAACCCGTAGAGAAAAAGAAAACCTTAAGCTATCTTTAAGACAAAAACGTGGAGATAAAACTTCTCCTTGGCTCCAATTACAATTCTCATTGTCATGGAAGAAGTACACCATAAGTATCTTAACATATGTACGATACTCACTTTAGTATCATAATCTTTTGTCAGCTCATTTAAGTGCCAAAATTGGACAAAAACAATCACTTAAGTGCATCTAGCAAAAAATTCCAGCTAAATTAATATTGTGGCTTTTATAATTAAAAATGTTATTTTTCATTGAAATTATCACTTTTTATTATTAAGATTGACATTGAAATGATCGCTTTTTAACAACAATTGATACTAAAGAGATCATTTTTCTTCAATGACCGGCACTAAAGTGATCACTTCTTAACTTATTATACGATATCGTTTAAGGGTTTTTTGGCACTGGAGTGATTACTTTTAACAACAATTGGTACTGAAGTAATCATTTTTCTCAACACTAGCTCTAAAGTGACCTTTTTTTTTTACTTGCTATACGACGTCGCTTAGAGATTATATGCTGACTAGACATGCCAGCAAGCTACGTAGGATTGAGAAATTTTAAAAATATGGCCATGTCAGATATCCGGCGACTCAAATTGGAGTTGACACTTAAATGATCTTTTTTTTTTTAAACATCGCACTTAAGTGAATCGACGAAAAGTTGTGACGCTAAAGTGAGCACTGTACACAAGTTAAGGCACTTCTAGTGTACTTCTCCCCATTGTCAACCATGGATATGTCGGGAGTGACCGGTGATGATCGGAGGAGATTTGGGCTTGGAAGAAATCGAACGTCTCCATGGGTTTCTTTGCTTTTTTTCCGATCCATTTTTTTTTTCTTTTTCTAGAGAGACAGCACGAAATTATAAGTGTGTACAAAGTATTTCCTAATTCGGGTTGGATTAGGAAAAAAAAGGATCCAAGATAGTGCAAAGAACGCGCATTGTGGTGGGGGATAATATTACGTGTTTCCTAAAATATGATAATATAATATAACTAAGTACAAAAGTTGTTAATCCATGTGGTTCCTTTAGTTTTTCTTAAGAAAATATATTCAATCGGGAATTAAAAGAAATCTGGGGGATCCTCCTTCACATTACGATCGCTCTTCAAAAGCTGCTTGTCTTTACGTCACATGGTAATCGGATTGGTCTTAAAGGGTCGTAGCGTCTCCTATCTTCCTCTTCTTCTTGTCTCCCACAGTTCAAACCTGGCCGTCCGATTCGCTTGTCCTTTATTGTAAACGACACAACCTTTCCGAAAAGGTTTGATGGACGAGGAAAAACATCAAAGAAGCCTATTGGCAGGATCATCCCCTAGTTGTGCACTGCGTTGACAGTTGACACCTTGCCGGGAGCTTGGGTCCAAGGGATGCTAGTGACATGGGGGCTTCCCCCATCGCTATTGTCGATTGTGCTTTTAAGGGGAAAAGGTTCATTGGCGTCCAAGAATCAACACGTAATAAATTCAGGGTTAAGATTTCACTCAACTTATTCCCGCAATGAAATATCTCTCACAAAAAATAATTCAAAGAAATCAAGATTCTATGCTAACTCTGAGCCCATGATATCTCATAAGAAATGAGATTGATTTATGAATTCAAATTCTTAACCAAATAGCTTCAAAATATAAAAGATGCAGTACCAAGATAAAAAGATACACACTGAAATTTGATTCACCACGCGAAGCTAAAGAAACTTAAAGGACAGCACGAGATGGATCCTTCCCTAAAAAGTTTCTAATGAAAACTCAAGCAGCGGCCCTGTGAAAGACCTTAAAGTAGAACATGCGAGAGGACATGAACCAGACCATCCCGATCTGGTCCCCGACCTTTAACCTTTTCTTCTCGACAAATTCCTTGGTCCAGCCACCGTTCAGCACGTAGCTCCCGGAGGACCCCCAGCAGCGGAACACGAACCAGTGCTTGCAGCCTGTGTCCACGTCCATCCCAACGACCTGCATCCCCTCCTTGCTCTTGACCTGCCTCAGCATCTCCTCGTCCATCTGCGGCAACACGTGGGTCTTCAGGCAGCCCCCCGGAAGCAGGAGTCGCGACAAGTGGCTGAGGTCGCTTTCCGTTAGCTGCTTCCTGATCTTCCACGGGTCGTTGTAGAGCGCCGACTCTGTGGAGACGTCAACCCTCTCTGCACAAACAAAGTTGGCTACGTCAGAGGTCGACGACTCGGGAGTTTTCATTTCAAATACATCATATGACACCTAATAAACTAATCATTTCTTGGAATTATGTATTAGTATAAACCATGGAGGTCGCCATAGGATGGCTTTCGTATATATCAACTGAACGAACTGCGTTTACATACCCGTTAGCCTGACATGCGGAAGGCCATAAATACGGCCTTGCTTCCCGTATTCACCAAAAGTGAACTTTCTGTAGACGGAGGGCTTTCTGCAGCTCCCGATCTGAGAGTCGGACGAAGGGCAGAGGGAGTAGGCAACGGAGTATCTCTCCAGCTCGCTGTTTGTCTTCATCTTGTGTTCCACACTCCTGTGCAGGTCATTGCTCCCCGCCTGGGGTGTCACCATGTTGGTATTCTGGATTAGAGGAGTTGGGTGAAGTTGGTCAGAAGGGGTGGGTCTGAGATTGAGCCTATCAGTGCAACGGTTTGTGAAGAGAATGGGGATTGGCTGGTTGTCAAGCGTATCTGTAAGTGGAGAGAGGAGGAAAGAGAGTGAAAGAGAACAAATAGATAGCAACAAGCCGATTGCTATTCGTGAAAAGCCAAAGCTGGTTGTGATGGATTGAACCCATGAAACATGACAATAATATACGAACTTCACCTGCTCAAGGCGTGGGGCTGAGCTTGATCCTTCCATTGCCACGGGGTGGGTGTGTGAAGATAGTGTGGGTTGGGGAGGGCGGTGGTCTGCCGTTTTATCGAAGGTGATGAGTGTATTTATAATGAAGACGGAGGAGGAGAGAGAGCGAAAGGGCACAAGAGATTAGAAGGGGACAAAAGCTGAGCTCCAGATAGCGACAGATAGCGACATATGAGTGGAGGGGTCAAGTCTACTATAAAAAGTACTGAGAAATCTTGTTCTTGTCGCATCAAAATTCTTGTTTGGACTCAGGGTACTAATCAGGTGAAGCTCACGAATCGATCGACTCGCTCCATCAAAATCAGCTTTCGCTTTTCGCGAATAGCAATTGAGTTTGGCGTTTTGTACCAGTGGATGCAAGAAGCTTTTCTCAACAAACTTTTGCTTTAATAGCTTTTTCTTGTCGTGGGTGTCATCGCAATAAAAACTTTTATCAAGCCCCATACTTTCTCTCATCACGGGAGCGTGACATCTGGCATTGATCAATTATATGACGTCTCAAAACGCGTCGCCGACCCATCAATTATTATTTTTCAATCAAACACAAACAGAAATGTACAACAACAACAACAACACCCAATCACATATTAGGGATAGTAAAGAAAACATGTGAGCAAATGTACATCTTATTTATCCGTTTTATTAGATCAAATCTTTTAATATAAAAGTCCGTTCTTGGACCAATTCGATACATATCCAAAAGACAACAGAGGGTTCACAAACTTCAATGGTGAGCCTATCTTCTCTAGCGAGATACTAACCAAAAGCAGCTCCCCTACGAGGATCGGCTACCTAGGCATCATCTACTGAGTTGTTGGCCGAGACCTAAAAAAGGTGAAACAACAACAAATGAGTTTGACAACCCAATAAGTAATCCGCCTAAATCTCATATAGGTGGATGCATCGTTTTGGAACCTACAAACTCGACGCTCACTTGTCGATGGTAGATCAATAATAAAGCCTTCGCTTTACATTATCTATTAACAAGAATTAGGCCACTTAACATGCGAACACTCCACCACGTGTCCAATTATAGCATAAATAATCACTACATGAGTGCACCATACTATTAAGCATACAACGATCACAATTTAATAATCCAGGCACGAATAGTAATTCTTCCATGCACCATGCATTAGCTTAAATCCTTGAGTTCTAATCAAAGACGTACAAATCCACAACCTTATCCACATCTTTCTGACTCAAACATCGACCTGCATGACATCCTTATGCTTCTCAATTCGTAAACAAGGTCAATCAAAGTATGCACATGCCACATAAGTTACTAATAATGATAATTAAATTATGCACGTGTCTCATGCATCTCGTATAAGGCCATGCCAAACATGCATGAGCCATAAAACAATTTCCAATGTATGCACATAACACTCAAATGCTTTGCACACGTTTAGCACCTCAAGAATCACATGACATCCCATACTACCATGCTATCTCTAGTCTAATTATTAATCACACATAGTCGAAACCCTCCAGCTCTTCCAGAAACATTCGAGACAATCGTCTCGCCCCATTGAGCACGGCATTTGAACTCCCGTCGAGCATCATTTCGAGCATCGTTCCGATGTAACACATCCCTCGAATGGCATCCCGTTTACGTGGAGGCATCCCGTTGAAAGTTTCTGGTCCAGTGGTAGCTTCTGGGAAAGTTTCTCACCCAATTTATTCAAGTTAAGCTTGTGGCTACATAATTTGATGTTCTGTTGGACGTGTTGCTCTTGCCTGTGTGTATATGTAATATATATAATCCTTTTTCTATTAATTATTCTCTAAATTAATATTGTTATTCAGAAATAATCATAACTGCCCTCCTAATCATTGTTTTCTTGTTTCTCGATGGACTCGTTGCTCTATTTTCATTTACTTTCATAATATTAGACACAAAAATAAAGTAAAGATCATACTTATTTCACTCTTCCTTTGACTTAAATACTCCCTTTTTTTGTGTTTTGATCATATTATTTACGCCAAAGGCGTAAAAAAAGAAAAAAAAAGAAACGCATTGCTCTTGCTTTTGTGTGTGTATATATAATATATATTTATAATCCTTTTTCTATTAATTTATTCTCTAAACTAATATTCTTAATCAGATATAATCATCGGTGCTCTCTTAATCATTATTTTCTAGTTTCTCCGCTGGACATAAAGTTCAAGATGGTGAATGCATACGTGAAACCGAATAGGAAACTGAATTGTACATGCGTATGTGTAGTAAAATTTTATTTCCTAATACAATAACTCTATAGATTTCTCAAAGAACAAAAGTAAAAAGATAATCTCTTTGGGTTCACAAGACTCTCGAGTTTTAATTTCTTGAAACTTGCTATTTCCACAATAAAATTGGCTATGCACATTAGCCAATATGTATAAGGAGAAATAGGGATGTTGCGTAGTTGGTATTAAATGTGCTCGTTATAATATATGACTTTTCCAAGGATATATAGATTATGTAACAAATATATAATTTTTTTCCTGTTATGTATTAATTTGAAAGCTAACAACTTAAGATGTTTATTCATTGAAAAATATCTCCCAATATATTTTTGTTATTGTTAAGAGTAGACATTATGTTTAAGAAAACCTAAACAAACTCAGGTTAAGCATGAAGACAACTCCAAAATTATTGAATCTTGAAAGATGATGCGGATAATTAACAGTAGATGATTGTCATAATTGAAGCACTCGACCCATTAGTTTTTCCCAATACCATTCAAGTTAGGAAGCGAGAAAGATGGGATTAACTTAAGAATAGTGCTAAATATACTAAGACCGATCTACTCATGATGTGTCGTACCCTAAGTGGGCATTTATTCAACACCCAATTGATATTTGCTACGTCATAACAGAGTATCAATTTTATCTTAAGATCTATATCAATTTTATCTTAAGATCTAGCGTTTCTCTCTAGAAAAAATATTTTTCAAATCTTTGTCTCTTGAGAAACAAAATGAAGCCCAAGTTCGCAATGCTTACTCTTAGGGTGTGTTTGGTAACGTTTCTGTTCAAAAATTATTTCAGGGAACAAAAAAAAAAAAAAAAACTATTTTTGTGCCGGGGAACAATTTTTTAATAGAAGAACGCGTTTGGTAACTACACAAAATTTCTATTTTTTGTAATAGAAAAATAACGAAACACGTTTGGTAAACTTGTATAATTTTTTTGTTTCTTTTAAATTTTTAATATTTTTATTTTATTTTATTTTTCCTTTTTCTTTTCTCTTTTCCTTCCTTTTGGCCGGTCGCCGACTTTGGCAATGGCCGGCGCCAACCAACGAGGGTTGGCAGCCTCACCTTGGCTGGGGGAGCTTGGCCTCGCCAGATCTAGGCGAGCTCGAGCTCGCCCAGCTAAGGCGAGGCCAAGCCTCCCCAGGGGCCGGTGACGCTTGGCCTCACCGGGGGCCAACAACGCTCCGGCGAGGTCACCAGCCCTCGACGGCCAAAGAAAAAAGAAGAAGAAATAGCAATTCCAATCCCACTTGGCATTTGAAATTGGTTGGGGTTTGAATGAAAATCAAGTTTCAGGTGCCTCTTGTATATATCGTACATCTTATTTTCATCCCTCCCAATTTTTAACATCAAAACATGGGAATCAAAATCCTCAATTCACTTATCCGAGTAAGGGTTTGAATAAGATGTATTTGTAATATAAAAGGAATTATAGATTTTAGGTGACAAAACTACCCTACAAATTCAAATCTCTCTAGATTAGCACACAAGAAACCATACTAAAATGACAAAAACCACTAAGAACCCTAAATTATGACAAATGTGACACATTTACCCAAAAAGAAATTATGACATAAAAAATTTTAAACTTGTACCAATACAACATATTACCCCCAAACTAAAGTGGGATAAATGTGTCGCATCGATACAAATATTGAGTCTTTTGTATAAAAAAAAGTTTAGAGTAATTGTATCACATCAATATAAGTTTAAAGTTTTTTGTGTTACAAAAATATTTTGAGTAAATGTATCATACGAGTATAAGTTTAGAGTTTTTTGTATCAAAAAAGAATTTGGAATAAATATGTCACTATGGGCATAGACCTTGTTTGTGTTTGGTAGTCAAGATCAAATTCGGAATAAGATAAAATTTATCATATTCTATATTTGGTGCATACTCAAGATAGGATAATTTGGGATATAGACCGGATAAAATTATCCGAGTGGAAAGTGGAATAAAGATGAATAAGATTTCTAACATCCATAATAAGAAAATTATTTTTCTTGAATGACAAACTTTTTAAATTAACAAAATTAAGATTATATCTCAATATAAATAATATTTGAATTCTAATATAATAAATTCAAAATAAAAAATAGCAATTTATTTTTTTTAATTTAATATTATTTATATATATTAGAATTTAAGTATATTTTATAAAATAATTTCAATATATAAGTATAAATATATATTTAAATTTATTAGGTTTTTTAGCTATTTTAGTATTTTGGTTATATAAGCACAGTCTACTATTTAATAAAATTTTGTTAGAGAACAATGGGAGGGGAAGAAAAAAATAAAAGAGAATGATGGGAGAGGAAGAAAAAATTAAGAGTGCCATGAGAGATAAAAGAGAGGAAAAGCAAATAAAATAAAGTAAATAAGAGTGCCATGAGAGATAATTATTTTTCTCAAATGAAAAAATTAAAATTAATAAAATTAAAATTATATCTCAATATAAATAATATTTGAATTCTAATATAAGAAATTCAAAATAAAAAATCAACAATTTAGTTATTTTAATTTAATCTTATTTTTATTTTCATATATTCGAATTTAATTATGTTTTATAAAATAATTTCAATATAGAAATATATATTATATTTATATTTATATTTATTATATATTTTAGGTATTTTAGTATTTTGGTTATATTAGTACAATCTACCATTTAATAGAATTTTATTAGAGAATGATGGGAGAGGAAGAAAACATTAAAAAATAAATTAATAAATGAAAATAAATGAAAATAAAATAAAGTAAGCAAGAGTATCGATAGAGATTTTTACTATCTTTATTTGTAAAATTTTTGGTTTACTTTTATTAATATGTTGTTTATACCAAATAATATACATGATATGATATGAATATATCCAATTTTATTACTGTAATCATCAAAAAGTAGATAGGATATATCAAAATCCCTAGATTTCATATCTTATCTTATATATTCATTTCCTGATCAAAAATTCAAAGAGCCCACTTAAATGGATTTAAAAGTTGAAAGCCTAAAATAAATGGATCTAATGGGTTGAACTTTAAAACTAATTTCCAACCCAAGGCTCACACACTATCTTTCCCTCTTTACCCTTGTAAAAATAATTATTTAAAAAAATTATGTTTATTTTTTATATTTCTTTTTTCTTTCCATTTTTTTCTATTTCCTTTCATCTTCCTTAGCCGATGGCCTGCACAGTGACAGCTAGCGACTGGCCAAGCGAGGGATGAGCTCGTTGGAGACCAATGAGGTCAACCTTGCCGGATCCGATGAAGCTAGAACCTCGCTCAAGGCTAGCAAGGCTCGACTAATTAGAATTAGGTGAGTTCAAGCTCACTTGTGGCTAGTTGTCAACCGTTGTCGTGCCTAGTTGCCGACCGTCGTCGTGCCGACAACTGATCGAAGAAAAAGGAAAAAAAAAATTCTACTTAAAAAAAGAAAAAGAAAAAGAATTTAAATTTTGATTTAAAAAAATAAAAATAGAAAAATAATTATAATTATAAATTCGATTTAAAAAATATTTAAAGGAATGCACGGAGGAACTTTTAGTCATTTTTTTTATACCAAACAACAATAATTATTTTCTAATTTATTTTTGGATGTTAAGCAAAAACCAAAAAATATTGTATTTTTCCTAAAAACTACTTCTTGGAAAATATTTTTCAAGAAACAAATAGAGGCTTACTTTTTAAAATATATATATATATATATATATATATATATATATATATATATTCTACTAAATTTCTAGGAAAAATTTCTTAATAAGAGCTCGAAGTGCACTCATTTTCTCAAATAATAGCTTAAAATGAACTTTATTTAAAATAAAAGCCTGAAATGACCATATCAATATCAAAGAATGATGTAAAGTGGTTATATTTGTTTAAAATAAAGGCCTAGCCTCACCAGCTCACCGATCGACAAAAAATTCCAACCAACTAGAGGCATTTCACAATTTAAATTTAGATTAAATTATATTTTTTGGTCTAAAAATTAAATTTAAAATTAATAATAAAAAAACAAAGGCGAGAGGAGGCTGCTGCCTCACCCTAGTTGGCACATAGGCAAGGGCTGATGACTCTCGCCAACCGAAGATAAGGGCCTATTGGCCCTCGCCAAAGGCAAGAGAGGACAACGATCCTCTCCTAGATTTCGGCAAGGGTTGCCCGCCCTTGCCCCCACCTGGGCGAGGGTAACTAGCCCTCTCATAGATGCTGGCATCCCTTGCCCAATATCCATAGACTTCGTCCAAATCTAGGAGAGGATCATCGCCCTCTCCTGCCTTTTAGTAAAGGCCTCACATCCAGTTAATAAGGGTCACCGGCCCTAGCCTAGATGCCAGCAACCCCACCTGCCATCGTTATTGCCCAACCGGTGGGAGGGAGCCCTCCCTCGCATCTCTGTTTTTTATTATTATTATTATTATTATTATTATTATTATTATTATTATTTTATTATTTTTTATTATTTTGGTTTTTTTATTGAAAGAAATGGAAAAAAAAGGAAAAAATTGAAAGACAAAATTGCCCTTTTCAAATAGTGAGTTAAGATCTTTTTTTAGATTGATATAATCACTTTATACCTTTATTTGAAACAAGATTTACTTCAAGCCTTTTATTTGAGAAAATGATAGTACTCAAGGCCTTTATTTCAAATGATGTCTACGTCAAGCTCTTATTTGAGAAAATAATAGTACTTCAGATCCTTATTTGGAATTTTCTAAAATTTCTATTACATGAAAGTGTTTTAGTAATACCATTTTTAAGAGAAAAAAATATCATGATAAATAAGCTTTCTAAGGTTGAATTAAATGGATCGGGTATATGTTAGGAATTAGTCGTGTCGAGTATGGATCAAGAATTTTGCATTACAACAAATGGATCAAAAAGAAGTTAAATGGGTCGATTTGAATTGGATCATTTATAACCCAACTTGATTGGACCACCCATTTGACAGGTCTAAGTAGACATAATTTAGGGTTTTTAATGACTTTTTCTCTACTTAAAATAAGGTATTTACTCATTTTATATTGCCTAGTAAAATAGCTGTTAGTTCTTTTCGCTAGACTTTTTTATTAAGACAAAACCGAAAAGCCGGGGCTCGTATGTGAGCAGTACGGATTCCTCAGGGCGGGTTGGTTGTTGTTAAGAGAAGACAATTTAAGATGGAGAATTGATTTTAAAATATATCCCCAAATTTCTTATTTTGTTTTTGTTAAGAGTAGACAAGAAATGATGCGTTAAAACTGCCAGAGGAATTTTTTTGTTATTCAGAAAAAATACTGGTTTTTGGGCATGCTCGTTTGTTGAGCAGCATGATGCTAACTCCTATGGTGCATGTAGGAACAACTATTTTAACTAACCATTTTAAAACACAAATATTATCCAGCCAATTAGTAGTGAAATACACACTGCTAATTAGGCGATGGTTAAGAAATGTGATATGTATACACTTTTGGACTGGTTAAGCTTTTGAGTGAAAAAATTTATCTTGCATGGAGCGCGAGATGGATATTGACACTCTAGATATTCTCTTTTTTCTTGAAAAATCTAAATAAACTTGGGTTAAGTATAAAGAGATGTACCTCTGGACTCCGGAACGATTGAATCTTGAGTGACGATGTGGATAATTAACATTAGATAATTGTCCTAATTGAAGCACTCAACACATTAGGACCTAATACCATTTTCAGTTAGGAAACTAGAAAGATTGGGATCAACTTAAGAGTCCGTTTGTTTTGTGAAAAATCCACATTTTGAAAAACATTTTCCTAAAAGTGATAACTTGCATTGCTTACAAAGAATGTATATACGAAAAATATTTACACTGTTTACAAAAAAGTTATTAATAATGACAACTTTTTGTTGCCCAATTATTCTAAGTGATATAATCAATTATTTTTAGGCATATATTTTCCAAATCGTTCACTTTTTTATCGAAATAAACGAACTCCTAGAGTAGTGTTAAATATACTAAGACCAGTCTATATATGATGTGCCGTACTCTAAGTGGGCATTTATTTGATACCCAATTAATATTTGCTGCTTCATATTGGTATTGTATCAATTTTATCTTAGGGAATCGCACAATTTTAGTACTTAGTAACTCCAATCCAACTTGATTTGAAGCGAATTAGGCAACACTTTGTAGTTCAAGCGCCTACGTCACAACTTCATCTTGTCCGACTGTAGCTGGATCACTTGCAACCTTGTCCGGAACCCGATTGGGTTAAAACAAAAGGGGAGGACGGTGACTAGGACAATATAAGGGGCTCTGATAAAAGAACTCTTTTATCTTAGTGGAAAGAAAGAAGTAACGTCGCTTCTTCCTTTAGTGGGGGTCGGTCAATAAGGGTTTGAACGGGAGAGGACCCACATGCAGGGACGTAAATGATTCGGTTCAGTTTGGTTTTTTTTTTTAAAATAAAACCAAACCGAACCAAAAAGAAAATTTATTGAACCAAACCGAAATCTGATCTGAATCGAAACTGAACCGAATCGAAGTCCTAGTTGAGTTCGGTTTTTTGTTTTTTACTTTTGTGTTTGTTTTTTCCCTACATACACCCTTTTCTATAATTTTTTTTTTTTTTTTATTTTATTTTTTAATTATTTTTTAATTATTTTCTCTCTCTTTAAAAAAAAAAAGGACTTACAGGTTTCATTATCATTTTGAGAAAAAGCATGATGCAAAAAATTTCATTTTCATAAACAAATTGCTCTTTGTTAAAGGCAAATTCTCAAGACCTCATGGTTTTCCATTAGTAATATTCACTTCCCTGCTCAATAATCTCCCTTTCAAGCATCAAATAGAAAAACTTGATTTTTGCTTACTGTAAAGGTTACACAGAAAACACTATAACGATTATCACATGCTTGCAACTAAAACAATTCATCCCCACCTCAATGTAGCTCTCAATTCATGAAATGTCATTGCCTCAATTTTGGCCGGGTCATTATTAGGCAACACGACTTCACCAATGCTTGCACCAGAATTTTTCTGCAGGAAAAATGAATGCTAAATGGTCAAGTCCCCAAAACAGGGGTGGAACGATAGGTTCGATTAAAAGACAATACCTTGACATGACTTTTGGTAGAACTAGGAACTGAAGCCACCAATCCTTTCGATTTCTTCCCTTTCTTGTCCTTAGAAGTCGCTACCGACTCAGGTGTCGACGAATTCGACATGTCCCTTTTGGACACCATTTCGCTCGCTCCGAGCAACATGATAGAACGACCAACCCAAAATCTCGAAGCAGCCGCGAAGCTACAACATGCGAAAAAGTCAGCAACTTGTTAAGGAACCAAAGCAAGGCTTAGCATCAGAGCGAAACCCAGGATTCAAAACTGCCGTCGCATTGTCGCTTAGCAATCAACTTTTGTTGAAGGACCAATCGAAGTGAAAAGGGTAGTCATCTGGAAAGAAAGACTATAAAATTCACGCTGGGTTCACGCAAAAATGAGAGGTGCTCGGACGAACCTCTAAGAAGGGGTGGCAAAACCCCTGAACCCTAGTTGAAAAATGCTTGCCTCATGGATGAAAGAATGCACAGAGAAACACACTCAGAGAGAGAGAGAGAGAGGCAGTACGGTGTTGCTGAGCAAGGAAGAAGTGACGTAGCATGAGGGCATACCCGAGACCTCACCGAACCACGAGGGAAGAACCGCCAAAAGCGTGGAGGTCGTGGGAGAGGTGAGCGAAATCGACCGTCGGGAGAGAGCGCGAATTAGGAAGAAGTGTGCCGAGAGAATGGAGCCCTGAGTGGATAGAGAAAGGCCGTCATCGGGAGGGAGCGACAGTCGTCGGAGGAATTGCTAGACCGGAAGGAGTGTCGGAGGAGGAAGAGAGAGCAAAGAGGAGAGAGAAATAGAGGAGATAGAATGCCCTGCCCATGATTATTTTACCTGCAGAAATTCTGCAGGCCAGAAGAGAGAAGATTATTTTACATGCAAAAATTCCATCTTGGCGAGCCGACCCCACAGTGCCTCATCGGTCCACGTGGTGCTCCATGATTGGTTCGAGATCACGCTGACATGGCGCTTCCAAACCATCCAATATTGGGTCACTATTTAGGCACCCCTAAAAGAGAGGGGGTCCCACGCTGATAGCACCGACCGATTTGTCCCTGGGACAAATCGGTCGGTGCTATCAGCGTGGGACCCCCTCTCTTTTAGGTGCTGGAAGCTAAGCAAAGTCACGAAGCTGGCTGACTACGCTCGAGCAGAACCCCTTGCTTTTGTGGTTCTTTATATGCTCACCCATAAACACACATCTTCATCACCACCCTCCCAAACCACACTCTCCACATACCGCTTCGTTTGTGCAGAGAGGAAGATGCCATTAGACGTCTCCACGGAGCTGGTGCTCTACAGAGACCCGTGGGAGATCAAGAAGCAGCTAACGGAAAGCGACGTCAACGGCTCGTCGCGGCTCCTGCTTCCACTGGACTGCCTGAACGCCCATGTGTTCCCCAAGATGGGCGAGGAGATGGTGAGGCGGATCAGGAGCGGTGATGACGAGAAGGTCCTCGTGCTGGACATGGACACAGAACGCGAGCACCAGCTCGTGTTCCGCCGCTGGAAGTCGGGAAGTTACGTGCTGAAAGGAGGTTGGACCAAGCTGTTCGTCAGGGGGCTAGGGTTGGAAATTGGGGACGAGATCGGAATGTTTTGGGACGAGGCCTCTGGCAAGTTCTACTTTAAGGTCCTTCACAAGGTTGCTCTTGGCACGAGCAATGCAGGGGCTTGAGTTATCTTTTCTGGCACTGTATTTTTAAGTTTCCTTCCTTGTTCGCGTCGTCGATCAAATAGCTGCATGTGTTTTTATCTTAATACTACATCTTTTGTATTTTCAAGCCGCTCTGTTTAGAATCTGAATAGAATCAATCCATCTCTTTTTGCTTGAGATATCCCCCACTCAGAATTAGCAGAGAACCTTAATTTCCTTGAATTACTTTGGGAAGTGATTGCCTAATGGTATTGTTAGCTTGGAAAAGAGACCGTCAATCCTCAACCACGTAATTTTCCTAGGAGAGAGAAAGGTTTGTTTAATAATTTCCCACAGGCATGTGTGTGAAAAAGGAAAAGTTTGTGATTATCTTTGACTATTATACCGTTGCACCACCCTGCTAGCATAATTCAATTACTTATATTTCGTTATGAAAATAATTACAGCGAAATCCTAACCATTGATTATTTCATCATTAAAGGGTGGATCTTTTCAATTATGCAGTGACATATTCTTGCCGTTGAATTTCGTGCCCGTCTCTCCGAAAAAAAAAAAGAGCATGGATCAAAAGAAAGCGAGAAACCCATGAATACATTTGTATTCTTCCAACGCCAAATCTCCTCCGATCATCATCGATCACTCGCCGTCAGCACCACCCATGTTCTCTTCGTGCCGTTTTCCCGATGTTGCCAACATTAACGATGACAATGAGAAAAATAATCGTAGCCAAGGAGAAGTTTTATCTTCATGTTTTCGGCTGACCCTAAACTTTTTATCTACTAATACTCCGCCCTAACATTCGAGAAAGCTTGTCTCTTTCGGTCGGGGACATCAAAATAGATTCCTTCAAAACCAATCTGAACTGCCACGTGACATAAACAAAACCTTTTTTTTTTGTCAAAATTCATGAATGGTTTGACTATTAATTATTTCGACGTTGATTCGATCAAGTATCAATTTTTTCTTTTTTCTTATTTGCCACATCTTATGTGGTAGTATATGTTTTTGCGTACCGATTTTGTGAGGAAAATATTTATTCGACGATTTTATCATATCTCACATCAGTCGGAAATCATTGATGTGATCCGCAAGAACAAAGAAAGAATAAAAAAAAAAAAAGGCGGACCTCTTTTAATAGAAGTGAGGGGCCCCATAATGAATCATATGATCAAAACACAAAAGGAGGAGTGAAAAAACGTGACCTTTTGCTACTCTTTTTTAAAGGGAATTATACACAATTTGAATTTTAATATATGATCTTTCCACATTATGAAATGATCTACAAACTGACAAATTTAAGATGTAGAATTGATCAAGAAATATCTCCGCAAATTTTTTTTTATTTTGTTATTTTTAAGAGTAGACATGGAGTGATATATTAAAAGAGCCACATGATATATTTGGCAAGAATAAATATTTTAGTTGACAGTTTTGAAGCACAAATAATATCCGGCCAATTAGTAATGTAATACGCACTTGTTAATTAGGCAATGGTGAAGAAATATGCTACGTATACATTGTTGGACCCTTTTCTTTGAGACAAAATTAAATTGGTACTATCCGTTTGTTTCGCTAATAATAAATGATTTGAGAATATTTTTTTGAAAAATGATCGTCCGTATTGCTTACAAAAATGAATAAGCGAAAAATATTTTTGTCATCTATGAAAATATTTAAATATAAGTTTTTGTCATTAATAAAAATATTTTTTATTGACTAATTATTTCAAGCAATCATTTTTAAGGAAAATGATTTTCAAATTATTCATATTCCACAAAATGAACGGCGTCTAAATTTTCCTTTTTTCTTGAAATATCTAAACAAACTCGGGTTAAGCATAAAGACCTATACCTCTAGACTCCGGAATTATTGAATCTTGGAAGACGATGCAGATAATTAACGTTAGATGATTGCCCTAATTGAAGCACTCAACGCATTAGTTTTTCCCTAAACCCATTTGACTTAGGAAGCTGAAAGATTGGGATTAGCTTAAGAAGTCGGTTTGTTTCATGGAAAATCCACATTTTGGAAAAAAATTCTTGAAAAATGATAGCTTGTGTTGATTGTAAAAATGTATAAATGAAAAATATTTCTATTGTTCAAGAAAAAGTTTAGGTATAGGTTAGTGTCAATAATGAATTGTTTTTAGTTGTCTAATTAAGTGACCACCATATCATTCAATTAGATTTGAACTTGAATTAGTACTTCTTTTGTTTTTTGTTAGGTGACAAAGGGAGAAAAAAAAAAAAAATTAACCTTTAGAAAAAGTGATGGAATTTTGCTGTTATTCAATTATTGTTGAGCGTTTCTTTTAAAGCCCGATTCTAATGTCTTCTATATTGTTGAGGCGTTTCCTTTCTATTATGGTACTTATGGTAATATACTTACTTTTCCGTTCCGTTCTTACATATTATATACACGCACGAAGGTACACTTCAGAGATAAACATATTGTGTTGGCTTCTTTAAATGATATTTGATTAACCTGGAACATGAATGAAGCTCAAGGTTTCCTACTTCGTGGTAAAAGCTTGTGCGAATTGGAATAGGAAGCTTGACCACGGATGTGCATTGATTGTTGGTTTTATAACTTAACACAATCACATCATCGTCTCAGAAACTCCAATCCAACTTGATTTGAAGCTGGTTAAGGTTTGAACGAAAATCGAGTTTCGGGTACTTCTTGTATATATTGCACATCTTATTTTCATCCCTCCAAACTTTTAACATTAAAATGTGGGAATTAAAATCCTTAATTCACTTATTCGAGTAAGGGTTCGAGTAAAATATATCTGTAATTCAAAAGGAATTATTAATTTTTGGTGACAAAACTACCCTGCAAATTCAAGTCTCTCTAGAGTAGTAGGCAAGAGCCCATACCTTTAAGCAAAAAAGAAAAAAAAAGAAAAAAACCAAAAACCCTAAACTATACTAATTGTGACACATTTACTCCAAATTCTCTTTTGTAACACAAAATATCATAAACTTATACCTATGCAACATATTTACCCCAAACTTAATTTGAGGTAAATGTGTCGTACGGATGCAAATTTGATATCTTTTTTTTGTCATAAAAAAATTTAAAATAAATATATCAAATGAGTATAAGTTTAGACTTTTTTGTATCATAAAAAATTAGTAGTAAATATGTCACATGAGTATAAGTGTGGGGTTTTTTGTATCACAAAAAAAAAATGTTTAGGGTAAATGTGTTGCAGTGAGTATAATTTAAGGCTTTAGTGGTTTTTTTTTCCTACCTAAAATAAGGTGTTTACTCATTTTATTGTGCCTAATAAAATAGCTATTGTTTCTTTTTGCGAGATATTTTCTATCAAGACAAAACCCAAAAACCTGTGTGTATGCGACCAGTACCGATTGCTCAAAGTGATCAAATTACAATTAGAAAGAATCAAGTTGAACTACAAAGGGGGAAAGTGTTAAAAAAAAGTCCTAAACTTTTTGCATTTGTGTCAATTTAGTCATAAACCTTTTTTTGGTGCCAATTAAGTCCTAAACATTTTTATGTTGTGTCAATTTAGTCATTTCCGGCTAATTTTGGCGGATTTTATTGACTAGACATTGGCTGGGTGACGTGGCCTGATCGGCGTTGACATACACAACTTTTAATAATGTTTTAATTTTTTTGAATTTGTTTATTTCTTTTTTTTTTTTTTTTTTTTTTTTCTCCTCCTTCTTCCTCCAGCTGGTCGCCGGACCTCAGTGATCGGCAGAGGCGACGGCCAGCGAGGTCGAGGTCGACCTCAACCTCGCCAACCACCTCGCCAGTGGCCGCGAGGGCGGCCTCACGCTGGACATGTAATATAAGACTACATATTTCCTAAAATGTGATAATTTGACTGGAATAAGTAAACAATCACAAATCCATGCGGTTCTCTATTATTGAAAAAAGAATAAAACCATTAGTGGGAAAATTTAAGTGGAGATTAATGAATTTGCCCTTCAATCCCTTACGGAAAAGGAGAAAAAAAGGCTATTCGGAAATCAATATGGAATCTTGGATTTATTTCCTTTTTTTAATAATCCCCGACGTACACTAATCCGAACCGGACTCCTAATCCCATTTCCAATGGCAAACAACGTTAAACTATAAATTCTCTTCAACCTCCTAGTCCTCGTCGTCTTGGTTTCTATTCTCTCTCCAACGTTGTCTTCTCTCTCTCTCTCTCTCTCTCTCTCTAAATTTCTCTGCACCGTGTTGGCCTCTGTTGCTCTTGCGGAGCACTTTTTCCTGTTTCTTCGACCCGAAAACCATGAAGCTTGTCGATCCCTTCACCCTGGAATTGCCTCCGACTGGCGACGTCCCGAGAGGCGAGTTACACACGCTGCTGCCGTCGATTGACTCTTCGTCATGCGCTTCTTACCTGCACGACCACGAGAGGAATCACGAAGAAGAGGGCCGAGAAACTTCATCTGCTGCAGTGGTGGTGCCGGCTCGCGTCTTCTTTCCTCTCACGCCGGATCCGACAAGGGGTTACTTGGACACTAAGGAACTCAGTGCCGCTCCAGCCCGACCAGAGCGAAAGTCCACGGCCTCACACACTGATGACGGGACTCCGATTGTGGATAAGAAGGCGAAGCGCTGTAGAAGCCAGAAGGGAAAGAGAGGGGCCTCAGAATGTGAAGCAGAGGAAGAGAGATGCGGGGACGTTTCCACGGAGCTGGTGCTGCGCTATGACCCTTACAAGATCAAGAAGACACTTACGAAGAGCGATCTTGGCCAACTGTCGAGGCTCTTGATCCCGCGGGCGGGCGTGGCGACCTACGTGCTCCCATGCATGGATGAAGAGAGAGCGAGGCGAGTCAAGAGCAGCGAGGGTGCCGAGGTCGTGGTGTGGGACGCGGACACGCGCTCCGAGCACCAACTGGTGTTTGCTTACTGGGCATCGTCAGGGTCCTACGTCCTGAAGGGGTGCTGGATGAAGGAGTTCGTGCAGCGGAGGGGGTTGGCTGAAGGCGATGAGATCGGGATACATTGGGATCCTATTGCTAGCAAGTTCGATTTCAGCCTTCTTCACAAGGCGAATTAAATGACCACCATATCATTCAATTATATTTGAACTCGAATTAGTATTTCTTTTGTTAATTGTTAGGTGACCAAGGGGAAAAAAAAAATTAACCTTTAGAGAAAGTGATGGAATTTTGCTCTTATTCAATTCTTGTTTAGCGTTTCTTTTAAAGCCCGATTCTAATGTCTTCTATAGTGTTGAGGCGTTTCCTTTCTATTATGGTAATTATGTTAATACACTTACTTTTCCGTTCCGTTCTTATATATTATATACACGCATGAAGGTATACTTTAGAGAGAAATATATACTTTAAATGATATTTGATTAATCTGGAACATGAACGAAGCTCAAGGTTTACTACTTCATGGTAAAAGCTTGTGCTAATTGGAATAGGAAACTTGACCACGGATGTGCATTGGTTTTTGGTTTTATATCTTAACACAATCACAAAGCTTGAAAAAATATAAGAGGTGATTGCTGTTGATTCTCGACCATCCAAAAAACATGGAATTAGAGAGTTGCAAATTTTGCTGAGAACCGCAATGGCCAACAACCCCGATCCTACCAAAAGGATCCTAAGTCAGAATATCATTAGAGCACCGAAACTGGTTCGCAATCCTCACGAGCATAGAACAATATAGGAGCCAAACCATAGTCATTACATTTATATATGAAAGATTATATATCACACGCCCTTGATAACACTGTGCATAAGAGGGGCCTAAATTAACATAGCATGTACAATTCCGCGATATTTCGGCAGAGACAACATCTGAGTGACGAAAATTCATCATGCATTTTGGGGGAGAAGGCGTCATGGGCTTTTACAGAAAGCACAGACAAAGGCTACTTTAAGAACAACACGATGCAGCTGCCGTCCTCTCGGCAGGTCTGTCCATGAGAACCATTCCCGACGGGTTCGGTGCTGGCTGAGCTCTGGGTAGTCTTTTAGCTGTATCCATGAAAAATCAAACAGTAAGTTACATGGAATCGACAAACTAAGAAAATGTGCACCACAAAAATTGACAGGAACATTTCATTATAGAAGGTATTGTAGATAATTCGCTGATATCACCAGCCTCGGTTGAGAGCAGAGACAAATTATAAGCAATATCCAAATTTCTAAACCTAATAACGGAGTTCACAGCATGCAGTATCTACAGCTAAGACGAGTACATGTACATGAAAACCAGTCAAGCAATGGCATGCATGCTATGAACTAAGCATTCGCGAGACAAATACATTGACAAGACAGTAATACCTATTTCATAGAAAATGTCATTGACGTTTGCAGCAGTTTTTGCAGATGTTTCCATAAAGAAGAGACCGTGTTCTTGGGCATATGTTTGTGCTTCCTGCAGTAAAATGGGACCAGCCATAAGCAATTTATAGAGGACAACAATTGAAAATGAGTCTCATTATCCAACAATCTGGACCAAACCTACAGTTTCTCCTTTGACTGATATCAATTATAAAGATGATCAATTAAAACCTTTATGCTGACTGAAAACCAAGCCATAAAATCATTGTCAACAGTGCCATTGCATAATCAATCAACTTCTTCTCATGCCTTGCCTATTGACAGTGAGCTCGACAAAGTTAGGCTTGGTTTATTAATACAAAGCTCGACTTCCAATTGAGCTCCAAAAAAGTAAGTCATCTCCGTAAATGACAATGACCACTTTGAATTGGAGTCAACTCACATCATAAAAAAATCAATGAAGGGTTGGATAGGCATCAGATTGTGCAAAGATAAACACAAGTATCCACAAAAGATTTCTCATACAAGATGTTGTCTACAGAGAAGGGAGAGGAAGAGGAGCGTGCACAGAAGTACACAGTAAATAAAAATGAGTATCGGTTCTTCTCAATTAATTTCTTCTCCAAACATTGCATGAGATTGGAGGATGTAGATATCCAACATCTAGCGTATACTGAGGTAGGCACCCCCTTATTGCCACCTCAATGAAATCGCACTTACCTCTTGATAAAAGAAAATATAATTTCAGACAAAACAGAAGCAATCACCTCAAAAGCAAAACAGCAGGAAAACTGTAATTACCTCAGCTGTAACCTTCCGGGCATCCAACAAATCTGCTTTATTTCCGGCGAGAGCCATAACCATGTTAGGGTTACCTTTGATAGGAATGGAGACAGCTAGTTAGCTCAACTACTACCCATGAAATTATTATAAGATGATATAAGGTTCTTGCTGAAGAAACATAAGGAGGTCAAATCCAAACACCTCCATGATAAATTACACAATAGAATTGTGTATACCCCAAGGTTATACTAAGCATAAAAAAAAAAAACAAAAAAAAAAAAAAAAAGGTCTCTTTTAACACAAGAAAAGAAGAACAAAAAGTCACAAGCATATTGGAGATTAAGAAGTTAAAAAAGTCTACCTACTTAGAAGCCACAAAACATAAATAAACATAAACGCCAATGGCAAAGCCAAACATATAGCTATAACATAGAGAAATTAAACAAAAAGATTTAATCACTACCCTGTGCCTGAAGTTCTTGAACCCACTTTTTGGCTCGCTCAAATGATGCCTACAAGCAAGAAAACAGTCTTGTCACTTTGCTAGGAAAACATCTAAGCCAAAAGAAAGCACTAAGCTGCAGAGCACCGAAGCAGATGCAGAACTGTAAAGTTAAAGTCTTCTGATATGGACATAGATCTTTAGCAAGGCAGATAAATACAACCATATTTGAACAAATCATAAGTCATGTCATACAAACAGTCAGATCATCAATGCCTCACCTCCATATACAAGCCTGACAGTCAGGTAAATATGAATAGAGAAAAAGAAAAGCTAGATTATAAGGGCAATACGAGTAATTAGCAAGAGGAAACACGAACATCATGCAAAGGCAGTTGAACATAAGAAGGAAAATTGGATCATGCACCATGATTAGAATAATACATCAACAACAAGTTTCAAGTATATCCTGTGGAAAAAAAAGAGAATAAATCTTCAACAAAAACAGTTGAACATTAGCAAGGACAATAATATAGTATGCACATAATAGAGATATACTCAAGACAAGCACACTTATGACACCACAAGATCATTAAAATGCAATGTTGATATCAAAGAACAGAACAATTGTGAGACTGCCAACATTACCACCATTGATGTGAGACTGCCAGTGTGGAACGTCTTAAGCAATTAGAATTGTTATACTCATTGAGTTTATAAGCCATCACTTCCAGATACACAGCAAGAACAAAAGCACTTTCACAACCAAAACCAAACAATTAATCATAACTCCAACCCAACAAAAGTCAGCCAGGTCTCTAGAGAAGGATTAATTGGTTCGCTCTTTGATAATTCCACAGAGAACTCATACCATGGGAGCAAAAATTCAACTAAAGAATATGTAATGACCCCTTGAGGACACAACCTTGTACGTGGCAATTTGGCCATGGTTCCCAAGAATCAAAAGTAAAGGACCAGCTTAACTCCATTATCAGAAAATGATCATCTTTCAAAAACTTAGGTGCTAGAATGCTAAAATTGGAAGCCAAAAGAAGCCGATTCGCATGTTACATGAATTCATTGTAGTGAAAATTATTATTTTGCATGAAGATCTCTTCCAACAGTCAAAGATTAGTAGACTTAGCAACATCATACAGCATTGGAGGCAATAATTGGATTGTTAGCTTCACTTACTAGGTTTGTCATGTCATACACAATGATTGCTGCCGCAGCTCCTCTATAGTACATGGGAGCCAAGCTGTGGTATCTCTCTTGGCCAGCTGTATCCCAGATCTCAAACTTCACAGTTGCATCATTTACAGCCAAAGTCTGAGAAAAGAAGGCAGCGCCGATGGTGGATTCCTACAACATCAGAAGTACTTCATAGTCAAGCTACTATGACAAGAAACGAAATCGGCTGAAAATTATAAATCAATACTCTAGTTTTGTGAACCTGAAATTCAACGAACTGGCCTTTAACAAACCGCAGTACTAAGCTAGATTTTCCAGCTCCAACATCTCCAAGAAGCACCTAATGTACAAAAAAGAACGAACAAAAACAGAAGGTTCAATGAAATAAGTAATCAGCTCGTGAAGAAGCACAGAAATAAATAGATCACGACACTGAATCATAACCATTTCAAGTTAAAGCAAGCATGAAACCTTAAGAAAATATAGATGGGGGTCATCAACAAAAGCCTGCAATTATGAAACCGCGAGATGATACGCTTTTCGCTGTGCAAGTTTTCTAGGTAAGCAGAGGAAAGATATAATATGTTTATCACACTTATCCTTCCGGTGTCATGATCAACATCAGTAATGCACTAGATTCTCTGCAACCAGGTCATTGGCATAAGGCCGCAAAGTCACAGTAATGCAGAAAAATCACAAGGGCCTCTAGCCACTCATCTTTATTTTCTCATTATCTTTCTATTGCACCCATAAGCAGTTTTGATCAACTATACATTGACTTTTTCAATCTAGCGTTGCCAAAATTTCACTTTTCTACCCTGCTATATTCCCACCTTAAAATTTTCCTTTTCTTCTTTTTTCGTTGCACCTCTTTAGCACTATCTTCTCCAAATGATAACGTAGCAAAGCACAATAGGGCATTCAGGAAGTTTAGAAAGATGACATGAGGAATAGAACTCCCAAGAACCAGAAAGACAAAGCAAGAAATGATCAAAACAATAATTTTCATGTCAAATTTTGAAGTCCAATCGAAGCTGCACACCACACGCAGCCCGCAATATGAAGCACCGCATATTCAACATAAGCAAGCAGCAACAGCACATATTACAGAACAGAGAAGCCGCAGTACGAAGACTATCAACCACATCATCACAGCTCGAACACACATATTTACCGCGAGCATCAAAACCAAAATTGCTCCACAAAGCTAAAACGAACCCTTCCTTACTCATAAACAGCGAAAAGTATCGAATCCCCAACGGAGAAGACGTACAGAACAAAGCACGAGCACTTTAGGTCATCCTAACCCCCAAATCCTAAGGAAAAAAAATCAAACGGCCGACGCTCAAGTAGATCGAAACTCTCCCAGCGAAAAACGCACACGCCCGAGCAGACGATCATCCTCCCTAAGAAACAATCCCTCCCGATTCCGCGACCGAAACCGACAGGAAATCCGCAAGTCGAGGGAGCTCATCCCCCGACCCTAAAAAAAAAAACTCGCGATCGAAGAAGACGGGGCAGGAAATCCGAAATCCGAAATCCGCAACCGCATCAAGCCCCCGGGGGAAAGACCTCGGGAACACCGACCGCAAAAACGAGCGCCGCGATTCCCCTGATCGCCGGCGACAAGGATCGAGAAAAAGAGGGGGCGGAGGCAGGCGGGCGGGCTTACCAGTTTGGCATTGATGTTCTTGTTGCCGGAGGTGGCCATCGGTCGGGATCGGAGATCGGCGGGCGGCGATCGGCGGCGATCGGAGGGAGAGGCGGAGGCGGAAGGGGGAGGCGTTGACGGCGGAGGAAATTGGGAGGAGGAGGAGGAGGAGGGGCGAACGTTCCCAACCAACGGAGCTGTTTTCCTTTTGCTTCTTCTTCTTCCTTTGCTTCCTTCCTTCCTTCGTCGTCGTCGTCGCCGAAAGCGATTGATTTTTTTTTCGCCTTTTCAAGCGACGCCAGCGTATGCGATTTCCTACCTTTTATTATTTATTTTTTGTTTTTTTCCGCTATTGTTATTTTATTTCTTATTTTTCTTATTTTCTGTTTCTTTTGATTTTTTCTTAATTTCGTGGTGTCCACGCAGAAATTCCACGCGGCGACACCGCGGCCGGTGCGTCGCCGCTCGGGAATAACGTGTTGCATGCGTCCGTCTTTTCCTTTTCTTAGTCAGTCAACGCTACCAAAAATTTCAATATTGTTACATCTAAAATTAAATTTCCAATTGATATAATTATAATAAATTTATCTTTCATTTATTTATGTTAAAAATTTTATTATTAAATTACTCAATTTGATAAAGCGTGATAATTGACGCATATACCAATTTAAAATTTTACTATATATTTGTTATAAATGCATCAATTTGTGATTGAAAATGTATATTTGTATATTTGTTATAAATATTAATTTATAAATTTCAAAAACCAAAAAATTAATTTAAATAAATTTAGAATTTTTAATAAAAAAATTAATTTAAGATAAATTTTTTTTTATTATGCTCAAATCTGCTAAATTGAGATAAATTCTTTTTTTTTTTTATGCTCATCTCAAACCAAGCGTTAATACCTGAAAAAAAACCAACACGACCCGTCAGAAAACATGGTGATTTCAAACCAAGCGCTAATACCTAGAGAAAGTAAGACAAGCACCATTATCATGGTTCCCATTTAAGACGTGTTAATAGGTGTGAAATTTCGACTTTGAAATCTCTGCAATGAAGTGTCTAAAACCTTTGAAATCTCTGCGATGAAGTGTCCAAAATCGAATCAATTCAACTGTCCACCAATGGGTCATTTGAGATAAATTCCTTTTTTTTTTTTTTTTTATAATTCAAGGAAGCCCCGTACACCGCGGACGACTGGAATAAACCCAGGGGACAAACTAAAGGACTCACCACTTCAACCATTGGGTAAGGTGCAAGCGTTTTCGCGGAGAGTCGAACCATCTTCCTCCAAGAAAGGGTCAATGGGTCCCCCACAATGGGAAAGACTAACCAACGGAACCACCGAAGCGGGTGGTCATTTGAGATAAATTCTTCACGTGTACCTATTTTGAGTTTTTCTTTTTCGTGACACTAGCCATGTTTGCTTCTATTTTTATTTCTTTAATTTCTTAATCTTTTAGTGTAGGCGCAGAAATTCCACGAGGCGACATCGCGGCGGGTGCGTCGCCCTTTCGGGAATGACGTGTTGAATCCGTCCATCTTCTCCCTTTTTTTTTTTGTTTTACTTTTCGGTTTTTTCCTTATTTTATTTTTGTGGGAGGTCAACTTGGGGTTTTCCGTGCCCATCTTGCTCTCGGCGATTGAAAAATTCCCAGCCGTCTTTCCTTGATCATGTCTTCGGCCATCTTTTGATTGTTGAAAGGGAAAAAATAATTGTATGAGACGGTTTTATTTAATCACAAGTACACCCACCGTGACGATAAATAATAAAATAAAAATCTAAAGAAAATAACAATGATGATGGAATCTCAATAGGATCATAATCCTATTAAATGTTTGGCTAAAATTTTTAACCTACAAATATCTTGATGAAATCCAGAAAATAAGTAGTTAAAACTCAGCATTGAGTTAATGATAATTTTAAATGCAAACAAGGAAATACGATATCATCCAATGATAATTTTTTTTGACCATTTTGAGTTCCATAGTATAACATCAAATGAATTATTCATTCAAATTCATTGATTAAGTTAGTTGACGGATGAAAGTTGTCGAAGGTGCTCAACAACTTGAAGTGCCAAAATTAAAGTGTGATCATTAAATATGCAAGTAATTATTCAATTATATGTTAACTAACGTTATAAATTATAGTTATATGAATTCAAATGAATATTCACATATGAGAAATAAAAAGTAATCGATAGCGTATCGAAAATGAGCGAGAAAGGGATTATGAACAAAAGAAAGAAAAAATTAAAGCTAGGTTGGCTTTTTTCTAATTAGTAGTTGCTAACTTAGTTGTTTTTTCATGCGGCAACACAGGAAATTGACATCTAAACCGTCGAGCACCATCATTACATTAGGAGATTTTGAGTTATGTTGAAGAAATTTGTGATGAAAATGGACAATACGAGCAACATGCAGTGCTATTTATGGAAAAGAATAATACTTTTAGATTTTGAAATCTTATAAGAAAATTTGTTATAGGATAGAAAAATTTTCAATATTAAAACGTGTGAAAGATAAAGTAAAAAGTATGAAATGACACATTTGTCCATGGACACGATATTCACGAAATATAGAGAAGTCAAAAAAGATGATTGAGACCCCTTAACAATAGAAGGCTCGTTTATTTACGTCGGTCCAAAACGCAAGTCCTTTCCTAAATCACTTCTCGTTCATTAGCTGAAAAATGGAAAGACTTCTTTAAAACATATTAAAAATATATTTATTTTGCCGAAAAATTCCTGATAAAGGAATATATTTTTCGTGAAAATCATCTTTGAGAAAAATGGTTGATTTTCATTTGTTTAGCAATCTACATAAAGTGATTTCTTTCTTACCAAAAGGAAAATTTATTTTTCATCAATCTAAACTTGTTTTCCATAGTCAGAAAGCAATTTCCCTAAAACACTTTTCCTTTAAACAAACCTATGCCGGCTCAAAAAATTCGCTTTTAACTTGCTTGAAAGACTCGTTTTTAACTTGCTTACTTCTTACTCCTAAAGATCCACCCACTCTTTCGGCTTTCGATCACCTACTTTTATCCCGTCTTATGTCGATCTTTCCCCAAAGTTGAACCAAACGGGCCTAGCCCCCCTCCAACCACATCATTTTTGCAGGCACATTGCCTTCTCTTCTTGGGTTTCATCTGCCACCCTTTTGTCTGTGATGATTGCTGTTCTTGGCTTCATCGATCATTGACTCTCTCCCGTTTGGCTGCTTACCTTCCTGGCTTGTCGCCCTCTCGTTTGATTTTTTACCTTGCGAGAAAAGTCTCAATCTTTTCCATGTTACTTGCAATTACCAGTGGCCTTGGAAACCATGTTTACTTGTACTCCATGAACCCACTTGGCATTGCAGGTCTCAAAACAGATCATGTGAGTGCATCATCAAGACAAAAAAATCAGCAACACCAGTCCACAAAGTCAAGAAAACCTCACTCACTTCTTCCCATTATATATGGCATCGGAATCAGAAACTATTGACATGTACAGTGACAAGATTATCGGTCAGTTTGATGATCATATTGATTCTGTGGGTTGTTTAGACTTCTTACTATGAGGGTAACGTAACCACAAATTTTACAACAGAGAATCTAGGAGGGCATGTGGCAAAACGAACGGCAGAACGTACGTGTGATCTTCACCGCTTTTTAGCTAATGTCTTCATCAAACCCTTGATGATCTTCCCAAACCACATCAGGTTCATGAGCGCAAGCGCTGCCGGCACCACAAAGACCAATAGATACCCGAATATGTGCATCTCAATGACCTGCCAAGAAGACAAAAGTGGCATGGTATCATTGCTGAGATTTGTTTGTGAATACAGAAGTAACCGATGGACAGGTCAAAAGACAACAGACTACACTACTAGACAAGAATACCATTGAACTAGTAGGTATTGGGCTTTAAAAAAAGTATACTTGCTGTACTATTAATATGATTAAAAACGATGAGATATGCATCACATGCCTGGGAAGCCAGAAAATAATGTTTAACAGACTGAGTTCATTACATCTTTCTTTTTCCCTGAAGGGCACTTACTCAAATCTTGTTAGAATCCACAAATTTCAAGTTCTAATATCAAATTCTTGACATCTCCAACAGCCAGTGCTGTCCATTCAAAAAGGTGCCATGACTTTGTATGCACACCACAAAAGAAGAAACTAACTAGTTATGATGAAGGACATAACAGGTCTTCCAAGGAATCTGAAGTTGGAGATTCCTTGGAAAATTGGAGATTCCTTGGAAAGTTGGAGATACAAATTAAACGCATGTTCTCAGAAAGCTGCTGTCACCTGATGATAGTGCAAATAAACGTGGTAGAACAAGTAAACGAACAGAAGCACCCTGGCTACCTGCACATAACATAGAGTATGCTTAGCACTATATCAGAACCAGCTCAAAAAAGAGCTTCTCCCTCATAAGTCATGACAGTTCATGATATATCTGAATATGAAGTGGGAAAATATCTCTACAAGGTTGACAGACACAATCAGCATACCCTGGCCTAGGTGTAATAAACAACCCTCCAAGCAAATATCTAAGATATTTTCTCCGTCCCGATATTGCCTCTGAGAGTCTAGATCTCGGAAGGACAAAGAAATAGAATAAAGACTCACCAACCAGGCAATGAAGATGACTACGCCATTGATGAGGTATGCAGCAGACTTCTTCATCCCAGAAGTGTCGAGAAACCTTCAGAATGCATATTACAGTGACTACTTGAAAAGCTAATAAAGGACTCCAGTTATAACAAACATACCATCTCATATTGATCTCTGGAGTAGTAATCTCGGATATAAGGACCATGTATGTATAAAGCTGCCCTTCCCCAGAAGCCATAGAATAGGCTACAGCAATTCCAGAAAGTGAATGATGTATAACCTGAAACCAAGGGGTACCGACTAATCAGCAGCTATTACTTGCCTCTATGAAGAAATCTACCCTTTTCTCTTGTTCAGTGTATTTGCATAAGTCAAATCATCCACAATACCATATTTGAGCATATAACTCTGTTCAAGGTTATTGTTTCAGAATTGAACTTTGTTTTGACAAACGGTATTTAGTAAATTCAATAAATCATCAGACTCAGCCAAAGATCTGTCTTAATTATGAAGATTTAACTCTTTTTCAATCTCCCTATTCATTTAGCTAGCAATTCAATGTTAAGTCTCACTACCTTGCCAAAAAGAAAGAAATAAAATAAGTTTGAGATGACAGTACAGACGAAAAGATGCATGAGCAAGAAAACTTTACTGATGCTCCAACAAGAAGGAAAACTTAATATAAAATCCATGGATCCATAAGCAAGAAATCACTTACATACTCCATTCCACCTAAAGAAGGATAGAGCCAAAATATCATTCCGAGATCTGAAAGAAAATACCCAACAGAAACCTGCCAAAAGATTTTCCACCAGCTGAAGAACCATCGCAACATATATTGGCAATTATGCAAGCTATCAATGCAGCAACAGGGTGCATCCATAGAAAGTATATATGATAACAGAAGTAAACTTCAAGTGAAGCCTACCATTCTAATATATCATTATCACACAGGATAGTCCACTTAGCTCAGGCCACTTCAGTTCACACAGCACTTACCTGTGTTTGTCCAGAGGAACTCTGTTGATTTCCCAAACATGAAGTCAAATCTAAGCCAAGGTTCACCATTCAAAAAGTGTCCCAGTGAATGTATGAGATATTTCCAAAGTACAAGGTATGAGGAACAAAATTTACTCAAGAATAGCCGGGAATCCAGTGTAGTGTATTTTGTGGTAGTGATTGCCGCTCATTGACTACTAGAGCTACTCTGGTTCAAGCTGGCACTGCATCTATAATTATGCTAAGATCTATTTATGCTACTAAATACTTTGTTAAAAAATTGATCACTGAATGAGGATTGACAGTAGGTAAGAATGATTATGGACAAAAATTTCTCAGAATTTTGAGCTCATTTTGAAGAGGAAGGATTATAACAGGCTAGAGTTCATTAATTATATAACTCTAAATGCGTTACTTTGCATCTAGGAGTGGAAAAGTTTGAAGGATGATGGAATTGTGTTTTAGACTTCTCAACTGAAAATATAATGCAGAAGAAGAGACATTGGATCATACAAATTTCGAAAATTCTAGCTTCTTTGGAAAAGCATTGGGGTCCCTAAGTGGTGCATGATAAGCAGAGAATAGGCCAGGGCAGGGAGGATCATGGAGGGCAAGTGATTTCACTTTGAGCAATATCTTCATAAGGGCCATAACTGTTGATTATCTAGGCAAGAAAGTAAAAGGACATAATGAAAAAATGGTGTTGCAACCCTGCAAAACATTCCCTGTAAAAAATGTTACACATTCTTTTCAAAGAAGAACATAATCAGGTGAACCTTATCTTGGACTGCTGCCAAGGATAGCCAATTTAGCACATAACCAAAGAAATTGTTTCTACAAAGAAGTGGTGTGCTTCTACAAGTTCTTTAAATGGATTTGTCCTCCAAAAATTTTGGTGCTGCTGACAAACTTCAAACATCAACTTATTAAGAGCAATGATTAATAAAATGGATCATAATACAGCTGTTTTTGCACTGTCTACTGATGGCAATAAATATAATTTGCTCCTCAAGAGGCAGTACGCATTATGAGATCTACATTTCAGAATGGCTACTGTACATATAACTTCAAATCGCAGTTTTTGACCAAAAAAAAAATTGCTCAAATTTGCTACTTTAATTTATGTTTTCACTTGGACTGGAGGAACAATTCTCTATCCAATCAGAAGGCTTCTCTGCTTGTTCAAAAATTCTGGCATCTACCTAGGGAACTTGCTAGCCCTCTCAATGAAGACCTACAGAGTGTTTGTTACAACAAAAGAAACTAAACCTCGCTAGAGAAGACTTGGGAGAATAAAAATTATGATAGCGCATCACCACCAAAACTGGAGGCTGGGGCTGGGGGAATAAAAAACTATCATCAAGGCAGCGGAGGTCTGTATAAAAGTTACAGCTAATTTTGTTCATAATTCACAAGGTTTTTTGTTAGTGTCTTTTGCAAAGTCATATTTAAGTTGGATTTGAGGTGGCTTTATCACTCATGTGCGCACCCCGCAGAGATCCGGATAAAACCTTAAGCACATTTCCCTCTTTGTAAATGCAAGGCTGTAGGAGTCAATTATTAAGGACTTGTCCTATGGTTTCAACATGTTTATTGGAAATGGAACCCCGGTGGAGACTCTTTCTATCCACAGTAGTAGTGAGAAATGAAGAAAATAAACAATTTCAAGAGTAGATGGCTCCTCTTAACCAGATTTCAAAGCAATTTATGCAGGAAAACTTCCCCATAGCAAGTTTTGACTTGAATATGTTGTCCTCCCCTTTTTACTTTATTGAAAAGGAAAGAAATGTCAGGATTCAAAACTTATGTCATTGCAAATATATATTCGTTTAATGAGAAGTCACATAAGAAAGGAGGTGGAAAAGCACAACATTGAATATGATATAGGCTATCTGACTAAAGAATATGCTCATAAACTCTACTTATTGCCCAACACATTGCCAGTTAAATCAATCCTAGTTACATCGATATAATATGAACGTATCAGTCTTAGAAAATAAATTTCTGCATACTATAGACATAGGACCTTTCCAAAGGGAAAAGACTTTCATTAATAGATAGTCTTCTGGCATAGAAAGGCTTAGAACTAGTCTACATTGCATTCTATGCACAGACGGTCATGTTCCAACCATTCAGAAAGAAGACAAAACTTCAAATGAGTTCAGAAGGAGAGAAACTTACCCCAAGGAAAAAATTAGAGAGAGGTGAATGTCGAAAAGTCACAGGGCCAGCAAGTCGATCAGAGAAGAGATCAGACCAGAACACAAAGTATAGTGACATGGTCGTGATGAAAATGGCATGGACTGTTGACATACCACTAAAAAAAGATTGATATTAGAAGCAACCATAAAGCTATAGTTATAACTCACTAAGCAGGTTTTATCATATCCACCCACCGGTTATTCCACTCAGTGCGTTGTGTTTTTGTCAGACTTGAATAAGTTCTGAAGTAAAACATACTGACTAACTCGGAGAGATCATACACCTGTAAGATATTTGAATGTCAGGAAAAGGAAAGTAAAGTAATAACAACGCTACTAATGTAGAAAGAAGATGTCTGATCACATGTATACTTTTCTAGTTAAAAGAGGTTTTGTCACTGTCAATTATGGAAATAGCATTGCTACAACCAAGGACCCAGCCAAAACTCAGAAAGCCAAGCAAAATTGGAGAAAAAAAGCTTCACATTGGAAGGGAAAAGAGTAAATTCGCTGAAAGAGCATACCAATTTACAGGCCAAAATGCCAGCTACGACGGACGTAAATGGAACTATGGTATCAGCTAACAGATAGCTTTTGACCAACACTTCAGCCTGGCTCCTGTAAGCCTCCATAGTCATAACAGTGTTGTTGGAAATTGCCCGCATGATGAACTCTTTTGGTCACATATGGATCTCCAGGTTGTTTGTGCCTCCTGCCTCTTCTAGTACTGTCTTCCCCTATCCATTTTGGCTCTTTATGCTGCAACAGCAATTCATAAGAGAGCTGGTAAATTTGCAAGGCATATGAAAGGATAAGTCATCTCCAAGCACCATAATGACAAGTTCACCTGATAGAAAATAATTTTCAGCGTCTTAGTGAAGTTGATAAAGAAAACTTCCCTATGTGCTTTTCATGTACGACCTAGAAAGAGTCATATCTTTAGAAAGGCTTGCCAATTCAAGAACTATTATTGCAAAGGAAAAGGACCAAGAAATAAACTCCAGTAATTGAGAGCAGCATCAGCAAATTAGTCAGTCGTAGCTAAAGCCTATGATGGATTTTCCCAACAAATTATTGAATATGCTTTAGCAGACTATTACTCTCTGGACAATGTTTAAGCATAACCAGTTAAATCATTCTAATCTGCATCAACCTCACATCAATGCTTGTTGTTCTTTCCCTTACTTTGTTCTCTCTAAACTTGCACAACGATAATGTTTGAAAGGAAATTATTCAAGATAATTGAACACATCACACACACCAAGAACTCTACTTTGGGAACAGCCAGAAATAAAGAACATGAAAATCATTCAGAGCTTCAAGATTATCCATCATGGTTTTCATTCTACTCTTTAATGCACACATCAAGCACTTTAATGTGATATTATGACCCAAAAGAAAGAAAAACAGGAGTTCAACGGAGGCAAGGTATCCAACACAAGAGCTGTTCCGAGAAGACACTTTGAAGGTGTCAATGGGAAAGTATGTAACGTCAACAAGTGAGGCATCAGGGCATGGACAAACAAATAACAGCGACCAAAAGAGATCTGAACCGCAAACACACATCGATGCATGCCGGCACTGATCGAACAACCAAAAGCACAACCAGAAATAAGAATGCTCGCACGCTCTGCTCTGTTAACCAAAACACGGTCATCCCACGAACAGATGTTACCTTAAAATCGCACCACAAGATGGTGCTAGATAAGTCCTTACTAGCAGAGCAAAGATCAGCTGCCAGAACAACAACAAGTACAAAACTCGAACTGGAAGAACTCTTAATACAATCACACACCTATAAATTCCATCTATCCCGCGAAAAAACGAAAAGGGGGAGCAGAGAAAAGCAAATGCCTGCAAGGTAATGAAGAGGGTGCTCGAGCAACACACGCATAGAAAATGGACTCCCAACTCAGAATCACTTCCCAAGAAAATAGTCCACAACCCAAGTCGCAGAGCACAAATTACCACGAATACAACCGGAGAGCACAATGCGGGGAAACGAGAACGCCACTCACCCGAACCGAGAGAGCGCGAACGCCGGCCGAGCGCCCGGACCCAGATGAGGGAATCGAAGCCGGAACCGACCCAGAACGCAGCCAATCCGGGGGAGAGGGAAAACGCGCAATGCGGGTGGGGGGAGGGGTTTTCGACAGATGGGCAAATCGGAACTCGAAATCACAAGGCGAAACGACGAGAACCCAGATGAGATTCAACCACCCCAGAGGCCAACTCCCGATCGAAATGGAATCTCCCACCGAAAGCAATGATTTTTGGGCGAATTGCCAAACCAATAAAGTATGAAGGAAGGCTAGAGAGAGAGAGAGAGGGGGGATTGGGTGGGCAGGCAGGCAGGCAGGCAGGAGTGCGTGAGGGCAAATAGGAGTTGCTGTCTGATTGTGAATTCTACTTTCTCTCTCTCTCGGATTGGGTCGTTAGATGGGGTTCCCATTTCTTGCAATTCCATCCAAGAAAAATCACAACTTTAGATTTCATTTTCATAAAATAAAGTTCCCCTTCTCCTTTTTTTGCCAACCACCGGGAAAATCAATTGAACAATTCACGGGATAATTCGAACACCCCGATGCCCAGGGCATTGGAATTTAATTTTCCCAAAGTCAACTTTTCTTGTTTTTACCTAAAAAAAAAAAAAAATCTTTTTTTCGGTCGAATGACCAAATTTGTTTGCCTAGGTTTATGTGGGATCAATCTTGTTTTTTTTGCTGAAGTTATGTAGGGATCAGTGTCTCCCATGTAAAGTTCCTCCTATACCAAATTGTTAAAAAGGGAGCTGTGCATGGTGGATCCAAATGAAATGTCTATTTTTGGTCCTACTCTATCCTTATTATAACATTCAAATTAAATCGTTCCCACCCTAACTTCCTTGAGAAAGTGGGGATTTGAACCCGCCATCGCCTTCTTTCAAATTTGAAGGATGGTCACTAAGACAAACCCAGTAGTTAGGTCAAATCTAAAAAAAATTGATGCAGTTGATATAATGCATTTCGGTTACTCATACTTTTTAAGTATATTTCAATGAAATTTAATGTAATGTGTGAGCTTTCTGTACTATTCAATTGAGATATTGAGAATATGTCGCATGTCCCCCATACGTCATGAAGGATGTGGCTATTCACTTTCGATGATTTCTAAGGAAAACGAGGCTCGTTTGACTTGTATGACGAGGATTTGGAGTTTTTAATTATTGATTTTTTTGTTTGAATTCCGACTTATTGACTTGTATTTTAGTATTATATGATCAATTAATACTTCAAAAATTAGACTTCTTCCAATCGGATCAAAAGTCAAAAAAATTTGAGAGATGATGCCAAAATTAGGAATTTCCTCGGTTGATAGAAGAAATTCTCATTTGTTTTTGAGGCTGTGAATTAAGTGCAATCCTTATAATTTAATTTTATAATAATCATATAATCAATAGTTATGATTAATTACATTATCATGAACTTAGATTTCAAACATGATTCTTCGCAGTCTTATAATTCTTGACATGCAAGCAAAAATAAAGGGAAAAAAAAAAAAACCAAACATGGAAAATTAAGGGTAAATTGCCCGCCTGTGTTCCCCCCCTGCATTTTCCCCCTTCTTCTTCGAGGTTTACTAGGGTTTATCTTCTCCACCGTCCCTTGCATTCCGCCGGAGCCGAACTCGAGCTCCGGCGCGCGTGACCGGGAAGCAGCCGTCGATGCTGGCTTCGCCGCCGCAGAGCAAGCCGTCAAGACCCTCTTCCGTTTTCTCTGCCGCCGTTCCATTTTCAGCTGCAGAGTCGGCCGCGAAGAGCCATGGTGAATGACCCACGAAGCCTCTTCGCTTAATCATTCCGCATAGGCTCAACCCAGATGGTGCCGTGACATGTTTACGGCCAGAATCCGCGGAAAGTTGGCCCCTTTGTCTAGAATGATGGCTCAACTCGGTGACCGTCTGCTATGCCCTCCTTGTGTTTGCGAAATGTCCCGAACCAAAATGGACCCGTCTTCCGTTTCCTTGAAGTTTCGATGTTTTAGCCGCTCGAGCCTCGAGCTGGGTGAATCGGCGGGGACCCGGTTGGCTCACCGGTTCTCTCGTGTCACCAGGAGCAAGGCGCAGGACGCGCTCTTCGACTACTTGCACTGCACCAGGAGCTTCAGCTTCTCCGACGCCGAGTACATTAGCAAGAACTCGCCGAACTTCGTGCAGGATCTGCTCTCCAATGTCAATGCTGAAAAAGAAGTTGCTCCGGCTATAGAGAGGTTTCTTAGGTATAATCCTATCAATGAGTTCGAGCCCTTCTTCGAGAGTTTGGGCATGCGCCCATCTGAGGTGCAAGGGCTTCTTCCGCGGAACATGATGTTTTTAAGTGATGATCATCTCATGCTTGAGAATTTTCAGACTTTGTGTAATTATGGGATTCCGAGGAACAAGATTGGTAAGATTTTTAAAGAAGCGAGAGATATTTTTCGGTGCGATATTGGGGTGTTGATATCGAGATTGGAGGCATACGAGGATATAGGTCTAAGTAAATCGACAATAATCAAGCTGGTGATTTGCTGCCCTACACTGTTGGTCGGCGGCATTGATTTACAGTTTGTCAAGGTCCTAGATAAACTGAAAGGGCATGGCGTAGATATTAATTGTATCGGAGAGTATTTATCTGATAGTAAAAGATACAGTTGGGGCAGAATTCTTGACACCATAGAGTTCCTTGAGAAAGCGAATAATGGAGAGAATCGGATGGGTGAATTATTCAAGAGAAATCCTGCTTTTCTGTTCAATGGCTCGGGAAGGAAGGTGTATGTGGTTTTTGGCCTATTATTGAAAGTGGGCATCAATGTGGATGAGGCCTATGTACTGTTTGCTGAAAATCCCTACATTCTGTCTGAGAAGTCCTTGAAAAATATCTCAAAAGCTGTAAGCTTTCTGACTGAAATCAGAGTGGAAATGGATTTAATAGCTGATATAGTTTCCAACCACATGAAGCTTTTGGCCTCATCTTCCCTCAAAGGACCCAAAACTGTCTGTAAAGAATTGAAAGTAATAAGAGACTGCTTAGCTGTTATGATAAAGGAAGATCCTTTGAAATTGTTCCAGCTGGCATCCAAGTGGAGGGTAGGGACACTATACCAAGATCCAACTAAATACATAGAGAAAAAAACATTCTTGATGAGGTTAGGCTTTGTTGAAAACTCAGAGGAGATGACAAAAGCATTGAAACGGTTTAGAGGAAGAGGGGATCAGTTGCAAGAAAGGTTTGACTGTCTTGTACAAGCTGGTCTGGACTTCAATTTGGCCTCAAAAATCGTTAAACAAGCTCCTACGGTGCTGAACCAGACAAAAGATGTCATTGAGAAGAAGATTGATTACTTAATCAACCGATTGGGTTATCCACTGGAAATCCTTGTGGCCTTTCCATCATATTTATGCTATGATATGGAGAGAATACAAAAAAGAGTATCAATGTACATTTGGTCAAGGGATAGAGGTGCAGTCAAGCCAATGATGTCCATCAGCTCCATCCTTGCATGCTCGGATGCTCGTTTTGTACGGTATTTTGTAGATGTTCATCCTGATGGTGCAGAGATGTGGGAAAGTATAAAACAGTCACCAAATTCAGGCTAAAGATACCCTTCCTGACATTCTTTTTAGTGTAGATTCTCTGATGCCATCAGTGTACACAAAATTTCTAAAAACGCTTTCAATGAGAGCATTTTGGTACATGGTGCTAGGTTCTTTTACCAATGAAATTAAGTAATGAAAAAGTTGCCAGATGCTTTCGTCGCCATTTCTTTGCATGTAATTGCTCATCACTGTAACATTTAATCATAGTTAGATGTGCTTCAACAATGTTGTCTGCAAATCGTACTAGGCAAGGTTGATTGTTTTGATGATTTGGGAGACTGTATGGGCATAGGACTCTCTTTCAGCTGTGAAGGATTGTTGCAGTAATAATTTTTTCTCTAAATTAACAAAGAATCTTATTAACAAGTGCCTTCAAGACCCTGCTTAAGCAGGCAATCAAGGAAAGTTTGCAGTTATCAATGCACTGCATTTCTCATTTTGTGTAATCCTTGCTTTGAAAATCGAATGTTCTGAAAGTTGCCCCATGTTTTGGTTTACTAGAGTCCAGACCTATAAATAAGCATCATCTGAACATGCTGGTTGCTTTCAAAGTCGAAGTTCAGTGGATCGTGTCCTCGTTCCCATGTCCGCGGAGCATTCCTTTATATGTGACATCCTTAAGTTCTGGGTGCTCTCTTGTCTAGCATATCTAAGCAATTCTCTAGTTTGCTCTCTTGTCTAGCATATCTAAGCAATTCTCTTCTAGAGACCGTCAACCACAGCATCGGCATTGGTCTGCACCTGGAAGCAGTCCGGGGTTTATGCCGCAGCCATTGTCGATTGGTAACCAATCTGGTCAGGAGGGTATCAAGCAAATATCCAGGAGCATAAATGGAGATCCCAACCTGCAGGATCTATGCAGTTTTCTGAAGGGTACTTTTCTCTGCAGTTGCATTCTGTCGCTGCTGTAAAAGAGTGGAGTGCATTTGGTTTAGTCCCAATCTTTGTGGCGTCACCTACCTCGAGAGGTATTAGGGAAAGATTTGATAATTATATATATAAAGGCAATTATAAGTTGGGCCAAATTTTTTCATTTTTTGGGACCAACTATCGATATAGTGATGAATACGGATTGTGAAATAGAAAGATTACAAGGGCTGCACACTTCAAATTAATCCAAGAAAAGGGAGTTAATCCTTTAACTTTTCATTCAAACTGAACATGTTTTATGAAGAGATAAAAGCAAAACACATGGAATCTAATAATCTTTCGTTATTTGCTTACGTTAAATCATCACATTTTAGGAAACGTGTAGTTCTGCACTCACTGCACTACCTGGAAATTTCTACTCTGTATTTAAAGTTCGCACTTCACAACTTGATTTTGACTTAGGAAATGCATGTTCGATTTCTTCAACCCCAAGTCTCCTCCGATCATCATGGATGGAGACTTGCCACCGGCTCCGTCGTTGGTGGCCTCTTCGTCCTGCGTTTCCGATGCAGCCCACAACAACATTGATGATGAGAGGAGGAATGGGAGCACGCGAACCATCGTCTTATTCCCTACTCAGGCCTGCACCGACATTCAGGAAAGCTCCTCGTCGGGGACAACAATGGCAGCAACCGGCATCAAGGAACCGCTCTCGCCACGCGTGATCAGTGGGAATCTTTGGAGCCATCGGCCTCCGACGAAACCCACATTACATGTGTGGAGACGAGGCGATCGTCGGGCAGTGCCGTCTTAAGAATGAACAACAACCGGCCTGTCCCGAGACGCGAGGAAGGAGAGGAGCGCTACCCGGGCGTCTGCACGGAGCTGGTGCTCTACGAGGACCCGTGGAAGATCAAGAAGAAGCTCAAGCCCAGCGACCTCGGGCACCTGTGGCGGCTTCTGCTTCCGTTGGATGCTGTGAGGATCCACGTGCTCCAGTGGATGGGTGAAGAGACGGTGAGGCGGGTCAAGAGCCAGGAAGGGATGGAAGTGGCTGTAAGGGATGTGGACACGGGCAACGAGCACGGCTCGTGTTCCGGCATTGGGCGTCGTCGAACAGCTACCTGCTGAACGGGGATTGGAACCAGCGGTCGTCCAGCGGCGAGGGCTGGGGAAGGACGACGAGATCGGGATGCTGTGGGACACGAACGCGTGCGTCGTCCATTTCTCGGTCCTGCGCAGGGCTGCTTGCGGCGCAAGCAATGCAGCAGCTTGAAGTCTTCGTGTTTGGAAAGTTTTCATGATGGGTTTCTTTTGAAAAATAAAATAAAATAAATTGACCTGTGACTGATTAAAGTCAAAATAAGACTGCCACTAGGGCTCAAGAAGTTCTTTTCTCTTCCCACAAATTAATAAATGTTTTTCTCAGTTTTAGGAGATGCATTTTGTTCACTTTATTAAGTATTCGATAGTCATTGAATATTTATGACTCGACTTTTTGTATGTACATCAACTAATCTAAATTGAAGAACTAATTTTCCAAAGAATAAATAATTGGAAGGAGTCACGACAACATAAGACAAAAGGTATTAAAAAGGTATTAAAATAGATGAGTAAGTCGTGTTAGAAGTATCCCACATTAAAGAATTGGTGTGTATAAAATAGTTTATATATCTTATAATATATTAATTCGATTTATGATACATTAATTTGAGGTTTTAAGTGAAGATGGCTCATGATATATTAATTCGATTCATGATACATTAATTCGAGGTTTTAAGTGCTGCTCTTGCTTTCAGCAGAGCTTGGAGGTATGAACCTGGTCATGTGTGGTTAAAGTAAGTTAAAGTTATCATTTCTGATGAATTTATCGTATTTTGATTGGTATGATTGTACGTGGAAGGCCTTGAAGGAGGAGGATGACCCGTTTCTTAGTTGTTGCCCCTTAGGAAGCTGATGCTGAGATGGCTTTTTTGGCAATCCATGGACGGGCCTTTCTTGCCCCTTACGAAGCTGATGCTGAGATAACTTTTTTGGCAATCCATGACTGGTCTTGTTGCCTCTTACGAATGCCATGACGGGTCTTGTTGCCCCTTATGAAGCTGATGCTGAGATAGCTTTTTTGGCAATCCAAGGACGGGTTGATGCTGTACTTACGGGGATTCGGATCTTGTAGCATTGTTTGCAGTTTGGATTACTTGCGACTTTAGGTTCTTTTGGATCGCAACTTTAGACTCTTTCAGATCAAGACCATACATATTGATAGATAAAACTTCTATTTATTTGCTGAATAGATAGATAGACCGAAAGTATCATAACTATACTTAACAAGAAAATACTAGGAAAAGCCCACATACGACAAAGTTTTTTTTTTGTTGCTGTTGGAAAAAGTAGAATTCCCACTCCTATTAACATAGGAACTGGAAGTGGAATAAAGGGGATAATCCATGAATATTGATATGTATATTCCATAAAAAAAAAAAAACTTTTTATCTTTAATTAATTCTTTATAATTCACCGGCTCTTATATCTTTTTATAGATTCAATAAAAAATTAAGATATGGAATACTTAAATAGAATTTTCTATTCCTAATTATTCTGAATCTTTCTTCTTTAACCAATATTTCAAATATTCAAATCAAGAAGTTAGAATTGGTCAAATGATATGAATATGATCAAGTTACTTTAAGCTCTTTTAGATTGGATTGATTTACGCTCTTTTGGATTTCAGCTTGGATCGTCGAAGGCTCTTTTGGATTGATTTAGGCTCTTTTGGATTTCATGACAATTCTGAAATGGTTGGATGATACAAATGAGGGAGAAAGCGCCCCTTTTTATACTCAAAGCCTTCAAATTATAACCATTGATCGAGATCTCATCCCGCGGATGAGATTGCATCTCCTAAACTACCACTTACAGACATTTATGCTAGGAGAGCTCTAGATCCTAGCGCAATTACCATTTCGCCCATCCCCGAGAATCTTCCAGAAATCCACATTTATGTAGGAGAGTTCTAGATCCTGGCGCAATTACCATCTTACCTGTCTTTGGGAACATTGTAGAAATTCTAGTGGGAACCATGGGAGATCTTCCTCGATCATGCACGGTCTCTTGGTTATGGGAATTTCGTGACTGTAACACATGACTATCGCCAATCTCCTTTCGGCAGAGGACTAGTTTTCATTCATTTTTAACTCGTCCTCCATCGGAGGCTTTTCTTTTTTTCTTTTTTCAATGATCACAGCACGGGGCGCCTGTCCCTCACTCCTTGCCTCAACACTATCCATGCTCCTTTCCTGCGGTATAGTAAGGGCCTGCATGTTTGTATTTCTTTTTTTTTTTTCCTGAACAGATTTTCTTTCTTTTTAGTTAAATAAAAAAAGAATAAACACGTTTGTTTTCGTTTTTATTCAAAACCTATTTTTTGTTCCGGAATAAAATTAGAAATGTAAATAAGAAACAAAATAAAGTTGTTTTTTTGTTCCATAAACACTTTTGAAGAACATATTTTCTCTCTCATATCTTTTCTTATCTTTTTTTCTTCTTTTTTCTTTGGCTGGATGCGGCCTCCGCGATCGGCAAAAGAAAAAAAAAGGAAAAATAAAATAAAAATATTAAAAAATTAAAAGAAATAAAAAAAGAATATAAATTTACCAAACGTGTTTCTATTTATTTTTTATTCCCTAACAAGTTTATAAAACGCGTTTTTTTCTAATAAAAAATTGTTAGGAGCTAAAATAGTTTTTTTCTATTTTTTTTTTCCTAATAATTTTTGAACAAATATAAACAAATGCGCCCTAAAAGTCCAGCTACTTTGCCAGTAGCAGACTCTGATCCATGCTCAAGAGCTTATTCAATCGACCCAATTGCATTATATCGTCGGAACTGCCCTCGCTAGCTTGGTTGTATAGCTTTCAGATGCTGGTTTCTCGAGCAATGAACTGCTGTAATGTCGATACTTTCGGTATGCATCTCGCCTGTACCTGGCGGCCCCTGGGCGTTCTTGCCGCTTTGCTGTCCCGCTACTTGTAGCAGCCACCGATGGCCACAGCTGGGGTCCATCGAAGAGCCTGTTTTAAGTGTTCTACGAACATCTGAGTGAAACAACTCTGGCATGGCATGGATCTGCTGCTAGTCTGCTCGCATAATAGGAAAACCGTTCAGGATCAGGCTCATGTATCGGTGTTTGCATCTAAAGAGGATAGAATCCGTAAGACAAGGTGTAATGCGAGTACCGAAATATTGCTGCGAATCGAGGCGACAGAATGCATATATAGCGATTACTTCCATCGACACTGCTCAATCAATGTTGATCAAATCATCAGTGTCGTAATTGTTCATGTATTAGAAAAAAGGCACTCTGCTTCTGGAGATTGAGCTTGTAATCATGCAAGATGCAACACCCTCTTGCTCCCTTTTTGAGCAGACTCCTGGTGTGTTGGTGTCGGTAGTCTGGTTAGATCTTATTAAATTCAACAGTCCATAATCGCTTTAGCTATTGATCAAGCACAACGAAGTAAAAGAATTACAAATCCGAATCATCATCTCTTACATGCTAATCTTCAGAAATCTCGAATTGCAGATGCAGAGCAATTTCGTCTTCGAATTTGATATAGATTTCTTACTCAAAGAAGTGGTACCGCCAGCAGACCGAGGCTTACATATATTTGAATGCAGCAAAAGAGCGATAGTTTCCGAGCTGTGAGTGTCATCGGTGATACAAAAATCATTGTTCACCAGTTACTATATTTAGTTTTGTACATTATGAGATCCGCACCATGCTAGTGCCAAGAATTATAGCGGTGAAATCGAAGGTCAAGATGTTTGTGACATCGCTTGATCGAATCCGGTAAAGACATCGCAATTCGGCAGGCATGCTTGCAAGCATTTGAAATCAGAGCCATTGGACTTGGCAGGTTAGGCTTGCCATTTAGGAAATCAAATCGAACTTGCGTGTAATGCTCAGTACACATCAACCATCATCCCTCTGATGATCAGGAACACCTGATCGTATCGGCTTTACCTTCAGTTTCGGCATACTTCACTGATCAGAATCCATGTTTTAGTTACCAACACGGATTTTTTCGGATTATATTACTTTTGTCTACTCAGAGATGGATCGAGATAGTCAGAAAAAAATAAAACTTAAAAGCAAAACATGGATTCTGATCTGTCGAAAATAACTATACCTGTACATAACATTTGCAAAACAGACAGATGCAAATTAATGCACAACTGTACATAATCCAATTCAAATCCCTTTGTTGGCTAGCATGAACAAGTGGAGACCTCAAAAAAAGACCAAAACATCTTAAATCACTACCAAAACATCCTATGAACATCTGAATGTATCTTTGTCAGCTCAACAAATTGAGGAGAGAAGCCAAATTTTTCGCTTCCTTGCCCAGAAAAAAAGAACAGTTGCCCTTCAATAGGTTGGTTTATTCCATATCGGTTCGTGTGCGTCCTCACGATCTTCTAATCTTGTTATTGTATTTTAAGGATGATGAGGACGATGAAGAAGAGATCCCTGACCGGCTCATCTCCGCCTTGTCTTTAGAGAAGGCCTTCTGGACGTCGTCCTTGAGTTCCATGAACCTTCTCGTCTTTATCCTCTGTTCATCAGGTGTGCCCTTCTCCAGGTAGCACAGGTCGGGCAGATCATCCTCCATAAACTTATCGAGCACCTCCGAGCAATTAGGAAAGTAGCGCCGACCCATTTCCACTGCCGACCATGACAATGGGTTCTCATCAGTGAATTACACAATTGAACTGAACTGACCTTATCCGCATGAAACTTTGACGATGGAAATCAACAAAGAAACTGTGTTTCGCATGAAACTTTGACGATGGAAATCAACAAAGAAACTGTGTTTACATAATATCAACATGTAATCGACTGACTTCCAAAACAAATGAGTTCCAATCAGATAGATTGTGTTCCAAGTCAGTTTGTTCAGCATTAGAAAGCATGCTCATCACAAAGACTGTGGGATCTAAAGCAAGAATGTTTCCCAGCGATGCAAGAGATATTAGTTAGACTGCTCAATCAGCTTGAAATTGAAGTTACAATAGGAAATGACATGCATGCATTTTGGCCCCATAGGCCACCGAAATGCCCAACTGGCATTACCCACCATGTGCGCCACGCACTCTATATATATATATATATATATATAGAGAGAGAGAGAGAGAGAGAGAGAGAGAGAGAGAGAGAGAGAGAGCACAAGGAGGAGGAAAAGGACAACAGCATGGAGCACTTTTAGGAAGCATGTAGAGAGCACTCTCTCCTGTTTTCATCATGAAGTCACGAAGCCTCTTATGACTCTTTTTACCCGATTTCAACATCACAGCATGAAGTAGCATTTTGCAGCTATTATTAGCTAGATCTTTATTTCTCTTTTCACCTTTATAGTAAGAAATGCAATTTCTTTTCACAAAAGCCATTGGCCCAGCATTGGATTTTATAAACTAAATCATTTGAAGCAAGAAAAAATTAACTAAACAAGCCAAGTTATGCTCTTCCCCTTTTTTGAAAAAAGAAACTACTAGTCATAGACTCAACATCATTCCAAGATGAAAGAGGAAGAACTTTACTTAATCAATAAACCTGATCAGCAAAATAGTCCATTTCAAGTTACCTGTTCTTTGGAGGGCTTCCATTCGAGATCTCAGTCTTTTGTTTTGATCTATGGGGGTCTCATTCAAATCAACCTCCCTCAGATTTCCACTAGAACCTTTTCTTGCAGAAAGACCAGCAAACTCAGCTGTCATCTCAGCATGAGCAATATCCATAGCTAATTTAGCCTCAGTTGGGAAGAACAGTCTTGCAAATGCAACTGCAGTTGGTGATATCAACAGCGTATTAAGGTCTTAATTAACTTAGCAATGAGGGAGATAAATTCTGCAGAAATGATTGATATCCATGAAATGCAGAAGCATAAATACAAATTGATAAATAAATAAATAAATAGAAGTGTTTTCCGGGAAACAATTTGATATCAAAATGTACTAAGAATATTGGAAATTTTCTTAAAAAACAACAAAAAGAAAAGTACACACCATGATTCTCAGATTCCCTCTAAGTAAAACCATCATGAAATGCAGAAGCATACATTGATTAAAAAAAGAAGAAGTGTTTTCCAGGAAACAATTTGATATCAAAATGTTCGGAGAATATTGGAAGCTTTCTTAAAAACAACAAAAAGAAAAGTACACACCAGGATTCTCAGAATCCCTCTAGGTAAAATCATCATGAGTTAGATGCCTCATCAAAGAGTCATCGAGGTCCTAGAAGCATAAATATACATTGATTTAAAAAAAGGTGTTTTTCAGAAAGAAAACAATGCGAAATCATAATGTACTGAGAATATTTGGAAGCTTTCTTAAGAAACAACAAAAGAAAACTACACACCATGATTTTCAGAATGCCCCTAGGGAAAACCATGATGATTTAGATGCCTTATCAAAGAGTTATCAAGGTTTAAAAGCAAAATGGACCTATACAACCAACCTTAAGGAAATCCTCCACTAGAACCACTAGATTAGGTGCCTCTATGTCCATCAATTCATTGACTAATACAGAAATCACTTCTATCCCCACAACTCTCTCCATATTATAGAACAGTGGGATGCCACTGGATCTAGGCTTGCACTAGCATGTTGCTCTCTTCCAATCTTCCAAATGTCTATCTCACTTAAAGGTTTCAAAAGGACAAGGAAAGCAAAGAAATGTTAAGACATGCGACTTATCGTGGGTTAAATTCACAGAATCAACATATACCAAACATTTTGCAAATTACTTCAACACAATCGAGATTATTTGTTATCCTTCCAGAATGGGGAACTTTCCAACAACTCAAACCATCATTTGATTTAATTTCTTTTCAAACTCCATGAAGCGTAGGGTGTCCTCACTTAACACCTGACATCTCTGCCAGAACTATTCATTGCACTGCACGCACATGGACATAAAGTACCCAACCTTTGGCATCCATCTTGTAAATTTTCACTAAGAAGCTTGGATCATCTTAATGATATTCAGGCAGCATGCTGCAACATTCAGCGCAACACCATAATCTACAAGAAGCCAAATATAAGCCAAAAAATTCAGTACCTCTGTTTTCCAGATACAACAGCTTCATGTGTAGATCATCAGATACAATAGGATACGAAACAGAAGCATCTCCTGCCAATGGATTCCTCCACAATTCCCTCTCCAGTACATCTATGCATAGCCTGTCCTTGTTTGCTTCCTGGCACTGCTCTGTTTTAGCATGATAATCCTTAGGCCTTGTCAACCTTCGGCAGATGCTGACAGCATTCTGTCCATCAGGTGTCAATTCCGATGCACAAGCACCTTTTGATAACAATGAGACTATTATCTTAGGCTCCTTCCTCATTGCAGCAACATGGAGCACAGTGTATCCCCTTGGGTTCCGAAGGTTGACATTAGCCAAGCCCAAACCAAGCAACTCAGAGACAACCTTGGGGTCACAGTAAGCTGCAGCATAATGTAAGCCATAGGCTTCATCTAAGTTGATATTGGACTCGCTCAAGAGAAGCGTAACGAGTTCAATATCATCGGAGTCTAAGGCTTTGTGAATTCTCTTAATTCTCTTCTCACGTAAGGGGTCTGGAATTTCCAAATTAGTTTCATCTTTAGGTTGAAACTTGAGACGTAGCAATTTAATCTCTTCTGCAACCTTAGGGGGAAGCTCTTTCTCAAGAGCAATGTTGTCAAGATCAGATCGAGCCACTCTATCAACACATTGCATCTCAAGTTGATTCAATTCACAGTGGAAAGCGACGGTGAGGATGGGGATGATGTCTTCCGATCGAGCCTTCCCAACAAAGTTGACAAGATGTCGCTGCAGTTGCACGACATACCAATTTAAAAATTATCTACAGCACAATGCAAATCATCTGAATAAGGAATTTTTGTTTGTTCTGATTGATAAAAAAACAAAGGTCAAATGCGCAGGTTTCCAGCTTATAACAGATCACAAAGAGACAATGAAGATGATACAAACAATCCTAGATTACGCCTACACTTTCCTTCTTATTCCACCACTTGGCCTTGCAAAAACCAAATTAAGGCATCTGCTAGTTAATATATCCGTCACAAATTTCAGCAAAGTCTCGTCACCCTCATGGCTCCAAACATTCTTGAAGTAGTCATTCTCAAAGAAACTTCCGGAAGGAAGATTCTCATAAGATGCAAAGACCATGTAGAGGAGTTTTATGTGACAATGCTATCTTGACATTCCATAAATCTTTCACCATATAAATGGGGCCATAAAGGAGCAACTACTTATGGAAGACTGAATTTTGAGTGTTTTAATTAACATACGCTGGATGGACAAATCTATTTTCACAGGTACGGCACTTTGCTCAGCATAGAGAGGGAGGGACTGACCTGGAGGAGGGAAACCAGCTCCCGGATCTGAAAGATATACGAGGCATACATCAACTCCACCGCAAAATTGATAGCTGGGCTACATGCATCATGGCTACACATATCATCAGCGCAGGTAGAAACCTCCACTGGAGAACGCTTCAGCTTTCCCGTGTATGCATAGCTCAAGAAAATCAGAAAGGCTTCATATCCGACCTTGCCATAAGGCAAAAGATTGTCCATGTAATACTTTGGTTTACCCTCCTTCTCAGAGGATCCCTTCTCTCGCTTGAAAAGGTCATTGAAGAAGTCACTCCTGGCAGCCAAAATGCATCGATGAACACCAACCGAGATGTTCTCAACAACAATATCGGCATCGCTATAATCAGGAGTGGAATCAGAAAGAAGCCTCTCCAAACTAGAGCTGAGTTTCCCAAGACTGATGGCATCAAGGCTATGCCCTGTCTCAGAGCCATAAGGACCTACTGCGTTGTTGCTGACGGAGTTATTGGACAAATGGGAAGATGAAGTGAAGCTCAAAGATGACGATGGCTCCATCGAAAAAGCCATAAATCTAATTAGGGAAGGCTAGGTTACTCAAGGACCTGTAGTGCACTGAACTTCAACCTTGAAACCCAGACGTAGGGAAGACACTTCCTAGCGATGACTGGAGCTGAAACTCAATTTAGCTAGAAGTGCTCATAAGTGCAGGACAATCTGGAAAAACACAAACCTCATGTATTCTCAAAAGCACTACGCATATAAGAGGTAACGGGCAGGCCAGATTCGGTGATATCTGTTCATCTGCAAACACGATACCTCAAGAAATCCGTTCTAAAACTTCTGAATGGGCATCAGAGAAACCCCACATAGAGATGAAAAATATACATGGGTTTAGGGAGAGACAGACTCAAGAGATCGATAACTACAAAACCTGAAGCACAAAGATACAGATTAAGCGCCCATGCACATATAGGTGATAGAACCAAGGGACTATGACACCGGAAATCCGCACACTACGTAATCAGAAGAACGACCCTGAATCTAATATAACCCGCTTGGGGTATGAAACATCAAGAGAACGGAACCGGGACGGGTTCCGGACACTCTAACACAAAATCTCAGAGAACGTCCACCAAAATCACAAAATGCCCAGCAAACATCATCCCCAGAAGAAGCACCAGGAACGCCTCTCTCGCTCAATTCCAAACAGATCTCACCGAGCCAACCCGAGATCAAGCAACCCAGTTGCAAGAACGAGCCGCAGAGCCCCGGGGCGGAATCAAGAACCAGCTCCAAGATTGATGGGTCGAGGGCGACGGCAAAAAGCAGCAAGAATCAAGGAAGCCGCGACGTACGAAACCCGGGCCGGGGGGGGGGGGTGGGCGGTGGTTCAACGGGGGCCGAGCAGTGACCGAACCCAGAAAGGATAAGGAAAGAAGGGGAACACGAAAACGGACGAAGACCGGACGAAACTTCAGTTTTCGCTTTCACACACATCCACACACGCACAGAGTAATAGAGAGAGAGAGAGAGAGAGAGAGAGGCAAAAGGGGACGTGGGTAGGAAACGAAGGGGAAAAGGGAAAGGCGAAAAAAGAAAGATTTCGCTGTTCCTGTGGGGGCTTCGGTTGACTGGGTGTGTGAATGAAGAAAGGAGAGGAAATTGGGGGAGGGGAGGGGGGAGGAGGTGGGGGAGGTGAAGTCGTGTGGGTGACGAAGGGGATGGCGTCACCCGCGGTTGCTGGCTCCTGCTTACGTTCTCAGCTGCGTATCTCTCTCCCTCTCTCCCCCTCTCTCCCACTCCGCGTGGGCCTGCAACGCCATTTTCTTATTATTCCCCCCTCAAGTTGCATCACAGTAGAGAGAGAGAGAGAGAGAGAGGGATTTCTTTCTTTCTCCAAATTGCGTCACGGTGTAGAGAGAGAGGGAGAGGGAGAGGGAGAGGAGGGGTTTCTACGCATTCGCATTTCTTTAGGACGCCACTCAACCATGGAGGTTTTGCATTGAATATTATTTGGGAATAGGACAGGATCCATGGCCGACGTGAAATTAGGAGAGGCGAGAGAGAGAGAGAGAGAGGAGATTTCTTTTTCCCATTTTCTTTCTTTAAGATTGATGATCTTGCTTGCGTAAGCGTGATATGGTTCGCTTTGGTCGGGATTTTACTTAGGCTATGATATGTGATATAATAATTTCGTAGTCTCTTGAAACGAAGCAAAAGTTATTTGCCTAATAGAATCGGCGTGACTGATACGGATTATGTGAGGTTAGACTTTCTTATCATTGCGAGCAATCTTATCCAATGTCGTCGCTAGCATGATTGATGTAGGCGAGGGGGTTCCATATCCATGTCCAAATTATTGTTGGATTCAAGTCATGTGTTCATTTAATATTTAATTAGGAAAAATCAATAGTTCCCTCCCTTCTCTCTCCTCAGCCTGTCCAACGTCGCCTCATCAAATGAAGCCACCACTAGTGCTCGATGCCCATCGCCAAGGTTGCTCATCAACATCTACCTGACGAGCGCGACGGAGTGGTCTGTGATGTCCGAAGATGATGGCGGTGCACGTCAACGTTCTTGGCAAGTAGGGATGGGATAACACCTGAGTACGGTATCCCCTCATTCTATTCTCCGCTCAACTCGCCCAAACCTATTACACATTAGTCTGGAGTTTTCACAAAGCTAATTTGTCAACCAAACTAGCTACTACAATTTTGAGATCGGAGACAAATTTGCTTTCTTCAACGATAGATGTAGAGACGGACATGAGAAGTTACTAGATATATTACTAATGTTTGGACCTATATATGTTTTAAAACTCTTTCGTCTAAATTTTGGGACGTAAAATTTGAAAATATTCCTAAAGGGTAAAGGAAGAAAAACTCTCTCCAATTGAGGAAGACGAGGTGTGCGGGCACTAGCACGTCAAATAAGGAATGTATTTAGGCTAGGTATTGGGTTATTGGACTACCGTTGGAAGCCCAATAAAAAACTTATTTCTTGCTAGTTAGACATGTGTTTTGCACGATATCTAGAATCAACACATCTAACTAGTACCCTTTAGGGTCTAGTATGTACCAAATTGAATGAGCCATACTTAGGTATGGGCACAAAGTTGGCTGAGGTTGGAGCGATTTTTGCATCACGTTATATAAATAGAATTTTGCAATTTCATATAAAAGATGACGATGACGATGACGATGACGGAAATTATTCAAAAAATTTTAAATTTATTACACTTTTATCAATTAAATCCTAAGTCTTTCAATTTTGCTCTAAATATTTTTATATTTTGTCAACTGAGTTCATTTAATTAATTTTGGCTGGAAATTGCTAATAAAGACATTAGCCCTTCTTTTGGCTAAATTGCTAATAAAGACATTAGCCCTTTTTATACGGGGTAGCGTTGACTTGAATAATTTTTTAAAAATATTTTCTAATTTTTTAATTCTCTTTTTTTAACCCTAGGCATGAAAATATAAAAAAATATTAGAATATTAGTAAAAATTGTCTACCTCGCATCGGCCGTGCCACATAGGATAACCAGAATCCATGTTAGCAATTTCTAATTAAAATTGACCAAATAGACTTAATTGATAAAATATGCAAATGCTGATAACTCGATTACAAAATTGAAAAATTTAGGAATAAATTGATAAAAGTGCAACGGGGTGTAGAGTTCTCAGGACAATTTTCCCATAACAACAACAAAGGGATTGTCCTTAAAGCCTTTTTCTTTTATCAAATTTCTATCTATATTCATCAACTCAAGGGAAAAGAAATAAGCGCGAGATCTGCCCCGAGTAAGACTCTGCGATGACAGCTTTTGTATTCTCGCTCACTCGAGAAGAAAAGCTTGGTTGGGAACCGAAGGACCTTTTCGATGGGAAGGTAAACTCAACATTAGTAAGAAAAATATAGTAACTCTTCACGTCTTGAGCGAGTTGAGGATAGTTTGCAAACTTATTACTATCTAAGCCCGTTTTATCCTCCTAAAAGAACTCCCAAGAAAAAGAGAATGGACCCCTTGTCAGCCGTTAGATCCAAGCATTTTGCTATCGATCGTCGGATCGTGGTGCCGGTAGCCGTCCTTGTTGACATGACGTGCTTTATGTATAGCTCACGGCAGCATATGACTTGGCATTTCTTTTCATATTCAGCAGCATAAATCGAAGGCCATTCTCTTTTTCTCGAGACATGACATCATGTGCCTAGTAACACCTCCAGCTCCTTCGAGCCTACTTCAAATTACAAATCATCTCCATGAAAATATAATATAAAAAAACCATGTCAAATCACATCAACTTTGATGTGATGTTAATTTGACCACGTTAAATATAGAATTCAATTGATTAATTGATATAATTTTCTCATTTTGATTAATATAATTTTTTTTATCATTTTGAAAATCAAGGGCTGCGTTTGTTTTGATTTTTTTTTTTCTGTTTTTAAATAATTTTTTTATTTTTTTGTTCCTAAGAACAAAAAAAGAATAAACGCGTTTGTTTGCGTTTTTGTTCAAAACACATCTAAACATAAATAAGAAAAAAAAAAAAAGTTATTTCTTGTTTTAACAAAATTTATGAACACTTTTTTCTTCTTTTTTCCTTTTTTTTCTTCTTCTTTTTTTTCTTTCTTTTTTTTTTTGGCGGTCGCTAGCTTGACCATGGCCGGCGACCTCGGGAGCGTCGGAGCCCTCGGCGAGGCCGAGCGTCACCCCCCCGGCGAGGCTCGGCCTCGCTTATTTGGGTTGGGCGAGCTCGATCTCGCCCGGTTCGGTGAGGCCGCCAGCCCTCGTCGGCCGGTCGCCGGCCATGGCCAAAAGAAAAAAAAAAAAAAAAGGAAAAAGAAAAAAGAAAAAAAAATAAGAAAGAAAATAGAAAAAATAAAATAAAAGTATTAAAAATTAAAATAAATAAAAAAATTATACAAATTTATCAAACGTGCTTTTCTATTCTTTTTATATTTCTGGAACAGATTCACCAAAAGCGTTTTTTTATTCAAAAATTGTTCCCTGAAATAGAAATACTTTTTTCTATTTCTGTTCCTAGAAACAATTTTTAAACAGAAATGTTACAAAACGCACCAAGATATCACGCCTTATCTTCACTAGAAAAAGTGTAATTTGAGCAAATAAATGATTATATCTAAGTAGCAATAACCTTACATAATTGGAATAACACGTATTTATCTGTTACTATGTGTATGGAAGATGGTAAGAAAGAAGGTAATAAAATCTTATTATGGTAAAACGGAAGCAAGTTTTGAAAGCGGCAAAGCTTTCAAGTTCGCTGGAGCTTATTGTATGTGAAGTTTTATAGATTTTCCTTCCATAAAACCATTTTCTCAAGTAAGATTGGTTTTATGAAACAAAAGTTTTCCATAATTGACAAGCATTAAAAGGAGCAAAATCGGCAGTGGCAACAGCTGTCATTAGAGTAGTTGCACCCACCGACGGAGGTGGCCTCGTTATAGTGATATTGATATCGATTACGATATGCTGGGATTTCATGAATTAGAGTGGACGATACTTCAAAGCTCCTTCCTAGTTCTCATGGGTCCTGAACATTTTCCAACGAAGGGTACCTCTTAAGGAGACCATGATGGTTCATTCCTGGGAGGAGGGCCATTATGACATTTCACATTTCGTTACGAGAAAAATGATTCTTTCCTTGGAGGGTCAGTAATCGCCGACTGTTTTACATGATATAGCGCATTTTTCGTGATTCTCGATGAAAATTAATTGGAATGATATAATGGAATTTCATACAAAGATTAAAAACTTAATTAACGAAATTGAAAATTTAATGAATATAGAATTAGTGGAACGATTTCCCATGCGATCGTAATGGGAGCCGATATGATAATTTATCTCGCGTCAATATCACACGGTGACCTACCGGCAATCGTCATGGCCCAATAAAATAGGTAGTCGCAAGAATATGAATTGCGGTATGACCTGCCACGTACTGCATCCATATGTTTATCTTTCTGTGTAGTTTATCATCAGATTGAAAAGACAGAAATAAAAATAAAAATGAAACAAAGGTGGACTCAAAACCGGTTCGAGCCGGTGATCTCTTCCCCCCATCTTTTGCTTTGGGATTGGTTCAATGAAAATCAACGGCCTCAATCAAACATGGGGTCCACCGCTTTAGTGAGAGAGAGAGAGAGAGAGACATGGTGGGGGTGACGGTGGAGTGGGGTATGTCATGACGCATCTGCTGGGATTCCAAAATTGCATTTGAGTTTACAATAATGCTGTGATTGCAATGGTTTTTGTTGATGGTGATGGGTCTTTCAGTATATGCACATAAAGACCAGATCCAAAGCACAATCTTAATTCCAAAATTACATCAATACGACCAAATTATTATTAGGATTAATCGTGAAAACACGCATCTCGATTATGCTGCGTCATATGAACTTGCACATTTTCATCCCGATAAGCATTTTACCTCTCTAAACTAGTTTCGTCTCGAAGATAGCAAGTGAAATCTAACCTCCACTTCCCTCTTCTCCACCGTCTCTCTCCTACCCCCATAATTGGCTGCTGTCATCCCCTCCATCCCAACCTTAGGTCCAAGGCCGGTGATGCCCGACTTGGAATCGAGATATTAATCCTAAAGAAAGTCATTAATCCTGTTTCCACTCCCATAATTCAAGAAAATTATATTTAGAGAGAGAGAGATAGTAGAGTAAGTGAGTAATTTGATTGGAAAAAAAATATGAATTTAAATTTAGAAAAATAGTAACTATGTTGGGCCCACACCAAAAAACGCAACGTTTAGATCAAAGCCTTATGAATGATGTATCAATAACTTGAACTGTATGCCGTCAACAAGCAAATTGACGGATTTGTGATTGAATAGAGAAAATTTATCTTTCAACCTTGAAAAATTATTTTTCTAATAAAGACATAGTTTTTTACTACTACTTTACATTTGAAGTTGGTAAACAATTATCAAACATTTTCTACTATCATTATGGTTTAACAACAACAATAAGTTAATTCATTTATCGAAAAATTTCAAACAAGAGCTTAAAATGAGGCATTTTCCTCAAAAAATAGTTCAAAATGGATATTTTCTCAAATAAAACCTTATAGGGTGCATTTGATAATATTTTTGTTCCTAAGAACAATTTCTTTTCAGAAATAGTTATATTACATTTCTATGCCTTACAATAGTTTTGAAATAAAATAAGTGTTTCGTAACTACACAAAATTTCCATTTGCCGAACAGATTAAAATATAAATGCATTTGGTGCTATTCACAAATCTTTTGTGACGTGGAATTTCTTCTACTTTTTAAATAATTTTTTAGAGATTTTTTTTGTTTTTTTTTTCCTCCCTTCTTCTTCCTTTAGCCGATCGCCGTGGCAAGCTGCCACGAGCAATGGTGGCAGTGATAGGTGACTGGTTGTGGTGGACGGGGTTGACAACCTTCAATTGGTGATAGTGGGTGGTGAGGCTCTAGTGACCAATTAGAAGAGGAAGAAGAAAAGAACAAAAAGAAAAGAAAAAAAGACTTATTTTTAGAAATTATTTCTGGGAACAAGAAACTACTTTTTTTTTTCTTGCTTATGTTCCAAATCTATTTCTTGACCACTTTTCTATTTTGGAAAATAGAAAAAATTAATTAATTTTACTAAATGGATTTCTATTTCTTTTCTATTCCGGAAAATAAAAAATTAAATAATAAAAAAGCAAAAGCGTTGCATCCATAATGGCCAAGTCTCAAATATGGCTCCGTTAGCATTTTTCAAATGAGCATTTTTATCGAAGGCATTTTTTAATTCTCTTAATGGCCAAGTCTCAAATATGGCTCCGTTAGCATTTTTCAAATGAGCATTTTTATCGAAGGCATTTTTTAATTCTCTTTTTCATTCCTCCTGTTGGAATATAATACACGGAAATAACATGATTTTGCAATTTACGTTAACGTGAAATGGCTAGAGAAATAAACGAGAAATAATAAGGACACCGGAATTTTACGTGGTTCGGTCCAAGTATCGGTACCTACGTCTACGGGGAGAGCCGGCAAAAAATAATCTATTATAATCGGAGAATCAGAATTCACAATCACTCACACGCTCTAGTGTTTCCCACACCTAAATTTAACCAAAAACACAAAGTGTTTATACATAAACAACTCACTTGGATATAAACTCGTGGTACAAAATTACCACGTGTTCAAGCTCAAAATAGAAACGCTCTACGTACGCTGAAAAACAAGAACTCCAGTGTCTTTTCTTTTCTTTATGTATGTATGGCTTCGCTTCTCTTCAAAGGCTTCGAGCGGCTTCTCTTTCTCTCATACGGGTGCAACAGCTTCTCGCGGCTCATATGTATAGCAGTCCCAAAAAAGAAAAAAAAAACTACGCCTTTTTGTTTATATGTGTGTGCCCAAGGTCAAACTTTGACCTTGGGCCCCATCACTTTGGATTATTCACGTGCTATACATCTTTCCTTTTACCTTTTTTTTCTTCTCTATGTGTAGGGGGGCTTCGGCAGCTTCACTCCAAAGGGGAAAATTCCTTTTTTAATTATTTCCTTCTTTGTGTAGCTTTAACGAGTCCAAGAAAATAAGGGCTTCTTCTACTTGAGAAATCTTTATTAATAAAATTCGGTTTAACAAATCGTTATCCGAATTCAAACTCGGGACAGGAAAGGGTATAGGTATAAAAAAAAGAATAGACTGGGCATTCCAAAATCAAACTTTGTTGTTCAGCATCTTGTACTTTAGGAGTTAAACTTCCGTTTGTCCATATTTCGAGAAAAGGTATCTCTTGTTTTTCATTTCCATTCCCATAATGGATTCAGGAAGGTTTAATTAATGAATCACTTCTCCTTCTCAATGGTATGTATGCTCAATGTTAGACCATAAAGAAGCTATTATATCCCATTTAAGTTGGGCCGGACCGCCCGGATCCCATGAGTGAATTTGGCTCGATGTTTGAAGCCAAGTTATAGTGTTCATCATCTATGCTACTCTCTTAACGCCCTGACGGGCGCTCATTCTCCATAGACGACAATAGAGCTCAAGCAGAGGTTGAGCTTTGCTAAAGGAACAAGACTTAGTTATCGTGTCTATCGGGTTATCTGCTGTAGCAATCTTTTTGACAATAACATTACCTTTAGTTAAGACATCTTGGATGAAGTGGTACCTAATATTGATATGTTTCGTTCGCTCGTGATAAACTGAATTATACGTCATATATTGCACATTGGTTATCACAGTGTATATCCACACTTTTCTGTTTTAACCTAAAGTTTGAGAGCAAATTTTGTAACCATATCGTCTCCTTCGCTACAAAGGTTAGTGCCATGTATTTTGCCTCAATCGAAGACAAGGCAATGTGATCTTATAAGGACACTTTCCAACTAATTGCACCACCCAATAGCGTAAACATGTACCCTACTAAAGACCTGTAATCATCCAAGTCACCAACGTGATTTGAATCCACAAAACCAGTGATCTCATTGCCATTGCTGTTACTCTGGTACAATATACTCACGTCTGTTGTCCCTTTCAAATATATGAGGATCCACTTCACAACTTCCTAATGAGTTTTACCAGGATGTTTCATATAACAACTAACCATGCTCACAACTTGTGAAATATCAGGCCTAGTGCACATCATAACATACATAATACTACCCATGTCACTAGTATAAGGAACACGGGACATATGCTCCCCCTCCTCCTTAGTCTGTGGTGATAATTTATCTGAAAGTTTAAAGTGCTTCGTTAAAGGTGTACTTACAGATTTTGCCGAATACATATTAAAATGTGCTACGATCTTTTCAGTATATTTCTTTTGAGATAGACATAAAACTCCTGCAATCCTGTCACGCAAAATCTCCATACCCAATATTTTCTTTGCAACACCTAAATTTTTCATCTCAAATTCAGCATTTAATTGCCTCTTCAGCACATCAATATTAGATATATTTTTAGCTGCTATCAGCATATCATCAACATATAAAAGTAGATAAATCAAAGAACCATTCTTTAATCTCCTAAAGTAAACACAGCTATCCATCTGACTTTTTGTGTAGTCTTGATTAGCCATGAAAGTATCAAAACGTTTATACCACTGCCTAGGAGACTGTTTTAACCCATATAAATATTTCTTCAATAAGCAAACATGATTTTCCTTATCCAGAATAGCAAATCCCTTTGGTTGCCTTATGTAAATCTGCTCCTCCAACTCACCGTGAAGAAACGCAGTTTTCACATCTAGTTATTCTAACTCAAGATCTTACGAAGTAACTAAAGCAAGTAAAACACGAATAGACGTATGTCTTACCATAGGAGATAACACCTCATTGTAGTCAATGCCCTCACACTGTGTATACTCTTCACCACAAATCTCGCCTTATACCCCGCTGCCTCGACACCGGGAATGCCCTCTTTCCGTTTGAAAACCCATTTACTTCCGATAATCTTTTGGCTCTTTGGTACTTTGACCAGCTCTCATGTATGATTTCAATATAGTGATTACATCTCTTCACTCATGGCTCCTAGCCACTACGATGACTCCAAACTAGCCATCGCCTCAGAGTAAGACGAAAGCTCATCTGTCTTCACCTTATCACTACAGTCAATGCATAAACAATATTTATATAACCATAAGGTATTGGTGATTTAATTTGTCTTTTCTATCTATCTGCGGCAATAGTATGCTGCAGTTTTGCTGGTTGTTCACTATCACCGACTTCAAGAATTGCAGTATCATGTGCAGTCTCAACTTCTGTTACCTTTGAGGTTCCGGAGTCTTCACCTGAAGCTCCACCTCACTAATGACACCATGATTTGTCTTCTCTGCTGGTTGTGTCTTAGAACCCTCTGTTGAAGCATTGTAGTCTCGTCGAAGATCACATCTCTACTGATTAGAAAACTGGGTGATCTGGGATCGGTGCACCACAGCCAGTAGCCTTTCACCCCATGTGCATAACCCAGAAATATACACTTCTTCGCCCTTGGCTCAAGCTTACCATCACTCACATGAGCATACACAGGACATCTAAATATACGTAATCCAGAGTAATCAACAGGTTTCCCTGATCATACTTTCTCAAGAGTCTTCCACTCGATAGTAGATGATGGAGATCGATTAACTAGGTAACATGCCATGTCCACTACTTCGGCCTAAAATTCATTGCCAAGTCCTGCATGTGAAAGCATGCATCAAGCTCACTCAAGCAAAGTTATGTTCTTCCGTTCTGTCACGCCATTTTGCTGTAGTGTCCCAGGTACTGTGCAGTGTCTTACAATATATTTTTTTTTTCGCAGAACTTAGTAAAATCTTTACTGCAGAACTTCATGCCATTATTGGTTCTCAGGCACTTGATTTGTTTATCTAACTGCTTCTCAATCAATACCTTAAATTTCTTGAATCGATCGAACACATCATATTTGCGTTTTAGAAAGTATACCCATATCTTCTTTGAATAATCGTCGATAAATGTCAGCATATATCAAGCACCTCATTTTGAAGGAACCGAAGATGAGCCCTAGACGTCTGAATGAATATATTCAACTGGTCGTTTAGTCGAATGAATAGTTGTAGTAAACTTAACTCGGTGCTGCTTCCAAAAAATGCAGTGCTCATATAAGTCTAGTTTCCCCGTCTTTTGACCCTTCAACAACCCCCTTTCACTCAGCATCGTCATACCTACCTCGCTTATATGCCTTAAACGCATATGCCATAATTGAATCAAGTTAGAGTTTGACTCACCTGATGAAACTGCAGAGGTTTCAGTCATAGTCTTTCACAGTAGATGATAAAATGTATTTACTTTCTTCCCCTTTATCACTGTCATGGCACCTTGAGAGATCTTCAGTACTCTACCTTCAGCGGTGTACTTACACCCAATGTCATCGAGTGTCCTTAGAGAAATAAGGTTCTTCTTGAGCTTCGGTACATGCCTCACATTTGTCAATGCGCGCACCACTCCATCGTGCATCCGAATCCGAATTGTCCCTATCCGCACAGCCTTACAGACTGCATTATTCCCCAAAAGAACTTTACCACCATCTGTAGTCTGGTAAGTAGTAAACCAGTTCTTATGAGGCATCATATGATAAGAACACCCCGAATCTAGCACTCATTCGTCTCTTGACGAAGCAGTAGTCACACATAAAACAGTTTATGCATCACTAGTGCTTCTCTCGGCAACTTTTGCCACACTGTTTGTGGCATTTTGTCTATGAGCTTTATTCATTTGCTTTGGACAATCTCTCCTGATGTACCCCTCTTCGTGACACTCAAAGCATTTCACACGTCATTTGGACTTTCTTTGGTGTGATTTCGATATGCTTTTACCTCTGCTGCTACTAGGCCCTCAATGTTGTTCTCTACCCTGAATTGTCAGTGCTTGCGCTACTCCTTGAACTAGACCGTCATCTCGCAACTTTCTCTACCACTCCTTAGAGAATAAGGCGGAATTTACCTCTTCTGAGATAATAGTAGTACGCCCCTACAATAATGAATCAATAAAGTGCTCCTATGACTCTGGTAAAGAGGCTAACAACATCATGCCATGTTCTTCATCATCAAGTATCTTAGTGACGTTCTTTAGATCCATCATGAGTTTATTAAATTCATCTAGGTGGATTCTGATAGACGTACCTTTAGTATATCTAAATTGAAACATTTTCTTCAACATGTACAAGCAATTGTTCAAACTTTTCTTCACATAGAGTGCTTGAAGTTTTACCCATAATGCTGTGACATTTTTTTCCTCAACAACATCTATTAAGACTTCATCCGACAAATTTAACAAGATTATACTCTTTGCCTTTTCCATTAGCTCTATTCTCTTAGAGGCTTTCATTATAATAGGCAATTCATCTTCACCATCCAATGCCTTGGCCAAACCTTGAGTTGTCAATAAAGCCCGCATCTTGATGCTCCATAACACAAAATTATTGTTCTCGTTAAGTTTCTCAATTTTCAGATTTCCTCTCAAATATAATTGCAATAACAGAATTTCCAAATAATAATCAGACAAGCAAAAGCTCCAAATCACAATCAAGAAATTCGATCTCAACCAAGCTCTGATACCAATTGTTGGAATATAATACGCAGAAACGACATGATCTTGTAATTCACATCAATGGGAAATAGCTAGAGAAATAAACGAGAAATAATAAAGACAACAGAAATTTACGTGGTTCGGTTTGAGTATCGGTACCTACGTCCATGGGGAGAGCTAACGGCAAATAATCCACTATAATCGGACAATCAGAGTTTACAATCATTCACACGCTTAAGTGTTTCCTACACTTAGATTTAATCCAAAACCCAAAGTATTTATAAATAAACAACTCACTTGGATTTAAATTCACGGCACAAAATTACCGCGTGTTTAAGCTCAAAACATAAACGCTTTACGTACACCAAAAAACAAGAACTCCAGCATCTTTTCTTTTCTTTACGTACGTATGGCTTCGCTTCTCTTCAAAGGCTTTGAGTGGCTTCTCTTTTCTTGTACGGGTGCAGTAGCTTCTCGCGGCTTGTACATACAACAGTCCCAAAAAAAAAAAAAAGCCTATGCCTTTTTGTTTATATGTGTGTGCCCAAGGTCAAAAGTTTGACCTTGGGCCCCACCACTTTGGATTCTTCATGTGCAGGACATCTTTCCTTTTACCCTTTTTGTCTTCTCTACGTGTAGGGGGCTTCGACAGCTTCACTCCAAAGGGGGAAATTCCATTTTTAATTATTTCCTCCTTCGTGTAGCTTTAACGAGTCCAAGAAAATAAGGGCTTCTTCTAATTGGGAAATCTTCATCAATAAAAATTTGTTTAATAAATCGTTATCCGAATTCAAACTCGAGACATTGATTTAACACCTCCCCCCATCCTTTTCCTTTTTTTTTTACCTGTTCCTCTCATTCTTGTTCGTTTCTTTTTCCCTTTTCCAATGCTTGATCTCGCTCAACATCATGCAGCTACCGTGAGCTTATATAACGGCATGACCTACTATTACTCCTCCGTTGAGTGTTGGCTCGACGATGTCAATGGCTATTCTCTTTCTTTCACTTGTGCCCATGGCTACTTGAGCTCTTGACCAAGGCCAATGTATCTCCAAGCTGGTGGCCATGGTTACTCTCTTTCTCTTCATTTGGCTATAATTTAGATATATATGTATGAAGTCAAGGTATGAAACGTTCACCCAAATCGCATGAGAAAATCTTGGATTTGTATAATGCACGCGAGATGTACTAATTTAATTTGTTTAGTTTGTTAATATGGAGTCGCTTTTATTTTTTTGGCTAGAACTTAATTTGGAGTCACTTATGAGCTCAATTAACGTGATCCAAAATTTAGCGTAACTAATTGGAGGCTAGAAGCATCCGACATTCTAAGTATGTCTGAATTGCACCTTGCATTTTACTTTCACTATTAAACTTAAACTTGCTGACTACATTAGAGGAGAAGAGAGAGACAGAATGGCCATGGCCGAGAGCTTGGGGAATATGGCTACCATGGATGCGAGTGAGAAGAGAGAGAACGGCCATTAACATTGTCGAGCTAGCGTTGAATGGAGTAGTCGTCCTAGGCGATGCCAATACATAGGCTCATCAGCGACTTTATGACATTTGGATTTTCCTATATGTGATTTTAACATTTATTTTCACGACTATATCATTAGAAATTTGAGGTGATAGAATTTAGTAAATAGATTTTGATGTGTCTGTTACGAATGAGTGGTTCCGAGTTCCGTATAGGTTTTACATAGAACCTGGAACTTACAATTGAAACAGTTTCCTTATTTTTTAGAACATGGAACCTATCATACATACCCTAAAACTAGAATCTACCCTATCACATATTTCGGGATTAGTTCCATAGTCAACACAGGTTCCATTTATATTAGTAATTGAACAATTGCAGTAAATTATTATCTTTAGTAACTATTACTTGATGCTATAATTCACTAACCATAAAGACAAAAGGAAAATATGAATAATAATAAAATAAAAGTCTCAGTTATAAAATTGAAGTTTAGACTAGTGTTTTTGGATTATATACCCATCATCGAATGACATGAAATATCGCAAGATTGCATGAAAACATGAATCGAGAAAAACATTAAAACTTGTTCTAGATTATAGGTTATAGGTTACAGGTTCCAAGTTTTAGATTCTTCAACTAAGAACTTGGAACTTATTCATCAAAACAGATTCCTCATGTTTTAGAACTTGGAACCTACCCAACATACCATGTGACCTGGAATTTACAGGTTTCCACTGGTCCAATTCTTATGTTCAAGTTTCTACCTTGAACCCATGCTCACCCCTAGTGTCCGTTAATAGTGTAGAACAACGATATTTCGTTTGCCGCTAAACTATTGGTAGAACTTGATTAGTGTGTTGCAAATTTCATGTTTGAAGATATTTGAGTTTTAAATTTAATATCTAGAGATTTTTTGAATTTTTGATATTTTTAGATCATGGATGCAAAATATTTTGTCCACACATATGTTTAGAACGAGAATCGGCTTTCTAAATCTATATTCTTTCTCCATCTACGTGCCATTTCTCATTCTTTTATCAAAGTTTTAAGCACACATTTTAATTTGATACACTGCAATTAGTACCCATGATATCATGAATGAGATCATCAATTTTAACTATCATTCATTAATGCATGAATGATCCATGCACTTGCTTGGCCTAATGAGAGAAGTCCAGTCTTATTTCCTCCAAAATATCTACTCGTGTCAACATTCCTTTAGACCATTTGTGCTCTACCTAGTTCCATAGGGATATTTGAATTCCATTCATTAGGCCACTTGGCATTTTATCTCCAAACTCATCATGATTTTTAAACATGTTTAGCTCTTCTCATCTTTTGTAACTTCTTGGCCAAGTAGAAAGATTCTTAAGTACCAAGGTTAAAACCTTTTATTCCAACCATCACCGACCACCAACTCTCTTTTCAGTCTTTCACCTTCAAATAGACGAGCAAAGGTCCCACTCTTAAGATATCAAGATTTTATGTTGATTTTCTAGTTTGGGTTAATCACAGATTTCCCCTCCTTTCTATCAACATATTGTATAGTTTTTGAAAATTAAGCTTTGTTAATTTTGGTTGTACTTTTTTGTTCGAAGGTGATTTATATTCTTAATCTAAAGTTGCTTTCAAGGTAAGTGAAAACTTTAGGCATTAAGTTGACCTGATCTATTTAGCACTTTGAACTTGGTTGATTGGTTGAGATGTATAATTTTGATGTGCAATAATGTTATGGACCATATTTTGTTGAGTCTAAGACCCTTCATTTGTTGAATCTATCCATTTTTCCGACCATATTTTGTTGAGTCTAAATCATATTAGGAACCTCAATATGTTTAGGTCATGGACCTCAATATACTCATGTTTTAAACTTGAAATTTCTATGTTTTGAACCGAAAAATATTATTTTCTAAGGCTTAGTATCTTTATGTTTTAATCCTAAAAATATTACCTTCTATATCTTAGTTTATCTATGTTTTGAAATTGAAAATGTTACCTTATGAACATCAAGATATTATTTTCTATATCTTAGAATATTCATGTTTTGAATTAGAAAATAGTATTTTCAAAACTAAGTATGTTTGCATCCTGTACCTCAATACTTTTACATTTTAAACTCGAAAATAGTATTTTCCGAACTTTAGTATGTTTATATTTTGAACTAGAAAATAGTGTTTTTTTTAACCTCCGTATGTTTATGTTTTAAACATCAAAATGTTACTTTATGAATTCAAGTATATCTATGTTATAAATTTCAAAATATTACTTTCTGAACCTAAATATACTCATGTTATGTACCTCAAAAATATATTACCCTCTAAACTTGAGAATACTTATGTTTTGAGCATGAATATATTCACTTGGATGTTCAGACTCAAGCCCAAACTTAATCTCTTAGTCTACTCATTTGTATGTCCTGACATACGTCCAGACTTACTTTCCTGTGTTTATTCATACATTCAGACTTTCCATTCAAAATAATTTTCTTATGTTTTGGATTTTCCTATTCAGAATTACTCCTTTATGTATCAAATTTTCCATTTTCAGAATCATTTGCATATGTTTTAGATTTTTTATTTAGAAACACTTCCTTATACTTCATACTCATCAGCTCAATACCATAATTTACTATTCAAAATTATGTGTTGAATATGTTGGTTATTGAGTATTATATATGTTGTTGAGAAATATTGTTAGTAATAAGGGTAAAATAGTAACTTAGTTATTAGTAGGGTTAAGTGCGCGCGCGCGCGCCATATACATTTGTAACCTTATTTTTATTTTGTGAATTAGAAAACAATTATCTTTTCACATGGTATCAAAGCCACACTTAAAAACAATAAAAAACCCTAGCAGCCAGATTATTGGAGACCACTATTCCGTCACCGGAAAAGACCGTGCCTTCGGCCGGCAACACTGATCCGTCGTCGGAAAAGGTCGCGTCTCCAACCGGCAACCCATGATGTTGATCAGTGACCCCAGCTGTCATCGTTCGAGTCCTGCCTTGGGAATGCATCGATTAGCTTCGTGGTTGTTGCCGCTCAGCCTTGGCGAACAAATCTAACTCTATGTAACCCATTCCAACGTCGCCAGATCTCGCTGGACCCGACGCAACTCAAATCTGGTGATGTCCAACCAAGATTGGACCTAAAAACCCTAAAAATCTTCTAAAATTGTGGAACTTGAACTAGCGGACTTTTCCGAATGGTTTAGACATTGAGCCCAAAGAACAACCAGCGACCTTCAGATGGTAAATATCCCCCATGATCTTGAAGCCCTTCTTGAACAAGACTTTGAGCTCCTTCACCCTATCCTTCACCTGCTGCTCAAAGCCCCCCATCGCCGTTGCTATTCCCTTCCGCAAGAGCACCCACTAAGAAGATTCCAGAGATTGAGACGGAGATACAACCCAAGAAGAAGCAGCCCTATCGCAAAGTCAGATTCCCCGCCTCCCTCCTCTTTTTGGAAATCGGTGCACTACCTCTTCTTGAGGTTTAGATGCGCGGGGACTCGGGTCTCCTGTGTGAAAGCTAGATATCCTATCTACTGGACATGATGGGATACTTTCTGTTATCTTAACTATTAATGTTAAAATTTTGTGCTAGCTGTGGGGTGCTGGAAAGGCTTCTAGAAACAACAAATGATGGGATACTTTCTGGTGGTGGGCGGTGACCCACTTTATTATTTGTACTGCACAAAATTTTAGAAGTGGCCATTTGCAGGATAGAAATGCTAGTTATTACAGAGGATAGAGTTGCTGTTCTGCACTTGAAAGTGAAGTTGCATTGAATCAATAGAGATATTGAGAATAAGTATACTGGTGCTTTGGTGATTCGTATGGTGATTTGATTGAAGCCTTTTTGTTTGGAATTTTTGTGTATTTGATTGAATTATTGGAAATAAGTATTGGCAACTGTGAAGTTCATTTCTTGGGCTCAATCATTCTTTATTCACTAATGGTGACCAATGGATTGACTTCTGGATCTCCTTTTGGTCATTTTCAATTAACATCTGTCAAGTTAGATGGAACTAATTATCCATCTTGGTCTACAGCGATCAAGGTCTATCTTACTGCCACCAAACAACTGGACTATCTTACATCTACAATACCGTCTGACACAAGTAAAGCTGCCGATTGGATTGTAGGAGATGTGATGATTCGGATCCTATTGTGGAATAGCATGGACCCTAAGGTCAGTCCTCACTTTATTCAATGTGACTCCGCTAAAGCAATTTGGGATAAATGTGCATTACTCTATTCGGGGCAAAATAATATGATGCGAGTGTGTGACATGTGGGAAAAGTTATTTGATATTCAACATGGAGATCAATCCTTGTCTGATCATTATGCTCAGTTCACTACTCTTTGCCAACGATAGGATACTTATCTTCCTGCCTCGAACGATCTAGATGTTTTGGCTAAATACCAAGAGGATTTGAGGGTAATATTATATCTCAAGTCATTGGGGCTTGAGTATTCATCTCTTCGTCAGCATATTACATCTTAGAGTTCTCTTCTCACAATAGATGAAGTCTTTTCCCAAGCTCTCCGTTCTACAATTCCTGAGAAGAGTTCTTCCATGCTGGTAGTGTAGATTAGTGCTATGCTTTCTTGTAGTTCTAGTGGATGTGGAGGTTGAGGTCATGGTTATCGAGGTTGTGGATGTAGTGTTGTTCATGGTGGAAGTCGTGGAGGCTGTGAAGGGGGAGTTGGGACTCATGGTACAATCAATTCTAGAAATAGTCGTGGTTCCTGCTATTGCCATCATTATCAAAGAGCTGGACATACATAAGCTTATTGTTATACACTTCACCCATAGCTCAAACCACCTCTTGCTGCATATGTAAAGGTTGAGGATTCTCTTGGTCTTCCCTCAATGGCTCCACCAAGTTCAACTCAAATTCTTAAGACAGACGATTCAGTTACATTAACACGTGCTGAGTATGATACATTAGTTCACTCCCAACAAATGACAAGATCTTCAACTCCTACTGCAACTTTGGCACAAACCTCTAAAGGTAGTTCATCATGTTTGTTGTCTGCATCATTTGATTCTTGGGTTATAGACTCTGGAGCTACCAATCACATGACTGGTATTTCTAACCTAATGTCTTCTTTTCATTCTACATCTCATTCATTATCAAATTCAGTTACATTAGCAAATGGTTCACAGTCTTAGGTTACTAGTATGGGAGTTGCTCATTTGAGTCCCTCTCTTTTTTTGTCATCTGTCCTTCACCTATCAAAATATCCTTATAATTTGATTTCTGTTAGCTCGTTAACCAAAGAACTAAATTGTTCTGTAACCTTTTCCTCTTCTTGTTGTGTTTTTCAAGATCTAAGGATTGGACAGATGATTGGTGGGGGACATGAATCAAATGGCATGTATTATCTTGATAAGAAGGTGTTAGCTGCCTCAGCTGTGAAATAGACATCCACTGATGTATATCGGATGCATTGTTGTGCTGGTCATCCACCACCAAACCTACATTGACGTTTATTTCCTGAGTCTAAGTTTGTGAATTACTTTTAGTGTGAAGCTTGTCAGTTTGGTAAACATCATAGAGCTTCTTTTCCTTCCCGTATTCAGAGTCGTGTGTCTTGTCCATTTGAGTTGGTTCACTTAGATGTATGGGGTCCATGTTGTGTGTCTGATGTCTCTAGATTCAAATATTTTGTTACATTCGTGGATGATTTTTCCCGAATGACTTGGTTATTCTTAATAAAAGATCGTACATAGATTTTTCGTTGCTTTCAATTGTTCTATTTCGAAGTGTTGAATCAATATAATATCTCTGTCAAACATTTATGGTCAGATAATGCTAGAGAATACCTTGCTACAACTTTTGGTTTTCAGCCCTTTTTGGAATCTCATGGTATTATTCATCAGACGTCCTGCTCATATACTCCACAACAAAATGGCGCAGCTGAACGTAAAAATCGCCATCTTCTTGATGTCGCCCATTGCCTCATGTTTCATATGCATCTACCTAAACATTTTTGGGGCCATGTTGTTCTTACGGTGTGTCATTTAATTAATAGGCTTTCAACTTCTGTTCTTCAAAGGAAGACACCATTTTCAATTTTACATCCAAATCGTCCTCTTTTTCTTTACCTCTTCGGGTCTTTGGGTGTGTTTGTTTTGTATATAATCTTACTCCAAGTCATGATAAACTGGATCCTCGTGCTGAAAAATGTATCTTTGTGGGATACTCTCGAACGTAGAAGGGATACAAATGTTACTGTCCTACTCATCGTTGTATGTTCGTGTCTACAGATGTGACGTTCTTTGAAGATTAGTCATATTTTTCTTCTCATAATGTTCCATAGACACATGGTGATAGTGATGATTGTGTCATACCAATGCTTCCACTACCTTCCATCTCTCTAGCTATCTCTAAAAAATTTCAGTTTGCCGACCGCACCTATCATCGACGAAGTACAATTCCAACTATGATAGTACAGCCTTCATCAACACCTGATTCATCTGTTCCCCCATCAGTTGTAGTGCCAAACTCTAATCCTGATTCGCCTATTGCTTCTTGAAAAGGTACACGTTCTTGTATTGGTCGTCCCGTTGATCGTTAGTATCCATATTCTGGTCTTTTTGATTGTGTTAGTACGCGTCATCCTATTTCATAGTTTTTGTCCTATGATCATTTATCTCCTACATTCTCTGCCTTTGTCTCGTCGTTGTCTTCTATTTTTGTGCCTAGCAGTGTTGCTGAAGCTCTTGCTCATTCGGGTTGGCGTCGTGCCATGGAAGATGACATCAGGCACTAATTCAGAAAAAAAACTTGGGAGCTTACTTCCTTACCTATTGATAAGCAACCCGTTGGTTGTCGTTGAGTTTTCACTGTTAAAGTTCACCCAGATGGTACTCTTGATCGATTGAAGGCGCGGTTAGTTACGAAGGGGTATACTCAAACTTATGGTGTCGACTATAATGACACATACTCTTCTGTGGACAAAATTCCCTTTATCCGCGTTTTTATTTCATTGGCTGTGTAATTTGGCTGGATTCTTCATCAATTGGATGTGAAAAATGCCTTTTTATATGGTGATTTGGCTGAGAAGGTCTACATGGAGCAACCACTTGAGTTTTTTGCTTAAGGGAAGAATGTGGTATGTCGTTTACACAAAGCTTTGTATGGACTTAAACAATCTCCTCGTGCTTGGTTTGGTAGATTTAGTGATACGGTTATCAAATTTGGATTAAAGCGGTGTTCGGTAGATCATTCAGTTTTCAGCTCTGTGTCTTCAACTGGCTGTATCATTCTAGTTGTATATGTAGATGGTATCATCATTACTGGCAGTGATTCAGGTGGTATTCAAAAACTTAACCAATTTATGCATAAAGAATTCAGTGTTTTCGATACTTTCTTGGTATTGAAGTATCCTATTCACATGTTGGTATCAATTTATCACAACGAAAGTATGTACTAGACATCCTTGGCGAGGTTGGATTTCTTGGAGTAAAGCCAATTGATACCCCTATGGATCCTAATATGAAACTTGATGCAGAACATGGAGAATTACTACATGATCCAGCAAAGTATCAAAGATTAGTTGGTAAGTTAAACTATCTTACTATCACAAGACTTGATATATCCTTCGTGGTTAGTGTAGTAAGTCAATTCATGAGTTCTCCTCGTACCACTCATTGGGATGCTGTACTTTGAATCGTCAAATATTTGAAGGGAGTGCCAGGTAAAGGACTACAGTTAAAAAATTATGGCCATCTAAACATTGCAGGCTTTCTAATGTCGACTGGGCTGGATGTCTTATGGATAGGAGATCTACTTCAAGCTATTGTGTGTTTCTTGGGGGGTAATTTAGTTGCATGGAAAAGTAAGAAACAACATGTAGTTTCCCGTCAAGTGCTAAAGCTAAATATCGTACTTTGGCATATATGACAAGTGAATTACTATGGTTGAGAATGTTACTATCAAAGATTGGAATGTTACCGTCAAATCCATTAGTGTTATATTGTGATAGTCAATCCGCTATTCATATTGCATCTAATCCAGTTTTCCACAAGCGAACTAAGCACATTGAGGTTGATTGTCATTTTGTATGAGAAAAAGTTCAGAAATGTGAGGTTATTTTGCAACACACAAAGTCGGAGGATCAACTCACAAACATTTTTATGAAATCTCTATGGGGGAATAGAGTGAGCGTCTTATGTAACAAGTTGGGATTATTTGATATCTATATCCCAATTGAGGGGGGTGATGAGAAATATTGTTAGCAATAAGGGTAAAATAGTAACTTAGTTATGAGTAGGGTTAAACACATACGAGCGAGCGCGCGCGCACACACACACATATATTTGCAACCCTATTTTTATTTTGTGAATTAGAAAACAATTATCTCTTCACATATGTTTGTATGAGAAATGAAAAAGAGGTAAGCGTGTGAAAGGTGTTATGAAATGGATGCCAATTGTTAAAATGAATATTAGTTCTATTCTTAATGCATGCGAAATCATGCCATATTAATAATGTGTGCATGGCATAATATGACTAAAGATGAAGTGTGATGTGATTCCGTCACTCACATAGTGGTGTACGACGATGCATCAAATATGGGATGCCCCGTTGTGTGATCGGGATGCTTGAGGAATTGAAATGCCCCACTATGTGATCGGGATATCTTGTGGATGGATGGTGCAGGATGCCTCGGAGTTGAGATGCCCCGTTGTATGATCAAGATGCCCTAGGAAGTGTTTCGGGAGAATGAGTGATGATAAGCATGATACATACTTATGAATATACATACTTGCATGTTGATGAGGCACCAAACGATACCAATGCATCAAGAAATTACATACTATAAGTGGTAGATTGTACCATGCATTCGTGTAAGGCATTTGCAATAGAAGGTAAGGTGTGTGCTCATATATTGATTATGTTGCTTCAAATGCTTGTGATTATTATGCCAGGTTGAGTGGTAACATAATTTACTAACCTGAACCTAGAGATTTCACTTGTTAGGCTTCAGCTCACTTATTTATTTATTTATTTATTTTTTTTCAAAAATGTAGGATGCATAGCTCATCGCCTATGTTTTTTGGAGTGTCCATGCATCACGAGTGTGATTATGAGATTATGTTTATATCTAGGTTGGATTGCCTATTATACTAAGTGTATGTCTACTATACGAGTCGACAAAGGACTCCCATAGTAGATCTCTTACCATTTTATTGCTTGGTACTTGAACCTTAAGGGCGATTTGATTGGATCATTAAGAGGCTTTGATGGTGAAGGCGACGAATTGTTGGGTGAGGTTGTTGACCCATGGTGGGTGGTTTGTCTTTTGTACAGATAGGTTTTTAAGGGAGAGTAGTGATGAAGATAGGCGACTCTAACCCCTCCCAAGTTTTTTTTTTTTTTTTTTTTGTGATGTATGGAATAATATTCTATGTTTGCAAATATAAAGTTGGCATGATGAAACATATGTTTAATTATTAACTCGTGTATTATTGTATGGAGTGTTGTTATGTATTTTGTGGTACTTCCACATGCTATTAATTAAAGGAAAAATATAATTGGTAATGAATGTGTAATGCATGACGTCCCTGTGGCATCGCAAAATTCATGACGTTGAGCGGGAAAAGTACATAAAAAGTCCCAAATCTATTGTATTAGTACAAATTCAATCATAAACCTTTTAATTTGATCAATTTAGTTCTAAACTTTTTCATGTTAATACCGATTCAGTCCATCCAATCAATTTAGGTTAGAAATTGTTGATGTGGACACCGGCATTGATGTGGACATTTTAAAATAATTTTTTAAACATTTTTTTTCTTTTTCCTTTTCTTTTTCTTTGGACAGTGGCCATTATCAATCATGCTTGCTAGTGAGGGCTAATGAGGGTGTTGTGGTACAATCTTAAAGCTTGAATGAGGGCCTGACCGTTGCCAACTAGGTGATTGCCCTCGGTCATTGGAGAGGACCTGACCCTTGCACCTCTAGGCAAGGGCTTGCCTAGGCCATAGGGTTGTGCCCTCGCTAGATCTAGTGAAGGCTACGCTCACTTAGGCCATAAGGGTTGAGTCAATAGACCACCCTCACCCAGGTTGCGAGGGTTGTGCCCTCGCTTGTGGCTATGGCTTCTCGCCGACCCTCATCTATGGTTGGTTGCTAGCTACAGCTTAAAGAAGTAGAAAAGTGAAAAAAAAGGGAAAAAAAAGTAAAAAATTGAAAATTTATTTTAAAATGTTCACATCAAAGTCAGCTGTGCCATAGAGGATAGTCAGTGTCCATATTAGCAATGTCCAACCTAAATTAGCAGAATGGATTGAATTGTTAATTTGATATGAATTTATAAAGGTTTAGTACTAGATTAGTTTAATTGAAAGGTTTATTATCGAATTGGTACAAATATAATAGGTTTATGAGTTTTTTCAATACTTTTCCCATGTCGAGCGAGATTGGGCACTGAAAGTGGGGAAAAGAAAAGAACAAAAGAAGACAAACAAAAAGAAAGGGTAAAAGGAAAAGGAAAAGAGAAAGAAGAAATGGAAAAGATTCACCCTAAAAAAAAATATAAAATTTTACCCCAAAAAAAGAGAAAGAAGAAGGAAATAGGGAAAAGATTTACCCTAGACGAGTATGCCCCCGCCATGGCTTGAAAAACACGTTCAAGGCCTTATCTGATACTAAATCGGCTACCTCACTTCAAGGATTAAAGTAGTCAATTTGAGACTAAATCCACCCTTAGCTATCTTTTAAGAAAACAATCCCATTTCAAGCTCATATTCAAAATTAGGAGAGAGAACATGAAATGCATGAAGTGAGAGAGAGAAAGAGATAGAGGGAGTAATGTTATTAAATATGAAGCCAAATCTTGTTACCGAGAATGATTTGATCAGTCAAGTTAAAAATAATTGTTTTTTCCGTCCACCATTTCCTTTTCCTTTTCCTTGTCTTCGTCTTTGTTTATTTGTTCCCTGACTTTTAGCGTTCTCTGTTTGGGTGTTGACTTCACGAAGACTTTGACCGGCCCCACACGGCGGCGTCCGTTTCCATTTCCACAAGCGGGGGAAACAGGACATTCTTGTTGACACAGTGAGCTCGTACTGATTGGCCCTCCCGGCTTCCTTAAGCGACGAGGACTAGTCATCGTCGTCACCTTCCTCTTATTGTTCCGTTCTCAATGGCGGCCAGCGACGGTCAGTCGCCACCGCGGCTGGTCAACGACCGGGTCTACGTGGCCGTGGGCAGCGACGTGCAGGAGAGCAAGTCGACCCTCTTCTGGGCGCTGCAGAACTTCGGCGGCCACTTCCGCATCCTCCACGTTCACCAGCCTCCCGAGGATGATCACGATAGCGAACACTTTAGCCCGTCTCGTAAGTTTCGGTTCTGGACCGCCACCGACGATACACGTAGAATGCTGTAAACAGAAACTCGTCTTCTTGGTCACGAGATGACTTTTTTAAGACGCTTTGTATTGGACTGCACGGAAATGGACTGAATTTGCGACCGCCTAGGATGCCGGGCCGCACCGGTAAAGTTTGATGATTTAGCTTGGGAGAATGGTAACTGAAGTGGCACCTTATAGGATGTCTCTAAAAGGGCATGAGTGTCTACTGTATCGATGATGATGATGATGATGCTTCTTGTGAGAACTGTTTTGTTTATCTCTGGCCCTGTATAGCTGGTGAGCTGAATTCATCTGCTATACATCATTAGAGATTGTAGAGATTGCTTTGTTTAATTCCACGGAGACGCGGCTGCATATGAGGGCGGTGCGATTTAGTGTTGTTGAACCAAGTATTTTTGGTAATTCATGGTCGAATGTAACTGTCGGCCGTTCTTGTGTTGGTGCCTCTAGCCTGTGAGGTGATTTCAAGTTAACATCTTGTGAAAAGCACTTCCCTAGCGCCCCATTTGAAGAAACATTTCTGGGTTGGTGTATAAAAGTCGTTGGATTTCATTGTAAATGTTGGTGATCATGTAGTTTTCCATGTGAAAATTACTCTCGGTCTATGGGTTAGCGTGCACTTGCTTTTTTGGAAGTATACTCCGATTGTGATGATGCATTTACAAAATGATTGCGTGCTGCGAGGCTTTTCTTTATTCTGAGGACTGATGAACTTCGGAGGGAACTTCATTTTAGTCCTAATAGTTCTTTTCTGTGCAATTTGGCATTAGCTTAAATTCTTCCACTTTGGCAGTTTGGTAACAGCAGTTTCCTTGACTTGTGAAATTTCCCAGTGGTTCGGTCGTATGGTTACGGTGCCAGGACTCCTCAAGAACTTGCCAGGCAGAACATGGATAAGATCCTGGACGAGTACATTCACATTTGTAACCAAGCAGGGGTTCGTTTTCACCCGGATCATATGTCTTCCTCCACATTTGCCATATGATCAGTTCGTTGTTTCTTAGCATGATTGTTAATTTTGTAAGAATCCTTTTTTTCTCATTTTCCTGTTTTAGTGAACTAGAGAAGACAAGACAGACTGTGAAGTTTGGTATCTTTCGACATTTCATATGGATATTTCATGTTACGGAAAAACTAGAGCTTAATTCATCCAAATCAGATTTGCTTGACTTTTGTTCCCGTAATTCAGTACTCACTCTTCTGAATTAACTGAGTACAAAAGGGTGGTGGAAGTTAGAGACATTATCGTTGTATGGGATTAAGTTTGTGTCGAGTTCTGTCTTAATGTTTTATTACGTAACCTGACATCAGCCCATCATTCGAAACTTTTCGGAGTTAATCATTGACATGCATGCAATGTTTTCCTGTCTGCAGGTTCTTGCGGAGAAAAGATACATTGAGATGCGAGATATAGGGAAGGGGATAGTGCAACTTATTGAGGAGCATGCCATTGAGAAACTGATTATGGGAGCTGCAGCAGACAGATGCCATTCTGAGTATGATTTACTCATGACTTGATCATCATTTATTTAGAATAGGCATGAAGGCAAAAGAAAATGTGATTTCTGGATCAACAAGCTACTTTGGGTCCTAGTTTAGATTAATGATATTGACTTTGCTCAGTGAGTGCATCTTAAGTGCATTGCAAAAGTACTTTCTTGACTCTCATATACCATTATATCTCCAATGAAGACGTGAGCTAGTAGTTTTGCATGACTATGGTTCCTCATATCTTTTGTGCGGCAACTGGAGAGAGTTTAAGGTAAAACTCAGGTCATTTTGGATGAGGACTAATTTAGTTGAGCTGTCATGTTGCTTCATATGTCCGCACCTATTGACGACTGCAGTTTTTAACAAAGTCAGATGCAACTTTCTCATTCCTTTTTTTGAAATCTTTGGTTGCTGATGTGCCTTGGACATTGCAGAGGGATGACACAACTTGAATCCACAAAGGCAATATATGTCAACCAGGAGGCAGATCCATCTTGTTATATTTGGTTCATCTGCAAGGGACAGCTAATTCATCACCGGTAACAACACGATCATACTTTACTTTATTTTTCCATGTGGTCGATCACAAGACGAATATGACAACTGCCACAAAGCAACTTTTTGTGTTATGTACTCATTCTCGGTACTTTTCCTGAGCAGGGACAGAGGTAAGGAGTTAAGCCAGTGTATGGAGAGTAGTTACTACCGCCAATATCTCTAAACATAGTTGTGCAGACCTCGACATCTTGGCTAGAATAACATCCACGGGGTTTGGAATAACATGTAGAGAATTACAAAACAAGTCATTGAAACATGAAAGATGCAACAAGCAGAGTAAGAAAAGCACTTACCTACAACCGAATGGCCGACCCCTTTGGAACCTCTAACTTGTTGATGAGGGGCATAGGAGAATATTATCTATTTTCTCAGGTTACCATTCACAGTAAGGGTGACCGGTTTCAGGATGGGTAGCTTCCAAACCGATAACCTAAAACCTATCTTGTAAATAGGGATAGGGTCTAATTTTTGAGTAATTCAACTATTAGTTTGGGAAAACATACCGTGTGATAATTTTAGCATTGCGGTTTAGACATTGATGGATTTCCTAGACTTAACTAATTTAGACATTGGGAGCCAGACCCCTTCCCCAATTTTTTACCCAAAAACCTACCTGGTCCCTGTGGGAACTGGACGGGTAAGGTCAGTTTGGTTCAGTTAGGTTCCTGGATTGAACTAGATTGGTTGCTCACCCCGATTACAGGGTTACCGTAGCAGATTTTAATTTTTGTCTTTGTAGTTCTTTTTTGTATTTAGTTACGTTTTTAGAATCCTAGTAATATTAAGTTTACTTTCTTAGGTGGGAGTCCTATGAGTAAAGGTCTTTTATGCCTAGTTATCGGTCTTGAAGGGTTGCTTTCTGATTAGTGAATTTTCTAGATTGAGTGCAGTTTTTTCTCAAGAAACGGAAGACAATCTTTTACATTGTTTGTCTTCTTTTTGTTCTTAATTGCTCCTCCCATTCTTCAACTTCACTAGAGCTGGATCGTGAAAGAGCTGATGACCCTCTAGAATTTCCTGAGTTTTGTGATCCAGATTCCGCAGCAGAATTCGCTGATAATGATGACGGGAAAAAATCCACATCGGAATTGCTCAAATCGCCTGCCCTATAAATTTTTTAATAATCCACATCAGCTAACATCATAGTTGCATCCAGCGCATGAAAAGTCGAAGAAGAAACTTGAGTAACAATCTCTTTCATGAGCATAAGATGGAGAGGGCCTTAACTAATTGATAATGATACAGAGTGAACTTAAGAGAATACATCAAAAAGCGTTCAGAAATAGGTTCCAGAAAAGATACGCAGAAACTCTCATCAGCATATGAAGATGCACTCTGGAAACTCAAAATGTCCATATAGTACTGTGCGACCATAATGATCACTTGCAAGTATATAAAACCAAAAATTCGTGTCAAATTGTACTTTCGAGTGCCTAAAAAAATTGAGCAATTACTTATCATATGAAAAGGGTCGGTGATTTAGCCAGACACAGTCCCTATCTATATAAAAGGGCCTACTTCTCTGAAAAAAAACAAAACAAAAAATTCAATTTTAGGTATAGTTCCAATTTCCACAAGTGATTTAGGGTACACCCTAACAAGGTACTGTTCGGCCCTTGGTTTCGATTGAGGGAGGCTGGAGGATCAATTATGAATCAGAATCGAGCTCTGGACCTTCTTTTAAATCTTCCGATGAACTTTCTTGTGAACCTCCAATGCCATTTTGTGCTACGGTAGGACAAAATTTCTTTACTATCAAGTGTTTTCATCACTTCAGTAAACTAGACAGTTTCATATACAACTGAACACGGGGATTATGAGTCATTCTTACGGCCCCAAATTTCCTGACAGGAAGGACCTAACGATGAACTCTATAAACAACTTGACGGAGCAATGGCAGAGGCTGCAAAGGCAAAACGAGAGGCATTTGAAGAGTGGAACCGTCGTCAAGAAGCTGAAAAAAATGCAATTGATGCTATTCGCAGAGTAATGTTCTTGTCGTGATTATCTTACTATGTTCTGTGCACAGATGTATTCATGGATTCTGGAGTATTTGAGATAGAAACAGTGACAACAGATGCATGAGAGAAAAAAATTTAGTTATCAATGTTCAGAATCTTCTTTTTTTTTGCTAGTTTTGCTACCTCACGTCGATGTCTGGACAAAGTACTCTAGATGGTGCTCTTGAGGATGCAGAATTCTCGTAGACCAATCTAAATGAAGTTCCTTCATCTGGAATTGAAAGAACTTAGGACGTTAGTATTTTTAAAGTCTGAGCAGACTCCGTTAGGAGGAAGTTGCTAGTCCATCTTTGACGCAAGTGCTTGGCACAGCCCCAGTCTCATAAGCTGACATTGGTAGGGACAGAATTTTGAGTATCTTAGTAATATAATATCATATCCGAACATCGTTGCTTATTTACAGGTTATAGCACTTCAGGAGGAGCTAAAACGGAGGAAGGGTCTTGAGGAATCGCTAGCTAAAGAAAAGGAAGAATTTGAAATGACAAAGAACCAACTTGATGAGTTGAAGATGCTGCTAGATAATGCACTGAAAGTAAATGAGGAGCTCCTTACGAACCAAGAAAGTGAACCCTTGACTGCAAATCAGCGGGACTTCCTTTCTGAATTTTCTTTCTCAGAAATCACGGAAGCTATCAACAGCTTCGATCCATCCCTAAAAATTGAGGAAGGAGAGTATGGGAGCACTTACAAAGGTTTTCTTTTTAACATTCCAGTGACCATTAAGTTGCTTTCACAGGGATCATCACAGTACCATCAAGAGGTGAGGCAATTGCAGTCTTATATTTTCAAGAATAGTTGAGATTGTCTTGACAAACGGTTAAAAGTATGCGGGCTTATATCAAAGTCCAGTCATTCAAATATGTAATCCAAAGCATAAGATTCAAAGGTCATTCAACTTTCATTTGATTCCAGGCAAATAAATATCTTTTTTAACTTTTCCGTTCAAGAAGTTCGAGAGACGATAGATGCGTGAAATTTTTGAAGGTCCTAAGTGGAAAGTCTGACAAATTTGTGGTTTTCTTTTCCTCAGGTCCAAACAGCAAGTAAGCTAAGACATCCGAATTTGGTTAACCTTATTGGAGTCTGCACCGAAGCTTGGACTCTTATTTATGAATATCTCCCCAGTGGCAGCCTTGAAGATCGACTCTGCTGCACAGGCACCGCTGCGCCTCTCTCATGGCAAACTCGTCTACACATTTGTATGGAAATATGTGCTGCAGTAATTTTTCTACATTACCATGGTGGCATAGCTCATGGTCACCTGAAGGCAGGAAATATTCTTCTTGACACCAACTTTCGGCCAAAACTAATAAAATCTGGACTGTCCTGTGAGCCAACAGCAGGGGAACGATCTTTTGCCTCAGATGTTTATTCATTTGGTCTTATAATATTGCAGTTATTGACTGGGAAATCGACTTTGAATTTAATAGAGATGGTAACAGCGTCATTCGTTCTAGAGAACTTAAAGGGCATATTGGATCCTACGGCAGGGCAATGGCCATTTGAGCAAGCCAGAGTGCTGGCTCACATGGCATTGAGGTGCTGTGACATAAATCTCAGCAACCAGCCTGATCTTAAGTCCGAAGTGTGGCCAGTGCTTGAGCAGATGCAAATTCTTGGTGAAGGTTCATCATCCAATTGGTCAGATCCTGAAGAGCCTAGCCAGCCTCCTCCATATTTCATTTGTCCAATCTCCCAGGTAAGTTTGCTTATTATTTTTGTCTTATGATCTTTGGCTGTATGTCGGCATGATAATCTCGATTCTACCTTGAAATTGTTATACACCTCATCGGCATTTTTATTTTAGGAAATTATGCAAGATCCCCATGTGGCGGCAGATGGTTTTACCTACGAGGCAGAGGCGATAAGGGGTTGGTTTACTAGTGACCATGATACTTCACCTATGACGAATCTCCAGCTGCCAAACCTTGGTCTCGTCCCAAATCGGACTCTGCGATCTGCAATTCAAGATTGGCTGCAAGACCATCACAGTAACTGTGAACCCCGTGAGAGCAGTGCAACTTTCCTTTCCAACAAAGAACTGCACAGAGATTGCAGACTTAGCTCCAGCACTGAAATCTATAACCCATAATTCTCCGGCTTCTAGGTCTGGAATGATTTGGGTTGAATTTGCGTCTGCACAAACCATGAATGGATATATATCTAGGCGTGCATAAGCTTTCACTATTACCACAAAACTGCGTGGCCACTTCTCTGGATTGGTTAGATGGAAAAGCCTGCGATGAGAGTTTGATGCAAATCTGGTTCCCTCGTGAATCGCGATGCCACCGCGTAGTGGCGCCGGGATGTCTTGATGGCGAGGTTGAAAACCCCACGATGGAGGATAGGATGGAAAATGACCTATATCTCCCTTAGGCCACTCCAAGAATAAAGAAATCGCTTGATAACTCACGTAAACTAGATCAAAGCAATCATAACAATATTCATAGTGAACATGCAAATTCCTGAAATATATACCATCCATATGTACGAATGACAAGACAATCATGAAATTTCCAGATAAGGATTAGAAATATACACGGTATCATTCCCCCTTTGTCGGAGAAGACTCATCCTCAAGGCCGACTTCATCAAGTTTTTGGTCTTCATGACAAGGTGATAGCTCAGCAACATTGAAAGTAATAGGAAACACCGTACTCTCCAGGAGGTTTAATTCTGTAGACATTATCTTGGATGCGCTCCAGAACTCAAAAAGGACCATCCCTTCGAGGAGATAATTTGACATGAAGGCCAGGTGGGTACTGTTGTTTCCCTCGAAATCCAACACAAGATCACCTTCCTTAAAAATAGCAGCAGGCTTTCTATGCTTATTTGCATAACACGCATACTTCTCTGTCTGCTTTAAAATTCTCTTTCTCACTTCTTAACGTTAACTGCTTATTTTCCTTAGCCCTTTCTTCAGCAACTCCACTAAAACTGTTGCTTAGTGGGTGATGCAGTAAGATCCAAAGGACTTGAAGAATGCTTTCCATGTGCAACTTCATATAGGCAAACCTCAGTTGAGTCGATAACAGAGATCTCATCGTTTTCTTTCCTTTAAGGCTCCCTTCAGTCTGAGGATGACTAACAGATTTAAACTGAAGTTGAGTTTCCAATTTTTGCCATGATGTACTCCAAAAGTGAGGGCGGCGCTATTTTCATACATAATATGACTAAAATCCACCCTATTTTCCTCAGAAATACAAAATTGCCTGCAATCGTTCAAGTGCAAAATTCAAAATGGTGGCCATAAATTTATTTACTTTCCTTCCTTATTATTAAATTTTTCATTTCTATTTAAGATTTAGTTGCCATAATTAAGCATTTCAAAGTTTTTTTTTATTATGTTTTTATTGGGAGTATTTCTTTCGTATTAAATGCATCATGTTTTCTTTTTATTTTTATATCTTACTTCTATAAAAATAAGTTTTTTCAAGACGAGAAAGACTTAATATATTAAGGCCTAAGTCTAATAAATTGAAATTAGATCGAATTGAGCTCACTCTGGCCCGAACCACTTCATGATTTTCGGCCAGCCCGTCCCCTATGGTGTGGCTGAAATTTCCTCTTGTGGGCTTGATTGATGACATGCTTAGTCCCTTTAAGGCTCATTCTAATTAAGCTCAAAGCCATTAATCATTATCGGCTAAACCCAACTTAATTAAAACTCACATATTTTGATTTTTGGGCATTATCTCCCCATGCTTGGCCGAAGTTTGCTTGGATACAGGCCTAGTCCGTATGATTAATTTGGGTCCATTCACCACCACCGACTCAACGGATTATGCAATGAATGCTCCTAAAAAATTTATGACATGTAAATTAATATATTATTTTTATTTAGGGGCAAAAGTTTAGTCCCTAATTTTTCTATGCAATTTATTACTAAATAAGCACTCAAAATTTATGTATCAATAGCATTTATCCCTAAAATTAATACATACTTTTTGTTCATTAAATCTAGTACTTCGGCTAAATGTTAGACCATGGTTAAGGAAAAGGTCAATGGGAACAATGTTGGACAATGGGAACAATGTGGGAACATTTTCATTGACTTTCATGCGTGTTGAAAGAAGTACAAAAAAAGTCATAAATCTATTATATTGATATCAATTTAATTCTAAACATTTTTACATTAATACCAATTTAGTCTATTCGGCCAATTTAGGGATGGAAATTGCCTACTAGTAGTGTGTAAAAGAATTGAGAACCACCCAAACTAGAATAATTCTGACTAAATTGGCTGTATCTAGATGGATACCGATTCCAGGGGTGGAACTGTCCACACAAGCTGTACCGTTATATATATATATATATAATGTTAATTTTTTAAGTTTTCAATCAAGACTTTAATTCCTAAATTCTCTTGCCTCACCTCGCCCTCAGTTGCCCTTCGATCGAGCTCTCACCTTTAGCCCTCTATCACGGCGTCACAGTTGTGGCCTCGCTCTCTCTCGACATTGGCAACTCGCTCACTCTCGACACTCGCAGGTCGCATCCTCGCTCACTGCTAAGGCGAAACCTTGTCCCAACGCCGAAGTGCTCGCGGACGCTCACAAGGACTCATCTCATGTCTTCATCAAAGATCTCCACAGCCAACGCATTTTCTATCTCAGTCCAAAGCCAAAGTCAAGCGAGTTCAGTCCGAATCGCAGAGAGAAAAGATTTGAGAAACCCGATTCAGTATGGCTCTGATTAGGGCAGTGTGATGGATTTGTACAAGGATAATGATGATGAGATGTCGGAGGATGAAGGCTCAAAAAGGCGACCTTTCGGGCCGAACGCGATGGAGCAAACAACGAGGAAAACAATCAGATACCTCCTGATTCGCCCGAGAAGGATGTCGCTGCTTCTGAGACAACGAAGGCATCGGATGATGCTGGCGACGATTGCGTTCAGACCACTCCCTCTGAAGCAAGGGACGTAATTCTAAGCCCAGATGTAGAAGAATATGGAGAAATATGCGATCTCCGGAGGGCAAATCGGCTTTCGGTTGACCGCTGCAGGGTTTCTCCCTGGACGTAGGTTCTGGAGCTGAAATTAGTAAAAGAACCGACTATGCTTCTTGAGCCTCTCAAGACACGGTAGATTTCACTTCGATTTCCAGATGGATCCATGAAACAGGTAGGTAGTTCTCCCGGCCATTAGTGGGTAGTTCTCCATTTTAGGGTGGGAATCACTCACCTTGGAACCGATTACCCTTATCATTGACCGATAATGAGGGCCACGGCTCTTGCCCAAGCCTCACAGCCAAAATGAAGAAAAAAATAAAGAAAAAAGAAAAAAAAAAGGAAAAAAATAAAAACAATGTAAAAGATTAAAAAAATTAAAATATTATTTAAAGATGTTTATGTCAGCGTCCACCTAAATTGGTCAGATAAACTGAATTGATATAAATGTGGAAATATTTAAACTAAATTGATCCAATCGAAAGATTTATAACTACATTAATTTTAATGTAAAACTTTTTCTTGGCACTTTTTCCAATCTATGCATATGGAATACGGGCATGGACAAAGAAGGATAAACAAAACATGCCCACGTAAAGCCACGTGGCATCAATTAATACCCTCTTCGTGTTACTTCATTTTGTTTTTTTTCCCCTTCTAGGTGTGGAAATTATTTTTTGTTTTGTTTTGTGCGTTGATTATTACAATTTGGATATATTATTTTCTTAAACCAACAAACATTTTGGAAAGTGGTAACTTAAAACCACGGATTCGACAACCTGGACGCAGCCATAAGGTCCATTGACATTTTGTGCAAATTTGAGTGAGAGCATTTGACGAAAAGATTCTAGCTCAGCCCAATCGAGCTTGAGTCGAAACCCCATCCAATCTAGCCTGAAGATTTGCATGAATTTTTTTTTTTTTGGTCAACAGGTTTTCGCATAAACTTAAGATCAATCTAGGGCCCTACCCACCTTGAACCCGTTTAATGAACACTTGTAATTCGATAATGAAATTAGTGCATTTGAATGGTTTGTCAATATTATATTATCAACAGATTGAGAAAATAATTTTACAATTTAATTTTTGATTGTCATATGATTTGATTATTAGTACTGTATAAATGATTAAAAAATAAGTGAGGGGTGCAATCAAATATGATATTGTATGATATACTTAAATAAGATATAAAGTCAGATTTGTTTGACTTTTCTTGGCTTCTGACTTTTAAGTTACTCTTTCCTCTTTTTATGCTTGATATAGAAATCATGCTTCTCAAGAGAAACTATGAGACTTATGTAAATGTATTGGTATTCTCTTAAGTATGTATATGACTCAATTAAGCCTCAAATCATGACTTGTCATTTTTATAAATATTTGATTTGTTCAATTGCATTTAAGGTGATATCCTGTGATTTAATGAGACTTTCTATACAATGGAACAAGGTTCACCCTTCCTAATTGGATGGAAAGCATCTCAATCTTTTTCAGCTACTCACTGTATTTTTGTTAAAATTAGAAGCAATATACCCATACTTTTGCTTTTTGCTGATTAAACTTTGAATTGGCCAACAAGCACGCGGCCCTACTGGTAAAAGGATTGGGGGAGGGGCCAAAGAGTACCAAGTCTGGGGGTCATTCTCGTGAACACCACACACACACATGTACATAATAGAGAAAAGTGAGACAAAAAAAAGACATTTTAATTGTTAACGGAGACTAACGATATTTGCACGTGACAGATGTTAAAAGCATATACACTTGCATATGGATTATTATAGTGTCGATAGATCAAATATGATTTGAAATTGTTATTGGAAATAAAACCCTAATTTTCTCTAAAGATCATTGCGAAAAGCATATATTGTAATTCTATAGGAAATGCAAATAAATTCGTAATTTTTTTTCTTTCTTTTTTTTAGATGAACACACAAACAATTGAAATCAAGATACATATCCATGTAGGTGATTATTTAATAAAAAAGTGACATATGCCTTGATTTCAAGTTCACTTTTGTGAAGAGATCACTGTGCATTTTTTTTTTTTTCTGTCACTTATGATTCACACGCAAAATCAAAACTATGGATTAGCCATAGCACAGCAATGAGCAGTGAATCTCTCTCTCTCTCTCATGCATATCTAAAAGAGCGATGAAAGCTCTGCGAAGGTAGGTCGCATAAAATAAAAGGGATGTCCACGAATTTGTCACAGGAGCACATGAACTTTCTTGAAGCAACTGTGAAAAAGGCATGCAAGAAGCTGACATGCATGTACTTTAGCTGTAGGAAACTGCAGAGAAGCTTCCTCTGTCGGTAAACTTCTACTTGAAAAGATCCACTAGAAAATGTTCTCTTACGTTGCCCTCAGCGTCACACGCCCTCTTATTCAAAAGAAAATCGAAGCACAAAAACCCAACAAGAGAAGAAAAATCTATCACAAACTTTCTCGTCCATCCACCTATATTATAATTCCTCAATTTAAATATATATACACACGTGTGTGAAAAAGCAAATTGTCACTGGGGATCTTGTAATAAACACAAGTTTCTTGATACCTATTTTATCACCATCATTAATTATATCCAATGTTGCAACATAAAAAATAATGAGTTTGTACAAAATACTTCTTTTATCGTCATGTTCTGACATGGCGTTACCATCCATTGTCAATCTATTTTCCTTTTTTATTTGCTTTGGACTTAGATTATGCATGCCAAAATATTGTTTAATGAACTTAGCATATGTATTGAATTTAATTTGGACCGTCAGATCTTATAGAATCCACATGAGACTGACCGCTACGCTCTTGGAATAATTATAGATGTGCATAAGGGAAAGCGATGAGAGGTTTAATTACATGTCGTGATTGAGAATTGACTTGACAATGTGTAGCACGTGTCACTCATATGGTATGATAACCTACATAACCTACCAATATTGACAAGCGAATATATCTATCAGCAGTTCATGGTAAATATAAGTCGAAAAATAAATAGTTCTTTGTCTAAGGAATGAAATGGGTAGAGTTGAGAATAGGAAAACGCAAGGCCAAGGTCTTTCGATCTATCGAGTGGCTATTTTGCTTGTACTACTACGACGAGCAAGTGCTTAGGACAGTGAAGGATACGGCTGGTATGAATGATATAGGACCATCATGAACCAAAACGAAGATGAAACCCCAGAATTTAGCGAATGCAATGTCTAACATGGCCTCGACTTGCCAAACCTACAACGGCATGCATGGACTGGTTTGATTTGATGGCATGGTCTTGATGAACGACATGAATCTGTAGACACGATGGCTTGAATATAACACTAGAAGTTTAATAGGGCCCTATTACGTTGGCGATATAGAGTTTAGGATTGACATTTATCAAATTTAGAGAGAGATAAATGGGATTTCCTTGAGATCATGACACGTCATCATGTTAAAAAAAGAAGAAGTTGAAAATGATTATAGTGATTAAGTCAAGGATTCCAGAGAATCTCAGCTCATGTAGGTATTGGATGCAAAATGCGCAACCCTAAGATCTCCATAACTGAACAAGAGCATAGATGATTGAGTAGAAAGATTATCACACCTATTTTGGAATCCATCGTTCTTGATGCGGAAACGGAAAAATAATGATCAATGCAGAAGTCTTTCTTTTTTATTGCCCTCCATATCACTGGCTCAATAAGATGGCCCCCTCACCCTTTAGCGCTAGGTAAACGCTTCTTATGTGAGAATACTTCTGAAAAATTATGGTTAAAGGAGAGACTTGAACACTATTTATAGAATTTCTAATCAAGCCCCCTTATTACGGGCTAGGCTTAACTCAGCCCACACTAGCCAGCCCCATATTAAACTAATTAAGAAACCTTCTATCTCACCTTAGACCAACCCCATTTTACGATAACTATAAAACGGTAAATTGCAATATCAATTAATGTAGTCCACATTATGAAAACTCTTATAGTAGGCTCATTCACAATGATATTTCTTACTTTTGAGATCGTTTTTAAGAAAGATTCTCCCACGTTAGTTGAAACTGTGTTTCATTTGAAAAAAAAAAAGGCAATATATACTCATGTCTCACTTTTCCAAATCGGTTAATGTTCTTAGTAAATTTAAAATGGTAAAGATTTAATTGCAAGAGCGAATTTCATTATTGAACCGTTTCTAAAGATCCTTGCATATTTGATATTGAAACTCAAATGTAAAACAATATTCACTTCATTCCCAAGTAAAATTTCTTAACGGCTTGAACTAAATTTTTATTGTATCCAAAAATCTACATTCACATGTTTTAGCGATTAAGTTGTCACATTATGCACTTAAGATCCAAACTCAAAGTGGAACTCTAGCGAATAAAGAGATTCATCATTGATCCATATACATAAGCGGTTTCTTCATTACCCATTTGCGGAATGGAGTCCCAAACAACCCAAGTGTCAAAACTTGGCAAAGGAGGACACCTAAAGGGGTGCATGACTAACCAAAATTTCCATTTCAGAAATAGTTTTTCTATTCTAAACTTATTTTTGGAATACTAATCTATTTTGTAAAACTATTTCAGTTTTCTATAGGTTCGTAATGGAATTCAAAAGTAAAATTTTTTCACGTTCTCTATTTTTAGAATAGAAATAAGAAACAAAAACTATTTTTATTATTTGTCATCTCTACTAGTTGACCATCCACTTGCCGGTCATAGGTCGTTAGCCGCGGGTTGCTGCCCATCGCCACCGCTCACCACTTGCGGCTCTCTCAACCTGCCACCTCTGCCGATCACCGCCTCGGTTGTCGTCTACTGGTAGCCATTTGCCACCATTCGCTACCCCTCAAGAGGGAGAAATTTTGTGTAGATTCTATTCCAAGAATAAAATTTTTGCGTCATTATCAAATTAGAATTTTGCTTAGAAACTCATCTAGAAATAGAAATAAAAAAAAATTATTTCTCTCACAGAAATCAATTTCTAGCCAGAAATTTCATTATTCACGTCCTTGAATGTCAGAAGTTTAAAAAGGTACACTTAAGTGTCGAAATTAAAGCAACATGAATTAGTTAAGTGCCAACAATGAGAAATTTCGACCAAAATGCTGACGTGGCGGTTTTTTTGGCAAGACAAGTGCAAAACGATGTTATTTTGCATGTTGATGTGATTAGATTAGCTGAAAACGACTTGTTTAGCCTCGAAATTGAATTTTAATATAAATATTAATTAAATTAAATTTAAAAGAAGAAGGAGGAGTGCCTTTTGCAATCTTCTTCTTCTTCTTTATTTTAAATTTGATTTAAGTAATATTTATATTAAAATTCAAATAAGAAATAAAACAACGTCATTTTAAGTCTTTTTAATTGACTTAGCTTTTCGACAAGTCACATAGGCAACTTATATAATTAACATAAGCCACGTCGGATTTCCGATACCCTTCGCTAGGGTTGGCACTTATTTTTCAAAGAAAGTGATACTTAAGTGTATGTCGACACCGAAATTTTCGTTGACATTTTAATCATCCATTGTTTGCAAAAATATAAAAAAAAGAAAGAGCCAAAAAGAAAACAAAGAAAAAAAAAAAAAAAAAGAAAACAAAAAGAAAACAAAAACAAAAGAAAACAAAAAGAAAAAAAGAAATGAAATGAAAAGAGAAAAAAAATAGAAATAAAAGGAAAACGAAAGAAAAAAAAAAAAAGGAGAGAAAAAAATAAAAGAAAAAAAAAAAATAGAAAAGGGGACTCTCCGTGAACTCTCTCTCTCTCTCTCTCTCTCTTTCGCTGAAATTTTGGCACTCGGTCTCTGGCCCACTTTTTTTTCTCGATCACGATCGATCGGACTCTCTTGGACGGAAGAGGCTCTTGGGGGAGAAACAGAAAACGGCTTCTCTCTCGGATAATTTCTCTGGGGGGCTCGGCGAAGAGTTTTGGGGAGAGTTCGTTGAGGATTTCGCTGCCGGGGGTTTGTCGACGGGAGGAGGGAGAGAGAGCTGCTCTCTGGTTTCAGGTCCTCCAGGGATTTACTCTCTCAAGCTCGCAGGTTCTCTCCATCGGAATCTCTCCACAAATCCGTTCGGTTTGAGGGATTTTGATCGATCGAAGCCGACCGGTGAGGATCGGCGACGGAGATCGCGGCAACGACGTAGCGAAGCTGGTTTGGCGGATCACCCTCGGAAATAAAAAACCGATGATCAAGCATTGCGAAGGGGTTCTCAATCGCTCTTGGTTCTGGTGGTTCTGAAGGTTTTTCAGCGGATCTCTCTTGGTTTGGGACAAAGATTGGCGACATCGGCGACTTCAGCCGCAGTGACGGCTGCTTTTCCGATCTCTCTGTTCTGGTTCGGGCTATCGCTCGCTCGCTCGATCGATCGAAGACCGGCGGTCGGGGATCGCACGTGAGCTCTCTTCCCCTCTCTTTCTCTCTTGATCCGATTAAGTTTTTAGGATCTGGTTCTCTCTCCCGTTCTCTCTCTGACCTCGCACATTTTCTTTTGACTCTGTCTCGCGCACCCCTGCTGGAACGGCCGGTTGAGGAACTTGGAGTTTAGGGCTCAGACAGCTTCGATCCTTCGCCGATTCATTCAAGGTTGGTATAGTTTCTTCAACGGCAGTTAATCCCCTGTTTACACTAGCAATGGTTGCTAAGAGAAATGGGATGTGGTTCCATATTGATGTTGCATATGCTGGAAGTGCTTGTATTTGTCTTGAATATCGGCTATACGTTGATGGCATTGAAGATGCTGATTCGTTCAACACGAATGCACATGAGTGATGTCTGAAAAATTTTGATTGCTCATCTCTCCAGATAAACGTAAATTATACGTTTTCTTATGTCATATGCTGATGAGATTGATGTCTCTGTTTGAAATAATGGCGACTCTTCCGTTCTGGTGTGCGGGAGTAGAGAATTTTGTTATTGCCAGTCTTTCATCGACAGTAGGTTAGAGTACGTTGATATCAAAACACTGGATCATTTGAACGAATGTGCCTGATTGTCTATGCTCAAATTTTTCCGAGTGTCTCGTTTAGATCATGGAACCTGCGTATAGATTTAAAACTGTCATCGTTGCTCGTCTTGGCAATACTTCCTGGTCATATATAAAGTCTTGTGAATATTACATGTAGTTCAATGCATTACTTTCCTCTCTACCTATATAGAGTAGTAGGTAGATTATGTAAATATCATTCTTGTTGCTTAGATTCTTGACCGTTCATGCTTTACTCTATAGAGTTCATATTGCTGATTTGAGTGTCTCGAGTCTTTGGTATTAATCAAATCATGCAATCTGGATTCAAGAGTAGATTCCTTCATGATAGCTGCAAGTTTCATGTCTTGATATGACTACTCTATTCCGATGTTTGCTTGACTGACTCACCTAAGGGTTTTGTTTTGAAATGCATTTGCTTGTTGGTTTTGCGATCTATGTCCTACAGAGAACTTCAAATGTATTAGTTGAGCCTTGCTGTAATTGTTCTCCTGACACTGGATGGAATGAATAGTGCCAGCACGAGACTATTACTTTTTCATAGGAAAAGATAGCAAGGTTATTGGTGATATGCAATTTGTAAATGATTAAGTGTTCTGTTTTCATGCTTTACTTTAATGACCTGTGCTGTTTGCCATTTTCACATGATTTTTTGTGATTAGATTCTAAAGTTGATGCCTAAATGAAAGTTGTTCATTAGGTTCCAATCTATATCAAATAAAAATTTCGTGATAATTGAAGATCATTTACCCAGGTCGAGTATGTCTAGAATATCCCTGACTTTGTTTGAAATTTTTGCTGTTCTAATTGATTCTCTGTTTCGGATGACCTTTTGTGTAAATGACCTGATACGAGCTGGTTGCTGTGGTTTTCTGTGTTCGATGTCTTCATGAAAGTCGAAGATGGTTTGATTAGCTTTCTAACGAGTTATAATACACCCTTATCCGATATCATTAGCCATATGAAATCTTCTTTAAAAGTCTACTCCAGAATCTGGAAAGTTGTTCTGGTCTGTGCGGTTGTTTCTGTTACTGATCTGACCTCTTTGCTAAATGTCTTTGTTTGAGCTAGAAAATGATTTCAATTGTGTTCGTGACCTCCTAAGGATTCATAGGAGACTTCTCAAGCTTTCTAATGACATATTATATGTGCGATTTGGCCATCATTTGCCCTGCCTGATGCTTCTTGCAAAGAGCACTAATCTGCTGATATATTCTGTTTCTTTCGCTGATCTGACCTTCTGTGCAAATAACTTGATATGAGCTGGTTGTTGTGGTTTTTTGTGTTCGAAGTCTTCATGAAAGTCGAAGACGGTTCGAATATCTTTCCAATGAGCTGTAGAATGCCCTGATTGAATCTCATTTGGTATGGTTTTCATATGTCCAAATTTCAGTCCAGAATCTGTCATGTTTGAGACCTGATGCGTGTGCTCAAATTTGAGTTAGTGAACATGTTTTGCTGGAGTTGAATCTTTCATGAGTCATTGGAAATTTCATAAAAGGTCAATGTCTTCCATAAAGTCAATGGCTTCCATAAAAGGTCAATGGCTTCCATAAAAGGTATAGCTTGAATCAAGCGATCATCGTTAGCAAGGTCAATGGCTTCCATAAAGTCACGTTTGAGTTGCTGCAATCTGTAATGTTGGATTTTTGCCCTGTTTCGTTTCTGTTTTTCATATAGATTTTTGTGAGCAAAGTAGGACTTCGATGTCTCATGATAGATGATCGGGACATTTCCTTCTATATACTTGGACTTTCATAGATTTTCTTTATGTCTTCATTTCAATGAATATCATCCATGTTTTGTGCAATCCCTGCTGTGATTTTAATTGATTGCGTTTCTATGAAAATGTCTTCAATCAAGTTCCTTAAGAGCATATTTGATGCTTGATGCTTTCTAGACATACTTAGAGCATATCATAAGCTTTGCAATGATGTATGGCATGCCTCATTTGAAGATCATTGACCATGTAAAAACTATGCATCAAGTCGATATACCACAACTGAAATTGTCATGCATTTTGCTTCTAATGACAAGTCACATATCAATGTTAATGGTTTTGTGTGGCCTTTTGCATATGGATTTAGGGTTGAATGTCTAAATCAAACTTTTTCTTCACATTTAACCCTACATCATGTTCAAATTTCATGATTTTCATGCATTGATTAGGTGGCTTAACAAATCAGTTATCATGCATCATTCTTTGATTTGCTTATGATTGATTTGCATGCTTTAGCAATTGTTGCTTTTCGGCCATGAATTTGACTTTACTTGAACTCGATACACCTCAGGAAATTCCATTCATGAAATTTTCTCTTTATAAAGTGCTTCTTAGAGTCAATCATACATGGGTTCTACCCCATTTGCTTTGATCTTAGTTGTGATGATTGTTTCTTTCACTTGTATGCACCTAGTTATAGGTTTTCTTAGATTAGATTTAGATTAGAACCTCGAAGATGGAGAAGGCGTGAAGATGGTGAAGGTCGATGTCCATTCCGACCATTGTCATGTAATATTCATTTTCCCGACATATGTCTCGGGTTTCATGCATTGTATAAAGCCCGACGAGTTGCAGGTTTCCTTTCTTTCTCGATTGTTTTCTCTTTTATATTCTTTAGAATTGTATGATTAGATTTACTGCTTTCTCCTGATTGTTTACTTCATGTCTTGCACTTTCAATTTCATTGATTGTTTTCTTTTCTTTTTTTTACAAATAGAATAGAATGAAAGTAATCCACCACTCATGATCATTTAGTATAGAATTGACGATCCTGAAAATATAAAAAGAAATGCATGGACATGTTAGGAAAAACACAACATACTGTTTAGGTACCGAAAGGGCGCTAATAGCAATATTAGTGTAACCCAAGTCCCCAAACCTAGATATCTGGTTGTGTAGGAATCGAGGGAATACTCCCAACCCTCGATTGGGTTTCTAGCCGACCCCCAAAAATGAGGCTAGTGGCGACTCCTGTATATTTTTAGGTTGTTAAATACTTAGACCGTATAAACAAATCCACTGTCATGCGGGGTATGAGCTTGGGAGAGCTTGTGATCTCGTGAGGAAACTCTCGAGATCAAATACCCCTAAATTCGACTTTTCCCCTCCTTGGATACTTTTCGAGGGGGCGGCGAGATCCGGGTCGCGACAATGTACATTTTGTAACTTTTGGTATTTAAGTGTTCTTTTGTACCAAGTTTTGGCATTTGTGTTGTCCTTTTGCCTTTCATAGTGTGTGCAATACAAGTCATGCTTCAAACAACATAACATACATGCAGCACTCCAATAACTCAAGATGGTTGTATACTACTTCCCTTAAATGTCTGCATTCTTCTTGATTAATAGTAAAAAAAATTGCACTACTTTCCTCATATGTTCTTCTCTATTAGAAATCAATATAATGGTGCGTTTATTTCACAAAAAACTCAATGATAAATGAAAATACTTTCTCGGAAAGCATTTTCCATGAATGTGGTTTGTTTTTCTTTGTTTAATGATGTATAACCGAAAATATTTTCTACTGTTTGGATCCCATTAGGAAATAATTTCACACTTTGTTTAGCCAAAAAAATTGAATTTTTAAATTTTTAATTTTGAAAACTTTGAATCTTTAATTATTTTTATTTTTTATTTACTTTTATTTCTGTTTTTTATTTTCTTTCTTTTTATTTCCATTTTTTCTTTTCTTTTTCTCTTTTCCTTCTTCTTCTCTTTCACTCCTCTACTTCCTCGTGCCATCCCTTCTACTTCCTCTGGCGGTTCATCCACGATTGGCTTACAAGGGGCGAGCTTGAGTTGTTGTCGAGGGCCATGAGCTCGCCAATTTGGCAAGCCTTGAAGTCGCCACCCAAGACTACAAGCCCGCCTAATCTGGTGGGGGTTGGGGCTCACTGCTCAAGCCTCATCCTGAGCCCACCGGCCTTGGGCGAGCTCAAGCCTCGCCTCTCAAGGTCGCAAGCTTGCTCGATCTGGTGAAGCTCTAGGCTTGCTAACCTTTAGAGCCTTGCTAGCTCGCCATCAGAGGCTATGAGCTTACTTAATCTAGTGAGGCTCGAGGCTCGAGGCTCATTGTTGGAGGCCACGAAATCGCCTGATCTAGCTAGGCTTGAGGCTCACTGGCCTCGAGCAAGCTCGAGCCTTGTCATCGGAGGCCATGAGCTTGCCCGATTTGGCGAGGCTAGAGTTCACCATCTCTTGGTTAGCGATGGATGGAGAAGAAGAAAAAGAAAAAGGAAGAAAAGAAAGGAAAAAAAAGGAAAAAATAAAAATAAAAAATAAAAAAAAAAAATTGAATTTAAAAAAAATTAAAATTAGACTTTTAAAAATATAATTTTATAAGAACAATTGTTTGTAAACCAAGCACAAAATTTAAAGTTTTGGTAGATTTGGAGAACGTTTCCCGATTTTTTTAAAGACGAAATCATTTTTCTAAATTTAAACTTTGGTAGGAAAACTTTTTTTGTTGACTAAGAAAATGTTAGCCGTTAGACTCATTTTCCTGAGTGAACAAAATGCCAAAAAATGAAGAAAATGTTTTCCTTTAAAATGTGTTATGCAAAACAAATACACCCTAAGTAGTGATGAATCATCAGATATCATTTCTTCTCACCAAGCACACGATCCTAATTATTAATTTCCATTTCCATAACCCAATCTTAGTAAACAGCTTAAGACGCAAATACAAAGCTCCGGATGATAAGTTCCCTACATATGAACTGCGCAATTTAAGACCTAAGAAAATGCATAGGCAGCAGTCGCATACCCCCGGTTTCAGTGCAGATACATTTACTCCTCTCTTAAGCACACGATGACACCAAAGCTGACGTGTGCTTCATCAAAAGAGTAAATCTGACTTAACCCCGCCATCCTTCTCCACTTCTTCCATTACGGATCAACAGATAAGAAATAAACATATAAAGTAGTCAAACTAGAGAAAGGAAATTATCAACAAAGTCCTAAATCTTTTGTCATTGTGTTAATTCAGTCATAACTTATTTTATGGTTAACCAAGTCCTAAATCTTTTGTAATTGTGTTAGTTGAGTTCATCTGGCCAAAATTGGCCAACCGGCGCTGATGTGGCCGTTGGTGTATGCTGATCCCTATTCGCTACTATGCAAGGTAGTCCCACATCGCTTGGGAGAAGCCTTTTAACCTTTTGATAACCATTGTGGCTCTCCTCACTTCATAAGACATCTTTTGAGTTTGAGTTCCCCTAATGTCGGTGACCTTTTTAAATAATATTTTTATTTTTTGAATTATTTCTTGAATTATTTTATCTTTTTTTTCCTCCTCCCTCATTCTTCCTTTAGCTTTGGCAACCCGCCAGAGGGGAGGGCTGGTTGATTGCCAGAATGAGGCAACTGAGCGAGCTTGCCTCGTTGTCCCTAGGTTGGGGGGCCTCGCTATCGCTAGGTTTGGTGTGGGCCCGCCTAATGACCACGAGGCAAGCCCTCGCTAGATTTGGCCGGGCTTGCCTCATCAAACCTAGCAGCGGTGAGGTCCGCCTTGCCCGATCTGGTGAGGGCTCACCTTGCCATCGCTGGATGAGGACTCGCCTCATTGTGGTGAGTCCTCACTAGATCCGGTGAGCCCTCTTAGCAACAACGAGGTGAGCCCTTGCCAGCCAAATCCAGCAAGGGCTTGCCCTACTAGTGGTTGGGCGAGCTTGTCCTCACCTAGCAACAGCAAGGCGAGCTCGCCTAGCTACCTTAGTCTGGCAACTGACCAGCCCTCCCCTCCAGCCGCTTGGAGCTAAAGGGAGGAGGAAGGAGGAGGGAGAAATGGGAAAAAAAAAAAAAAAAGAAAAAAGGAAAATGATTAAAAAAATTAATAAAATAATTTGAAAAAATAAAATAATATTAAGAAAGGTTGTTGACACCGGCTGGTGGCCATGTTAGCACCAGGTTGGCTAATTTTGATTGGATGGACTTAACTAGCACAATTATAAAAGATTTAGAACTCAATTGATAAAAAAAATAAGTTTATGATTGAATTAGCACAATTATAATAAATTTTTAACTTTTTTGGTAATTTTTCCAATCAGAAAATGAAAGATGGCCGAAGCTCCCCTTGTCAATCTTAAAGTAGTCAAACCGATTTAAATTTGTTCACAGTTCCTCTATTGGTACCTGTATCCCTTGGTTTTAAATGCCCCTCCCTCCTTCCACGAACATTCCATCTCTCTCTCTCTCTCTCTCATCACCAAATGCCGTAGCACACCTAAATATTTAATGTCATCCTCAACAAGACCTGTTCTGAACTTCAAACATGAAGGAGATGTCAGTTTCATTGTACACGAACGTGAACACAAAGAATTGAACTCCATTCCATTCCCCCGTTTGAAATACTTTGCTATGCACATCCACTTGGACTTGTTAACCCAAAGATATAATCTCCAAGAGAAGGTCGTCCACGCTTTTCCATGCATTTAGACGCCGACCCCTTTTCGAGTTCGACCCAAGCTTTATAGTGGCTAAAAGCATGTTAAACAGGTAATCGAAGCTTTGCCAAGAATAGGCTTTATCAAAACTGGAATTAGAATTATCCTAGAGAATAAGATTTCCGAATTCAGGATTTGCACAACTGGATTCTAAAGTATCATAGACGACTTTGAAAACCAAACAACATCATTCGATTGGTTCAGAATAACTAGATTGCTCACATTTGTAATTGTGAGAACTCCGTCATGATCGGCTAGAGGGTTGTTTTTGTTAGCAACCCACACAACCGTTTAAGGACTAAACTTCTATCATATACCCAAGTAGTTCATACTCGAGTTCCTAGGAATAAAGAATCCAAGTTCAAAGATCAACCATTGTTTCTCCATAACTGATGGACTGATTCGTGCCTAAAGTATCAGCTGGGCGTGACAAACTGATCAAGGGGATGGGGATGAAAATGGATAACGTGATATTTGCCATTGTTTGCAAATGTCCTCTCCTAAGTTCTAAGTCCATCTTTAAATGTAAATGAGATAAGTTCACTAAGAGTCCTAAAACTTGTTACAAAAGTGTAATTGAATTATAAAACTTGCAAAAAGTGCAATCAAATCCTAAAATGTGTTACATTGGTGCAATCAAGTTACTTCTATTTACACCATCGACTTAACTAACAGAAAATGTTGATGTTGCATTTTTAAATTAATTTCTCTGTCCTACATGGAATTATTATTATTTTATTTAAATTACTTTAAAAAACCAAAAAACAAAAGCTATTTTTTTAAAAAAAAATTGAAAATAAAGAAAGGGAGGGGCAATTTGTTGGTGAGTTACCGTCATCGCCCATCGTCAGAAGGGTTGGCAAAGGTGGCTAGCCCTAAGCGAGGGTGGCTAGCCCTTGCTCGACCAAGGCTAGGTGTTGTTGGCCCTAAGCGAGAGTTGGCGACCCTTGCTAGGCTCGGGCTTGGCCACCCAAATTTGGGTGACGCTAACGCTCACCTGGGGCCAATGACCATCGCCTAACCCAGAAAAGGCATCGTTGGCCCTAAGTGAGGGCTAGTGAGGCTCGCCCAGATTTGGGTAAGCACGGTTTTCGCCTAGGGTCGGCAAGCCTTGGCAGCCCCGAATAAGGCCTCACCAGCCTTGAGCAAGGGTCGGTGACCATTGTTGGGCTCATATGAGCATCAATGACACCTTGCCCAAGGCAGGCAATGGTCACCAGCCCCTGGGGAGAGCCAATGGCGTCTAGATCTAGGTGCTCAAGCCTAAGCCAAGTTTGATGATGGGTGGCGGTGGTAGTAGCACCCTACTGGCCAACTATCCCTTCTGCCCCTCCCTTTCTTTATTTTGCATTTTAAAAAATAGTTTTTTTGTTTTTGTTTTTAAAACTAATTTAAATAATAATATTTGAATAAAATAATTATAAAAAATGCCACGTAGGGGAGAGAAATTAATTTTAAAATGCCACGTCAACATGTTTTGTTAGTTAAGTTGACAATATTAACGAAATAACTTGATTATAGTAATGTGATAAGTTTTAATATTTGATTGTACTTTTTGTAAATTTTATGACTCAATTGCACTTTCGTGATAAATTTTAGGACTTTTAGTGAACTTAATCCATTGTAAATAATTCTAAACTTATCCACAACGTAAACACAATTCAAACGAGTCCCCAAAGTAACATTTTTTATTGCTTTCCGCTATAAGATTATACCGGTTTGGTGTATATTTCCTTGGTTCTCTGTTCTTGACTACTTATATTTCTCCTTCTCCAAGTTCTCCATGTTCCACTTTATTTACTTTGTTTATAGCAGAAACTTTGCATTCCAATGAAAAGGCAGGAACCCTTACTCATGGACCACTGTTCACTTCGGCCGTGTTGACAATGTGGTATTCCAGCTAAATCATAAATTAATCCAACGTCAAATGAAATTCAGACACTCTGTCATGAACATAACACGTTTATCTCTATAGAAAACATTATTCCGGGTCAAGGATGACTCTGGATCAGCCATGAACTACATGAGAAGTTAACCCTAGAGTGACGTTTGGGTGAACTTTTCATGGGGTTCGTTTTAACCCTTCAAATGGGTTTGACGGTATGGCAAAAAGGATTAAAAAAGCGGCAGCTGCCATCCTTGAAAGCTGTATCTATATAAAGTGATAAGATAGCAAAAAAGGAAAACGTGAAAAATGATTTACAAGATTACATTTTTTATATTAAAGTTTTGAAAATTGACTACCCATCTGTGGCAGACCATTGACAGGAAAAATATTCAAGGGTTGGTTCTTACCACGTCATGCATGGAGTGGTGAGCATTTTTTCTTTTTTGCTCCCACCACCCAATCACGGCTTGACACATATACACTGCATGGAATTAAACACAAAAACTAACTTCATTTCTTCTCTCCCTCCACCATGACAGCCACAGCCCCACCGCTCCAATACAACCGTCGCCCCCGCTCAAGCCGCCGTAACCTCCATCCTCGAGTACTCCGCCTCGTGGCTGTCGCACCCAACGGCAAGTTTGCACCCTCCACCTTCGTTGCCGCAGAATTGCTATGCCCGGCCAGATCTGAAACCATGGCGAGACGAAGGCGACCAGAGCTGAATAGTGAGGGGCGAGGCGGGTAGACGAAGCTGAAGCACAAAAGGAGGAAAACCCGAAGGCAAGCAGAGTAAGATGAAGCTAAAGACCAGATTTGGAGGCATGGTAGCGGCGGGAAGACGAAGTGAACAGATTTGGCCCGGTGGCCGAAGAGGAAGACGAACAGACGCATGGAGGAAAACGAAGCCGAAGACGAACAAAGGAAGACGACCGAGGGAATGACTTAGTTTGGACGAGCCTAAACGCGAGCAACCGGATTTGGCGACGGACGAGCCTAAACGCGAGCAAAACCGCGCACGACTGAGATGGAGGCTCGGCCAAGACCATGGCGCCAGATCTCGCCTCGTTGGTCATGGACCAGCGACATCACCGGCCAGATCTGGCTGCCTCCATCTTCCGGAGGTCCTAGTAAAAGCCTAGGCCAATCCGACCCGAAGATTTGCGTAACTATCATCAACCTTGATACTCATCCCAACTTAAGCCCGTTCAATGATCACCTATAACTTGAAAATGAAATTATGGCGAGTTTTAATGGTTTATCAATATATATAATAGGCAATCATTAGGAAAATAATTTTATCTAAAGTTCGATTTATTTGACTTTTCTTGGCTTCCACTTTTAGGTGGCTCTTCCCGTACTTAATATGGAAATCTTTAAGAGAAATTATGAGACTTACATACCTGTTCAAGTAACTTCACCAGCAAAAATTTCATAAAACGTCTCTATTAAATTATGCAAGTCCAATTTCAAAAAAAAAAAAAAAAAAGGAAAAAAAAAATTAAGCAAGTCTCACTCTTCTTGTGGCTTAGCCGTAGCATACTCGTAATGACCCAGCTAAACCAAATATGTATACAAAATCTCACAAAAAACCTAGTAATCTCCCACTTGTGGCATAGAATGCCTACCGACCCTCCAGCATAGTTAAGAGTGACTAGATTTCGCGTATGTGAGTCTCTTTTTGATGAAGCCCCATCAAAGTACTTTGAGTTTCTTTCCATGAAGAAACCAGGCTTTTTAGGTTCAGGCAGGACCAAACCACAATGGAGTATCATATAAATTATAGACGACATAGTCGGCCTATCTTCAGGGAACTTTTGTACACACAACAAACCCACTTGAATGCACCTTTCCACTTGGGTTCTATCAAATGAGCTGTGCACGCATTCATCCATCATCTCCAAGGCCCTACCTTCACTCCAAAGCAACCATGCCTGAAGAAAAATTGGGAATTCATCCTTGGTTGTTGAGAAATCACCCTAAATGATTGTGTAAAAGATCAAAGAGAGATGGAATACTGGTGTTAGTTGTGTCTGTTTACTTACATGACCGAGAAGGTTGTGGTGATGGCTTGGATGGGAAAATTCTCTATTCCTTTTGCTGCTAACTATCTCCAGTAGGAGCACACCAAAGCTATATATGTCCGACTTCAAAGAGAATGTCCCATCCATAGCATATTCAAGGGCCATGTAGCCGCTGCATTTCACAATAACAAGGCTTTTAGCCTATGGTCATGTATAATAATGAGCTTTATGTCAAGAACCAAAAGAAAAGACATACTAAGTTCCAATGACTCTTTTTGTTCTTGCTTCTCTTTCATTAGCTCCAAAGATTCTTGCCAACCCAAAGTCGGATATTTTAGGGTTTAGGTCACCATCTAGTAATATGTTGCTTGCTTTAAGATCTCGATGGATTACTTGAAGTTTAGAATCACGGTGGAGATAGAGAAGTCCTCTTGCAATGCCAACAACAATGTCAAACCGTTTTTGCCATGTCAACAATGAGCTTTTTTCTTGATCTATGGACAGTACAAAATTCCCATGGTCAATCTCAACAAAATAACTGATGAAAAGTGCAAGCTTAGATTATATTACTACGAAATAATATCATTTGATTAGTAGGGAATTAAAAAGAGAAATTGTCTGACCAAATATGAAATAATTCAAGCTCATGTTGTCCATTTACTCGTAAAGCAAGATTCTCTCCTCTCCCTCGATGCAACAGCCTAGAAGTCCAACAAGATTCCGATGTTGAAGTTGTGCGATCAATAGTACTTCATTCTTGAACTCTTCAAGACCTTGCCCTGAACTCTTTGATTGCCTCTTGACTGCTACTAACTGTCCCATATGAAGATTTCCCTACAAAACCGCAGCATCTTTGTTATATGTGTCATTAGTTCGGCACATAATGATATATAAGAAACTCTATACCTTATAAACAGGACCGAAGCCACCAAACCCAATCATATTGTCATTAGAGAAATTGCTCGTAGCACTTTCAATGGCGGCTAGATCATATAATGGCAAATCGATGTCTTCTTTTGTGATTTCAAGACCTAGTAAAGCAATATGCATTGATTTGCATTAGCATAGGACAATGACAACGTGCTAGCGTGCCTTAACCAATTGAAGCAAGATTACTTTGAACTTTATAACGAAATCTGCCTTAATTGAAGATCAGGCTTACCTCCAATCCTGATTCTCTTTTTCTTATGCTTTACACCCCAAAATGCAGTTCCGACTAAAAGCAATCCACCAATGATAGAACTCAACATGACTGCTACTAATATTATTTTCCTCCTGGTGAGGGCACGAATGGCATCTAGAGCAAAGAAAAACAGTCTGGAATTAACTATTTCCAAATTTCTCTTGCCCAAAGAACAAGCATTTATTTAGCAGAAAAAAAAAATCAATTAGCATAACCATGAATACCGAGTTTAGATGCTGATTGGCGTACATATAGAGTTTGCACGTGGTTCACTTCTTCGAGCACTCTCATGTCAATCAAGTCCCCGAACCACATGAGGCAGCCAATGCCCTGTCCTCTGACATCTGAAGTAGCATAAGCCGTGCACGAACAGTTCTTCAAGCACTTGTCCTTGCATTCCTCGAGGCTCATACTCCTGTACAGCGTTACCTCCAACTGGTCAGGCAGTTTAACATTTTCAATTTCCCAAAACCCATCTCCTTTTGAACAATTCAGGGGTATTGTCCTCTTGCATCCGCTGGAAAAATTATAGACCGTCCATTCGTCAAGCGAGTTAGGCATGAACCCTTTCACACATTCACACAAACTATCATTGCAGATGGCATTAGCACCGCACCTGCCATAAAAATCGCAAGGATCACTAGGGAGCTCTAAAAAGGTATTCCACGTGGCACTTCTTCATCTATTCACCACTAAAAGTTGCACCACTCCCAAATAGTTCAATTTCATTATCGAGAAAAGCTGCCTATCCTGAACCTCAAACATGAAGGAGATCTCAGTTTCAGTGTACACAAACGCAGACACTCTAAATGGATTTGGTGCAATGGAGCAGCCAACAAATTGGACTCCGTTCCATTGCCCCGTTTGATATTTTTTGCTATGCACATGCACTTGCACCACTTCATACTGAGGGAGACCCTGATTGTAGTTTAACTCATGGACATAGTCTCCGGGAGAAGGGTCGTCCATGCTTTTCCATGCAATAAGATGCCGTTCAAAAACCGTTTTCCGGTTCAAAGTCAGCTTCATGACTGCTAAAAGCGTGTCAGACGGGTAATCAAAGCTTTGCCACAAATAGGTTTCATCAGAACTTGAAACTGTGTTATCCCAAAGGACAAAATTTCCTGTATCTAGGAGCTGTGCAATTGGATTCCGGAGGACCCCGGACAACTCTGAAGATCAAACCACACCATTCAATTGGTTGAGAACAACTAAATTACCTGCAACGTTGAATGTGAGAACACCGTCGGTCCGATAGCGGATTGTTTCTATTAGCAACCCACACAACCATGTTAGGACTAAACTTGTACCATATACCCAAGTAGCTGGTACTTGAGTTGCGAGGAGTAAAGAATCCTAGCTCAAAGGTTAGATTTGAAGAAACCAATGTTTCTCCATACCTGATGGAACTGGTCACGCCCAAAGTATCAGTTGCAAGTGACAAACCGGTCATGGGGAAGATGATGAAAATGGACAATGTGATCTTTGCCATTGTTTGCAAATGTCCTCTTTCAAGTTCTAACCCCATCTTTATAAGCAAATCATTCTAAACTTACCCACAGCGTGAACACTATTAATACGGGTCCTCAAGATCTAAAAACTTTTTATTTGCTTTCCGCTTTAAGATTTCCCAGCAGTTTCCATGCGTATTCCCTTGGTTCCGTTATTTACGCTCCACTTTGTCTAAAAGGCACCACTTTGTCTATGGGTTCTCTATTCTTAACCCTGACTCACGCACAACTTTTCACTTCAGCCATGTTGATACCTGTGGAAAAATGCTAAAAAATACACCAATTGAAGAATAAGTAGCAAAGAATGAAAGGAAAATCAAAATTACATGAGACGCAAGATTTACGTCGAAAACTCAAAACGCAAAAAATCATAGGAAGAGAGGGGTTTCTAAGCGGCCCAGTAGCGTCACTTTGTAGTTCGAATGCAACGTGAAAACAATTTTCAACTATTATGATAAGTCCCTAGAATGAATGACAAATAAGTCACACACGGTCCAAGCCGAAATTGGCATCCACAATCGATTCCGCTGCTTTATTCCGTTCTTCCAAATGCATTAACCATGCACGTCTGTAGAAATAAGATCTCAAATTCCACCTAATAGAATTCAATTTAAAAGTACAAGATAGAGAAAAAGGGTGATTTTATATATCATTCCATGAGATAACCATCTGAGATACATGTTATTTACAAACTTGCTTTCACCTAAACTTGCTTTCACCTGCATGCATATATATGTACATCATTTACACTTCCTCAAAATACAAAAAGCACATTCCATATCTGTGTCTCTCTCTGTCTCTCTCTCTGTCTCTCTCATCACCAAATCCTCTAGCACACCTAAATAGTTCAACGTCATCCTCAACAAGAACTGTTCCAAACTTCAAACATGAAGGAGATGTCAGTTTCATTGTACACGAACGTGAGCACAATAATTCGATTTGGTGCAAAGGAAACTTCAAAGAATTGAACTCCATTCCATTCCCCCGTTTGAAATACTTTGCTATGCACATCCACTTGGACTTGTTCAGACTGAGGTAGACCTTGTCTGTAAGTTAACCAAAGAAATAGTCTCCAAAAGAAGGTCGTCCACGCTTTTCCATGCATTTAGATGCCGACCCATTTTCGAGTTCGACCCAAGCTTCATAGTGGCTAAAAGCATGTCAAACAGGTAATCAAAGCTTGCCAAGAATAGGATTTGTTAGAATTGGAATTAGAATTATCCTAGAGAATAAGATTTTCTGAATTCAGGAGTCGCACAACTAGATTCTAGAGTATCATAGACGGCTTTGAAAACCAAACAACATCATTCGATTGGTTCAGAATAAGTAGATTACCCACATTGCTAAATGTGAGAACTCTATCATGATCAGCTAGTGGGTTGTTTTTATTAGCAACCCACACAACCCTTTAAGGACTAAACTTGTATCATATACCCAAGTAGCTCATACCGGAGTTCCCAAGAATAAAGAATCCTAGTTCAAAGGTTATGTCTAAAGAAACCAATGTTTCTCCATAGCTGATGGACCAAGTCGTGCCCAAAGTATCAGCTGGGCGTGACAAACCGATCAAGGGGATGAGGATCAAAATGGATAACGTGATATTTGCTATAGTGTGCAGATGTCATCTCCTAAGTTCTAAGTCCATCTTTAAATGTAAATGAGATAAGTTCACTAAGAGTCCTAAAACTTGTCACAAAAGTGTAATTGAGTTCTAAAACTTGCAAAAAATGTAATCAAGTCCTAAAACTTATCACATTGATGCAATCAAGTCACTTCCGTTTACACCGTCAACTTAACTAATGGAAAATGTTAACATGGCATTTTTAAATTAATTTCTCTGTCCTACATGGCATTATTATTATTTTATTCAAATATTACTATTATTTAAATTAGTTTTAAAAACCAAAAAAGAAAATCTTAAAAAAAAACTGAAAAATAAAGAAAGGGAGGGGCAATTCGCTGGTGAGTTGCCACCACTACCGCTGCCGCCCATTGTCAAAAGGGCTGGCTAGGGTCACTAGCCCTGAGCGAGGGTGGCTAGCCCTTGCTTGACCAAGGCTAGGCCTCGCCGGCCCTAGGCGAGGGTTGGTGCCCCTTGTTAGGCTCGGGCTTGGGCACCCAAATTTGGGTGATGCTAGCGCTCGCCTAGGCCCGACGACCATTGCCTAGCCTAGACGAGGCGTTGTGGGCCCTAAGTGAGGGCCGGTGAGGCTCACCCAAATTTAGGTAAGCCTGGTTTTTGCCTAGAGTTGGCAAGCCTTGCCAACCCTGAGCAAGGCCTCGCCGGCCCTGAGCAAGAGTCAACGACCATTGATGGGCTTGGATGAGCATCGATGATGCCTTGCCCAAGGTAGGAGATGACCGCAAGCCCCTGGGGAGGGCCGGTGGTTCCTAGATCTAGGCACCCGAGCCTGAGTCGAGTTTGATGATAGGTGGTGGCGTTAGTGGCAACAGCGCCCCACTGGCCAACTATCCCTTTTGCCCCTCCATTTCTTTATTTTTTTTTTAAATTTTTAAATTTTAGCTTTTCTTTTTTGGTTTTTTAAACTAATTTAAATAATAATAACATTTGAATAAAATAATTATAAAAAATCCCACATAGGCAAGAGAAATTAATTTTAAAATGCCACATCAACATTTTTTGTTAGTTAAGTTAACAATATTAACAAAATAAATTGATTACACTAATGTGAAAGTTTTAAAATTTGATTGTACTTTTTGCAAGTCTTATGACTTAATTACACTTTCATGATAAATTTTAGGACTAAATTATTCAAATGCAAATCATTCTAAACTTATCCAAAATGTGAACACAATTCAAACGAGTCCCCAGAGGAACATTTTTTTTTATTGCTTTCCGCTATAAGATTATACCGATTTTGTCTATATATCCTTGGTTCTCTGTCCTTGACTACTTATATTTCTCCTTCTCCAAGTTCTCCATGTTCCACTTTATTTATTTTGTTTATAGCAGCAACTTTGCATTCGATGAAAAGGCAGGAACCCTTACTCATAGACCACTTTTCACTTCGGCCGTGTTCACCATGTGCTTTTCCAGCTAAATCATAAGTTAATCCAACGAAATTCAGACACTTTGTCATAAACATAACACGTTTATCTCCAAAGAAAACATTATTCCGGGTCAAGGATGACTCAGGATCAGTTATGAACTACATGAGGAGTTAACCCTAGAGAGACGTTTGGGTTGACTTTCTTGGGTTTCGTTTTAACCCTTCAAATGGGTTTGACAGTATGGCAAAAAGGATTAAAAAAGCAGCCGCTGCCATCTTGAAGGCTGTACCTCTATAAAGTGATAAGATAGCAAAAAAGGAAAACATGAAAAATGTTACAAGATTATATGTTTTATATTATAGTTTTGAAAAATGACCACCCATCTGTGACCATACCCACTTTAAAGAAAATAAATATTCTCTCATCACGTCATGCATGGAGTGGTCAGCCTTTTTTTTGGCTCCCACCACCCAATCACGGCTTGACACATATACACTGACATGGAATTAAACACGAAAACTAAACTTCGTTTCTCTCTCCCTCCACCATGACAGCCACCGCCCCCACCCCTCCAGTACAACCGTCGCCCCCGCTCAAGCCGCCGTAACATCCATCCTCGAGTACTCCGCCTCGTGGCTGTCGCACCCAACGGCGAGCTTGCACCCTCCACCTTCGTTGCCGCAGAATTGCTATGCCCGACCAGATCTGAAGCCACGGCGATACGAAGGCGATCAGAGCTGAATAGCGACGGGCGAAGAGGGTAGACGAAGCCGACGCACAAAGGAAGGAAAAGCCGAAGCAAACAGAGTAAGATGAAGCTAAAGACCAGATTTGGAGGCATGGTTAGGGCGGGAAGACGAAGCGAACAGATTTGGCCCGATGGCCGAAGAGGAAGACGAACAGACGCATGGAGGAAGACGAAGCCGAAGACGAACAAAGGAACACGACCGAGGGAATGACTTAGTTTGGACGAGCCTAAACGCGAGCAACCGCGAAGGGGTGGCTCGACCCTGGACGGCCAATGACTGCGAGCCGCGCGCGACTGAGATGGAGGCTCGGACATGGACCATAGCTCCAGATGTCGCCTCGTTGGTCATGGACCAGCGACATCACCGCCCAGATCTGGTTGGCTCCATCTTCCGGAGGTCGCCGAGACTCTGGCCAGAACTGTAGCGGCGAAGGAAGAGGGGAGGTTGTGAGAAAAAGAGAGAGAAAATTATATTTGTATTTTTTAATTCCAAATCAGTATCCATGTGTCAAATTCTTAATTGAATATAAGAAAATAACGCACTGCTGACGTGGCGCTTTGAAATCAGAATATTTCTCCACTTTTATAGTTCCATTTACTACGAATCCCACGCAACAGTGCTTTAGCTGGCCTAGAGCTATCATGGTACAAGAAGGGGCCCTTTCTTTTACCTTTGGATCTTCGATCATTGTCCAAAACGGGGGACAAATTTTGTGGGATGCCCAGTTTAGGATGTTCATATGATTTACTTGAACTATTTATATTCTTTTAATCTCGTACCTAGATTACATATAGGCCGTGTTTTAAGAAAAGGTCCATGCCAACAATCTTGGAACATTTTTGTTGATTTTTCAATTTGACCTTGTACATGCATCCATATATAGCACGCCAGTATGGACCACAATGACTAAAAAAGACGTGCATTTAATGCTGATGTGACATCAATTAATACCTTCTTCATGTTATTTTTTTTTATTTCCCTCTTTGGAATCAAAATTATTTTGTTTGGTTCCGTCTATTGGTTATAAAAATTTATCTTTTTTTTGTACAATAAGATTTTGGAATATAGTAACCTGACATAAGCTATCACGAATCTTAGTGTCTAGCCATGGTCACAAGGTCTGTAATACTTTTTAGACAGATTTGAGTAAGAGTGTTGGGTGAAAAAGCCTAACATGGCCCGATTAGGCCCTAGTCAAAGCCTAGGCCAATTTGACCTGAAGATTTGCATAATTATCATCAATAGTAATACCCATCCCAACTTAGGCCCATTCAATGATCACCTCTAACTTGAAAGTGAAATTATTACTAATTTGAATGGTTTATCAAAATATATATAATAGACAATCATTAGGAAAATAATTTTATCTAAAGTTTGATTTATTTGACCTTTCTTAGCTTCCAATTTAAAGTGGCTCTTCCCATGAGACATATATACCTGTTCAAATAACTTTACTAACGAAAATTTCATAAAACATCTCTATTGAATTAAGCAAGTCCAATTTCCAAAGATAAAAAATAAAAATTAAGCAAGTCCCACTCTTCTTGTGGCTTAGCCGTAGCATACCCCACAATGGCCTAGCTAAACCAAATATGCATACAAAATCTCACAAAATATCTGGTAATCTACCACATATGGCAGAATGCCTACCGACCCTCCAACATGGTCAGAGTAACTAAATTTAGCGTATGTGAGTCTCTTTTTGATGGAGCCCCATCAGAGTATTTTGAGTTTCTTTCTATGAAGAAACCGGGCTCTTTAGGTTCTGGTAGGACCAAACCCCAATTGAGAATCATATAAATTGCAAACGATATAGCCGGCCTATCTTCAGGGAACTTTTGTACACACAATAAACTCACTTGAATGCACCTTTCCACTTTGGTTCTGTCAAATGAGCTGTGCAGGCATTCCTCCATCGTGTCCAAGGCCCTACCTTTACTCCAAAGCAACCATGCCTGAAGAAAATTTGGGAACTCATCCTCAATCATTGAGAAATCACCTTGAATGACTATGTAAACGATCAAAGAGAGATGGAACGCCGGTGTTAGTTGTGCCTATTTACTTACATGACCGAGAAGGTTGTGGTGATGACTTGGATGGGAAAATCCTCTATTCCTTTTGCCACTAACTATCTCCAATAGTAGCACACCAAAGCTATATATGTCTGACTTCAAAGAGAATTTCCCATCCATAGCATATTCAGGGGCCATGTAGCCGCTGCATTTCACAAAAACAAGGCTTTTAGGCTATGGTCCTCTATAATAATGAGCTTCATGTCAAAAACCAAAAGAAAAGACATACTGAGTTCCAATGACTCTTTTTGTTCTCGCTTCTTTTTCGTTAGCTCCAAAGATTCTTGCCAACCCAAAGTCGGATATTTTAGGGTTTAGGTCACCATCTAGTAATATGTTGCTTGCTTTAAGATCTCGGTGGATTACTTGAAGTTTGGAATCACGGTGGAGATAGAGAAGTCCTCTTGCAATACCGACAACAATGTCAAACCGTTTTTGCCATGTCAACAACAAGCTTTTTTCTTGATCTATGGACAATACAAAATCCACATGGTCAATCTCGAGAAAATAACCGATGTAAAGTGCAAGCTTAAATTATATTACTATGAAAGAATATCATTTGATTAGTATAAAATTAAAAAGAGAAACTATCTGACCAAATATGAAGTAATTCAAGCTCTTGTTGTCCATGTACTCGTAAAGCAAGATTCTCTCATCTCCCTCGATGCAACAACCTAGAAGTCCAACAAGATTCCGGTGTTGAAGTCGCGCGATCAAGAGTACTTCATTCTTGAACTCTTCAAGACCTTGCCTTGAACTCTTTGATAGCCTCTTTACTGCTACTAACTGTCCTGTCTGAAGATTTCCCTACAAAACAACATCTTTGTTATATGCATCATTAGTTCGGCACATAATGATATATAAGAAACTCTATACCTTATAAACAGGACCAAAGCCGCCAACCCCAATCATATTGTCATTAGAGAAATTGCTCGTAGCACTTTTAATGGTGGCCAAGTCATATAATGGTAAATCGATGTCTTCTTTTGTGATTTCAAGACCTAGTAAAGCAATATGTATTGATTTGCATTAGCATAGGACAACGACAACACGCTAGCGTGCCTATAACCAATTGAAGCAAGGTTACTTTGAATTAATAACGAAATCTGCCTTAATTGAAGATCAGGCTTACCTCCAGTCCTGATTCTCCTTTTCTTGTGCTTAACACCCCATAATGCAGTTCCGACTAAAAGCAATCCACCAATGATAGAACTCAATATGATAGTTACTAATATTATTTTCCTCCTGGTGCGGTCACGAATGGCATCTAGAGTAAAGAAAAACAGTTTGGAAGATTAACTATTTCCAAACTTCTCTTGCCCAAAGAACAATCATTTATATAGCAGAAAAAAAAATCAATTAGCATAAGCATGATTACCGAGTTTAGATGCTGCTTGGCGTACGTATAGAGTTTGCACGTGGTTCCCTTCTTCGAGCACTCTCATGTCAATCAAGTCCCCGAACCACATGAGGCAGCCAATGCCTCGTCCTCTGATATCTGAAATAGCATAAGCCGTGCATGAAAAGTTCTTCAAGCACTCATCCTTGCATTCCTCGAGGCTCATCCTCTTGTACAGCGTTACCTCCAACGGGTCAGGCAGTTTAACATTTTCAATTTCCCAAAACCCTTCTCCTTTTGAACAATTCAGGGGTATTGTCCTCTTGCATCCGCTGGAAAAATTAAGGACCGTCCATTCGTCAAGCGAGTTAGGCATGAACCCTTTCACACATTCACACAAACTATCATTGCAGATGGCATTAGCACCGCACCTGCCATAAAAATCGCAAGGATCACTAGGGAACTCAAAAAAGGTATTCCACGTGGCACTTCTTGATCTATTCACCACTAAAAACTGCATCACTCCCAAATAGTTCAATTTCACTATCGAGAAAAGCTGCCAGTCCTGAACCTCAAACATGAAGGAGAACTCAGTTTCAGTGTACACAAACACGGGCACTGCAACTGGATTTGGTGCAATGGAGAAGCCAACAAATTGGACTCCATTCCATTGCCCCGTTCGATATTTTTTGCTATGCACATGCACTTGCACCACTTCATACTGAGGGAGACCCTGACTGTAGTTTAACTCATGGACATAGTCTCCGGGAGAAGGGTCGTCCATGCTTTTCCATGCAATGAGACGCCGTTCAAAACCCGTTTTCAGGTTCAAAGTCAGCTTCATGCCTGCTAAAAGCGTGTCAGACGGGTAATCGAAGCTTTGCCACAAATAGGCTTCATCAGAACTTGAAACGGAGTAATCGCAAAGGACAAAATTTCCTGTATCCAGGAGCTGCACAATTGGATTCCGAAGGACCCTGGACAACTCCGAAGACCAAACCACACCATTCAATCGGTTGAGAACAACTAAATTACCCACACCGTTGAATGTGAGAACACCGTCGCGGTCCGCTAACGGATTGTTTCTGTTAGCAACCCACACAACCATGTTAGGACTAAACTTGTACCATATACCCAAGTAGCTCGTACTCGAGTTGCGAGGAGTAAAGAATCATAGCTCAAAGGTTAGATTTGAAGAAACCAATGTTTCTCCATAACTGATGGAACTGTTCACGCCCAAAGTATCGGTTGCAAGTGACAAACCGGTCATGGGGACGATGATGAAAATGGACAATATGATCTTTGCCATTGTTTGCAAATGTCCTCTTTTAAGTTTAACCCCATCTTTATAAGCAAATCATTCTAAACTTACCCCACAGCGCGAACACCATTAATACGGGTCCTCAAGATCTAAACACTTTTTATTTGCTTTCCGCTTAAAGATTTCCGCTTTAAGATTTCCCAGCGGTTTCCATGCGTATTCCCTTGGTTCCGTTATTTACGCTCCACTTTGTCTAAAAGGCACCACTTTGTCTATGGATTCTCTGTTCTTAACCCTGACTCACGCACAACTTTTCACTTCAGCCACGTTGATACCTATTGTGGAAAAATGCTAAAAGATGAATTGAAGAATAAGTAGCAAAGAATGAAAGGAAAATCGAAATTACATGAGACGCAAGATTTACGTCGAAAACCCAAAATGCAAAAAACCATGAGAAGAGAGAGGGGTTTCTATGTGTCCCGGTAGCATCACTTTCTAGTTTGAATGCAACGTGAAAACAAATTTCAACTAATATGATAAGTCCTTAGAATGAATGACAAATAAGTCACACACGGTCCAAGCCAAAATTGGCATCCACAACCGATTCCGTTGCTTTATTCCATCCTTCCAAATGCATTAACCATGCACATATGTAGAAATAAGATCTCAAATTCCACCTAATAGCATTCAATTTAAAAGTACAAGATAGAGAAAAAGAGTGCTTTTATATATCCTTCCATGAGATAACCGTTTGAGATACATGTTATTTACAAACTTGCTTTCACCTGCATGCATATATATGTACATCATTTATACTTCCTCAAAATACAAAAAGAACATTCCATCTCTCTCTCTCTCTCTCTCTCTCTCATCTCCAAATCCTCTGGCTCACCTAATTAGTTCAATGTCATCCTCAACAAGAACTGTTCCAAACTTCAAACATGAAGGAGATGTCAGTTTCATTGTACATGAACGTGAGCACAATAATTCAATTTGGTGCGAAGGAAACTCAATTGCACTTTCGTGATAAATTTTAGGACTTTTAGTGAACTTATTCCAATGTAAATGATTCTATACTTATCCACAACGTGAACACAATTCAAACAAGTCCCCAAAGTAACATTTTTTTATTGCTTTCCGCTATAAGATTACACCGGTTTGGTCTATATTTCCTTGGTTCTCTGTTCTTGACTACTTATATTTCTCCTTCTCCAAGTTCTCCATGTTCCACTTTATTTATTTTGTTTATAGCAGCAACTTTGCATTGCGATGAAAAGGCAGGAACCCTTACTCATAGACCACTTTTCACTTCGGCCGTGTTCGCCATGTGCTTTTCCAGCTAAATCATAAGTTAATCCAACGTCAAATGAAATTCAGACACTTTGTCATGAACATAACACGTTTATCTCTATAGAAAACATTATTCCGGGTCAAGGATGACTCAGGTTCAGCCATGAACTACATGAGACGTTAACCCTAGAGTGACGTTTGGGTGAACTTTCTTGGGGTTCGTTTTAACCCTTCAAATGGGTTTGACGGTATGGCAAAAAGGATTAAAAAAGCAGCAGCTGCCATCCTTGGAGGCTATACCTATATAAAGTGATAAGATAGCAAAAAAGGAAAACATAAAAATGATTTATAAGACAACAATGTCAAACCGTTTTTGCCATGTCAACAACAAGCTTTTTTCTTGATCTATGGACAGTACAAAATTCCCATGGTCAATCTCAATAAAATAACTTATGAAAAGTGCAAGCTTAGATTATATTACTACGAAATAATATCATTTGATTAGTAGGGAATTAAAAAGAGAAATTGTCTGACCAAATATGAAGTAATTCAAGCTCTTGTTGTCCATGTACTCGTAAAGCAAGATTCTCTCATCTCCCTCGATCCAACAGCCTAGAAGTCCAACAAGATTCTGATGTTGAAGTCGTGCGATCAATAATACTTCATTCTTGAACTCTTCAAGACCTTGCCCTGAACTCTTTGATAGCCTCTTGACTGCTACTAACTGTCCTGTCTAAAGATTTCCCTACAAAACCGCAGCATCTTTGTTATATGCGTCATTAGTTCGGCACATAATAATATATAAGAAACTCTATACCTTATAAACAGGACCGAAGCCACCAGCCCCAATCATTCTTTCATTAGAGAAATTGCTCATAGCACTCTCAATGGCGGCTAGATCATATAATGTCAAATCGATGTCTTCTTTTGTGATTTCAAGAGCTAGTAAAGCAATATGCATTGATTTGCATTAGCATAGGACAAAGACAACATGCTAGCGTGCCTATAACCAATTGAAGCAAGGTTACTTTGAATTTATAACGAAATCTGCCTTAATTGAAGATCAGGCTTACCTCCAATCCTGATTCTCCTTTTCTTATGCTTTACACCCCAAAATGCAGTTCCGACTAAGAGCAATCCACCAATGAAAGAACTCAACATGACAGCTACTAATATTATTTTACTCCTGGTGCGGTCACGAATGGCATCTAGAGTAAAGAAAAACAGTCTGGAATTAACTATTTCCAAATTTCTCTTGCCCAAAGAACAAGCATTTATTTAGCAGAAAAAAATCAATTAGCATAAGCATGAATACCGAGTTTAGATGCTGATTGGCATACGTATAGAGTTTGCACGTGGTTCCCTTCTTCGAGCACTCTCTTGTCAATCAAGTCCTCGAACCACATGCGGCGGCCAATGCACTCGTCCTTGCATTCCTCGAGGCTCATACTCCTGTACAGCGTTACCTCCAACTGGTCAGGCAGTTTAACATTTTCAATTTTCCAAAACCCTTCTCCTTTTGAACAATTCAGGGGTATTGTCCTCTTGCATCCGTTGGAAAAATTAGGGACCGTCCATTCGTCAAGCGAGTTAGGCAAGAGCCCTTTCACACATCCACACAAACTATCATTGGAGATGGCATTAGCACCGCACCTGCCATAAAAATCGCAAGGATCACTAGGGAACTCGATCATGGCATTCCACGTGGCACTTCTTGATCTATTCACCACTAAAAGCTGCATCACTCCCAAATAGTTCAATTTCACTATCGAGAAAAGCTGCCTGTCTTGAACCTCAAACATGAAGGAGATCTCAGTTTCAGTGTACACAAACGCAGACACTATAATTGGACTTGGTGTATTGGGGCAGCCAACAAATTGGACTCCGTTCCATTGCCCCGTTCGAGATTTTTTGCTATGCACATGCACTTGCACCACTTCATACTGAGGGAGACCCTAACTGTAGTTTAACTCATGGACATAGTCTCCGGGAGAAGGCTCGTCCATGCTTTTCCATGCAATGAGATGCCATTCAAAACCCGTTTTCAGGTTCAAAGTCAGCTTCATGCCTGCTAAAAGCGTGTCAGACGGGTAATCGAAGCTTTGCCATGAATAGGCTTCATCAGAACTTGAAATAGAGTTATCCAAAAGAACAAAATTTCTTGCGCAGACCTTGGACATGACTCAAAATACCAAACTAATATAGCTAAGGTAGTACCTAGAGAGGGTGAATAGGTATATAAAATTTTCGATAATTGCACAATACTAGACAGTTGAAGATTTGAGAATCAAGTTATCCAAAAGAACAAAATTTCCCGTATCCAGGAGCTGCGCAATTGGATTTTGGAGGACCTTGGACAACTCAGAAGACCAAACCACACTATTGAACTTGACTAAATTGCCCGCATTGTTGAATGTGAGAGCACCATCGCGATCCACTAGCGGATTGTTTTTGTTGGCACAACCATGTTAGGACTAAACTTATACCATATACCTAAGCAGCTCATACTTGAGTTGCCAGGAGTAAAGAATCCTAGCTCAAAGAAACCAACGTTTCTCCATAACTGATGGAACTATTCATGCCCAAGGTATGGTTTCGAGTGAGGACGATGATGAAAATGGAGAATATGATCTTTGTCATTGTTTGCAAATATTCTCTTTTAACTTCTAGCCCCTTCTTTATAAGTAAATCATTCTAAACTTACCCACTACGCAAACGCCACCATTGCGGGTCCTCAAGATCTTAACATTTTTTATTGCTTTCCACTTCAATATTTCCCAGTGGTTTCCACGTGTATTCACTTGGTTCCGTTCCACTTTACAATTTATCCACTTTGTTTATAGCAGCTTTTTTGCACTCCAATTGGATATTTTAAAAGGCACCAATGTAACTTTGACACGCGCACCACTTCGTCTATGGGTTCTCTATTCCTAACCCTGACTCACGCACAACTTTTCACTTCAGCCATGTTCGTACATGTTGCAGGAAAATACCAAAAGATACATTAATCGAAGAATAAATATCAAATGATAAAAGAAAAATTGAAATTACACGAGACGTAAGATTTACGTGGAAAATTTAAAATAGAAAAAACCACAAAGAAAATGGGGGTTTTATTATCTTTAACAAAAGTACGAGAGTATAATTCAAAAACTCTAAAAACCACAAAATCTAAAAGATCCAATAACAAAGATAGAAAAAACACAAAATAGGAAATAATATTCAGTTAAGGGTGAGATATGTTATTAAATACATTCATTTTATAGTCTCCCTTCAAAAATCCCTAAAATAAAGGTGCATGATTTAAAATACCCTTGTATCTTATTTAAAAGTCAATACTCGATAAATCTCCACTTGATTTCAAATCTCCAAAAAAGCATTATGCCAAACACCACAAGACATCTCTCCCTCACCACCAAAAGTGATCATACAAGGCCAACCTAAAAAATGATAGAATCGATGATGCACAATCCTAAGCTTATGTGAGTGTACTCAATGTAGGAAACAAGGGATTAAACACCACCAACTTTGCCTAAGCAACTCAAATGGAAAAAAACGTTGATGAAGTCCAAGCAATGCTTGAACTTGGCAAAAGGAACATATCTGTTGGATTATTTGCTATAGATACTTTCTTCATCGTAATCATACCCTTGGCAACCTCATCATGTACAAAGTGATACTATATGTCGATATTTTTTGTTCTTTTGTGATACATCGCGTTTTTGGTCAATTGGTCGCACTTTGATTATTGCAAAAGATAATGAAGACTCCCTCCTACTTCACACCAAGTTCTGTAACCAAACGCTTCAACCAAAGAGCTTCTTTACTGCTTCAATGCTACCATGTATTCTACTTCGGTGGTAAACAAATCAATTGTGTCCTACAAAATTGCTTTCCAACTAACTGCGAAACCACCAAGTGTAAAAACATAACCTGTCAAATATCTCCTTTTGTCGAGATCTCCTATATAGTCAAAATCAATGAAGCCGACAACTGAATGTCCTATTTCACAACCTCTATCAAAGACCAAGCCCACATTTGAGGTACCCTAGATGTATCGAAAAATTCATTTCACGGCCTCCTAGTGAGCTTTACTCAAATGTACCATATACCTACTTACAACACTAGTAGCTTGTGAAATATCTGGACGAATGCAAACTATAACATATATGAAACTATCCACAGTACTAGAATATGGAACTCGAGACATCTCATCTTCATCTTCTTTAGTTTTAGGCAACAAAAGAGCAGAAAGTCTAAAATGTGATGCTAAAGTAATACTTATCGGTTTAGCATTATTCATGCCAAAGCGTTCAAACACTTTCTCAATATATTTCTTCTACAAGAGATATAACTTCCTAACCTATTTGTCTCTATGAATCTCTATACCTAGAATTTTCTTGGCAACTCTAATATCTTTCATCTCAAATTCCTTACTAAGTTGCCTCTTCAAATTTTATACCTCTAATATATTCTTCACTGAGATAAGCATGTCATCCACATATAATAACAAATAAATAAAAGAACCATTATGCAATCTTTTATAGTACACACCACTGCCATGTGCACTCCACGAGTGACCATGACTCAATATAAAACTATCAAACCTCCTATACCATTATCGTAGAAATTGCTTGAGACCATATAAATAGTGTTTTGACCTGCAAACATGATCTTCTTTACCTGGAACAACGGATCCCTCGGGTTGAGACATATAGATTGTCTCCTCAAGCTCACCATGTAAAAAAACGATAATGTCATCAAGTTACTCAAGTTCTAGATCATAAAATGCTACTAATGCAAGTAACACATGAATGGAACTATGTTTCACAACAGGAGAGAATATTTCATTGAAGTTGATCCCCTCCTTTTGACTAAAACCCTTCGCTACCAAACGTGTCTTAGATGTTTCATTTTCAACCCTTAGAATTCCTTTTTTTTTTCCTTTTAAAGACCCACTTGCACCCAATAGCTCTTTCGCCCTCAAGCATTTTCACAAGATCCTAAGTTTGATTCTTATGAAGGGACTCCATCTTTTCATTCATTGTAACAAGCCACTTTTCAGATTTAGAATAAATAGTAGCTTCATGAAATTTAAAAAGTTATTCAACATCAAGCTCTTCAGCAATTGTAAGAGGATATGATATCAAATCAGCAAAACCATACTTTTCGAGAGGCTTAATTTGTTGTTTAGCCCTCCCTACAGCCAAACTTTGAGGTTGCTCAATTTCTTCTGTTTCTTCTATGATAGAATCCAAGTCTTATTGCTCATTGTCACTTTCTAGCTAAATAGGAACATCTTCAACTATTTTTCGTGGATACTTTACATGAAGCTTCACCCCTTTCCAAATATTCTCTTCATGAATACTTGTAGACTTAGTAATAACTTTTCTCTATTTAATTTATAATTTTAATAAAAAATAACATCCCTACTAATAATAAACTTTGATGACCGAAGGTCAGAACACCATGACCTATATTCTTTAACCCCATCTGCATAACCAACGAAAATACATCATAGCCCTAGGTTCAAGCTTATCCTCTTTTACATGATAATAAGTAAGACATTCAAATATTTTCAAACCAAAATAATTAGGAGGTTTGCCTAATCATACCTCATTGAGAATCTTACATTCAATTACGGTTGAAGGAGAACGATTCACTAAATAACATGTTGTGTTCACAGTTTTAGCCCAAAAGTCTTTCCCAAGTTCGATATTAGAGAGCATACACCTAGCTCTCTCTAAAAGTGTTCAGTTCATGTACTCTGCCACCCCATTTTGTTGAGGTGTGTACCTAATTGTTCGATGTCGAACAATCCACAAATCTTCACAATACTAGTTGATCACCTCCGCAAAACTCAAGACTATTGTTTGTTCCGAGACACTTTATCTTCTTCCCAATTTGATTTTCTATTAAGATCTTCCACTTCTTGAACATATCAAAAATGTCACTTTTACGCTTCAAGAAATAAACCTAAACTTTCCTAGAAAAATCATCAATAAATGTTAGAAGATAAACTGCACCACCTTTAGATATTACCTGTGTCGGTCCCCACAAATCGGAGTGGATATAGTCAACTGTGCCTTTCCCGAAGATACGATGTTTGCAAAAGTTAAGTAAGACCATATGATACCCACAAAGCACTACATTTACTCAAGATAATCATTCATCTTTCGCTCATGTGGCTTAACAGCATGTGCCACAACATTGATTTTTCAGAATTTGAAGAGGATGATATATTTAAAAAACTTACAATGGTACTTCCCTATAAACATAAAGATTTTTCTCTATGTTATCTCTCATCACAATCAATGAGATTTTGAAATTTTCAAGACTCCATCTTCACCTATATACATGCATCAAATGGAATCTAAACTACTCAATGAAATAAGGCTTTTCTTCAAATTTAGGATGTGCGTAACATTTGTCAAATTTCTTACTACATTGTCATGGCATTTAATTTGTACCATACCAATACCTACAATTCTACAAACTGCATTGTTACCCATCATTGAACCCACCACTGACTTTCTCATATACATATATGAAACCAATCTCTATGTAGACATATGTGGTATGAACAAGTTGAATTCAAAATCTATTCGTCATTAACATGACAATCTGAAGACAAAATAGTAAGAACATTGTTTGCATTAGTTGACTCGTTATTTTTCACCAAACTAGTTGAATCCAAACTCTCCATTGACTTCTTTCCTTAGCTTTGAGCATTGGACACTTGCTTTTGTAGTATTTAAATTTGTGACAATAGTAATACTCCACCGTACTCTTATCTCTGTCTAATCTTGATTTCGAACGCCTTTTATTAATACTACGTCTATCACAATGATTTGACCTTCCCTTCACAAACTAAGTCATTAGCTTCACCACCACTACTACTCCCATTCAATTTTGTATGCATCACCGTGGAATTCAACGAGGCTTTCACGTCCTGAAGAGTTATGGATTCTCTTCCATATAGCATAGAATTCACAAAATTCTCATATGAACTCGATAGTGAGCATAACACAATTAGGGCCTGATTTTCATCATCCAACTTCAAATCTAAATTTTTCATATTCATAATGATCTTATTAAATTCATCTAGATGTTCTTAAATAGGGGTACCTTCTTGCATCTTTAGCATGTAAAGACGCTACTTCAAGAATAATATTATCATAAATGATTTTTTCATGCAGAGGCTCTCAAGCTTATTCCACAATCTCGAAGTCGTTTCTTCATCCTTGACTTCGTGAAGTACCTTATCAAATAACAACAATTGGATGATGATATGCGCCCTCTCTTTCATCTCCTCGATCTCAACCATAGTCATATCATTGGGATAATTTCCGTTCAAGGCTCTAACTAAATCTTCTAGATGCAACAACACCTTCATCTTGATCCTTTATATCCCAAAATTGTTTTGACCATCAAAGGGTGCCACATTGAACTTGATAGATGCCATATTGGACAAAAAGATCGAAATTCTTTCACTTTGATACCGGTTTGTTGCGGAAAAGCACCAAAAGATGCATCAATCGAAGAACAACTAGCAAAGGATGAAAGGAAAATCGAAATCACATGAGACATAAGATTTATGTGGAAAACCCACAATAGGAAAAAACCACTGGGAGAGAGAGGGGCTTCACTATCTTCAACAAAATCCATAAGCTTTATAAAATCACTCGGTGAGCCACAAGATCTAACAAATCCAACAACAACATAGGAAAAAACAAAATAAGAAATAATATGGAGGCTAGGGTTAGGGATGTGTTATTAAACACATTTCTTTTATAGTCTCCCTTTAAAAATCTCTAAAATAAATGTGCATGGTCTAAAATATCTTTATCTCTTAATTTAAAAGTCAAAACTCAACAATAACTTATACTATTCTAGTGGAATCATTCAATGTTAGATGAAACTCATACACTGACATCAACACAACATATCTGTCTCTAGCAAACCCATCATTCCTGATTAAGAAATATTTAGGGTCAACCATGCCATTTGGACTTCATGAAACAACATATGAAGTTGACGCTCAAGCAGCATTTGGGTGTACTTTCTTCACGGGTAGCTTAAATGCGTTGGATGGTATAACAAACAGAATTAAACGGCTACAATCGTCGTTTCTAGAGGTTGTGCCAAGGAAAAAGGAAAAATATGACAAATTAGATAGGTGATTATATATCGGGCTTCTCGTGCATATCACTTATCCAATGATGAATCTATAAAACGCTAAGATTTGAACAAAAAAGAATAAAAAATCACTTTTAAGATTGTAATATGTTTATGTTTACTATGCTTAAGCCAAAAAAAGCTTTGATATTCACTTAAGAGAGATCTATCATCTAATCAATTATAGTTTAAAACATTGATATAGTAATACAAAAATTTGACTAACCATCTAAATCAAAATCATGGACATGCATCGTGGATTATATAATAAATGGACTATATATATTGTGTATTTAAAATTAAGGAATAAGTGCACTAAAATTCCTAAGACTTGTCACGAAAGTGCAATTAAACCTTAAAAAATTATAAAAAGTATAATTAAGTCTTAAAACTTATTACCAAAGTGTAATCGAGTCCTAAAACTTTTAAAAAGTACAGTCAAATCCTAAAGTTTATCATACAAGAGCAATCGAATCATAAAACTTTCAAAAAACACAATCAATTAAAAGACTTGATTGGACCAATTTAATAAATTTTAAGACAAACTTGCATTTTTGGACAATTTTTAGGACTTAATTACATTTTTTGAAAGTTTTAGGATTATGTGACAAGTTTTGGGACTTTCAATGCACTTATCATGACCTCAACATACCACCTAGATGTTGGTTAATGGATGACTAAACCTAGACTTAGTTCAAGCTCTCTCATGCCCATATTAGTTCCCAACTAAAGGTTCAAGTTATTGATATGCATATCAATTTCATTTTGGAGTCGTCACTAATTTATTTTTTGATGGTCAATTAGAAACCCAAATAAAGTATCGGGAGATATACTTTACTCCTTTGAACCAGAGATTATGGATTTGGGGACTTGATTTTGCTAGATTACTCTAACACCCTTCAAGTACTTTTCGGAAGAAGTCGAAAACGAACAATTGCAACCCTTCGGGAAAGTTAAAACCGAATAAGTAATTTTCCAAAGGTTGTCTTGAAAAGACATAAATAAAATTCGGAATTTTTTTTTGTAATAGAATTTCGAATTTTCATTTATATTTTATTTCCGAAAATTCTCAAATTAAAAAGGCAACCTTTAAAAAAAATTAAAAATTAAATAAATAGCGAGGGATTAATGCTAATTAAACCGCAGGCGTGCTAATCGCGCACCCGCACGCGGGTATGGTGGGGTCTATCCCCACCTAATCATTCCTTTAACGACAAAAGGAAATCCAACACTTTTAAACTGACCCACTTGCTCCCACCTTTTCTATGTGGGACAAAGTAAAAGGCACCCATTTTGTTTTAACAAACAAAATTCCAACAGTCATGTTGTCAAAGAGTGAGATGAGGGGTCCATTACAGACAATAGAGATTAGTAGGGTTGTCGAAGAGCCGAACATTCCATCGATGCCGATGCCCTACGCCTCCAGAGCTTGCATTTTGCTCTGGCTGGGCTAACCATCCGTGCTAGTACTAGCAGTGTCGCGATAATGAAGAAAACGATGGCGTTTTTGGCAGGTCTGGCGTGTAGTGTTTCAATAGAGGATGGTTTTAGTATGGTTCTAAAAAGATTTAAACTATCAAAAGAAAGAAATTTTTACGAATTAAAATATAACGAGTCATATACTAAAATGCAGAAACATAACTTCCTCTTTCAGAAAAAAGAACTTTTTTTTTTTCCAAAGGAATAATTTGATCTCTATTATCGTAAGACAGTCCTAGGTGCGGGTATTGAACTCAAAGACTCCGGCACTCATGCACAAACCTCGGACCTGACAGACCTAGACCCGTGACCATGGCACCTGAACTCGGGTCCCTCATGCAGGGACTTGGGTCCTCACGGTCTAGAATTAGTAGATATGACTTCTATCTTATCTGCAAAAGAGTAATGATACACTGGAAAATCAAATTATTATTTATGTCAGAGAGGTCTACAATAAAAAAAAAAAAAAATTACTTTGAAGATAGTTTCCGACTGCGGGCTATTGGCCATTATGTGTCCTTACCTTCTAAAACTTGGGTTGGCAGCATGGATTTTGGGCAAAACATTGAGCATCTACTTGAGGGAATTGCAAGAAACGACTTGAATCTAGCCAGCATTGCTTTTGCTATTTGCGTTAGTGCTTTATGTGAGAGAGGAGATATTGCCGGTTGGATGCCAACTTTTGCTTTTTACATACAATTCACTGATCAAGTGTCTATACTAAAAGGGGCTATTTCAGGAAGCTGAATCCCTCGTTCATCTAATACAGGACAAAGGCGTGGTTCTAGACTTGGAAACTCACTTAATAATGATAATTGGTTATTGCAAGCAAGGGAATTTGCAGTCAGCTTATTGTGTCATGGGCCTAATTAGTGAGAGAGGACTGGAGCCCAATGTCCAGACAATTTTTGAGGCAAACCTTTTCAAAAGAATGCTTAAAGATGGTGTGGATCCGATGAGAATAGATACATGACGATGATAAATGCTTATGCCAAATAATGTGACTGAGAAGGGGTGCATATACCTTGATAAGATGATTGGAGATGGTTATGAGCCGAATAATGTGCTCTCTACCTCCCTTATTGGCCATTATTTAAGGGAAGGAGAGTTTAAATTTGCCTTCATACTAGTTGATTTGATGTATAAAAACTAGATCAAAATTGATCGTATCACCTATATTGTTGTGCTACGAGGTGTACGCAGACATATTAATGGCATAAAGAATAAATGGGGAATCACAAGTAGAGTATAAAGCAAGAAAAATGCTGTTTGATTTGCTACAGAGTAGGAGTTTGGCAACAATTGATAGAAACCTCAAAGTTTCGGTAAATTTGCCAGAACCAAGCACTTTGCGTTGAATCTGTTCAAGAAAATTAAGGATGGTGAGTTTAAGCCGAATTTATTCCCCTACAATGGCTTAATATCTGGTTTCTGCCGGGTGAACATGATTGAAATTTATTGAAACTTTAAGGTTTCTATCAATTGTTGCCAAACTCATACTTTGTAGCAAATCAAATAGCTTGCTCTATAAGATGCTCTACTTGTGATATCCCATTTATTTTTTTATGCCATTGATATGTCTGCATACACCCCATAACACAACAATATAGGTGATAAGATCAATTTTGATCTGGTTTTTGTACATCAAATCGACTAACATGAAGACAAATTTAAACTCTCCTTCCCTTAAATAATGGCCAATAAGGGAGGTATAGAGCACATTATTCAGCTCATATCCATCTCCAATAATCTTATCAAGGCATATGCACCCCTTCTCAGTCATATTTCTCTTTATCAGAACATTTATAAGAGCAGTATAGGAATATGAACTTGGCTTGATAAAATCTCTTATCATTTTATCATACAATCCGCTACCTTCAAGAAATCTTCCACATTTGGCATAAGCATTTATCATCGTCATGTATCTAGTTTCATCGGGATCCACACCATCTTTTAAGCATTCTCTTAAAAAGATATTCTGCCTCAAAAATTGTCTTTTCACTGCTTACATGGCGACATTGGGCTTCAACCCTCTCTCACTAATTAGGCCCATGACACAATAAGCTCACTGCAAATTCCCTTGCTTGCAAAAACCATTTATCATTATTAAGTTTCCAAGTCTAGAACCACGCCTCTCTCCTGTATTAGATTAACGAGGGATTTAGCTTCCTGAAATAACCCCTTTTAAAATAGACACTTGATCAATGAATTGTATGTAAAAAGCAAAAGTTGGCATCCAACCGTATCTGCTTTATCCATGAGATGAATAGTGGCAGCAATATCTTCTCTCTCACATAAAGGACTAATGCAAATAGTAAAAGCAATACTGGCTAGATTCAAGTCCTTTCTTGCAATTCCCTCAAGTAGATGCTCAATGTTTTGCCCAAAATCCATGCTGCCATCCCAAAGTTTAGAAGCTAAGGACATAGAATGGCCAATAGCCCGCAAATCATATGAGCGAGCCGAAGTTCCCACCTCCGGTGCATCCTTATGACAACAAGAAAGAAAATAGGGTCAGGCAGAACCCCATTGTCCAACATTGTTTTGCACTCCTTCAGTCAACTTGTTTTTCTTATAAAGTGAGGCAATCAAAGTTGTATGAGAGTGCACACTAGGATTTATATCCACGGATAAGCATTTGATTTAACAGCTTCAATGCACAGTCCACTTCCCCTTCCTTACAATAGTTGCTTGTCATGATGTGGTGAGTAACCACGGTAGGTTGTTTTCCAGAGGCCACCATTTGTTTGTATAGTGCCCAGCCTTTATCAAATATACCCCACTTCATGAACCCATAAATTAATGTGTTAAAGGTATAATCATCTACCTCACAACCCATTTTCAGCATCCCAAAGAAAATCCTGAGTGCCATCTTCATTTTCCTATCCTTGCTATACCAAAATTAGCCAGTTATACATTACTTTATCAACAAAAAAGCCCTGTGCTTCCATCTCTATCATGCTCCGCTTCCACAATCCGCCCCTCCCTTACAAAGACCATAAAACAATGAGTTATACTGATGGAGTGTTGGGGGAAGCTCCGTAATGTCCTGCTACAAGCAGAATACTTTAACTGCTTCATTAATGTATCCCTTAAATCATACTGCGTCCATCAACTCATTATAACAACCACTCCTCACACTAACCCCTGCACGAATCAATCCAACAAAAAAACCAAATGCTTCCAAAGCCATTCCTCGCACACAAAAGTTCACAAAAAATTGCATTGCAAGCTTGCACATTAGGTAATGCACCCAACTTGACACACCTATCAAACCCCCTTCTTGCCTCATCGAGTTTCCCCAACTTACAGAAACAGATAATCATAGGATCCATCATACAAGAATCAGGAACAAACGCCTCTATCGACAATGGTCTCATTATACCATGCCTCAGCCAACTGGTACTCACCACACTGCACAAGTTTCTGCGAAAGCACGCCGTAGCTATTCAAGTCGAGGTCCAATCCTCGTGAAGCAAGGTAATCTGACTGCCAAACCGCATTGAGAGCCGATGGAGCATGAATTGTCATCCGCCAAACCACGCTCTGCGCGGAAGAGAACTGCCCCCACTGAATGAGCTGCGCTGCTCTAACAAAGACAGAGTCAAGGACCCATGATCAGTCGAATTGCCGAAAGCCGCAGAAGCCAGAGGTTCCGATTGGAGGGCACACGTCGTGATCGCTCACCTTGAGCTAAACAATGGATGGCGAGTACCTATGCATCTCTTTAGCATAGTGGGTTATTGCAAATATGGATCTTTTGAAGGAAAGGTCTCTCACCTTTCAGTGCAAAAATGGCAAGACAATCGAGAACGCTCTCCTCGAGCTAAAGAATCGATGGCGAGCACTGATGCATCTCTTTAGCATGATGGGCTATTGCAAATATGGATCTTTTGAAGGAAAGGCCTCACCTTTCAGTGCAAAAATGGCGAGACAATCGAGAACGCTCTCCTTGAGCTAAAGAATCGATGGCGAGCATAGCGCATCTCTTTAGCAAAATGGGTCAGTGCAAATATGGATCTTTTGAAGGAAAGGTCTCACCTTTCAGTGCAAAAATGGCGAGACAATCGAGAACGCTTTCCTCGAGCTAAAGAATCGACGGCGAGCATGACGCATCTCTTTAGCAGAATGGGTCATTGCAAATATGGACATTTTGAAGGAAAGGTCTCCCCTTTCAGTGCAAAAATGGCGAGACACCCAACGAATTTTGAAGGCGCAATTGAAAGAACGAACTTCAGGGACCGTACCGTGCAGAGTGGCAGCCGGAGAGAGTGAGAGAGAGAGGGCCCATTTAGTTCAGTTTTGGGGAAATGTCATTGGGAGAATGTAAATACCTTTGAGGTAGTGGGATTTTTCGAAATGTTAGACTGTTTGGTAAATTATAACTTAAAAGTGTTTTAGAAAAATGCAAGACTGTTGGGTAAATATATATTTGAAACGCTCTTTAGCGTGACCAAATTAATTTTTTTACTTTTAGTATTTTTAAAATTACAAAAAAGAAATAATAACTATATAACCTTTTACATTTTTATGTTGAGAGTAATGTAAAAGATATATATATATATATATATATATATATATATATATATATTAGTAAATTTATTTAAAAATTATATTAAAAGAATTTGATTATAGATTAGATGCAAAGCTCAATTTTTGGCTAAGGTTCTTTTAGGTTTGTTTTCAACTTTGAATAATTTTTTTTAATTATTGTAGTATTAATCATCTTCGTTAAGTAATGATCATTCTAGTGTATTGATAAAAAGTTAGGTTATTGATTGTCAAAAGATAAAAATGACAAAAAAAGAAGAAGGTGAAACCAACATTTGCAAAGGGTTTTTATTATTTAAAAAAAATAAAAATAAAATCCAATGAAACTCCGTCACCGATCAACAGTGGTTGACTTGCATTTCCAAAAAAGGTGTAGGGAAGATGATCGGTTTAAAAAAAAAAAAAAAAAAAAGTTAACGGATGAACAATAGAGGTTGACTTGCATTTCCAAAATGCTGAAAACCCAAAACAGGTCGAGCTTTCAGCATTTCAAATGCCAGCATTTGGCCAAAGACACCTCCAAATGCTGAACCAAACGGGAAAGAAAGAGGGGAGGGAGGGATGATCCCTCAACGGTCAACGTTGGCATGAACCCCTTCTCGTTTAAGGTTTTTAGCAATTCCAATAGGGGCAAAAGGGGATGCGATTTTCCACTCGTTGGTTGACCAAAAATCAACTTTTAGGGTTTTTTTTTTTTTTTTTGAGCAAACAAGTAGTATTACATTACTAAGAAAAGTTATTAGTACACACATAGGAAGCATCGGCACACAATAAGTCCAAAAGTGCAAGCGGGGGATAATTAACCCAATCCCTAGGAAGGCATCCCAATCAATGGGCCTTGGCTAACCAGTCAGCCACCCTGTTTGTATCGCGATTACAATGGGCTAAAATAATACTAGAAGAGTCTTCCAGTTTGCGCTTGGCCTAGTCTACCAGAGGCTGTATCTCCTAGCTTAGGGTTTCTGAAGAGAGAACCGCAGCCACCAACGTACTGCAATCTGAGTGAATGAGTATCTGTTGTTCTGGTCTATACGGGACAATCTTTGAGGAGATAAAGTTCAGAGTTTCTACCAGCGCTTGTGCCTCTGCTAGTTCAGCAGATTTCGCCTCTATAGATTTCGTGAATCCTTCAATGATCCTTCCCCAGGCGTCCCTGCAGATGCAAGCCACTACTGCAAATGATGAGAGGGGATGCTATTGGGGATCTAAGTCACAATAGTGTCCAGCAGTGTCCGTATCTGAGGTTATGAGTCGCTCACACCCAGGTGCAGCCTCAGATCTGCGCAGATCCATCCATCTTCTGTTGTTGGTGTCAGAATTGCAGCATTCTCCATCTATTTCGAATCTGTCGCCCGACCCACAGGTATTTCGTGTATTACCATCAGTAACAGCTTTGCCCAGATCTATTCTGCGTCTATTTTTGTCAGCAACATCATTGAAGATGGGTCTGGCAAATCGATCCTCGTTGCTGTAGTTGTAAAGTGCAGATCCATTGTAGAGGGGATTATGTTGTTGATTGTCGCACTGTCCATCGTTCCCATCCCCTTTCAGATTTGGTCTGGTGTGAAGACTGCTACTAGTGACACTCTGTTTTTTCCTCAGAATTTTCTTTCTCTTGTGATATGCATCTGAGTTGCTCTACGGACAGGGGAGTTGCCCAGATTTAGGGGTGTTGCTGTTTGGTTCGAAGTAAGATGCACTAACCTCTCGATTCAGAGCCATTTCACGAGTCATGACATGGCTTATAGGTAATTGAAGTGTGTCCGCAGCTGAATCGCTCACCAGTTCTGTTGATCCCCTAAACTCAATGTTCGATCTGTATGTTGGTTCGGGATTATTTATGCCCTGTCTGATGTGGGTGATTTGGACTGTTATGCTGGTTGAGTGCAAGGGGCGCCATTTACCTGTTCGCGCTTGTCTTGTTTTATGGATTGGTTCTGATTGGATCATTTCCTCACGAGTGTTCGAAATTTGGGGATCATTGTTCTCATTTGAGGCGCGACTAACCTTTTCTACACTTCTTTGTGGACCTCTCATTGCTTCTGAACTATTTTGAACTGCTGCCCAAGTTGTATCAGATGCTGAAGGAATGGTTGTTGAGGGGATGCTAGGCCTAACTGGTTCTCGGGATGACTCAAAATAATTTTCTGTACTTGGCAGAGAAGGATCTTGACTAGAGTTTGATTCTTTGAAGGCTGTAGAGGCATGTCCAAACGATGCATCTATGTTGATTTTGAGTACACCAGGTCTCAGGGGCTGCCATTTGCTTTGTAAGTTGTTGTCCTGGTTCTGCCTTTTTGGTTTAGGGTTCCATGTTGCATAGCTTTCTTGTAATGCTTTTGCTCTGAACAGGATATGATGAGGATTAAGGGGACTCTTCCTAAAAATAAAATGGTTTCTGGCCTTCCATATACACCAAAGTGCTGACGCAATCGGGTCAAAGCATTGAGATTCTCTTGAACTTGTGAATGCTTTACATAACCATCTATCAAAACGAGTTAAGCCCAGACGGTTCACTTCGACTTGCGGGGATGGGTCATTCCAAAGCTGAGTTGTCCATGGGCAGAGAAGGAGTGTATGCTCGATAGTCTCCGGTTCAAGATTGCATATTGGACATACAGGTGTAGGTACAACTTTTCTTTTGTGTAAGTTGTCCAATGTAGGTAAAGCATTCTGGCAAGCACTCCATAGGAAAAATTTTATTTTTGGTTGTATAGCTACATTCCAGATGTGTTTCCATAGATCGGGGTTGACCTGGTGGGATGTTGTTGGCATGTGATCTTTTGAAGGCATTGTACGTTTTCTGCTAAGCAAGTATCCACTCTTCACCGTGTAAATGCCAGATTTGTTGTTTATCTAGACCAATTTATCCTTTGTAGTAGGGAGGCCAATAGGGATAGTGAGAATTTCCATTACCGTCTGATGGTCAAACATTGCCCGTAAAAGGTCTTCTTTCCACTTCGCCGCTTCAAAATCTATCAACTCCGACACTTTGCAAGGTTCATTTCTTCTTACTGAACCTCTGATTGGTCCCCTAGTCAGCCATTTATCTTCTCTTATGGATATTCTTTGACCATTCCTCACTATCCACCTGACCTGAGGGGCAATCATTTCTCTTTCTGTTAGTAAACTCTGCCAACCCCATGATGGGCGTGAGCCTCTCCCTGCTTGCTAGAAGTCACAATTAGGAAAGTATAATCCTTTCATGATTTTGCTCCATAGAGTATCCGGGTATTGAAAGAGACGCCAGGCTTGTTTTCCGAGCATAGCGATGTTAAAGGAGATTAGATCCTTAAAGCCAAGCTCACCCTCCTCTTTTCGGAGCTTAAGAGTTTCTCATTTTCTCCAATGAAGCCCAGCCGCTTTGTTGTTGTTTCTCCACCAAAAGTTAGCTATTTTCTTTTCAATAGCTTTGAGAATAGATACAAGGATTTTAAAAATTGACATCGCATATTGAGGTATTGCCTGCACTATAGCTTTAAGAAATATTTCATTCCCAACTTTGGAGAGCAGGGTTTCCTTCCAACTCTCTAGCTTCATATTAACTCTAGCGAGAATCCAGGCAAACACTTCTTTCTTTGAGGAACCCCAGTCCGAAGGGATTCCTAGATATTTCCCTGTTTTCACTATTTCGGGAACTCGCAGCTCTAACGCCATATTTCGTCGTAGTTGTTCTGGACACCCTTTGCTGAAAAAAATTCCTGATTTATTCAAGTTTATAGCTTGACCTGATGCGTAACAATACTGGTGGAGGATATTCGCCAGATTTTGACATTCCAGGATGGTTCCGTTTATGAAGAAAATAGAATCGTCAGCAAATAGAAGGTGGGAAAGGGTGGGGCAATGTCTATTCAGACGGATTTCACGAAGTGTACCTGCTTCAAGTGCTTGCTTCATCAAAAGAGAGAGGACATTAGCTACTATTATGAAAAGATAAGGTGATAAAGGGTCTCCCTGGTGAATGCCCCTAGTCGGCTTGAAATAGGGTAAGGATATACCATTGAACTTGATGCTGTAAGAGACTGTTGTGACACACTGCATGGTCTAGTTTATCCATTCTTCACAGAATCCCATCTTTCTTAAACATTCTTGAAGAAAATCCCATTCTAATCGATCATAGGCCTTCTGCATATCGAGCTTGAGAACTGCTTGGAATTTGCGGTGTCGGTCACGAGTTCTTAGTCGATGTAAGACTTCCTGTACAATTAAGATATTATCTTGAATCTGCCGACTTCCCACAAAGGCGCTCTGTTCTGCTTCAATTAAGTCTGGTAAAAGGGATTTCAATCTGTTTGTGAGAATTTTGGAGATGATTTTGTAGGCAAAGTTGCACAAGCTAATAGGCCGATATTGTGCTAAATTTTCTGGGTTTTGGATTTTGGGAATGAGAGTGATTTGTGTTTTATTCAGGGCTGGGTTTAGATAACCTGTTTGGAAGGAAAGTTGAACCTCTCGACAAATGTCTCCTCCAATATCGTTCCAATGATGTTGAAAGAATAAGCCATGGAATCCATCTAGTCCGGGCGCTTTAGTAGGTCCTAATTGGTGGGTAGCTTCTTTAATTTCTTCCATGGTGACAGGAGCCTTTAGTGATTGATCCATAGAAGCATCCACCAAGGTTGGGATGTTGTCAAGTATGGGCTGAAAATTTCTAGGACCCTCTGTCGTATAAATATTTTTGAAGTAATTACCACCATGTCCTTAAGAGCTTCTTCATTCCTAACCCATTCACCCTGATCATTCAACAGCATGGATATTTTGTTTCTACTCCTCCGTTGAATAGTGGTAGCATGGAGAATTTTGTATTTTTATCCCCCCATTTCAACCATTTGATTCTTGATCGCATACCCCAAAACATTTCCTCTTGTCGCCAGAGTGATTCTATTTCTTGGTTAATGTGCTGAATTTTGTGATGGTCATATTGTATGACTTGACTGTTCATCAAGGTTTGAAGCTCATATTTCAGCCCATCTATCCTTTTTTATGCATTGGAAAATCGTTTTTTACTCCAAGCAGTCAGCTGAACAGCCACTAATTGTAATTTGGCGGCCATATTTTTATTTTGAGACCCTTCCCAAGCTTGCTTTACAATTCGCCTACATTCCTCATCTTCTATCCAGTATGCTTCATACCTACAATCCCGACGTTTATGACCTGTTGTTGGAAAAATTGATAGGATAAGAGGACAATGATCCGACCCGATGGCTGGCAAGGGGACAACTTCTACAGTTGGATATGCTATTCTCCATTCCATGGTACATAAAGCTCTATCCAGCCTTTTTTTAACGTTTTCTTCTCCATCCCTTCTGTTGTCCATGTAAATGCACACCCTTTGCTTTCTAGGTTCATTAAAGAACACGCATGTAAAAAGTCCCGGAATGCAACAAGGCGAAAATTTTCTGCCAACTTCTTTCCCACCTTTTCCCAATGGTACAACACTTCATTAAAATCCCATATACACAACCAAGGTAGATGATTTAAGATACTTAACCTTTGTAATTCCTCCCATAATAGAACTCTGTCATTAAAATCTGTTGGGGCATGAAGAAAAGTGAGTCGCATAAGATGTCTGTTTTCAAGAAGTCTACATTGCGTATTTATAAAATTTGAGGAATACGAATCCACCGTTATGTCTACCGTATCATCCCAAAAAATGGCCAAACCCCCTGAAATTCCTTCTGGGTTCACCAAAAAGCTGTTTTGATACTTCAGTCTTCTTCTCGAGCGCTACACCTTCTGTTCTTGATTTTGGTCTCCATTAGAAAAATAACATTGGGCTTTTCCTGCATCACTAGGACCCTTAGAGCGCGAATTGTCAGGGGTGAACCCAAACCCTGACAATTCCAACTAATTAGTTTCATGGCTTCCCCGGTGGCTTATTAGGGCTAGCCACCAAAGCCCAGTGTGTGGAAAGCTCCTCCTCAATAATAGGAATGTCTACTAGTTGTAGCTTGTCAAAAGTTGAAGTCTTTGAGGATTGTGGTCCATAGGGACAAAACCGCTTCCCTTTTTTGGATGAGTGCAATTTGGTGTGTCTGATTTTTCCCCTATTTTGGGGTCTGTCAATTACTTTCTGATATTGTTGCTCGTGATCTTGATCTTTTGATTGTTCGTTATAGATAATCATTGATTCCTCATCAAGGCAGCTGGTATCTCTCTTCTGTGTACTTTTACCTTCCTTACTAGTTATGGCTAGAGAAGTGTGGATGGATTCAACCTTTTGCTTCGTAGTCTCCTTTTGACATTGCTGACTTTGTAAGAGTAACAGAGGTTGTTCATTTGCGTTTCCCACATGCTGATATGCACTAGTTTCTGCAGCAAGAGGTGATTCTGGTACTATATCTAGATCTTCAAGGAATGCAGCTTGTTTCCCATAAAATACTTTGCCATAAGGGCTGAGTTCTCGGACTTCCGCAAGTAGCCAGTTCCCAAAGTTTCCTAGTAAGTCCTCCTCTAACCTTGTGGATTCATATGGTATCTCCTTGCATGCTGTGGCATAATGCCTAATTCTTCCACATGAGTAGCAGTAGTGTGGGAGTCGCTCATATTTGAATTCTATCCACAACTTTTTACTTCCTAAGTTAATGACCACCTGTTTTTAGGGGGCATCTAGTTTGAGATTAACCCTGGCTTTGCCAACCTTATAAGTGGTGTTTCCTCTAGATCCAGCTTTACATCTATGACTTCACCAACCTTGGCTGCTATTTCTTTGACGATTTCTTTTGTTACTCTACCAAAAGGAAGACCATATAGATTCAACCAAAAGGGGCAATGAGTGAAATCATAACACATTTCAGGAACATCTGGGTCACATTGTTGCAGCACGAGTAGATTACTAGAGAAGGACCACGGTCCATTGTCTAATACTTTCTGCTTGTCAGCTTCTGACTTGAATGAAAATGAAAAGAACCCCGTTTCTAGAACAATGCAGGATACATTCTCTGTCTTCCAAGCCCGTTTCATAGTATTAAGAAAAGCCTGAAAATTCACATTTGGGCGAGAGTAGAGTTTTCCAAATAAAGTTAAATGGCATTCTTTCAGTTTTTCTTCGGAGATTCCTTCCGTAACATCTATAACGTCACCCTCGGACCAAAGATTACCTAAGTTTCTACACAGCGCCTCTAATCTATTTTCCTCAGATAGCTGATCAGTCATATTTCCCTTTTCAATATAGGTTCCAAGAATGAAGAGGACTACCTCAGCAATAAAGCCTCGCCCAAGAACGAGGATTAGACTAGCCCCCTTAGCTTCCTTCAGCCTTGTGCGAAGATATGCTCCATGATGATACGAGATCCAAAGACCACCGGGCCTATTCCAATAGAGAGCAAGGAGAAGCCCAACAAGGGAGGGACAATACAGATAACCGAAAGGTACTTAAGAGCAAAGGATATAGGGAAATATTATAAGGGTATGGACGAAAAGAGAAAAGTGGCTATAAGGATTGTTCAGGGGAAAGGAAACTTTGTAATTAGGGTTTTTGTGGAAGACTCGAGAAGGGTATATAACTGTAGTCGCAGAGGTACCAGTCAACTTTTCTTTCCGAAATTAGGGTTTCAAAAAGCTAAAAGAAGAAGGAGAGATGACAAGAGGGAACAGAGGAAGGTGTGGGATTAAAGACTTGGGCGATTCAACCCAGAATGCGGAAACAGGGGCTGAGAATGGCTGAGAGAGATTACCAAGGAGACAAGGAATTTTAAGGAAGCTTGCTGAGGGTGAAACGATTCAAAATAGCTTCGATGCAATTAAACCGAGCGGAAGCTACCATGCGGTAGGGAAGAGCCCGACAGGAAGTCGAGAGTCGCTTTTTTAACTTTTAGGTTACGTTTGGTCGTTTGGATTTCTAATCGGGATTAGGACTGGATAAGATATGATATAAAATCCTAGGATTTTATTATATCCTGTCCATTGTTTAGTAAATCGCAGTATTAAAGTCGGATATATTCACCTCATATCATGTATGTATATATATATAAACGGCATATCATTATAAATGAACACAAATTCATAAACAGAAATAGTGAAAATCTCTCATAACACTATTCATTAATTTATTTTTATTTTATTTTTCCCTCTTTTTAATATTATTTTCTTTATTATTTCTTTTTTCCCCTTTCATCATTCTTTAATAAAATTTTATCAAATAATAAACCGTACTAACATACCTAAAATACAAAAATACCTCAAATATATAAATATAAATATTTTATTTATAGATTGAATGTTCATTATAAGATAGAATTAAAGTTGAATATGTAAATTAAAATAGGATTAATTAAAAATAAATTTAATTTCTTAATTTCTTAATTTCTTAAATTATAATTCAAATATTATTTATATTGAAATATAATTTAAATTTTGTTAATGTAATAAGTTTGTTATTCGAAAAAATAACTTTCCTATTATGGACATTAGAAATCCTATCCACCTTTATCACACCTCCCCCATGGGATAATTTTATCCTGTCTATATCCTCCTTATATCCGACTTTATCATGTCCTAAGTGAGCACCAAACGTAGGATAAGATAAATCATATCCTATCTCGAATTTTATTCCGACTGCCAAACGCAGCCTTAGGGTTTTTGCAAGTTCAAATTTTGGCAAGTCTGAAGATGGAGGATGGACAGAATTCAGACCATCCTGATTGGTGGGGACTGTTCTTTTCTGTTTCTACCTCGTACCAGAGAGTTTTTCCTCCTGAAATTTGAAAATGAGGGAAAATTTTAGTTTAGCTTTCGAAAAGATATGAGACACTATTTTGTACAATTCTATATGTTAAATCTTCATGTTTTAATTGCTTTTTAAGTGTTTTCCCCAAATAAAAATCAAATTACGAATTTAACAAAATTTAAAAAAAGTCAAGGGAAAATTTCCACAGCCAAAGCCTTTTCTTCCGCAACTTCTGTAGACCTTTTTAATTTTCATAGGACTAATTTGCCCTCAAGAACTTATCCACAATCTCTATGAGGATTTTCGAAAGTTACAATACCCTCTAAAAAGAATTTATCGAGTAATAAAATGAATCCTAACTTATATTTCTATTTCTTCTACAGCAAAACACCTAGCTTCACTTTCCTTTTCATTCTAAGTGCTTGTTTTTCTTGACAGAGCGTTGCTTTCTTTCATGATTTTTTTTTGCACTGGCTTCAAAAAAAAAAAAACTGTTTAGCTTATTTGTCATATCTAAAATTCTACATCTTCTTGAGTATAATATTGAAAAGAAACGTATAAAAAGAAAATATCATTAAAAAAAAATCTTAGATGATATAGCTTATTTTAAAAATAACTAAGATGATAAAATGAGGGAATTATGTATAATTTATGACTGAATTAATATGGTAAGCATAATATAATAAGAGATCCAATATATGAAGTAGATTATTTGTAGTTTTACTCATAGCTTACTTCTTTGTTTCCCAACAAGATCAAGCTTCCCTTAATATAAGTGATTTCTACCTACGTTTAAATACTATAATAGAACTTACTATTGAACACATAAACAATGTATATCTTGGCAAATTTATTAACAGAAAATCCAAAAGCTAATAGTAATTGTACAGCTACACACGTCTAGATTATAGTTATCATGGATGGTAAATTAAGTTTATGAAATGGATAATCACCACATAAAGTTTCTTTATTAATTGTACTTCGAATCATTGCAAAGATATTGCAATGTGATTATTGAGTGCCTTTGTTAGCTATGGTTGAAAGCATGTTCATTCTTGCTGATTCACTCTTACCCTTCTTAAGTTTGGATTTCATCTGATGAGTTCATATCTTTTTTGTGTCATCTCAAGAATTGACATCCAATACATAGTATCAAGTTACCATTCTCCAATCTATGCTAGAAAAATGTAATTTTTTTTTCTCTCACTTTTAATCTTTTGTCCTACTTTTTTATAGAGTGTGAAAGTCGAAACCTACACTTGAAGCTAAAATGCCTCCATCTCAATTCTTTGTAAGAAGGTAGGGATTCGAACTTTCCACTCCTATTTTCATATGAGAACAGTGACCACTTGGGCAAATCCTAGTGATTTAGAAAAGTGTAATTTAAGCAAAGCTAAAATTTATATTTTATACGCGTCACTCATTACAACGTGTATGAAAGATGGTAAGAAAAGATATAAGGTTAGAATCGCAACAGGATAAAACATAAAAGAGAATTTGCATTCCCTCTCTTACTAACTCTTCATAAGTTCAATTCACATGTGATCAATGAAGATGGCATGGCCTGCATGTGGGCTAGAACTTATTTAATGTGGAGTTTTTGATTAACATTTCGATATTAGACATGCATTAATAAGAGATCATCAGTCGTGGTTGATATTGATAGCAGCGGCGATTGCTTGTTAGAATAATTGCGACCAATCATGGAGGTGGCCCGATCACATTGCCATTTAGAAAGAGATCCTTGGCGACAACCACCACATTTTCAAGATTTTCTAAAGCGGTCACTATATCAATAGAGCAATTTTCACCATTATCAAACCCATAACTGACCATTATCCGTTTATAAGACTTAAGAGAGAGAGTTGATACCAAGATTTCAAGATACGCTCTTGTTTTTAGAATCTTGATTTGCAAGTTTCATTTTAAAAAAACATTTTCAAGATTACTTTTATTTAGATTAGGATTTTTGATAAATATTGTTACCTTAGTTGAATTTCTTATTTAAAGGATGTCATCTTGTCTTTTTCTCTCGATGTCTACTTTAGCTAAAAACTGAAAAAGTGACTCTTTTTAACTGCCGTTCTCATGGAGGCCGCCGCCGGCCGATCGCCGCCGCGGCTGGCCGCCGATCGACTCCACGTGGCCGTCGGCGGCGACGTGCGGCGGAGCAAGTCGACCCTGTCGCGGGCGTTGCGGAATTTCGGCGGCGGCGGCCTTCGCATCCCCGTGCGCAGCAGCCTCCCGAGGACGACAGCGATCGCGATCCTCGCGACCCATCTCGTAAGTTTCGGTTCAGGACCACCGCCGACGATCTTCTTCGTTCCGTCGTTGGTATACGTACGGCGCCGTACACTTTGTGTCGGTCTTGGGTGTCGTGGACATGGCGCGGCAGGACCACGCAACGTGATAGTTCGCTACTTTAGCTTAGTAGGATGCTGACATGTACGATGATTCTAAACTAAAAGGGCATGAGTGTCTGCTGTGTCAGCGATGATGCTTCTTGTGAGAAATGGGTTTGGGTTATCTCTGGCGTTTTTAGCTGATAAGCCGAATTCATGCGCTACAGATGGTTAGATAGTGTAGAGAATTCTTTGTTTAATTCCGCGAGGAATTGACTCCATGTGAGGTTGAACTAAGGGTTTTTGGTAATTTGTGGTCGAATGCGACTGTTGGCAGTTCCGGTGAGGTGATCCCGAATTAACAGTTTGTGAAAAGTACTTCCCTATTGCCCCGTCTGAAGAAACATTTCTTACTTGTATGTATAAGTAATTGGACTTCATTATACTGTCGGCCATCATTTAGTTTGCGAAAATAAGTTTGCGAAAATAACTGCCAGTCTGTGGGTAGGTGTGTGCTTGCATTTTTGGAAATTGCGGTATAGTCCAAATGTGATGCATTTGTGAAACGTTTGCATGCTGCGACTTTTTCTTATTCTGAGGACAGATTAATTGTGGCAAGAACATGATATCATTAGGTGAAAGTTGGCATTAGCTTTAATTCTTCTGCTGTGCAAATAGTAACAGCAATTTCTTTGGCTTGGCAAAATGTCCAGTGAATCAGTCAGATGGTTTTGGCATCAGGAATTCTCAAGAATTTGCGAGGCAGGATACGTACAGGATGAGATGCTGGATGAGTACATTCATATTTGTAAGCATGCTGAGGCTCATTTTTCCCTGAATGATATACCTTCTGCCACATTTGCCATATGATCAGTTCATTGTTTCTTGACTTTACTTTTTTTTTCTTTTTTTTGGTCGGTTCTTGACATTACTGTTGAATATGCAATAATTTGTATTTGATTTCCCATTTCAGTGAAGTAGAGAATACAACGATAAACAGTGAAGTTTAGCATTATTCGGCATTTCAGATTGATATTTCATGTTAATTCGTCTAAATCAGATTGTCTCGACTTTGTTCCCAAAATTCAATACTCTCAGTTGTTCTGAATCAACTGAGTACAAAAGGGTGGTGGAAGTTAGAGATATTACTCTTGTTTATGATTAGGTTTATGTCGAGCTGCATTTTGAGGTTTTAATTTGATAAGTGTACCCAGAAATCTATATGCTTATGTAACCTAACATCAGCCAATCATTTGAAAACTTTTCGAAGTTAATCTTTGACAGGCATACTGGAGTTCAGTATCTGACTTATGTGTGCACACATTAATGTTTCCTTGCTGCAGGTTTCTGCAGAAAAAAGATATATCAAGATGCAAGATAAAGGGAAGGGGATAGCACAACTTGTTGGAGAGCATGCCACTGAGACACTAATTATGGGAGCAGGAGCACACAGGTGCTATTTTGTGTATGGTTTACTCATGACTTAATCTTCGTTTATTTAGCATAGACCTGAAGGCAAAAGAAAATGTGGCCTCTGGAGTTGATGAGCTACTTTGAGTCCTAGTCTTAGATTAATGACATCGACTTTGCTCAGAGATTGCATCATAAATGCATTGCAAAAGTCTTTTCTTGAGTCACATATATTATTATATTTGTTATGAAGAGGTAAGCTAGTAGTTTGTCATGAATATGTTTCCTCATATCTTTTGCGTGGCAACTGGAGACAGGTTATGGTAAAATTCAATAATTTTGAATGACGACTAATTCATTTGAGCTGTTATTTTGCTTCATAGGTCAGCATCTATTGACAACTGCAGTTTTTAACAAAGTCAGATACAACATTCTCATTTTTTTTACCAAAAATCTTTGTTTGCTGATGTGCCTTTGGCATTGCAGTGGGATGGCACAACTTAAATCCACAAGTGCAAAATTTGTCAACCAGCCGGTGGATCCATCTTGTTATATTTTGTTCATCTGCAAGCGACAGCTGATTTATGTCAGGTAACACAACATGATCGAATTTTACTTTATGTTTCTCCATGTAGTCGATGACAAGCACAAACATGACAATTATCCCAAAAAAATTTTTGTTTTGTGTACTCATTCTCTCGGTACTTGTCCTGAGCAGGGACAGAGGTAACAAATTTAGCCAGTCCAAGTAGTAACTAGGACTAATATCTTCAAACATAGATGTATAGAACTTGAGTTCTTGGATTCCACCATATTTGGAATAGCATGTAGAGAATTACAGAATAAGTCATCGAAGCATAAAAGATGCAACAAGTAGAATATAAGAAAAGTACTTTAATAAAACCAAATGGCGACCCATTTGAAACTTCTAACTCATTGATGCAGGAGCATAGGAGAATATTTTCTATTTTCTCGAGTTACTGCTCATGGTAACTATAGCAGATTATTAATTTTGGTCTTAGGAATTCTTTTAGGAATTTCTAAAGAGTTCTAGCACTATAAGGTTTACTCTCTTAGGCAGATGTCCTACGAATAAAAAGGATTTTATGCCAACTTGTTGGTCTTGAAGAGTTTCAGATTTGTCATTTTTCTAGATTGAGTAAACTTGTTTTTTTCTTTTTTTCAAAGAAAGACATTCTTTCTTTTCCTTGGCCTTGAAATCCAGAAGACAATCTTTTACATTGTTTGTTTCATTATGAATTTTTCTGTATCAAGTACCTCGTTGGGGTTTTCCTTACATCAATTGTCATACCTATTCCCAAACTTTTAGGGTAAGTTTCAGTATGGTATCTTGAGTTTCCATTATTTTCATATGCTGATGAGAGTTTATGCGTATCTTTTCTGGAACCTACATCTGAATCCTTTTCAATGTAATCTCTTAAGCTCACTCTGTCCAAAATCATCACCTTCTTTTAGTGAAGGCCATCTCCATGTAGACACATAAAGGAGATTGCTGCTTAAGTTTCTCCTTCAACTTGTTATGCGTCAGACGCAACTTTGATGTTAGCTGATGTGGATTGTTGAAAAATTGTAGGGAAAGAGATGTAAACAAGTTCAATACGGATGTTCCCCTGTCACCAGTATCAGTGAATTCTGCTGTGGATTCTGGATTACAATACTTAAGAAGTCCTTCTATAGGTTCATCAGCTCTAATGAAGTTGAAGATGATATGCCCATGGTTTGGATTGAGAGAGGGCAAAGGATCCATCATAAATCAGAATCAAACTCTGTACGTTCTTATAAACCTTCCTATGAACTTTCTTGTGAACCCCCAATGCGATATTGTGCCACAGTAGAACAACTTTCTGTACTTTCAAGTGGATCTATCACTTCAGTAAACTTGATAGTGTCATATACAACTGAATGCTGGGATTTCGAGTCATTCTTAGGGCCCCAAATTTCCTGACAGGAAGGAAGTAACGATGAACTCTTTGAACAACTTGACAGAGCGATGGCAGAGGCTACAAATGCAAAATGAGAGGCATATGAAGAGTGGATCCATTATCAAAAAGATTCCTTTGAACTTTGTTGTGAGCCTCCAATGCAATATTGTGCTACAGTGGAACAAATTTCTTTACTTTCAAGTGTATCTATCACTTGAGAAAATAGAAAGTTTTATATACAACTTAACACCAGGATTATGTGTCATTCCTGAGGCCCCAAATTTCCTGACAGGAAGGAAGTAATGATGAACTGTATGAACAACTTGACAGAGTAACGGCAGAGGCTGCAAATGCAAAACGAGAGGCATATGAAGAGCAGATCAACCGTCAAAAAGCTGAAAAAATTGCAACTGATGCCACTTGCAGAGTAATGCCCTTGTCATTATTTTCTTACCATGTTTTGCATACATAATAGTAATGGATTCTGGAGTGTTGGAGATAGAAGCAGTGACAGCACGTGGATGAGAGACCAATTTAGTTATAGAATCTACCTTTTTTTTAGTTTTGTCACCTCCCATTAATGTCTGGACAAAATACTGTCAACTGTGCACCAGAAGATGCAGAAGTCTTGTAGACCAATCTAAAGAAGTTTCTTCATCTGGAATTGAAAGATTTTAGAAGTTTGGTATTTCTAAAGTCTAAGCAGACTCTATTAGGTGGAAGTTGCTCTGTCCATTTTTTATGCAAGTGCTTGGCACGGCAGAGTCTTATAAGTTGATATTGGTAGGGACAGAATCTTGAGTATCTTATAAGTTTAATAAAATATTAAAATATCGTTGCCTATTTTCAGGTTAAAGCACTTGAGGAGGATCTAAGGCGGAGAAAGGGTCTTGAGGAATCACTAGCTAAAGAAAAGGAAGCACTTGAAATGACGAAGAACCAACTCGACGAGTCACAGAGGCTATTGGAGAATGCACTGGAGCATCTTACAAACCAAGCAAGTGAATCTTCAAGCGTAAATCAGCAGGACTTCCTTTCTGAATTTTCTTCCTCAGAGATAATGGAAGCTACCGACAGTTTCAATCCATCCTTGAAGATTGATGCGGGAGAGTATGGGAGCACTTATAAAGGCTTTCTTTGTCACATCCCAGTGACCATAAAGATGTTCTTTGAAGGATCCTCACAGTACCATCAAGAGGTTAGGTGATTGCAGTCTCAGCATATTTTGCTGGAAGAATAGTTGAAGTTATTTTGACAAATGATTAGAAGTATGCAGGCTTATATCACAGTCCATCAATCAAATAGGTAATCCAAAAGATAAGATTGGGAGGCTTTTTAAATTTCATTTCATTTTAGGCAAATAAAATACTTTTCAACTTTTCCATTCCAGAACTTAGAGAGACAATAGACTCTTGAAATTTTTGAAGGTTCTAAGTGAAAAAATTGTGGGTTTTGTCTCAGGTCCAAACAGCAAGTAAGCTAAGACATCCGAATTTGGTTAAACCTCATTGGAGTCTGCACTGACGATTGGATGCTTATCTATGAGTATCTCCCTGGCGGTAGCCTTGAAGACCGACTCTGCTGCACAGGCAACGCTGAGCCTCTATCATGGCAAACTCGTGTGTGCATTTGTACAGAAACATGTGCTGCATTAATTTTTCTACATTACCACGGTGGCATAGCACATGGTGACCTGAAAGCAGGAAATATTCTTCTCAATGCCAACTTCATGCCGAAACTAATAAAATCTGGACTCTCCCACGAGCCAACGGCGGGGGAACAATCTTTTGGCTCGGATGTTTATTCATTTGGTCTTATAATATTGCAGTTATTGATTGGGAAATCGGCCTTGAAACTAAAAGAGATGGTGCGTGACTCATTTATTCTAGAGAACTTGAAGGGCATAATGGATTTTACAGCAGGGCACTGGCCACTTGAGCAAGCCAGAGAGCTGGCTCACATGGCATTGAGGTGCTGTGACATAAATCCCAGCAACCGGCCCGATCTCAAGTTCGAAGTGTGGCCAGTGCTCGAGCATATGCGAATTCTTAGTGAAGGTTCATCATCCAATTTGTCAGGTCCTAAAGAGCCTAGTGAACCTCCTCCTATTTCATTTGTCCAATCAACCAGGTAAGTTTGCTTATTGTTTCTGTCTTAAAATTTTTATCACTGTTTAATCTTTGGCTATTCATGCGCCGGCATGATTATGTTCATCTACTTTGAAATGGTTATACACCTCATAGGCATTGTATTATAGGAAATTATGCAAAATCCCCATGTAGCAGCAGATGGTTTCACCTATGAGGCAGATGCGATAAGGTGTTGGTTTTCTAGTGGCCACAATACTTCACCTATGACGAATCTCCGGCTTGCGAACCTTGATCTCGTCCCAAATATGACTCTGCGATCTGCTATTCAAGATTGGTTGCAAGACCATTGATCCCTAAAATCAATGTCCCATTCACACTAACTGTGAACCTGACAAGGATGGTCCAGCTTTTCTTTCGGAGCTATGGACTGCGCAGAGATTGCAGACTTCGCTCTGGCACTGAAATGTATCATCACCAAAAATTCTTCAGTCCGTAGGTCTGGGATATTGTTATGCATGATGTTTTTGGTTGAATTTACATCTGTACAAAACCATGAACGGATTTTTAGGCTTGCATGTGCCATAAAAATTTACTGCAAAACTGCACGGCCACGGCTCTGGGTCGGTCAGGTCGAGCCTGGGATAAGAGTGTTTATTTGATAAGTTTAAAAGTGAATTAAAGATTAAAAGTGTTAGTTACGCAGATATTTTATTAAATTCATAGGTAGAGAGGGAGAGAGAATAGATAGAGAAAATGATATTAGGGTGCTCCGTTTGTGTATGTGCAGTTTTTCAATGATATGTCTCGCAATGTTATGAAGTCAGAATATTTTCATGGTGCGGCTGATTCTCGAATTTTTACTTGGTTGGTATCTGATGCTTCTTAAAGCGATTAAATTTATGACATCCTATTAATTTCCCTTTTTCTTTGTTGCTGATCTAATTCTTTCTTCACACTGTGAGTGGCTCTAGCCCTAATACATTTTCCTTTCTAAACCTCTTTTTTCTTTTTCTTTTTTCCATTTTGTGTTTGTTTTAACTTTACACGACAATCCATACTAAATTGTTGCGACAAGCCAAAACGATGTGACGTTGCATTGGCCTAACCATCAACTGATCTATATATGACCCCTTTGGACTTTGCAAAAAATTGAGGATGTTACCGTCACGATCGAATGCCACGTGGCGGCTGGAAATATCAGGGCTTGTGCCCAGATGCACCAGAACGGTATCTTCAAGCCATTTCGGGAGAGGGACCACGTGATGCCCGTGGAGTGCCTGCGTTTTTGATTATGTGGAACGTATTTATGTCGTGGAGTAAAGTATATTAGGGACAAAAGAGAGAAGCAAGCCATAATTTAAACAACAAATGAGCTACTCATATATTAGGTCTCTATAGATTTGAGCAGGTCTTTAAAAAGTTCAAAGGAGAAGAAATTGGAGAAGAAGCCTGGAGAGGTGGGACTCTCCAATGAAATATTCTCTGGGGGGAAGAAGGAGAAATCTTCCCCCATTTCTAAATTGACCCGGTATTTCATGGGGAAGAAGGCTCGAGACGAGGGAGGGGTGGGAGCCCCAGAGAAATACCCATTTTCAACCCGAAGGGAATTCCATTGAAACGGGAAGTAGTTTAAATACTTAAGCTACTCATTCCCAAAAAGTTCAAAAGTTGGGGAAGAAGGCTCGAGAGGTGGGACTTCCCAATGTTACCTCCCATATTCTCTCCTGGATTGGGAAGAAAAAAGATCAATCCAGGATTGAAGGGAGCCTTCGGTGGTTAAGATTGATGCCATACCATCTCCTCGAAAATGGCTACCATGAGGTAGGATGGTATAGTTGTCATCCACATTGGGGTGAGAAGGTGGAACCTGAAAGAGTTCTTGTTAGGTCGGCCGGGCTTCGTACAGGTCTGTCAACCAACAGGTCAACCTAGTGTCCTTTGGTTGATGGACCTAGTACCGCAGGTGATGCCCTATGGAGTGCTTGCGTATTTTATTACTAGGAACGTACTCCTATCGTGGAGTAAAGTATATTAGGGAAAAAAAGAAAGGAGAAGTAAACCATACTTTAAACAACAAATGATCTACTCATATATTAGATATCTTACAATGTTTTTACTTTACGTTTTAATTGAATCGTAAATTACATAGGATTTTTTTAATTATTCTATCTTAAATCACTTTCAAAACATGATATAATATTTTTTAGTCTTTGCTATGTGGGTAAAATTGTGCCAAAAGTTTCTAAATTCTAAAAGACTGATGAAGTAAGCCTCGCAAGGAATATTATGGTCTATTCAAAGTGATAACGGTTGTCTGTAGTTAAAAAAAGGAGTGGAAAGAAAGCAATCCTTGATTAAACATTTTAACTAGCAAAATGAGAACCACAAATATTGTTTATAAAATCTATCTCAAGACTATATTCATTGAAACAAAACCCTCAATAAAATATTTATTAATGAATTAAAAGTTGAAATTGGCCAAATGAAGACTTCACACAAATTACATAAATTATGACGAATTCAACAAATTTGACTATATAGAGTGTCATTCTTTTATTTTAAATTCCATCTTAAATAGGACTTATGAAAATATTAAAGTAAAAATTTAATTAGTCAAAAATACAAATATAAATTTTAAAACCATTTCCATATAAATACAAGGGAAAATTCTAAATAAGAGAAGTATTTCGTATTCTCAAAGTGGACATTATTCATATCAATCCCAAAGAAGGGCTTAAAGTGATTATAATCATTTCAAATAAGGGCCTAGCCAATCAACAAAATATTTTGGCTGATTAGGGATATTTTCGTGCAAACACAAGTTAATTTTAAACTAAATTATATTAAAAATTTTAAAAAATAAAACTAAAATAAAGAAAGGAAAAACACATGCAGCCCCATGGTCGGTGTGGGAAAGGGTTGCCACCCTCTCTCACTTCAGGCCCTCACCTCTGGTTGGCGAGTGTCGTTGGCCCTCGCACACGCATAAGCAACCGTGCTGACCTTTGCTGTTGACCCACTAGTAATGGGGCGACCACCACAGGAGGGAGGTGCTCCCTCTTGCCTGTAATTTTTTTTGTGTTTTTATGAAAAATAAATAAAAATAAAAGAAAAAAGGAAAAAAATTAAAAATTATAAAAATGAAATTGCCCTTCATAGCTAGTGAGTTCAAGCCATTTTTTTAGACTAATATGTGGACTTCATGCCTTTATTTGAAACAATATATATTTCAAGTACTTACTTAAGAAGATGAGGGCACCTTGGGCTTTTATTTGAAACAATATCCACTTCAAGTCCTTATTAGAGAAAATGATGGCACTTCATGCCATTATTAGGAATTTTCCCTAAATAAATGTATATATTCCCTAAATTTAATCGTTCTTTGATTATGATGGTAAGATTTTCCAGGTGGAAACTCTGATGAGGACTATAGATGTTACTCATCGGACTAAGAGAATCAGACTTTAAATCTTGAAGAAGTTCATATCCTTGATATTTGATACTCGGAAATATTGATCTAGAGAGTAATTTTCATGAAACGGCTAGGAATTGGGTGGATTCTTTGCTAAAATTATAAGATCTATCCAAGAAGGAAAATATATCAAATCAAATATTTCTAAGTGGAATATAGCAAGATTTGAATAAATCAACCTACAAGAGGCGAAATATTCTTTCCAAGTGAAACACTTTTCTTATGGAAACTCTATTTGCTATATGGGCAGTAGAATCATTGAAAGACTTCAATCTCGGCAACCTTGAAGTAATTAGATTGGATAATGTGCAACGGTCAACTTGGACAATGAGGATTATAAAAGAAGGTCGAGATGCTAAAATGACATATGAAACTAAAATTATGAAATTTATCATTTCTAAGTCTTGAGTGATTTTCAATCATATACATTTGTTTCTATGAGTTATACTTTGTAATCTCTTAGGTTGCCTTTAGCGGTTAGGATAAGATTAATTTATCATATCTTATGTTTGATACCTACTTAAGATAAAATTATTTTATGGGGGAGGTGGGATAGAGGCGGATATGATTTCTAATATTCATAATAAGTTTTTTCTCAAATAAAAAATTTGTTAAATTAAAAATTAAAATTATATTTCAATATAATAATATTTGAATTCTAATATAAGAATTTCAATATAAAAAATTTATTTTTTAAATTAATCGTATTTTTAGTTATATTTGAATTTAATTCTATCTTATAATATAAATTTGATATATAAATATATATTTATTAGGTTTTTAGTATTTAAGTATTTTAGGTATATTAGTATAATTTTCTATTTAGTAAAATTTTATTAGAGAATGATGGAAGGGGAAGAAAGAAATAAAAATGAAATTAATTAAAAAAGAAAGGAAAATAAAATAAAAATAAAGTAGGCAAGAATGTTGCGAGAGATTTTTACCATCTCCATTGTACAACTTGTGATTCATATAGGTGTTTATACCAAATAATATTTATATAATATATAATATTGTGTGAATATATTCGACTCTATTATTACAATTACCAAACAATGGATAGGATATAAAAAAATCCCATGGATTTTATATCTTATCATATTGTCTTATCTTGGTTATAAATTTAGATGACAAAACGTAGCCTAAGAGGTTCAGAGTATGTGAGGAATTATTCACATGAGGTTGAGTATTTGTTACTTAGATCTTATAACCTCTAATAGATTCATCTAGTGGAATCCAGCCGATCAGCTGTTAGTGCGAGGGAGTAGATGTAGGTTTACAAAAGCTGAACTACAATAATCGTTTCTATGCAATTTTCTATCACTTACTCTATTTATTTTACTTGTGATAGAGTTAATTGCACATAAGTAAGAGCTGGCAATTACTCGGGTTGTTTATTTATGATAGAGTTAATTGCACACCAGTAAAATCCAACAATTACTTAGGTTGTCGTCAACCATTGTTTTGTTGCTATAATATTTTAAATTTATTTTATTTTGTATTATCACCTATTCATCAATCTGTAAGTGATCCATCTAGCCCTAACAGCTATTGCCTATATGTTTGCATAATGCACCTAATTGTAGGTTGTATATAATTTTTTGCAGATTTCCTCGGTGTATGTTGAAAAGATATACATATGCGATGCTAATTTCGGACTTTGAACTAAATTAGTTTTTATGTTGAAAAGAATATTATCCAAACTTTTAAATTTATCAAAAAAATCAATTCAATCATATTGCTTTGACCAAATAAAATCATCTTACAATGTATTTAAAAATTGATAGTTATATCTTACTTTATATCAGTTAAAACGAAGAAATTCAATCCACGGGAATAAAAAGTGATTTGGGAAAATACTGTTTTCCTTCCTTATTTGGACATTGGCATCTTGGTTGAGATGCAAGCGCTAGCATTGCCCAGTAAAAGTGGAATGACATTTAAAGAGTTACCAATTCGTCCTCTCAAGATAATACTGTAGCAGATCTGTAGAACGCATTTTCCGTGTTCATAAGCCAAACACAATTTATCAAATAATCTCTAGTTGTTGATAAGACAAAGCCAAACACAAATGTAGCTCGAGCATTAACCAAAAAGCAAAAAGAAGACGCAAAAACCCATCCGGTTACACATTCTGTCGTCGAGGATAATTAGTATAAACTCAAGCCCATTTGGCCAGGAGAGACATGCCACCGGCACCCAGGAACACGGCGGCATAGGCCTTGACCTGGAGCTTGATGCTGCGCTGCATCTTTGGACCCATGAAGTCGGCGGCAAGGAGGTCGACCAGGGCCATGTAGATCAGGAGTCCCGCGGATGACGCGTTGAGCAGGCCAACCGTGATGAGCGCATGCGGGCTGTTCTCCCGGTAATTTCTCGACAGCAAGATCCCTAGGGCAATCCCGAAAGGGGTCGTCACTGCGAAGAAGAACGCCAACACCAGCTTCTTTGGCCACTTGTACTCTGCCTGTTCATCGTGTTAAGCATAAGTTCCAATTAACCGATCTGGGCCGGCATGTGAAATTGAGATAACAACAATCTACAAAGATTGATTTGTTTTTCTCTGTCATAAATTTTAAAAATTTCTGAGGTTTGTGGATATGAAATGTCACCTGAAGAATGCAACCACCAAGACCCATGCCTTCAAACATTTGATGGAAGCAAAGAGCAGCCACAAGGCCTCTGATAGTACACACATTGCTTGAGGCTCCCATTCCAAGCCCTATCACCACTGAGTGTACCACTATTCCTAGCTCCAGCACCTGAGTACAATTGATCCAAATTTCAATCTCAAGAAAAGAAATTTATAAGGGGACAAAAATTTAGGGCTAATATATTAATTTCCAACACTATGAGAACTTATTTCCGTCGAGGTAGAAATATACTTGGTCTTAACTAAGAGATAATAGGAGTTCAAGTAAGTTTGATATTTCTTACAAATTCCATTTTCCCAATTGACAAATCAAAGTTTACAAAGGTCGCCGATAGGAGGAATGTACATAATCAAAGTATAAATTTTATTATTTACTGTTTTCTATATGCGACTTTCGTGATTTGACAATTGTTCTATTCGAAACCCTACATACCAATGACAAACTTTTGAACGGTCCATGAGGCAGAGAATGCATGTGTATAGCACGGAATCTAAATTATACGAAGTGAGCCTTGCATCTATGTCGACATTTCTTTCCTTTAAATTTAAGCCAAAAAAAAAAATGGACCCTTAAAGAGTTCTTCATGTGCACTGCTAAATTGAATGTTTCCTAGTCAATGTAAATGGATGGTGCTACCTGGGAAACAATGGTCGTGGGGTGGAGGGGATTTATCTTGCTGATCCGTGCGAGTTTTACATCTATGTGGATTTTACCAGTACCATACAGTAATTAAATCTAAGTGAAAGCATGTAATTAACGATATCCAAGCATGACCTTACCATTGCAACTACCCGGTATCGAACCAGCTGAGAACTCGCCGCCTCCCCGTGGTGGTGGCCGTGGCTTTGCGAATGTTCCGCGGTCACCGTGACCATCTCCCGGTCACCGTCACGGCCCTTGCCGCTCTCGCTATCGGGAATGGCGCCTACGTTGTTCCGCCGGCTGTACACACTCGTCGACATCGAGTCCACCATCAGAGTTACGAGTGCACTCAGCATGGCGACGAAACCCGTGAACGGGAAATTGTGCCAAGGGTTCTCCTCCAAGCACTGTGAGGACAGCATATCGAAGGAGTCGGGCAGCACGTGCATGAACCCGGTGGCGAGGATGATGCCCGCCGCGAAGCACTTGACGATGGAGAAGAGGTCGCGGTCGGGATGGAGGGCCGGGATCGAGCGGGTGACCAGCGGGGAGCAGACACCGATCACACTTGTGATGAGGATGGAGAAGATGGCGATGATCTTGAGGGGCAGGGCCTTGGCCTTGTTGACGCAGTCGCCGGATTCTTCGGTGCACTCCTCGGGCGCGACGGAGAGCGCCGGCGGGACGACGAGAGAGAAGGTGAGGAGGAGGAGGAGGAGGAGGATGGGGGTGGGCTTGAGGGGTGAAGCGGACATTGTTGGCTGACTAATTGATGACTAACGCTATCTCCTCTTTTTCTTCTCCTCCTTGAGTTTTTGGGGGTTTTCAAGTTGATCATGGAGGATTAATCCTTTTATAGAAAAACTGCTGGCGCCAATCTGATAATTTTTTTCTTTTATGATCGAAATCTGATAATTTATTCAATCGAATTAATAATTTCTTTGTTATTCTAAATAAGGCAAGTATGGATTCTTTTTCCATGATTTACTTCGCTAGCTAATAATTTCTCGTTATTCATTATTTCTCCCCCTTATTTCTTGTTTAATATGGGCAAATCATTGGTTTCTCTATTTAGCTTTTCTTTTCCCTTTTTTAGTCATGCTCCACGCATCAATTGGAGTGGAATTAAAGGTCGAAATAGTTAATTTGAGGGAGGATTTATTATGTTAAATCCTACCGAGAAAATTAGCCCAAAAGTTTTAAACTTATTATACAGCAAGAAATTCCAAATTTAGGATGTTGCGTGGTAACCAAATGCCATGTGGCGGGTAAAAGTATGCAGGCTTGTGCCTAGATGCATCAAAATGGCAAGTGGTGAGCATTTTTAGTAGGAGTCACCGTGGGACACTCACTGAAGCGCATGCGGTTTTGAGCCACGACGTGGGTGGCGTGTGGTCCGGAAGGGAAAAAGGACTTCCAAGTCGGAGCTTACTCATATTAATTGGAGTGGAATTAATTATCCAAATATTTAATTTATGGGAGGGTTTATTATGTTAATATGCCTCACACTCAAGTATGTGTTGAAAAATAAAAAATTCAGTCAAGTAAGACTCATATTGACAATAAGGTAACTACTTCGATATTTTGATCCTCTTATGAAAAAAAGAAATTACACAAAATGAATAATTGAAAAAAAAATGTCATGTAAATTCTATAAATTCTCTCTTTTTTTTAAGTTATTTGGGGTCGATCTAAATGAGCTACAAGTAATCCTCCATCAGTGTAAAAAATATTTTGTCCAATGAGTAAATTTATCGTATAACTGATGCTTATGTGAATGTGTTATCTTGTCAAACTATCTTTATTTAAAAAGATCATTTCGATTCTTATATAAATGATTTTTTGTGGATTGAAATCTTATTCATTTATGGAATAAATATATAGTACGTGGTGTAAAGGTGGCTTCTTTTGAACATTTAATTCAATTCCGTTCGTGTTTACAAATAAATCAGCCAGAAAACAAAATGAGCTTGTACTATTTGAAAGTAAATAGTCTACAATAAACAAACTTAATTTTTTTTTTTTTTTTACGTGCACAAAGGAACAAAAATAGGACATATAAAGTGTCTATTTTGATAAGTTTAAAAGTGAGCTTGAAGATTAAATTGTTACGTACAAGATATTTGTTCTAATCCACAGTTGAATTCAACTCCTTTACATTCTATTTCACACAGCTTAATTTTTTTACCCTTTTTTTTTCGGTGAATTTTTTTTTCCCTTTTTCGTTTCTTCTTTTTCCCATTTTTCTTCTTCTTCCCTTAGCGACATATGCTCATTCTACCGTCGTCTCCTGTCATCACCAACACCCCCCCCCCCCCCCCCCCCCCCCCCCAAAAAAAAAAAACAAAAAAACAAAAAACAATTGCACCGCTGTAAGTCACGTATATACACACCCCGCTTGCGTGGAGAGAGAATACGATTTTAAGGCGATTTATTTGCGTACATGTGATTTAATAAATGTCGGGATATTTGACAAAACCTGAGCATTTCTGGTGGTGCGATTTAATTACGACTTCCTAAAACAAGTAAATTTAAAACGACGATGGGATTGCATCTGAGTCCTATGCACCTGACCACACATTATGGTAGAGCCATTTTCCTTTTTCTCTTCATTTTTTTTTAAATTATTTTCGCTTTCTTTTTTATAATTCTCTTTTTTCCTAGGCTAATGGGATGAGTACACATTATTACATAACACGAAAATCAATAACAGGGACAATGAGACAAAGAATTACTGAATTTTAGCCAAATGTGTAATGTGGTTTTCATACTTTTAAATTGTTTGATCTTTGAACTTAGGCCTAAAGTTCAAATTAAAAGTTCATGAACTACATTGAATTTTTAATTTGTTTAATATAATCCTTGAACTCTTAGTACATATTTCATGTAGTCTTTAAATTATGTGTAAATGTTTGACGTAATCCTTCCATTAATTCAAGATCAATGACAACATCTAACGTTTTCATACAATCTAGGGACTAAATTGAACATGTCCGAAGGTTCAAGGTCAACATTGAACAAATTAAAGTTTAGGGATCACATTAAATTGTTAGGCTAAAGTTCATGGATTACATTGAATGAATTAAAAGTTTAAAGATCATATTACACATCAAGTTAAAATTTATGAACTATTTGTGTCATTTTCCTTCAATAATAATAAATCATTGCCACAAAGTAAACCAATGTCGCATTTCATTGGCGTTGCCACAGATAAACTATATCAGGGACAAAAGGGAGTAATCTATATAATTCAAACAAGCAATCTACTCATATATTAGATCTTTTATAATCTTTTACTTTACATTTTGGTTGAATCTTTCCTTATATAGAATTTCTTAACTTTATTATCATAAGCAACTTTAAAAAACAAGCCCAATCATCTAAGATTGTTTTCTATGGGATTTTCTTTTCATATGTTTCTCTTCAATTTTAGACTCGACAAAAGAGGCCAAAGTCACTGACCAAAAAAAAAAAAAAAAAAAAGAGGCCAAAGTCGAGATTACAAAAAATCTATAGGATTATTGTCAAAATGAGTGCAAAAAACTACCTGTCCAGAAAAAATGAACACTTGGAGTGAAAAGAAAAGTGAAGCTGGGTTCTTTGGCTGTAGAAGAAAGAAACATGTCAGTTTGGATTAATTTAATCATACGATAAATTGTTTAGAGTGTATTCTATCTCTTGTCACCCCTCTTTCGATCTCAGACAGTCCTCCCTTATTACTTTAAATTTACTACAATATCTCTCACCGATCCCATTTTCTCATGTTTTTGAAATTTGAAAATTCTCGATTGCAATTCTACTCACAGAACAAACACTAAAGTCAAATATAAGGCCCGTTCTTATTTTAATATTAGTTCTTATTTTTTTTCTTCATTTTTGTTTGGTTTCTTCTTTTATGTTTGGAAAGGAGGGATGCCACTTTCATGCTAAATGGTATAAAACCAGAAGAAGAAGAAGAAATGAAACAAAAAGAAAGTTAAGAAAAGGTGAAAAATAATATTAAATTAAGAGTAGACTCCACATTTGACTTTAGTCCTCATTCTGTCGTTAGAATTGTAATAAAACAATTTTAAGTTCCAAAATATGGTAAAGTGTGTAGACACCTAATTTTGGCCCCCATATTTAGTCAATAATTGCAAGGTTTGAGATAAATATGTATGATGCCCACTAGTGGATTACATTCGGATAATAATAGTAAACAAGAGTAAGACATGAATATTTCTTGTAGAAGGGTTAAACTCAACAATTCAAGATATTAAGGAACAAAAAGTATCATTTTCAGCCCAGTTGTTGGATATTCAGCTGAAAAGAAGCATATCCTGCAAGACTATCAAGAGTAGAAATTTTGTACATACCTTCTGAACCACTCCAACAGCGTTCTTGTAACGAAGTCAAGTACTCATATGGGAGCTGAGAAGCAAGACATTAAAAGGCATTGGCATTAACTCAAATTGTAAGTAGAATCGATGATGGGGAAGAAAAAAAGACAGCATCATTGACTGAGATAGATGACATAAAAGAGGCAGTGGAACATGGCAGATTTTCGTGGTTGGCTACTCCCTGTATGCCTTTGAACTCTATCCAGATTTGATAGAGACACGGTTCATGGCACAAATATTAGGAACTTGAAAGTTGAAAGGAAGATCAAATCACTGCACATTTGAACAAGCAGCGCTATATCAACTGTTCTTAGGAATACAACAATCCAGCAAGTAAAAGAGGAGAACTACTTTTGGGTGTAACCAATAATTAAATCCTAGAATCTTATATTCCTTCTTGTTCATAATTTTATTTCCCTGAAATGGAATCAAGAGATCTCATGTCAGGTCCATGGGGATTACCTGGCAGGAAAACGTTCATATCATGGTGATGCGGTACTGCTTCTCAAGATTATTAATCAGACCAAAAATGGCCAGGGAGTGATTCTAACATATGGAAGAAGCCAAGCAGTGACAGCTATCAGCCTTTTCATTCATGTATAAAGATCAATGATGCAGAGAACTTTAGTTATCAGAACGAAAGTACCTCTGGGGCCATCCATCTATATGTTCCGGTTTCAGCAGTCAATAACTCCCGATTGAGCTTTCACTCTGGCAACACCAAAATCCGCAACCTTAAAAATCTGGAAGATAAAGGCAATATAAGTTTCATGATGGCAGAGATATATGCCTATAGATCGAAGAAGATTTTACCAAATAGCAAGTAAATAATACGCAACAGAGCATAAATAAGTGCCATCAAGCCTCTTAATCTCTAAACCAAGCATTCTGGCAACCTACAAGGCTTCAACGAAAGCAGAGCAATATTTCATGTCCTACATATTAGTCAGAAGGCAGAAGTTTATTACCTAATTTTCTTCGAAAGACACTTTCCATGGCGCTATCCTCACACATTATTTAAAGTGAAGTGCTCACTGGAATTCATTTCATACAAGGGTACCATCTCACGAAATCAGAAGTGTCTCTCAAACTGCTAATGCAAGCCATCGTGCTTATCTTAGGATGTAGCACATTGGAACAGAGAATAATGCAACTAAACATGCAAACCGAACAAGAAATTGAGATGACAATTAGAAAACTAATTATGACAATTTTTGAGATTATCCACGTGAAATTTACAGAATAAATGGAGAAAGTCTATCAATATGTTTGATGTCATCTACATATAGATCATGCTGTAGTAGATATTCCAGTCAGCAAAACAAATATAGATGAAGGTACTCCTCAGAAATTTCAGGGAAAAAAGAAACTTACTTCATTCTGATCCATCAATAGGTTGGCAGCCTTCAAATCTCTGTGAATAATGTTATTCTGATGCAAGTAATGCATTTCTTTTGCGACATCAATAGCTACTTTAAGCAACATAGGAAGCGTAAAGACAGTTTTTTTATCAGGGCACAGATCCTAGAGATCGTTCAGTGGATGGAGAAGAGAGATCTTAACAAAATGAAGATTTTTCATACTACACCAAGCCATAGTTATTGCCCGATGCCTAGATGGATCTATAATGTGCGATATTGCAAAAACAATGGTCATAATTTGAGGCCTACTTTCTGTCTGATACACTTGACCATTGTGTGTTAGAAAAAGGGAAAGGATAACTACATTCAAGTACTTTCCAACCTAGGACACATTCTTATTCAAACCAGTGGTCTACTAAATTGTGAGGTGGGAAGGGCAGAAGTCAAATAGAGGTCACTTATGGACATTAAAAGTCTTATACTCAGTTAACTTTTCTTTTGACTAATTCAGATTTTGCTAGCCATTATCAATAAGTGAAAACCCAAAAGGAATTGAACAATGTGCTTCAAGTTTTTGGGACATGTATAGATTTGATAATCATTTACTTAGTCAGTGGAATATTAGAGGCTAAGTACCTCACGCTTCAAAGCTTCCTTCTCCAAAGCAATTTTGTGCTGCTCTGTTTCCTGAAATTTTTGCAAGCATGGCTTGAGTGCATTGAGGACATCTTATCCTCTCATTGTAGCATGCAACTCACCATGAGAGCGACCTTGACCTCACGGGAACCACGAGCTCAACCTCATAGGGCTCGTGGCAGCCATGTAGGTCTCCATAGCTACGACCAGTCCAACCTCTATCAAGGTTGGCGGTGGCAGGGAGTAGGAGAGAGAAGGCCGGGTTATGATTTCTGGGTGGTTCTTAAGACGGGGTAATTTGGGAAGAAAACTGGGCAAGTTGATAAATAAGCAAGGATGGCAAGATGCAATGCGAAATGAAGTAGCAAAACTCGGGATGCAAATTGTATGTTTTTAAAGGTCAAGTTGAAAGCTTTATGTTGCCATTTGTTTGAAGGTTTCCTTGGAAGGAAGTTTAGAATACATGTCGGATAAACTAGAATAGCTGAAATGTAACGAGACGACCATCACTAGATACATGAACATCTACATTCTGACAACTCTCTCGAGCAACATGTCATATCCCTTCATTTCAAAGCATCATTTATATAAGCCATTCTCTAATTACAAGTATGCCTCAGATCAAGCTAGGAAAAGAGCCTAAAGGTGCCGGGAAAGATGGAGAAACCAAATCTTCACTGCACTGCCATGAATTCAATGAGAGAGCAAAACCTCAGAGCCGAAGAAGTAGCAGTTTGCCAGAGTCTGCTACACCATCCACATCGCACTGCTGCCGTGGAATGCTAGATGCCAATCTACCGTGGGTGAGGGCTCCGATAATAGTTGCCGATGGCCTTCGTTGCAAGAGTGCTGTTTGGATATATAATCTTTCGATCGTCATGCCTCAGAAACACACTCGTCAGGATGTTTATTTCTTCCACGACCATCTAAAAAGGATACAGCATATGAATGAGCGATGAATAACAGAAGAGACCATGAAGTAGGTACAAGCCAAAGCAGAAAGAGCAGTGAATATACGGTCGACACGTGATATCAGTATCTACCTGGACTCCATCGATCTCGCACCTATCGCCCACATCATAAGGATGCATCACGAACAAGAAGATGATCGCCTCGAATATGGTCTTGCAAGTGTTCCCGAAAATAAATGCGACAAGAAGGAGCTGCGAAATGAGGAAGAGCAGGAACTTGCTTGTCGCTATCCCCAGGATGAGAAGCCAGATGATCAATATGATGATACCGACTATGACGTTGACCACTCGATGCAGCTTGTTGACTGCAATCTTGGTGTCGTTTAAGGTCAAGGCAAGCGCTCTTCTCCCTCTAAAAGCATTGACCTAAAGTAATTTTGTTAATTCGATTAGCATTGAAGACGAAAAAGTATGAACAAGCATGTCTAAGGACCTAATTTAACTGAATTCCACTCACCAGCCAGTTCTTAAAGCATGACTTGCTGATTCTCTTGCATTCATTGGCTCCTTCGAAGAGACTCATCGTATTCAAGGCTTCATCTTCCTTCATGAACCGCATCAGATCTTCCAAGTAGATAAACCTAGCAACAACAAAAAAAATGATAACCGACTTGGACACTTTCCATCATAAAACCAGATAATGTCAACCCAACATAGTGCGCCAGTTAATCGAAAAGAGATCCAATCAAGGAAGCAATTGCCTCATCCAAGGATTATGTCAAAATCTCAAAACATTGAGGTGAAGAACTATGATCTTACTTTGAATTAGGCTTAGCCACATTTCGAAAGATCTTTCTAGCTGCAGCTTTGGCTTCGTTTTCACTCCCGATCATTGTTGCCAACTCATCCTCTTGAGTAGAATCCTGTATCTGCTCATCCAATATCGAGTGAAATCCATGCTGCACGATATTAATCAATCTTTTCATATTCCAGGCAGACACATTCTTGGGATTCAGTTTGTGCAAGTGCTCTATTGTGATCCCTCCCTCACTCTTTCCCGACAGCCCTCGAGAGAGCTTGGTGTTGTTCACTCGGGGACTTCTCTGAAGCCCTCCGCTCTGAACTCCCATCCCACTCTTAGTCAGAAAAGCCGCCGCCCTCGGATCCGGCAGCACAATTGCACCTGCTTTCTGTAAAGTCTGAAGCTCGTCCACAATGTTCTCCTCCTCTTCCTCTGTTCCCCAAATCTCAGTCACAGGCAGACCCGACAACGTCTCGATCACATACTGATCGAACAGAGACTTCTGGATCCGGTCAAAGTAGGTCCTCACGTGGAACGACGATGCCAGCACCCTGATGATCAGCGTCTTGACCAACCACAGTAGAGTCCCCACCAAGAAGCACACCAGTACCTTGGTGACATATCTCAACCTCTTGCCGTTCATCTCCCTCTCGACCTTCTCGTCGAACAAAGCATGCCAAGCGATCAAGACCAACCCCAACCACAGGCAGTTCTGCACTGCCTTTCGAAGGCCGTAGACGAAATACAGAACCCATTTTCGCAACAGAAAGTTCCTCTCCATGAAGAACACAACTAATCGAATCATCCACCCAGAGACCAACCTCCCACAAATCAAGACCAAGACAAGGACCTCCCACTTCCACAGTTTGAGCTTCCACAGATCTCTACGCTTCAATGCGGGAATTGCAAAAGTACAAACTAAAGCACCAATGATCAAGACCAAACTTACCCACTGTAACAGAGTCACGGCACCCAACTTTGCCTTCTGGAACTCCTCCGGCAGGTCTTCTTCCAAGAAGAGGTCGTCCTCCACCTCATCCCTTGCCGAGATGGGCGGCTGGAAGGACACTCTCAAGCTGTCCCGACTCTGCCTCAGCGGCCGTGGCGCCGGAGGCAAGTCCCTCCGGCCGTCACCGCCGCGCAGCTCCTCCGTCTCCAGGTACATCTCCAGCGACACGTCGCCGGAGGCCCGCTGCTGGTGTAGGTACCGCGCGATCAGCCACGACGGCGGGTGGTAGGGCGCCAGCCGCTGCGGCGAGCAGCTGGAACCCTCGGCCGGAGCTTCCTCCTGGCTCCCCTTCGAGAACCCAATGCTGAGTTCTCTCAGCCTTCTCGAACCGCCGTTCCTGTCGCTCTTGGAATCACCCGGGAAGCCGGGTCCACCGAGGCCGAGCTCGAGGTCAGGGGGGTCGACGGCGGCCGTTCCTTCGCCTGACGTGCGCTTGCAGGAGCCGCAGGACACGAAAGACTCGCGCAGGAACTGCATGGCTCAGTGGGGTCAGTGGAGAATGGATTAGAAAGAGCAAGAAACGGAGAGAGCGAGACCCAGAAAGGAAAAGCCAGGAAACAGAGGAACTGGGGAAAAGCTTTGATGGTGGGAGTTCGAAGATGGAGATCAGTGAGAGAGAGTGTACAGATGGCTCGCCGAAGTAGAGGATATAAAGCGAGAAGAGGGAGGAAACAGGAAACGTTCCGAAATAGGAAACGAAGGTCGAAGGAGGGAAAAGAGCCCCCGGGAGTCCGTTGAAAAATTGAATTTCTCCTTCGGTTTCCTATTCTGTCACTGAGACTCTTATTCTAAATTTCTTATAATTTTTTTTTTCAGAAAATTCACTAAAACCCTCAAATTATACCTAATGTAACACATTTATCTCTCCTTTTTTTGTTACACTAAAAATCTCATTTATCAGCATAACACATTTACCTTAGTTACCATTAATGAAAACCGTTAAAAATATACTCACATAAACGATGTAAAGCAAAGTGTATTGATATGGCGTTCATATGGTTTAAAGGATAAATATTTCACAATTAGCATAATTTAGATTTTTTTTCATGTTACAAACAAATTTAGAATAAATATCTTATTGTGGGTATAATTGTAATTTTTTGATGGCCTTTTTTTTCTATATTTTGTAGCGATTTAAAATTAACTTTTCAATAAACCTGTGCTCTTCCTCTATTGACTAAGAAAAAAATTTAGAATAAAAATATCAAAATGAGCATAATTTAGATTTTTCTTTTATATTACAAATAAATTTAGAATAAATATCTCATCATGGGTATAGTTATAATTTTTTGGGGACCCCATTTTTTCATATTTTGTAGCGATTCAAAATTAATTTTTAACAACATAACTCACGCCTACTCCTTCTTTATCCATAATCGTGTCACGACTATTTTTATTTTTTTAATGAAACTGAGCAAAAGCCCTTGGAAAAATATTTACTCAAAGGGCTTGCGTTGTTGGCAGCCGCACTGGACTTGAAGAGCAAGTGGATGGGAGAATAGGCCGACGGGGACTTGGACATTTGTTTGCAACCGATTGAGACAGAAGAGAGAGATAGAGGGGACGAACGAGGACGAAGAAGCGGAATGTCGACGAGTGATTTGCAAAGTATTATGAATTGAAAAAAAATTATCATGAATACCCCACCTTCGGAGAACAATTCTGATTTGCTAAAGAAGGGTAAAAGTGGATTCAAGACACCTACAAATAAGAAATAGAAACAGTTTAACCCTTATGAATATTTAGGGAATAGTTCTTTTCCCTAAGATGAAACACAGCCGCTTAAAACATCAATCCATGCGGTAGAAAATGCCCTTGAATGGGTTTTGGTGACTAGTCCTAATAAGCCATCAGAGAAGATATGAGGATTTTGAGCTGGAATTGTCAAGGATTAGACACCTCCAATATTTCAGTCCTTTAGAGCCCTAATGGCTTCAAAAAAGTCCAATTTGATTTTTTTGATGGAAACAAGGAACAAGTAGTGAAGTGCATTATACAAGGCTTCACTTTATGAATTTCTTGTTAGTGAATCCGAAAAGTTTGTTGTGAGATTAGTGATAATGTGGAATGAGGACATTTTGGTGGATGTTTTATCCAGCTTAAAAGAGTTTATTGATGTGACTAGTCAAGACCCAACTGAATTAGAAATTATTATCATTTTTTCTATTATAATTGGTGGCTTTGGACTTAGTTTTTGCTCAAAGGTCGATGTTGGCGTTCTCGAGAAGTAGATGCTACGGTCAACCAAACCCTAGTCGAACACGTGTATCACTTCATTCTTCTCCTCCTTCTCTGTATTTAGCTCTTCTTTAGTCAATGTTGTGACACCATTGAACATGATTCGGTCCATGTAGTCAAAGCCGAAATCTTATGCCCATACTCTTGCAAAAACGAACTAAGAGGGTCAGCTACCCCATCCAATTTTCATGTAAGCTCCTAGTAGGATAGGCACGTCACATGCATGTAAACCTTCGAAAGAGAAAGTTAATTCAAATTGCACCTATTTTGCGAAATGTATTCTTTTTTTTTCATTTTTTGGTGCATGGATCATTCAGGAAAATAAGTCAAAAAAATATTATCCTAAATAGTGAAAAATATAATTTAAATTCAGGAAAATGATTTCTCATTAAAACATATAAAAATATATTTCAAAATATGACTCGATATTTGGAACTTGAACAAAAAACTCTATGCTTGAGTACTCGAACTCCAATGCTCTTTCTCAGGCCCTTGTTCACGAAGGTAATGTAGCAAATCTATAGAACACTTTTTCCGTGTTCATGATTTAGCATTCTATATGGCCAAGAGCATATCGTGTGCACGATGATCACATAATCTTTAGTGGTTGAGAAGCCGAAAGCCAAACACACATATAGCATGAGCATAAACCAAAAGGCAAAAAGAAAACAGAAAATCCACCCATTTACACATTTTGTCATTGAGGATAACTAGTATGACCTCAAGCCCACTTGGCCATGAGAGACATGCCACCAGCACCCAGGAGCACGGCAGCATAGGACTTGATCTGGAGCTTGATGCTGCGCTGCAGCTTCGGCCCCATGAATTCGGCGGCGAGGAGGTCAACCAGGGCCATATAGATCAGGAGTCCCGCAGACGATGCATTGAGCAGGCCGACCGTGATGAGCGATTTTGGGCTGTTCTCCCGGTACATACTCGACAGTGCGATCCCCAGAGCGATCCCGAAAGGGGTTGTCACCGCGAAGAAGAACACCATCACCACCTTCTTCAGCCACTTGTACTCTGCCTGTTTATAGTGTTAAACATAAGTCCCAATTAACCGATTTGGGCCAGCATGTGAACATGAAGTAACCACGATTTATGAGGATTAATTCGTTTTTCTTTGTTATAAATTGTACAAATTGTGAGGTTTGTGGATATGAAATGTCACCTGAAGAATGCAACCACCAAGACCCATGCCTTCAAACATTTGATGGAAGCAAAGAGCAGCCACAAGGCCTTTGATGGAGCAAACATTGCTTGAGGCTCCCAATCCAAGCCCTATCACCACTGAGTGTACCACTATTCCTAGCTCCAGCACCTGAGTACAAATTGATTTCATTTTTCATTTCAAGAAAAGATATTTATGGAAGAAAAAAGGATAATTTAAGGCCACTATATTAATCTTTAACATTATGAGATCATACTTCCATTGAGGTAGAGATATACTTGGTCTAAATTAAGAGATAATACGTGTCCAACTAATTCATTGGAGATATATCAAACTAAGTCTACCACCTATTCGACAAAATCAATTTTTTAAGAAGGAAAGAATGCAGTTCTCAAATTTTAACTTTTAATTTTCCTGTATTCGAATTTCTCGACTCGCAATTTGACTTTTTTTTACACGAAACATCGGAATTCTCATGCTGCCAACATGTAAAATACCACATAATATTTTGTGATTTTTATAATTTGCGACGTTTTTTTAATATTGCCAAGATCTTTTAAGCAAAGCATGAAGACGCTTTTTTTGGGTGTAAAAAAAAAGAACCGAAGAAGTCCGGTAAATTGAACCTTTAACCTTTTAATAGATCTATCTTGCATAAAATTTCTTAAAAAAATCCTCTTCAATATTTCAACAATGATTTCAATAATGATTAACAACAATATCCCTTTTTATGCCCCTTTTTTTTGCCACTCATATCCCATATTTATTCCATAAAAGACGAGCTAAGTCAACTTCTTAACAATTCTCTTCCAACCACTCAGCGTTAAGTCAATCAGCTGATTAAGCAGTAGCAATAATTCGACCAAAAAAAAAAAAAAAGCAGTAGCTATAACAAGAGCGATGTTCATGTTCCTTGACAAGATTATTCTGCAATTCTCAAATTGGTTTTGAAATGTCTGTATTTGATCGAGATTTCTGCCTTTTTTCCGTCAGGTTCTATGATTTATAAGACGAATGATTTGGATTAACCGTATCTGCCCAAATACATCGAAGCAATAAACTGATCTGTTTCAGACATAATACTCCGGCTTCAACTTCTTTTCAAGAACGAACGCAAGTGCTGCAGAAAAACTAGATTGACAAAGAACAAAAAAAAAAAAAAAAAATCCCACATGCAATTCATAAACTTTAGAACGGCGCACGAGGTAGAAACATATATAATACGAAATCTGAAATATATGGAGCGGGTGTTGCATCTATGTCGACATTTGTTCCCTTTAAGATCAAGCCAAAAACGAAATGGACAGCACAAAAAGTCTTCATGCGCTCCGCTCAGTTGAATTCCAGAGCGCATGTAAATGATTGATGATTATTGTGACTCGGGGGTTGGAGGGGATTTATCTTGCTGACCCTTGCGGGCTTCATATCTATGCGAACGTTAGTAGTACCATACAGTAAATAATCTAAGTGAAAACATATTATTGACAATATCGAAAGTATGAACTTACCATTGCAACTACACGGTACCGAAGCAGCTGAGAACTCACGGCCTCCACCTTCGTTGCCGCCCCGTGGTGGTGGTGGTGGCCGTGGTGGTGGCCGGGGCTAGGCAAATGCGCCGCAGTAACCACACCCATCTCCCGGTCATCGTGGCCACCCTCACCGCTCTCAGTCTCGGGAATGACGCCGATGTTGTTCTTCTGGCTATACACGCTCGTCGCCATCGAGTCCACCATCAGCGTCATGATGGCACTCAGCATGGCGACGAATCCGGTGAACGGAAACTTGTGCCAAGGGTTGTCCTTCAAACATTGTGAGGACAGCATGTCGAATGAGTCGGGCAGCACGTGCATGAACCCAGTGGCGAGGATGATGCCTGCTGCAAAGCATTTGACAATGACGAAGAGGTCACGGTCAGGGTGGAGGGCCGGGACTGCGCGGGTGAATAGCGGTGAGCAAACACCGATCAGGCTCGTGACGAGGATGGAGACGATGGCAATGATCTTGAGGGGGAGGGCCTTGGCCTTGTCGATACAATCACCTTCCTCGGCGGCGCACTCCTCGGGCACGACGGAGAGCACCGGCGAGGCAAGGAGAGAGAAAATGAAGAGGAGGAGGATAGGGGTGGGCTTAAGGATTGAAGTGGACATTGTTTTTGGTGACTAAACACTGCCTCTTCTCCTCTTCTCCTTCTTGAGATCTTGTGAGGTTGGCAAGTTGATCGTGGAGGATTAATCCTTTATATAGAAATTTGTGGAGCCATATGATGACGTGGACATGTCATGCTGCAAGAATTTTATGGGTCAGTACACATCATGCACCATGCACTATTTGCTGTCAAATTATGTTAATCCTTTTTTATATTTGGATGCGTCACACTAACATCGGTGTCCATATGGATTAAGATAAATATCAACTAAGAAAATCAGTCAAAGTATAGGAACCTAGGGCATTTATTTTACGATCTTCCGCATGATTTTTACTTAAGGTTATGACAATGGACATAATGATAAATTTATTTTATGTGAAATTCCATAAATGCATTTTCAATTATTTGGGGTTGATCTAAATGAGCTAGAGATAATCACCCTCGGTATCCCAATATAACCTTTCTTTATGGCTTGGAAACTTATATATTTATGGGATAAATATATAATATATTTTGTAAAACTGACATTTTAATTTATCATGTAATGCTATTTCATTGGTTTTTGGATATATATCAACCCAAAACCCCAATGAGTTCATACCATTTCAGAGAAAATCAGCTATAATAAACATACCAAATCTTTAATATGCATAAAGAAATTGATATAGCATGTATAAAGCATGTGCCTGATAAGTTTAAAGTTTTGCTTATTTTACGAAAAATGAATAACTTAAAAAACATTTTTCTTAAAAATGATCACTGGTATCAATTACTAAAATATATAAAACGAAAAATATTTTCATGGTCCATGAAAATATTTAGATTAAATTTTTATTTATGATAAAAAAAATTATTGAATTAAATAATTATTTTAAGCTATATGAGTGATTATTTTAAAAAAATTATAAATCATTCATTTTTCTCGAAATAAATGGAATCTAAATGTGATGTCAGAGATTAAAGTGTTAAACCATAGATTTACATTCTACTTTATAGAACTTAATCACTCGCTACCAATTTTTCTTTTTTCTTTTTTCTTTCCTTTGATTTTCAAAACCTTTTTTCTTCTTCTTTCTCTTCCCCAAAGGCAGCCGACGTGCACGCTACAGCCTACCACAGCCACGATGCGGCCTTCTGTCATCACGAACCCTCGAGAGTTCTCATTCTTTGTGCGCACGGGGGGTATGTGCGAATGAGCATGTGTCGGAGGCCACGGCCTCCATGACCACATACCTTAATGTCATAGTATAAGTCTCAGATTTACGATGGTGCGATTGGTAGACAAAAAGTGAGGTAGAATCGAGAGAGAAATTGATCCTGGGACAGTTTATTTATGTACATGTTGCGATTTTTCAATAAAATCATGACCTTTTCGTTTGGTTAATGAGATAAATACGAATTACATTACGTCACGTTTCATGGGCCTAATTATCAACTAATCACATCCCCGCTTTTGACTTTCCAACAAATTCCGAAAAAAAAAAAAAAAAAAACTAGACGTCATGATCGAATGCCACGTGGCACCTAGAGGGGCTCGTGCCCAGATGCAGCAAAGCGGCATGCCTCGACCCGTTCTGGCAGAGGGACCGTGTGATGCCCGTGGAGAGCTTACTCGGGTCGGGCCGACTTGAAATTATGGCAAAACCACATACCATTTGGGTCTTTAGAAAAATATAATAAGATTCAACCGGCAGGAAAAAAAAAAAAAAACGAGACACATCATTTTTCAGTAACGTTGTAGGGTTAACATGGCGGAATCGACTTATCACAAGGATTGTGTAATTAAAATAAAATAATAAAAGTTAAAAAAAAAACCTATAAATTGAAATATTTATAAAGAATTAGACCATGCACATGCTTCTCTTATTTCAAGTGAATATACTATTGGTTTTTTTTATAAAAAAAAAATATTGCTAAAACACTTTTATGCAATGCAAATTTAATGGAAATTTAATTTGAACGACGATATCCAAATTAAGATCCAGGGATGCTGGGATTGCGATGGCAGTCGACGATGGCTTCACTGAGTGGAGTGGTTCTCGGCTGGAAAATAGAAACACCACACCTTTGTACGAGCCCCTCCGTGTTGAGTATCGCATGTCTTCTCTTCTTAGTGGGTACTTTATGTTGAATAGAATAAAGCACAGAGGCTGTCAGAAACCGAAGGCAAGCAAGGAATGGACGAGAAAAAGAACAAAGTTTAGGGAGAAAGATTTTTCTGTATTCTGACTTGTAATCAATGTACAGGGCTTTTGCTGTTTATATTACAAGATGTATACATAAAAAAAAGGGCAATGTAATATTTTTACAAATCAATCTAATATTTGGAGTGATTCTCTATAATCAGAAATCGGATCAATCAATTCCTGGTATATTTCCAGGATCTCTACATATCTTCCAACACTCCCCCTCAAGCCGGTGGCTTGTAAATGTCCAAGGCGCCTAGCTTGCTCAGTAAATATGCATGTTGTCTTTGACATAGGGCTTTGGTAAACAACTTGTAGGTTGTTCAGCCGTTCCAATCCCTCTTGTCTCGATTGTCCCTTCTTGAATCTTCTCCCGAGTGAAATGACAACCCACTTCTATGTGCTTGGTCCTTTCGTGCATTACAGGGTTCGCCGCAAGTTTCAAAGCCAATTCATTATCTCAAAATAACTTCGTCGAACTTTTTAGCTATATTCCGAGAACACCCAATAAACCTCGTATCCATACAATCTCACATGTGGTCTTTGCCATGGCCCAATTCTGCTTCAACTGAGGATAGAGAAACTATTGCTTGCTTCTTGGTTTTCCATGAAAGAAGAGAATCTCCCAGCTTAATACAAAACCCAATTATGGATCTTTGACTCATAGGACACGTTGCATAATCTGCATCGCAATATGCTATCATTTCCATGTCGCATCTTCTAGATAAAAGTATCCCAAGTCCTGGACATCCCTTCAAATACTTCACAACTTTTAGAGCGGCATTCATGTGAGATTCCTTCGGTCTGTGCATAAACTAACTGAGGTTCTGCACTGCATATGATATATCAGATCTGGTCATAGTCAAGTAAATAAGTTTTCCAACGAGCTTCTGATAACTTGTCGGATCCTGTAATATAGGATCATCCTGAGATGTTCCTCCAGTGTGGTCTGCTGTAGTCAATCTGATATTCTGCTCAATTGGAATGACAACTGGCTTGCATCCTAATAAACCGGCCTTTGATATAATCTCCAACACGAACTTCCACTGACTAAGAGAGAAATTTCTTGGTGAGATCAAGTGATCTCAATCTCAAGAAAATATTTTGGTGCCCTCAGATTTTTTATATGAAATGTGGTATGCAAATATTTTTTAAGGCTCTTTATTGCAGCTTCATCATTTCCCATGATGAGAATGTCATCTACATAAATCATCAAGTAAATAGATGACGTACCTTTGGTCCATATAAATAAGGCATAATCATACTTGGATTGTTTGAAGTTTGCACTGATGAGAGCGTTAGCAAATTTAGCATACCATTGTCTGGAAGCTTGTTTCAACCCATAAAGGGATTTGCGGAGACGACATACTTTATTATCCCCCTGTCTCCGTAAACCCTCAGGAATATCCATGTAAATTTCTTCATCCAGATCACCATTAAGAAAAGCGTTGTGAATGTCCATTTGGTGTAACGGCCAATCATGGATGGCTGCAACTGATAAGAATGAGCGGACGGTGACATCTTTAACAATTGGCGAAAAAGTTTCATGATAGTTGAAACCTTCTCGTTGTATATATCATTTCGCCACCAATCGAGTTTTGTATCATTCAATGATTCCATCAGCTCTATACTTTACTTTATAGACCCATTTGCATCTTATGGATTTCCTATTTGGGGGCAAATGAACTATCTCCCATGTGTGATTATCAGTTAAGGCCTGTAATTCTGCTTCCATGGCCTTTTGCCATCGTGGGTCTTTGGATGCCTCATCATAACTAGACGGTTCTTTCTCATCTGATATACGACTAATGCAACATCTATGCTCCGACGAAAAATTTTCAAATGAGACGTAAGAAGATATTGGATAGTGAATACCTGGTCCATTAAGTGAGGCATAGACATAGTCTTTGGTCCACGTTGGTGGTTTCGTAGCTCGCCCCGAATGTCGTGGATGATCCGTTGGTGGTGGAGGAGGAGATATTTCCACAACATTGTTTTATGTTTGTTCACTAGAATCATCCTCAATGTTTAATGGAAGAGCAGGTACATTTTCCAATGTTGCCATCTGAGGTGATTGATCAAATGAAGAAGGTGGAATCACCTGTCCTGGTGATGCTGCGAGAAAATATTCAGGAGATATATTTTCCTCAATTGAGGAGCGATGAGAATTGGTTGAGATATCCAAATCCTTTGTAGACTCACGAAATGGAAAGATAGTTTTGTGAAAAATGACATCCCTACTCACGAAAAATTCTCCTGTTGATGGATCGAGAACATAATAGCCCTTCTGTAGGTTAGGGTAACCCATGAAAATACACCTCCTGGCACGTGGACTCATTTTGTCTCAAGGTCCCATAGTTGCAGTATAACAAAGACAACCGAAAACTCGTAGATGATCTACTGCTGGTTTTTTTTTTCCATAAAGTAATTCAAAGGGTGATTTACCAGCTAATATCCGAATAGGCATACGGTTGATGAGATAGGCTGCAGCGAGGATATATTGCTAGAACGGATGCCGGAAACTTCAAAGCTCGTGCGACCTCCAACAAGCGACGATGTTTACGTTCCACCACTCCATTTTGTTGTGGAGTATAAATGCAGGAGCTTTCATGTAGAATGCCATGAGACAAGAAAAGTGATCTACCATCATGACTAAAAAATGCATTCCCATTGTCAGTTCGTATTTGCTAGATTGATTTCCCAAATTGATTTTTAAGTCAGGGTGATGAACATTTTCAAATAAGATGGAACTTGAGCTTTTGATTGCATCAGGAAAACTCATGTGGCCCGAGACTGATCATCCACAATTGTGAGAAAATATCATGAACCATCACGGTGTGCTGTGTGATAGGGTCCCCAGACATCCACATGAATTAAAGAAAGTATAGCAGCAGAACGTTTTGCATTCGAAGGGAAAGATGTGCGAGACTGTTTTGCAAGAGGACAAATGGGACATTTAGAGTATGGAAAAGAAGCACTATGCCCCATTCTTGAATGTAAAAGAAAGTCTTTATCATTGGCATTGATATTACACAATGACAACTTATTAAAAGGAATTGAATTCAAATCAGGATGACTTGGAATACCGGTCCAGAAATATAAACCTTCAGAAAGATTATCCAAGCCCATTAGTTTCCCAGTCGAAAGGGCTTAAAAAAAACGTGTGTCAGCATCGAAGAGTATTTGACAAGAATTTTCCTTGCAGACTTTGGATACGGAAATGAGATTGAATTGAAATTGTGGGACATAAAGGACATTATGCAGGACAATTTAAGAGCTTAGTTGAACAATCCCTGTCAATGTGACATGAGTAATGTTTTCATTTGGAAGTTGCACAGAAATAGGCGTATCCAAATTCTTATGCATTCTTGAGAAAAAATTTATATCACAAATGATATGATCACTTGCTCCTAAGTCAACTATCCATGCCCTTTTTGAAATTGAATTAATCAGGCAGTGGGATATACCTGAGAAACTTCCTCCTTTATTTCCATTGTCTGCTTTTTGTAGTGCCTGCTTCAATTGTTGATATTGCCCATAAGCAATCGGTCGATCACTACTTGGTCCAGTAGGTCCAGTCACTTGGTAAGCTGCAGAAAACTCTTTCTCTTTTCCTTTTTCTCTTGGCTTTCCATGCAATTTTCAACAATTATCTATGGTATGATGTGGACTTTTGCAATGCTCACAGTATAATTTACCTCTTCCCCTTGAATTTTGGCCGAAATTACTTATTGATGCGGAAAAAATCTGGCCGTCAGATGCTTTAATCGTGGAATTATCTCCACCGTCCGGTGTAGCAAATACATCGACCCCTTGCAGACTGTCAATCTCCGGGGGAAATCAAGGCCGTCAGATCTCCGCAAGAAATCCGAGCCACTAGATCGCCGGATTGAATTTGGGCCGTAGCTTCCTTCCCTTTTAAGGGCTCTTTCTCCGGTTGCGAACCCTAGCCCCTCGTGATTTTCTCTCTCCCGGGCTAGGGTTTTCGCCCCCAATTCTCTCAAGCGGCGTTCTCCGTGAAGAGCGAGAGCGACAGCCTCGCCTCCTCGTGTTTGCTCCGGTGTTGTGAGCCGCTGGCTCTCTTCTTGCATGGCTAGCTGGAAAATCCGACCGAGGGGCAGCACGGGATCCATTGCTAGGATCTGCGAACGAAATGTTAGATATGTTTCGTTCAATATTAAAAGGAATCGAGTGGATTTCTCCCTCTCCTTCTTGGAATTGTACTGCCTGAGAGTTTCTGGAGATACCTCAAGTTTTTCTTCCGCGGCCTCGAGCTCGTTCCAGAGCGATAAGAGTTTGTTATAAACCGCGGTGACAAACATATTCCCCTGCTTGAGATTTGTGAGTTCTTGCATGAGACAAAAGATTTTTGCTCGGTCTAATTTTCTGTACATTTCTTTGATGTTATCCCACATGGTTTTCAAATCTTCCGTTGGTGGGAGGCTTGCTTCGACGTCTGGAGAGACGCAATTGCCAATCCAGGTGCAGATCGGGTGATTGCACTTTCTCCAATGCCTCGCCAGCCTTTTGTCCGACGGAATTGGTACGGTTCGGTCAAGGAAACCATCTTTATCTTTTATCATGAGGGCCCACCAGAAGTCTTGTGACCATTTGTTGTAGTTTTCTAGCCCGATCAGTTGTAGACTAATTAGTCGCAACTTTAGATCGTCGGCGGTTGACACATGCAAGGGATCGCCTGGCTTTGGTCGGCCAGTGATGGCCGCAATTGGAAACGATAAAAATCCCGGTGAAAAGTTTGGGTAGGGATTCGTCCCTGTACCCGACCCATTGAACCCGGTTGCATGACCCGAATTGAAGAGTCCCGGTTGAGGGTTTGTTCCCGAACCCGCTTCTCCAGACTCATTTACTTGTTTTGTCTTGGCGGCTGAGTTTGCCCCGCTTGCGGCTGGTAGATTCCCATCGGGCTGAACGTTACTGTGGTAACTCATTACCTTTGGCAATGATGGATTCGGGCCTTGCCCGACGTACCATGGATAGGGTACCCATTGGTAAAGATGGCCCGGAATGGGCTGCCCCATATTCGCCTGAGCTGGGAATATCTGCCATTGAGTCTGGATTTGTTGTTGGGTTGTGGGAATTGCAGGTATTATGTTGTGGCCTTTTGTCTCTCCCGTTGGTGTGACGTCGCCTGTGGAAGGAACACCAGTAGTGGCAGGGAACAGATTCTCTAGATTCATGGTAAGAAAAAAAAATTCCGTTTCTTCTTCCTTCTTACAGAATTTGATTCTTTCGTAATCAAGACATCGATCTGTCTTGCAGCTTCAAAAGCAATCAGTTGCGGAAGATGGAGCTTAAAGCCAAAGCTCTGATACCATGTCAGAAACCGAAGGCAAGTAAGGAACGGACGAGAAAAAGAACAAAGTTTAGGGAGAAAGATTTTTCTGTATTCTAACTTGTAATCAATGTACAAGGCTTCTGCTGTTTATATTACAAGATGTATACATAAAAAAAAAAAGGCAATGTAATATTTTACAAATCAATCTAATATTTGAATTGATTCTCTATAATCAAAATCGGATCAATCAATTCTCAGTATATTTCCAGGATCTCTGCATATCTTCCAACAGAGGCTCCTTATTTCTTTTTCTTTTTACTTTTCACGGACTCTACTTTGATCTGTACCCACGGCTTGGAATTCTGCACCTGGTGCCTGTGCATGACAGGTGACTCATGTACGTATCAGTTCTAAATTTTATCATTGCGGTAGGGATCCTAATTGTAATGCACATGCAAATCAAGTGAATTTATTTTTTAATTTAGGAGTCAGGTCAACTCCAAATTTTTTTGTGAATTCAGTTTGTGCAAGTGCTCTATTGTGATCCCTCCCTCGCTCTTTCAAGACAACCCTGGAGAGAGCTTGGTGTTCTTCACACTCGGGGACTTCTCTGAAGCCCTCCGCTCCGAACTACCATCCCACTTTTAGTCAGAAACGCCGCCGCCCTCAGATCCGGCAGCACAATTGCACCTGTTTTCTGTAAAGTCTGAAGCTCGTCCACAGTGTTCTCCTCCTCTTCCTCTGTCCTCCAAATCTCAATCACAGGCAGACCTGACAACGTCTTGACCAACCACAGTAGAGTCCCCACCAAGAAGCACACCAGTACCTTGGTGACATATCGCAACCTCTCACCGTTCGTCTCCCTCTCGACCTTCTCGTCGAACAAAGCATGCCAAGCGATCAAGACCAACCCCAACCACAGGCAGTTCTGCACTGCCTTTCGACGGCTGTAGACGAAATACAGAACCCATTTTCGCAACAGAAAGTTCCTCTCGATGAAGAACACAACTAATCGAATCATCCACCCAGAGACCAACCTCCCACAAATCAAGACCAAGACAAGGACGTCCCACCTCCACAGTTTGAGCTTCCACAGATCTCTACGCTTCAATGCGGGAATTGCAAAAGTACAAACTAAAGCACCAATGATCAAGACCAAACTTACCCACTGTAACAGAGTCATGGCACCCAACTTTGCCTTCTCGAACTCCTCCGGCAGGTCTTCTTCCAAGAAGAGGTCGTCCTCCACCTCATCCCCTGCCGAGATGGGCGGCTGGAAGGACACTCTCAAGCCGTCTCGGCTCTGCCTCGGCGGCCGTGGCGCCGGAGGCAAGTCCCTCCGGCGATCGCCGCCCCGCAGCTCCTCCACCTCCAGGTCCATCTCCAGCGACACGTCGCCGGTGGCCCGCTGCTGGTGTAGGAACCGCGCGATCAGCCACGACGGCGGGTCATAGGGCGAGCAGCCGGAACCCTTGGCAGGAGCTTCCTCCTCGCTCCCCTTCGAGAACCCAATGCTGAGTTCTCTCAGCATTCTCGAACCGTCGTTCCTGTCGCTCTTGGAATCACCCGGTAAAATCTATGAGGAATTTACAGAATTGATAGGGGGATGATTTGGTGCGTGGAATCTCAAGGGGAGTATTGATGGTGGGAGATGTGTGTAGTGAACTTCAAAGGAGGAGATGAGAGAATGTATAGGTGGCACCGCCGAAACAGCGGATTGTAAAGGCGAGAGGAGGAGGAAAGAGGAAAAGCTCCGAAAAAGAACAAGCAAGGTTGAAGAGAAAAGATGGCGTTGAAATTCAATTTCTTATTTCACTAACCTGATGAATGAAAAGGCGTGATATTCAGGGCAAATGTGTGCATGATTCATACAATTTTAATCGGACTATGCTCGAAGGCCTCGATATGATTATGTGGATAAAGCACTATTGACGCCAGTCAGTGAAAATCCAGATCTGAGGGCAGCTAAGGCAACTCCATCTCCGATTCGTGCATGCCCAGACAAACAATGTCACTGAGACTATCATTTTACATCATGAATTTCTTATTTTTTTTTATTTGAGAAAACCCACCAAAACCCTCAAATTATATTTGATGTAATACATTTATCAAAAAAAAAAATTGTGATACTAAAATTTTCAAACTTTTATCTGCATAACACATTTATCCTAGTTTCCATCAATGAAAACCATTAAAAATCCACTCACATAGATGATGGAAAGCAAATAATATTGATACGGTGCTCACATGACTTAAATAAAATAAAAAGACAGACATCATTTTGGTTGGAAAATTGGAGGAGAGAAAATATGTCGCACAAATTTGAGGTTCTTAATGAAGAAAAAGATTTAGGAAAAGTATGTCATAGTGAGCATAATTTAAATTTTTTTTATGTTACGAATAAATTTATGATAAATAACCACTGATCGTGGTGGCTCCGCTGGATAAAAACTTCGCTAATCCTTGCCTAAAGGTGAGAGATTCGAAACCCGGTGGAGTCGCTTGGTGTCTTAAGTGGGATGTTAGGGTGGTGAGTCTTCCGCTAGCGTTCCTCCAAGTTTGCTCGGCCAACTGCCGGCTATACGGTGTTCCTAGGTCATCAAAAAAAAAATTATGATAAATATCTTATTGTGGGTATAGTTATAAATTTTTGGTGGCCTTTATATTTTGTAATGACTCAAAATTAATTTTTCAACAACATAAATCCCACCTACTCGTCCTCCATTGACTAGAGAAAAAAAATTATATATATTTCAAAATTAGCATAATTTAGATTTTTTTTATGTTACAAAAAAATTTAGGATAAATATTCTATCATTAGTATAATTATATTTTTTGGGTCGCCCCTTTTTTTCATATTTTGTACCGATTCAAAATTAATTTTTCAACAACATAAGTCATGCTATTGACTAAGAGAAATTTTATGATAAATATGTCCCAATGAGCATAATTTAGATTTTTATATATTATAAATCAATTTAGTAGAAATGTCTTATCATGGGTATAGTTATAATTTTGTGTGGCCTCTTTTTTTTTATAAATATTTTGTAGTGATTCAAAATTAATTTTTCAACAACAGAAAGTCACGCCTACTCTTCCTATTGACTAAGAAAAAATATTTCATAGTTAGCATAATTTAGATTTTTTTTTTTATGTTACAGATAAATTTAGGATAAATATCTTATCATTTGTATAGTTATATTTTTTTGGTGGCCTTTTTTTTTCTTTTCATATTTTGTACCGATTCAAAATTAATTGTTCAACAACATAAGTCGCACCTACTCTTCCTCCAATTGACTAAGAAAGTTTTTATGATAAATATGTCACAGTGAATAAGATTTAAATTTTTTTTTTATGTTACAAATAAATTTAGGATAGATATCTTATCGTGGGTATAGTTATAATTTTTTGGTGGCCTTTTTTTATATTTTATAGCAATTCAAAATTAATTTTTATACAATAAAAGTCACGCCTACTCTTCCTATTGGCTAAGAAAAAAATTATGATAGATATGTCACAGTATGTATAATTTAGATTTTATGTTACAAATAAATTTAAGATAAATATCTTATTATAGATATAATTATAATTTTTTTGTGACATTTTTTTTTCATATTTTGTAGCGATTCAAAATTATTTTTTCAACAACATAAGTCATTTATGCTTCTATTGACAAAGAAAAAATTATAATAAATATGTCACTGTGAACATAATTTAGATTTTTTTTTATGTTGCAAATAACATTGGATAAATATCTTATCGTAGGTGCAATCATAATTTTTTGATGGCCTTTTTTTTTTCATATTTTGAAGCAATTCAAAATTAATTTTTCAACAACATAAGTCGCCTGCTCTTCCTCTATTGACTAAGAAAAAAATTATTTTAAATATGTTAGTGTGAGTATAATTTAGATTTTTTTATGTTACAAATAAACTTAGGATAAATATCTTATCATGGCTATAGATATAAATTTTCAGTAACTTTTTTTTCATATTTTGTGACGATTCAAAATTAATTTTTCAACAACATAGGTCATGTCTACTCTTCCTTTATTGACTAAGAAGAAATTTAGGATAAATATGTCACAATGAGCATAATTTAAATTTTTTATTTTACAAAAAAATTTAGGATAAATATCTTATCATGGGTATAGTTATAATTTTTTAGTGGCCTCTTCTTTTATCTTTTTTTTTTTCATATTTGTAGTGATTCAAAATTAATTTTTCAACAACATAAGTCACACCTGTTCTTCCTCTACTAACTAAAAAAAATTATGATAAATATGTCACGGTGAACATAAGGTTAGATTTTTTTACGTTACAAATAAATTTTTGATAAGTATCTTATCATGGGTATAGTTATAACTTTTTGGTGGCCTTTTTTTTTTTCATATTTTGTGGGGATTCAAAATTAATTTTCAACAACATAAGTCACAACTGCTCTTCCTCCGTTGACTAAGAATTTTTATTTTTTTTGGTGATAAATATGTCACAATAAGCATAATTTATATTTTTATGTTAAAAATAAATTCAAGATAAATATCTTTTTGTGGGTATAGTTATAATTTTTTAGTGGCCTTTTTTTTTTCATATTTTGTGGCAATTCAAAATTAATTTTTCATCAACATAAGTCATGCCTACTCTTCCTCTATTGATTAAGAAAAAATTTAGAATAAATATGTCACAGTGAGCATAGTTTAGATTTTTTTTTTTATGTTACAAACAAATTTAAGACAAATATCTTATCGTGGGTATAATTAAAATTTGTTAATATTTTGTAGCAATTCAAAATTAATTTTTTAGTAACATAAGTCACACTTCCTTTTCCTCTCTTGACTAAGAGAAAATTTATGATAAATATGTCACGATGAACATATTTTAGATTTTTTTTATGTTAGAAATATATTTAGGATAAATATTTTATCGTGGGCATAATTATAATTTTTTGTGGCCTTTTTTTTTTCATATTTTGTGGGGATTCAAAATTAATTTTCAACAACATAAGTCACGACTGCTCTTCCTCTATTGATAATTGTGTCAACCTTCTTTTTTTTAATGGGACTGAGCAAAGGCCCTTGGAGAAAATATTTTCTCAAAGGGCTTGGGTTAAAGTTAGCCGCTGCAATGGACTTCGGGTGCAGGTGGATAGGAGAATAGGCTAACGAGGACTTGGACATTTGTCGACAACCGATTGAGACAAAAGAGAGAGAGGGGACGAACGATGACGAAGAAGCGGAATGTTGATAAGTTGTTTGCAAACCATTATGAAAAAAATAAATTATCATAATATAACGACATAAATAGTCATTAAACTTTGATTCAATGTATTATGTTACTCCTTAAATTTAAATTTATTCTTATGTGCAACATAATTTTGAACTTTTAATTTGTTTATTGTGGTGCATACTTTTGACATCTATTTATTATAGTTCATGAAGTATTTTAAAGGATAATATTGCATGTTAAATTAGAAATTAAAAATCATTTATGTCACTTTTTCTATTATAATTGGTGGCTTTGGACTTAGTTTTTTTCTCAAAGGTCGATGTTGGCGTTCTCGAACACGTGTATCACTCCATTCTTCTCCTCCTTCTCTGCGTTTAGCTCTTCTCCAATCAATGTGGCGACACCACTGAACATGGTTAGGTCCATGTAGTTGAGCTATGTAAGCTCCCAGTGGAATAGGCACCTTACATGCATGTAAACCTTCGAAAGAGAGAGTTAATTCAAACTCCGCTCATTTTGCGAAATGATTTTTCTTTTTCATTTTTCGGTGCATGGATCATTCAGTAAAATAAGTCCACAAAAATATTTTCGTATTAGTGAAAAATATAATTTAAATTCAGGAAAATGATTTTCTCATTAAAACATGTAAAATTATTTTTCAAAATATCACTCGATATCTGTAACTTGGACCAAAAACTATGTGCTTGGATACGCGAACTCCAACACTCTTTCTCGGACCCTTGGTAGCAAACCTAGATCTAGCTGCTTGGGCTAAGTCCATCAAGGTCCTTCCAAGCTAATTTTGAGTTCGAAAAGGGCAGGCTCAAGACCCCAATGCTCACCCAACATTGGTGAGCTCAAGCGTTGGTTGATCCGGCAATTTGGATGAGGCTAAAGCCTCGTCGATGTTTAGTGGCCTCGAGTGAGGCTCAAGTCTCTCCAGGTCGTTGGATCTGGCAAGGCTCGAGCTCGTCGTGGCCGGTCGTCGACCGCTATCATGGCCGGCAACAACCAGCCAATAAGGAAGAAAAAGAAAAAGAAAAAGAAATTAAAATTTTTGATTTAAAAAATATAATAAAAAATTATTGAAAGGATGGCATGAGTGAAAGATTTTCCTTACCAATCAGCAAAAAATATCTTCTATATTATTGTCGGATTTTAACCATATACCGAAAAATATGGTTATTTTTCATAGAAAATAGTTTTCCTAGAATATTAATGTGTTTTGATAATATAGGTCGGGTCGAGTACGGGTTTGATACAAGTTGGGTTGGGTATAGATCCTTAATTTTACATTGCATGAAAATAGGTCAAAATTGGTTAAAATGGCCAATATGGGTCATACCATTTTCGACCCAACTCGACCTACTTGTTTGATGACCCTAATTACAACTATGCCTCAGATCAAGTTAGGAAAAGCCCTAAAGGTGCCTGGAAAGATGGAAAAATCAAATTTTCACTGCATTGATGAAGGCCATCGGTACATGTTTTAACATCTACTCTATTATGAAGGCCTTCGTACTTTAAATGAAATTATTTTTTATGTTGAAAGGAAATATTATCCAAACTTTCACATCTATAATAAAACATTAATTCAGTCATCTCGCAATTTATTTTGAAATGGTATTTATATCTTATTTTATATTTGTTAAAAGAAAGAAATACAGTCCTTAGATTCCTGCTAGTAAAAAGTGGAAGGCTGGTGTCTTCTTCCTTATTAGGTAATTGGCATCCTTGTTGAGATGCAAGTGTCAGTATTGTCCGGTAAAATAAAACGGCATTTTCTTTTTCTTTTTTGGTCAGAAAATAAAACGGCATTTAAAAAGTGACTAATTCGTCTTTTCACGACGGTAATGTAGCAAATCTATAAAACACTTTTTCCGTGTTCATGATTTAGCATTCTATATGGCCAGAGCATATCATGTGCACGATGATCACATAATCTTTAGTTGTTGAGAAGTCGAAAGCCAAACACACATGTAGGATGAGCATAAACCAAAAGGCAAAAAGAAAACAGAAAATCCACCCATTTACACATTTTGTCATTGAGGATAACTAGTATGACCTCAAGCCCATTTGGCCATGACAGACATGCCACCAGCACCCAGGAGCACGGCAGCATAGGACTTGATCTGGAGCTTGATGCTGCGCTGCAGCTTCGGCCCCATGAAGTCGGCGGCGAGGAGGTCCACCAGGGCCATATAGATCAGGAGTCCCGCAGACGATGCATTGAGCAGGCCGACCGTGATGAGCGATTTTGGGCTGTTCTCCCGGTACATACTCGACAGTGCGATCCCCAGAGCGATCCCGAAAGGGGTTGTCACCGCGAAGAAGAACACCATCACCACCTTCTTCAGCCACTTGTACTCTGCCTGTTTATAGTGTTAAACATAAGTCCCAATTAACCGATTTGGGCCAGCATGTGAGCATGAAGTGACAACGATTTATGAGGATTAATTCGTTTTTCTTTGTTATAAATTGTACAAATTGTGAGGTTTGCGGATATGAAATGTTACCTGAAGAATGCAGCCACCAAGACCCATGCCTTCAAACATTTGATGGAAGCAAAGAGCAGCCACGAGGCCTTTGATGGAGCAAACATTGCTTGAGGCTCCCAATCCAAGCCCTATCACCACTGAGTGTACCACTATTCCTAGCTCCAGCACCTGAGTACAAATTGATTCCATTTTTCATGTCAAGAAAAGATATTTATGGAAGAAAAAAGGATAATTTAAGGCCACTATATTAATCTTTAACATTATGAGATCAGACTTCTGTTGACGTAGAGATATACTTGGTCTAAATTAAGAGATAGTACGTGTCCAAATAATTCATTGGAGATATATCACACAAAATCCACCACCTATACGAGAAAATCACATTTTTACGAAGGAAAGGATGCACATTCTCAAATTTTAACTTTTAATTTTACTGTCTTCAAATTCCGCAACTTGCAATTTGACTCTTTTTTACGCGAAACATCAGAATTCTCATGCTGCCTACATGTAAAATACTACATAATATTTTGTGATTTTTATAATTTGTGACGCTTTTTTTAATATTGCCAAGATCTTTTAAGCAAAGTATGAAGATGCTTTTTTTGGGTGTAGAAAAAAGACCCGAAGAACTCCGGTACATTGAACCTTAAACCTTTCTAATAGATCTATCTTGCGTAGAATTTCTTTAAAAAAATCCTCATCAATCTTTCAACAATGATTTCAATAATGATTAACAATGATATCACTTCTTATTTTCTTATTTTTTTTTTCTTTTTTTGCCACTGATATCCCATATTTATTACACAAAATACGAGCTAAGTCAACTTCTTAACAACCCTCTTCCAACCACTCATAGTTAAGTCAATCAGCTGATTAAGCAGTAGCTATAACTGACCAAAAAAAAAAAAAAAGCAGTAGCTATAATTCGACCAAAAAAAAAAAAAAAAAAACAAAAGGCAGTAGCTATAACAAGAACGATGTTCATGTTCCTTGACCAGATTATTCTGCATTTCTCAAATTGGTTTTGAAGTGTCTGTATTTCATCGAAATTTCTGCCTTTATCTGTCAGGTTCTATGTTTTATAAGACGGATCTGGATTAACCGTACCTGCCTAAATACATCGAAGCAATAAACTTATCTGCTTCACACATAATACTCTGGTTTTGGCTTCTTTTCAAGAACGAATGCAAGTGCTGCAGAAAAACTAGATTGACAAGGAACAAAAAAAATCCCACATGCAATTCATAAACTTTAGGACGGCGCACGAGGTAGAAACATATATAATACGAAATCTGAAATAAATGGAGAGGGTGTTGCATCTATGTCGACATTTGTTCCCTTTAAGATCAAGCCAAAAACGAAATGGACCCCACAAAAAGTCTTCGTGCGCTCCGCTAAGTTGAATTTCAGAGCGCATGTAAATGATTGATGATTATTGTGATTCGGGGATTGGAGGGTATTTTCTTGCTGACCCTTGCGGGCTTCATATCTATGCGAACGTTAGTAGTACCATACAGTAAATAATCTAAGTGAAAACATATTATTGACAATATCGAAAGTATGAACTTACCATTGCAACTACACGGTACCGAAGCAGCTGAGAACTCACGGCCTCCACCTTCGTTGCCGCCCCGTGGTGGTGGTGGTGGCCGTGGTGGTGGCCGGGGTTAGGCAAATGCGCCGCAGTAACCACACCCATCTCCTGGTCATCGTGGCCACCCTCACGGCTTTCACTCTCGGGAATGACGCCGATGTTGTTCTTTTTGCTATACACGCTCGTCGCCATCGAGTCCACCATCAGCGTCATGATGGCGCTCAGCATGGCGACGAATCCAGAGAATGGAAACTTGTGCCAAGGGTTCTCCTTCAAGCATTGTGAGGACAGCATGTCGAATGAATCGGGCAGCACGTGCATGAACCCAGTGGCGAGGATGATGCCTGCCGCAAAGCACTTGACAATGACGAAGAGGTCACGGTTAGGGTTGAGGGCCGGGACTGCGCGGGTGAATAGCGGTGAGCAAACACCGATCAGGCTCGTGACGAGGATGGAGACGATGGCAATGATCTTGAGGGGGAGGGCCTTGGCCTTGTCGATGCAATTTCCGGCCTCGGCGGTGCACTCCTCGGGCACGACGGAGAGCACGGGTGAGGCAAGGAGAGAGAAAGTGAAGAGGAGGAGGATGGGGGTGGTCTTGAGGATTGAAGTGGTCATTGTTTTTGGTGACTAAACACTGTCCCTTCTCCTCTTCTCCTTCTTGAGATCTTGTGGGGTTGGCAAATTGATCATGGAGGATTAATCCATTATATAGAAATTTGTGGAGCCATATGATGGCGTGGATATGTCATGCTGCAAGAATTCTATGGGTCAGTGCACATCATGCACCATGCACTAATTGCTGTCAAATTATGTTAATCCTTTTTCATATTTGGATGCGTCACACTCATATTGGTGTCCATATGGATTAAGATAAATATCAACTAAGAAAGCCAGTCAAAGTATAGGAATCTAGGGCATTTATTTTAGGATCCTCCGCATGATTTTTACTTAAGGCTATGACAGTGGACATAATGATAAATTATTTTATGTGAAATTCAATAAATGCATTTTCAATTATTTGGGGTTGATCTAAATGAGCTAGAGATAATCTCCCCTCGGTATCCCCAATATAACCTTTCTTTACGGATTGGAAACTTATATATTTATGGGATAAATATAAAATATATTGTGTAAAACTGACATTTTGATTTATCATGGAATGCTATTTCTTTGGTTTTTGGATATATATCAGCCCAAAACCACAATGAGTTCATACCATTTCAAAGAAAATCGGCTATAATAAACATACCAAATCTTTAATATGCATAAAGAAGTTGATATAGCATGTATAAAACATATGCCTGATAAGTTTAAAGCTCTATTTATTTCATGAAAAATGAATAACTTGAAAAATATTTTCTTAAAAATGATCACTTGTATCAATTACTCAAATATATAAAAACGAAAAATATTTTCATCGTCTACGAAAATATTTAGATATAAATTTTTATTTACGATGAAAACTTCTTGAATTAAATTAAGCTATATGAGTGAAATGGAATCTAAATGTGACGTTAGTTAAATACATGAATATTTGTCAAATCCATAGATTTACATTCTACTTCATAGAACTTAATCACTTGCTAACAATTTTTCTTTTTTCTTTTTTCCTTTCCTTTGTTTTTCAAAACTCCTTTTCTTCTTCTTTCTCTTCCCTTAAGGCAGCCGATGTGCATGCCACAGCCTACCATGGCCATGACACGGCCTTCTGTCATCACAAACCCTCTCAAATAAGAGAGTTCACATTCTCCATGTGCATAGGGGGTATGTGCGAACGAGCATGTGTCGGAGGAGGCCATGGCCTCCATGACCACATACCTTAATGTCGCAGCGAGAGTGAATGATTAAGTCTGTGATTTATGATGGTGCAATTGGTAGACAAAGAAGGAGGTAGAATCGAGAGAGAAATTGATCTTGGGACGTTTTATTTATGTACACGTTACGATTTTTCAATAAAATGTCACAGTATTTGATAAAGTCAGAGTATTATTTTTTTATTTTTTTTGTGATGCGCCTTAATCACGGCTTTTTTATTTGGTTAACGAGATAAACATGAATTACATCACGTCACGTTTCATGGGCCTAATTATCAACTAATCACATCCCTGCTTTTGACTTTCCAACAAATTCCAAAAAAAAAAAAGAAAAAAAAATTAGCCGTCCCGATCGGACGCCACGTGGCACCTAGAATATTTGGGCTCGTGCCCAGATGCAGCAAAGCGGCGTGCCTCGAGCCGTTCCGGCAGAGGGACCGTGTGATGCCCGTGGAGGGCATGTGTTCTGGAGCTTACTCGGGTCGGGCCGACTTGAATTATGGCAAAACCGCATACCATTTGGGTCTTTAGAAAAATATAATTAAGCTTCGCGGAATCGACTTATCACAAGGATAGTGTAATTAAGCAGACATCTAATTCTATGTTATTTGTTTTCCTTAAGACTACACTGTCTCTTCTCAACAATCAGCCAGTAGAACAAGTTTTGAGATTCTAAACCTTTAGTCTATTTCGAATAGTTAAAATGTGAACCTTCAATGGTTTCGAGCCACATAGCCATTTGTACTAATCATTGTGATGCATGGATGATACAATAACTCTTTTTTTTTAAATAAAAAAAAAAATCTTTTTATATTGCATGATATGAATCTTGTGCATGTTGTGATGTGTTGTGCTTGACTAATGTATAATATGCTCCTATTATTGTCACCTTTAATATGGTTGCAATAATAAGTGAACTAAATATAACAGACGAGTTCGACCAAAAAAAAAAAAAAAATACAACAGAAGAAGTAATAGCCATCATTTCTCTACACTAATCTAGGGACATGTATGTTACGCAATCAATGGTGCTTATAGAAAGTCTACCTCACTGACAAATGTGTTTTAGGATTTTTTTTCCCAACAATGTGATATCTCACATCCCGATAAATGAATTCTTATCCGTCCCCCTCTTTCCAATAAATTCATAATGTTCTAGTGAATTATGATCAACATCAAGTTGTTCAGGCTATTGATTTCAAATCCAAACATTAGTCAATTGTACTTTGGCAATTTTACGTATGTTAAAGTTTAGTTTTCTGGGAGTGCCAATATAACATAATCTTACTTGTTGAAGCATAAAATAGGCAAATTTTTTTATTGATGTTAATGGGGTGGACAGGACTTCCAAAGCATTCGACTAATTCATATTGGGTGAAGCGATCCCCAGTCTCACACACTAACCTATACTCCTGGAGCTGGCCACAAAAAAAAATGTACAATTATGGTGATTCAAACCTAGACTTTGAGCGAAGAAGATAACATGCTTACCCTTGAGCAACCTCGTAGGTTTATAAAAAAAAAAAAAGGCTCGTTAGTACAGCATTGATACATTGACACCTAATCAATACTTGCGCTATATAGAGTGGACAATCTATATTACAATCAAGGAGAAATTATACGATCAGTCTTAAACCTATTATACATATGATAATTCAGTCATGAACTTTACAATTTTACAAATCGCACGAAATTTCAATGTAGTCACTCCCATCAATTTTTGCTAAACATTGCTAATGTGGTAATGTACCATTTAGGACAGTCGATTTTAACTAGATTGCTATATCAAGATTTTTACTGAAAATTGATCAAAATGACTAAATTATAATTTCATGTAAAAATTTAGGACTAAACTGATAAGATTAAAAGTTTAAAACTGAATTATCATCCTTAAATAAGTTTATTACTAATTGGGAAGTTTTCCCATATAATTAAAGAATAAAAACGTACCAACTGGGGCTATGAAAGAAAGGAGTGAAAAATCAATGTTCTCTAATCCCCTCAAATTGTCCCTAGACTTGGAACTCGACTCGACATGAGAGCATAGGAAACGGGTTGGAAATAACTTGAACCCAAGTCCGGGAAGTAATTGCCAACTCATCGATTGGTTTGCATATAATATGGGTTAATAGCACGAAAAATTTCAAATTAATACACCTACAATAAATCTACACCAAACTAATGTTTATAACCACCAAAACCCCAAATCGGCACCATTTTCTGACAAATTTACCCTCTGATAGTTTCCATTTTATTGTTAAATTACTAAGTTAAATAATTTATGATAGTTGATAAGTATATTAATTTGAGATTTCACCCCATGTTCATCACAAGTGTACTAGTTTGTGGTTTTTATATTATTAATCAAATTTAACAACATAAAGTAAATTTATCACAAATATAATAATTTTGGATTTTAATAAACAAAAAAGTAGTTTGGGATAAATTTGTCATTAGTATACTAATTTGAAATTTTCAATGATAAAAAAATTAGTTTGTAATAAATTTGTTACGGGTGTATCAACTTGAGATTTTTTATGGTATCAACTCTATTAAGGCACACCATCGCCTGAGGTGGCTGTTGGATAAAGTTCTGCTGATCCTTTGCGAGAAGGTGAGGAGTTCGAATCCTACTGGATGCAAGGGGTTTTAAGCGCGACATCGGGTGGTGGGTCATCCGCTAGCGTCGCTCCAGGGTTTACCCGCCGGTTACTGGCTGTACGGTATTTCTTGGATAATTTAAAAAAAAAAAAACCTCTATTAAGGCACAACGTGTCAACAAACATTGTACTTGCAAGTACTGCAATAGATTGAAATGAAAACTCTACTTTTTTCATGACACGTGAGATAATGACTCGACACCTACTTTTTTTCGGTACTTGCAAGTACTGAAATGGATTGAAATGAAACTTTACTTTTTTTCATGACAAATGAGATAATGACTCAACACCTACTTAGGGCTGACTAATGAGTAGTTTAGGGACTTGCAACATGTATTATCTAGCCTTATGCTAATTTGACTTTTAATTAAAAAAAAGGCTATATTATAATTCGTTGATGTAACGTATGAGACTGATGGTTTCATGCTTTAAGATATATTATCAAATGAGGCCAAATGTAAAATAAAATAAAAATGGTGGTAAAGTCTTCTCAACACGCACGCTCTTTTGCTTCGTAAGTTAAAATTCTAGAAAACAAAAAACGTAAAACACAGAGTAATTAATTAATACAACATACCATGAAGGTATGTCATTAATCACAAATTCTGATTTTTTTTAAGAATTCTTCCATATTAAGCCTATTCTGCATCACACCCACATCACTTATTTATTAATTTATTTGGCCAAGCTTGGACGAAATTGGTTAGTAGTAGCAGCATCTTCGGGTATTGTCTTCAAAAATAAATACGATAAGATTCTTGAAAATCTTTTTTTGTCTTCTTCAGTTTTTGTCTCCTTTTGGTTAACTGAAATTGGTTAACTTCATATTTTCTTTTAATCACCACTCCATTATTTCTTTTCTTTATATAGAACCCCAAATCCTGAGGGCTATCTAATATTAGAGCCAAGGGGGAAATATTAATTGAGTTAATATTTTTTAATAGGTTTGTCGAGTTTGGCTCGACCTTCCTTAGGTTAGGTGAGGTGTGTCAAACTAGTAGTGGTACAGGCAATAAAACCCAATAGAATAGTAAGTCCATTAGTCAACTCTAGTTGGTAGCTTAGGAACCGTGAAAACAAACTTATTAAGATGGATTTATTGAGAAGATCAACATCTTCCTCTAATTCTGCAATGCATATGTCTTCATATCAAGGTCATATATATAAAGAAGAGATAAATATAGAAGATTTCAATAAATCTATAGAGAATTGAAATCAATGTTTTCACGAAAGAAGAATAATAAATCAATGTTTTCACAAAAGAAGAATAATCTTTATTAGAAACAGCTGATACAATAATAGGTTCAGAAGCCAAAAAACAATATTTAAATAGACTTCATTCTTCTATGAAAATCCCAACTAATTCTAATACAACTTATAATCTCAAAGATATTTTTAACCTAAATAAGAAAATTCAATCTAGACCTATTAATATAAATGACCTTAATAATGAAATTAGTTAGCAAAAATTAGAAAAAAAAAAAAAAAAGCTCTTAAAGATACCTGAGCCCAAACACAAAGAGAAATTTTGGTAATAAAATCTAAAATAGAAAAAAAAAAAAAAAAAAAAAAAAAAAAAGAAGGAGAATATCCAACTGATAACTCCGATCCTAATCTTTTAATGACTTGACATCGAGGAAATGGATAATAAATATAACAATAAAAATCAATGATGAATTTACTATTGATACCATGGCACTTTTTGATACAGAAGCCAATCTTAATTGCATAAGAGAAGGGTTAATACTAACAAAATATTTTCACAAGATTATAGAATCATTAAAGTTAACCTTAGGAAACAAATTTATAATTAGCTTACAAGTTGCCTGACGCTTTGGTAATAAAAAAATCAAATGTCTTATAACTTCTACTTAAAGATATGAGACAAAATGTGATATTAGGAACACCTTTTATTTAGTTAATCCAACCATTTACTGTTACCAGTGAAGCAATCAAAACACAAGCCTTAAATAAAAAGATTACTTTCGAATTCATCACAAAACCACATATAAGAAATCTAAATATATTACAAGAAAATTCAATTGTTGAAATTAATTGACTAATAAAAATAAAGAAGAACAATTACAATATTTAAAAGATGTTTTAAAATTTAAAAGGATTTAACAAAATTTACTTGAACCAAAAATAAAAGACAAAATTGCTTCTCTTCAAATTCACATTGAACCAAATATATGTTCTACGTTGACTAATGCATTTTGGGAAAGGAAGAAAATATTGTAAGCCTACCATATGAACCAGATTTTCTAGAAAAACAAATCCTTACAAGGGCTCGACCAATCAAATGAATCAAGAAGTTTTACAATTTTGCCAAAATGAAATACAAGATTTATTAGATAAAAAAAATTAATGAAAAAAAGGTCAATCACCTTGGAGTTGTTCTCTTTTTATGTAAATAAAAATGCTGAACCAAAAAGAGGAGTACCTAGATTAGTCATCAATTACAAACCTCCGAACAAAGCCCTAAAATGGATTAGGTATCTGATTCCGAATAAAAAGGATCTATTAAATAGACTTCACAATTCAAAAATATTTTCAGAATTTGATATGAAATCAGGATTTTGGCAAATTCAAATAGGTGAAGAAGATAAATATAAAACAACATTCATTGTACCATTTGGACAATATGAATGTAACATAATGCCATTTGGCTTAAAAAATGCTCCTTTTGAATTCCAAGGAATTGTGAATGGCATTTTTAACCCTTATTCTGAATATATTCTAGTTTACATAGATGATGTCCTGATATTTTCGACTAATATAGATCAACATTTTAAACAAATACACATTTTCATAAGCATTATTAAGAAAAATGGTTTGGTAGTCTCCCCTACTAAAATATCACTTTTCCAAATAAGAATTATACTTTTAGGAGACTACATTTCTTGAGGAACTATTATTCCTATTGGAAGATTAATTTTATCAGTAGAAAAATTTCCTAATGAAATTAAAAATAAAACCCAATTGCAAAGATTTTAAGAAGCCTCAATTACATTATAGATTTCTTTCCAAATATCAACATACTATGTAAACCTTTACACCAAAGACTACATAAAAACCCCCCACCATGGACCTCAAATCATATTAATATTGTCAAACAAATTAAAACCCATGTAAAAGAGATACCTTCCCTTTATATAGCTTATCCATTTGCCTTCAAGATTGTAGAAGTAGAAGCTTCAGAAATAGGTTACAAAGAAATTCTTAAACAAGTAAAATAATAATAAAAAAACAAATTGTTCAATTTGTTTCCAAACATTGGAACCAAACTCAATTTATAGGTGCTAGACATGTGAAAAGTAGGAAGCCTAATGATAGTCGAATTCGCAAGCATACCTAGGAGACTCGAAAATGAATGAAAATTACATAAGATTAGAAAACTTTGATTCATGATGGGTTGGCTTGAAATGGATGTGAAAAAAATTTTAAGCTCTTTTTAAACTATGGAGGTAAGATTTCAGTAACATGGCCAAAATGACTCCACCTTTTTTGGAACTAGAAAGGTAATTGTTCAATGTTAGTTTTGAAATATAAAATTAGGTATAACGATTTGTCTCCACATTTCTGGTGGTATGACTTTAAGGATTGTGACTATTGAATGAGTGATATTATTTGGGTTTTCGAATGATGTAAAATGTTTGAATGTCACAAATTTGGTTTCAATAGGGATTTGTTCATAATAAGCTTAGAGTTTTGATAAATCAGTTGGTGGGTGGTATCAATTTTCTGGGAAATTATGTTTTGCATAAACTTTTGGATTTTAATGATAAAATTCTCTTTCAACTATTGTGAGGTCTTGATGTTGGCTTTAATGATGAATTGTGAATTGTGATTTGATTGAGAACCGTAATGTTACTATAGATGTAGTGTAGGTAATATGTTTTGCTACTACATAGGAAAAAGGTGGTTTCATGACCATATCACTAGATACTATTTTAAGTAATTGTGATTTTTTTTGGATTGTGAGAGGCCAATGGTGATGGATTTGAAGTGATCTCAATTTGCTTTGATGGATTTTTTTTGCACAATATCTACCAAAATTTTAACAGGAGTAGATAGTGATAGTGATTTTTTAGTTTGTGATCTTATTTGGCGTTTGTGTGATAATGATGAGGCAATTTTTTATTTTGCTTGTGAGAGAGTGGAGACAAATATTGTACAAGATCAGAGGATATTGATTGTGATAATGGTGTTTGTTGGACTTTGATTATATCTAACCATATCTATAACTACTAGGGTGATTATGATGATGGTAATAGTGATGGTGATTGTTGAGTTTTCATTATATCTAACCAAACTTGGAACTGGTCTTGTGTTGGTAATTGAGATTAAGATTCTAAGATTTCGGCTATGACTTTGCCTTTGTCTTTTTTAGATTTTGTGTATATATATGCGTGTGTGGTTCTCCTCTACTCGTTAGTTTAAAAATACTCTAATCAAGTTCTACCTCAGTTTATTTTGCATGTTCAACCCCCATTCGTTAAGATTCCATGTGTCACTCTAATCCAGTTTATACTTTAGAATGAGCATCAAAGGGGGAAATTGCCACAATAAGAAAAATTCATAAACTTATTGTACAAATATAGATTCAGCTCTAATATTTTAATTTGGCTAATCCAGTCCTTAATCTTTTAATGATCTGTCAGTATAGTCTTTATAGTTAATTTTGATTGATAATCACTAACATAGATGCCTGTTGTTCGAGGTGACATGATTAATGTTTACGTTAACAATTTTCTTCATTTTATTTTAATTTTTCTGATTTTTTTCATTTTTTTCTCATGCTTTGTTGATGATTGGCGACTGATGGAGGAAGAAGGGAAAATATATATATATATAAAAGAAACTTGTCTGTCCATCTTCTGTCTCCCCTTTCCATCTTTATTTATTTGTCTCAAATCCTCGGTTTCTCCACAAGGTTAAAGTCCCAAAACCATTTTTTTTAATATTATTGTTAACGTTTCTTCTAATTTACTTCGTACAATAATCATAACCCAACTTTGCGGTAACTCAAAGTTCACGGATAAGAAGAAATTCCGGATCTCTAGGACATTTTGCACCTTTAATTTATTCTAGAATAATTTATTTATATCCCCAATTTTGCTGGCCTTTTGCATTATAATTTGCTGGTCTTTTTGTGATTGGATTGTTTTAATCGGCTCGCACTTCCACAATAATTATCTTTAAAATACGTAAATTAATTAGAAAATTGCCAATGGGGCTAAAAGGAAAACTGGACGATGATATCTTGATTTCCATCTTAAAAGGGTCGGGAACATTGGAAATGTCAGTCTCCAGCACATTGATTTTTTCCTTTTAATTCCAGAAGATGTGTTTATAGTATAACATAATGCACATCCTTTGCAAATTGCAGGAGTCGGCAATAGGTAACGCGTACATATGATTAGAGTGGTCTGCTTTTTTTTTTTTTTTGGGGTAAAAATTAGAGTGGTCTGCTTTTTATATATGCAGAGTCAAATTTTTATTAGAGGACAATTATACAAATGATATATGAACTTTGCCACAATCTGTAATTTGGTTTATGAACTTTTAATTTATTTAATTCGGTCCTTGAATTTTAATCCAATGTGCAATGTGATCTCTGAATTTTTTATAAAAGTTCTATCTAGTCCTTAAATTATTATATCTTTAAATTCAATATAGTCCCTAATTTATATGGTAGAATGATTAAATTGAATGTGTCTCAAAAGTTAGAAAAACACTTTGGTTAAAGTTTATAAATAATATTGCACATGAAGGCAAAGTTCATGGACTATTTGAGTCATTTTCCTTTTGATAAGCCTAGACTTTTTTCCTATTTCTTTATCATTCTCTCGTGTTCATTCAGTAAATGAGTACTAGAGCTTTAGTGGTGAATGCTAATACATCCAAAGACGAGATCAGCGCCAGGTTCAAATGGTAATGCTTGTATTTACATTTGGTGAATGTTACTCTAGATCTCTAGCACCTCGGTGAGGCTATGGCAATAGGGTTTCGTCCAGTGACGAGTACGAATGTTTTGCCCCAGACATTTTGGTTCCACGAAGGAAAAAAGAGTACAAGCGCATCGTAGGACTCGCACGAGACGTTTACACGTGCTCTTGCTGTTAAGTATCTTATAGGTTAAGTAATTAAAGCTCCATCTTTGATCGAATGGCATCAAAATCAATATGTGACCTAAACGAGTTCGCTTGGCCACGCTTCCCTTTCACACTTTCTGGGTTTCCGTGTCCTCTTAGAGGTCATTTGAAGTATGATGCTCTCATTCATTCAGATAGGCAGATAACATCATTTTGAAAGGTATCTGTCGTCGACTGACTTTGGTGGGCAAAGACATTACTCTAGACTGAGAAATTCCCCAATCGGGTTTGGTCCTATAATGAACACTCGAAAGAAAAGATGAACATCTGGCCTATAATGAAGACATGCCATTGCTTTGGGCTAAAATATTGACACAGCTCAGGCTGATGAAATAGTTGCTCCCCATCTCTCTTGCTCTTCTGTTTCTTACAAGCAGGAACCCATTCAATAGCGCACCGAAGGAGGTGCCCTCCCATTTACAGCATAAAAATTTCAGGAAAAAAAAAAAAAAAAAAGGAGATATAGTTGCTCCTCATACAGTTTTCCTTAAGACTGGCGAAAATTGTCATTTAATACATGATCTTACAGCTTGCATACGTATACTTATCAACATTTAAGAAAGCTCCGCAACACTATCAAGTATAGTGATAAGCATTAGCTCAAACCCATGAAGTCAGGCACAGATCGTCAGTAGGTGCAGCGACAAGCACAACATTTTGATGTGATGCGGAATCCCAAATGCAGGAATAAGTTTGAATACGGCATATGTCCCTTACTCCGACATAAAGAAACAAATCAGTAAATAAAACGCTTGCCTTCTTCAGAGATGTCCCGTATTTCGCATGAAGCAAGTCCCCTCAATCCATGGACAAATCCTCCGGCATAATATTGTGCCCAATACAGTCAGTTGCAATACGTGACATACTAGTACTGCCCACTAAAACAATCCAATCTGACATGGCTCGACAAGGAACATGCACCACACCATCATGACCGATGAGTCTCTAACACATGTCTTCTGTGCTCCCTCTCTGCGGTATAACCATTTTCCGGGCCATGCCTTCTATGATCCTTATCTCCATAACCAACTCGACCCATCCTGTGTCCATCATGTCCAGTTTCTCGGTTCATATTTGATATGTGCTCATGCCGCTTCTTTCCTTCTATTTGTGTATCAATTGGGCTTCCTTTTCTTTTGCGCGAGTTTGGCATGGGTGAAGCATCATCCAGCATTTCCCCTTCCTCTGCATTTTCGCCTTCTGCTCTTCTTGATGACTGGCCCTTTGTTATCAAGGTTTTCCCATCTCCCATATCCTCATGGTCCTTTTCATTATCAAGCTCGTCGCTTCTAGACCAGCTCGGTCTTCTTTCCCTCCTGATTTTCTCATCTTCCACTGCCAACTCGACACCATCCTCTAGCTCCCTCTCAATCAGGTCATCCTCATCCATAACATCCTTTTTCTTTGTCATTTCTGCACGTTCCTTCCTCCTTTTCTCAAGCGCGGCCTTAACCTTATCCTTATCAATCTTGATGGCTTCCTTTGGTGACTGACCAACTGATCCTTCCCGCAGTTCTGGATTTCGACTGACCACTGATTTACGTGATGCAGCATCTGTCCACTCTCCTTCTTCCGTAAAATCATTTCTTTTGCTACTTCTTTCTTGATCTTCTCCTGAAACATGTTCGAACTCTGCTTTGTATTTGTTGGGATGCTCTCTCATGTTGTCTTTACCAGGTAAGTAATCAAGATGCTCTCTTGCGTTCTCTTTAGCTTCAGGATCAACCCTTTGATCAGTAATAACACTGCCCACATCAGCATGATCAGCACCATGATTTTGAGCAGGTCTCTGATGTAACCCATGATAGTCAGAGACCGAATGGTCAAGCGCAGCACGTGAGGACACTTGCTTTGAGGCCTGCTCCTCATTTGACCCCAGAACTTTTGAAGAGGGCCTATGAGTTGACCCACCACCTCCACTTCCATCAACTTCACTCCCTTGAGATGGAGGAACCCTGTTTTGCTCATACAGTTCCAGCATCTGATTGCTAACCTCTGCATAGTCAAAAAAGGCAGATATGAACACACTGAGATGTATGAGTCAAAACATAAGATGCGGGCAACCATACATCATAAAGAGTGTTAAGGATAAAGACAACCGTGGCGAACCAATGTGATATTACTCCTAAGTAACCCAATGGGCTTATTTTCAATGCGATGAGATATCAATGTGTACATGCAATATGGGACCAAGAGCCTGTTCAACAGAGGCCCCAAAATGTCCACAATATTTTTACAGAAAAATTTAAAAGAGGACACCAACCCTCTAATTGACGTGGGGTGACATCAAACTCTTGCCACCAGACCCTCTCTCCATCTGATGGGAGCTTCACTTTGAGGAACTTGGCAGCAAGGAATATAGCACCTGCTGCAATATGATGGGGCTTAAATTGCAGGCAGAGCGATGTCCTCAGTCTGCAAGCCACCTTACAGTGTGTGAAAGAACATAAAGGCAAGAGACTACTGAATTGGAATTATCAGAGACCTGAAACGAAAGAGACAAATCTCGATCATACCCATCATTCACAAAATTCCATGCCACTTGAGCAAGTGCATTCTGCGCAACCTTGAACTTCTTTATTGCTTCAACAAGAGGTTTGTATGGATGGTGAACATTTAGGTCAAATCCCAAGGTGGCAAGTACAACCCTCTCTCCTAGTAAAATTAGCTCCTTCTGCTGCTCGTATACTTCCTGCACACAATACAGAACCATGTGTGTCAGAGCATCCAAAACTAAAGGAATCACAATATTTTTTTAGGAGGATTAAGTTCTTCAATGGAAGTTCATGGGGAATATACAAAACAGGAAAAGGAAACTAGCACATGCTAATCCATAAATAGATTAAAACATGAAGTAGTAATTTTTAAAATCAGCAAAAAGAGATTAAGATAAGATTCAAATCCTTTAATTAGTCTCTCATCATGTTCCTTCCAAATTCACCGCATTAGGCAAAGAGGACCAGCACTCTGAACCAATTTGAAAAGGAGAGCATGAGGAAGACGACTGCAGAACTGACTTTTGCATAATCCGAAAAAAAAAAAGGAAATGCCAAAGATGTTAGGCAAATCACAATATATAGGGCAAGCAATATGTGCATTTCCCATATACTCTCCACAGGCAACACAATCAATTAGAATAAAATTCCACTTCCTGAAGTTCTCAGAAGTGAGGCGTCTATGAGCAGCCCAACAAAAGAAAGATATCATGGGCAAAGCATAATGAAGCCAGATAACCTTCGCAGGATACTGACCACAGTTATTGAAGTTGAATTTGCCAATAGCTTTACAAAAGGATTCTACGGAGAAAACTCAAAACTTAGATCCAAACAAGTATGATCCCCTGAACATCCAAGATTCAGATTGAAAAGGGCAAGGGAAATTAAGACATCATGTGATGCTGACAAAAGAAGGCATTAACAGTATGAGATTTTTTGTTCAATATCACCACTGATTCTGCAGAAATGGGAATGACACAAGGATAATCTCATTAATGCTATGTTTATACTGAGGGAAGTGGAAGTAAATGGGAGGAACAAATTCAAAAGGAAACATTTCCTCTACTGGTGAGAAAGAAGAGAAGAAATGAACAGAAATGGGTCGAATATTTCCAAGTGAGACAAATTCAATTTCCTCCCAACTTTGGAAGGGAATGGAAGTAAATCAATTCCCAAGGCATATACTGCAGTATTACCAGTCTATTTTCATACGAATATAATACAAAGAGCTTTCGCGTCCTATCTTCTTTCTCCTCCACATCAATTTACTTCATTATACATCTAAACAAAGATGTAGGTAATGCCTTCTGCCTTTGTCCCATATGATTTCTCTCCCAACTTAAAATCACCAAACATTCTCTTAAAAAATAGCATCATGGGGCATGTTCGTCAGCCAAGTTTGCTCAAACATAGGAATACTATGCATTGCCCATACAAATTCAAGAATGATCCTTCCATTTCATGCAGATAAAGACATGATATAATAGTCTCTATCTTTTAAATGTGCAATGATACAAGCAGTAAAAGTAAACTTCCTTAAGATGCAACAATATGAACAGACTCTATTTAGGCAGCACAAGCAAGTTCATGACAGTAAGAAGTGGCAAAAGAACGCACGACAACGCAACAGGCAAGAATTAGTCTCTTCAAAATCAAAATGGCAAGTTAAGGAAAACCTTCTGTTTGATCCTCTGCGCAGCAGCTGGATCCTTTTTATGGATTATCTCATAAGAAACAAGTATGACATCTTTTAGTGGGCGCGGAGTCTCCTCAACTTTCCCAGCAAGGAACATGCACACAGTTGCAATTGTCTGTCAAGCATTGAAAAGGACACCGATCAAATAAAGCAAAATTACACTAATTTTTTTCCAAGTAAGTCAGGTAACCCAATCCAAGATTAATACGGGCCTGAAACAATTAATACATCAATAGAAATAAACTCAGACATAAAAACACGACTAATGGAACGAAAGCCATCAACATGCATGATAACATCCAAAAATAAAAATGCTCTTGAGTTATCAGCAGCCAGAATGCCAAGTCAATAAGGAAGCATAAGTTTACAGAAAGGGAACCCAGGGATCAGCATAACTCAAAACAAAAGATGACAGGCGATACTGGTCCAGTTGGAAAAAGAAAATGAAAATATCCGACTACCCTAATGTATCTCATCTCATCCAAGCAAATAGAAATTTGGTAATTGACATTGTAGCAATATACGAAGAACCAGCCTTACAAAACCAGGTTATTCGAATTCCCAAATGTCAAATATTCAACAGAAACATCAAAAAACATTTTATATTATCTTACAATGGTCATGGATTATTATAAAAGGAGAGCTCATCACACCTAGCGCTTTAAGTGAGTTCATCCAGAACACAATGTCTGACGTATCAAAGAGCCAATAAGTTCAGTATCATATTATTTTCAAAGTTCATCACACCTAGCTCTTCAAGTGAGTTCATCCAGACCATAACGTCTGATGCATCAAAGAACCAATATATTCAGTATAATATTATTTTCAGTCATTCAAATTATGATAGCCATTGTACTTCCCTTCACCACCCCTCTTATCCTTTTCCTTCTTTCCCCACCCTTCTTTTTTCTTAATATTACAATGCAATAAAGGAAGTTTTAAGCTGGGTGGGCTTCTCACAAGATGACAGGTCTGGGACCATTACTGGTTCATCAGACAAATGCCCAGCCCCCTGATGTCCTCAGTTTGGTCCTCTTTAACCTCATTTTTATGTACATAATTCCCGTACCTAACCAATCATAAATAAGCTGCCCAGTGGTGACATGTTCTCACTTCATCTAGGCGCCACGTTCCAATTTACCTGTTACCCACAATAATCCACTTTTTCTTTAAATTTTTCCCATTCATTTTCCTTTTTTGCATTTATTTTCCTTTTTCCTAATTTTCATGTCAGCCGATTGCTCATATTCATCTTTTTAGTTTACTTTTAATTGGTCAGTCCCTTAAAGTAAATATATGATGGTATGAGTGCATACAATTAAAAAAAAAAAAAAAATTGGTGGGAGCATGACTATTATTATTACTTATTTTAAAACTAAACTCCACCGGATATGCAAAATGTTATTAACCACGATTAGTTTTCAAGGAACAAAAGTACAGTATAACACTATGGAGAAACGTTTCAAGCTTATCAAGGAATAAGTACTTATTTCTTTTTCTATATTTAGCACTTCAAATAATCATGAAAACGGTGATTATGTTGTCTATTCTCACTTAAAATCATCAAAATTTCAAATATCAGTCCATAAGTAAATCATTTCTTTCAACTTTCTCAGAGTTCCCCAAAAATTATGTCTCTTAAACCCATGACTGGCTATTACAGAAGACTAGATAATGACATTAGTAAATTTCTTAATGAAGGACATATAAAATTTCACGGCAACACTCAGGTTTATTTTCTAGTTTAACATAAATGGAAAATGTTGAGAGCCCCTCAGGCACTTGTTAAACCTTATTGAATATGCTTTGGAATTTTCAAATTTACTATTTGAAGGAAGTGACTTTACTGCAATATGTAATTCCTCCATCTTCAAAGTGTCTTGGAAATGTTTTAATCCATCTTCAAAGTGTCTTGGAAATGTTTTAATCCATCTTCAAAGTGTCTTGGAAATGTTTTATCCACTTTTATTTAACTTAATTAACTAGTACCCTAGGAGAACTTGTTAACAAAACTCAACATAAGCACATAAAACATAAGGCAAGGCCTCTTCTTCGATAGATCTTTTAAGGTTCACACAAATGATAATGATAAAGCCAGGAAAAATAGCTAAAAGTCTAAAAATGACCATATCATCTGCCAGAACAAATCAGCGCACACAATTGTCATGTCTTTCTGTCCATATATAATGCACATGTAAGGCATTCCTTTTTTTTGGTTGGGGCTTGAGGGGAGGGGATTTAGATATATCTACCGAGTTATGCATTCAGGATTGTTTCTAGTAAATCTCAAGACCACAGTAGGTTAAATTATAGCTCCAAACTAATAATTTTTCTTCATAATGTGAATATATGATGTCATATTTTTCTCTCATGAAATTAATCCACCAGCCAAAGTCAGTCTTCTCCTTGCTTAAAGAAGACAGCCATCCAATAATCAATCTTAAGCATGCTAAATGCAAATGCCAGTGCACAATGCATATATTTAAATAGCCAAATAGACAACAGAAATACTATAAAATCACTGACCCTTCTGTCATTCTTTGCATGTGATTGCCGGAGGAAGAACCGATGACAAAATATAATTGCCGTAGCTATTGTTACTTGAGGCCTACACAATAAATCATAATAGTTCCAGTCACATCCATGTATGTACGATATGATTCAGCAGCATGGAATGAGGAGGCCACTAGACTTTGCCAGAATGAAAAAGTTGGATGCCTAATCTATAGTGGCCAGCTGATGTAATATGATCATATGTAGAAGCTTTTATCGCATATTAGATGTAACCTAAAGTAACAGTCAAGACAGAAGCATAAATAGGATTCAGGGTGAGCTCCATAAAGTTCCAGTGCATCATTCATCCAAATCATTCCAACAGCTAGACATGGCAATAAAAGTTTATATTACAACAACCCACAAGCCTTGACCATTACTAATGACAAAAACACAGTTTCCACAACTTGGTGTACTGACATGGTAATGAACAAATAAATTAGGTGTCTAATTAAAGAATGGAGACACATATCTAGGATTTCAGAGAGCAACAACTCACAAACCTTACCCAAACAATTTGGTCTACTGACATGGTAACGGATAATTGTATTTCAACAACCCACAAGCCCTAACAGTAACTAATAATGCTAGAAACAATTTGCAGAAGATACCAACAAGCTAAATGATCAACCTCAACCTAAATACTAAAGATCGCTCTCCATTATTAGGAATATAAACTGATCATCAAATAAACAGTTCTGCTCTATAGTAAAGGGCATTTAATTACAGCCAAAAAGTTCACATAAATAACCTAAGAAAAGGTCTCCCAACCAAGCTTCAAATTTCTAGTGTATCAGGCCACCCTGTACAAACACAACTGCTTGCTTAAAAATCCCTTGAAACAAACCCCCTCCCAAATAAACAAACAAACCCAGCCCCAAAAAAATTATTCTGTTTTTCCCCCACTTCATAAAAAAATTATAAAAAAGCGATTCAATAACATTCAACACCACCGCCCAGAAATCACTTCAATATCCTAAAGAAAGGGTTTCCAATGAGGCTCCAAAATTCTCAGTCTATCATGTCCGCCCTTTTTCCCTTGCCTACAGCTATCCAGTTGAAATCCCCATGAAACCTACATATATGCTCCTACATTGGAGAGAATGTCCACACCACTAGTTTAGCTTAAATAGTGACAATGTTATTATGTCTACAAACGACAACACCCACAACAACAAGACAACAATGTGACACCTTTCTCCCTCCTAATCCCAGACCTAAACTTCCAAATAATTAAGAAATGGTAAAAGTAAAGCATCGATACCAATAAACATCTGGGATTAAGACAAAAGGACATCCCGCACTTAGAATCATGATGATTGAAGAACAAATAGGCAATTTGGCACGAACAATAATATCATTATCCTAAAATATTTTATATCTTTTAGCCCAAAAATTTTCACAAAGATACCGAATTACTGTTCTCAATAACTCGAAGTATAATTGTAAACCTAACGCAGCGAAGTATTGACTTTGAGAGTAAGAAAAAGACAATTAAGCTTACACTTTGAGCCTCATGCCAAGATCCTGCAAAAAGGTGCAATAGCACTTCCGTAGATAAGTCTCCTTCTTGAGGTCAATTCCATCTAGTCTCGAAGGTGAATTCTCTTCAATCTCTTTTCGCAACATGTACCATCGACCTCCCATACCTTCTTCTTGCTGTTGCTGCTGTAGTCCTTGTGAAGAAGATTCTCCTCCGATGTAGGCCGCCATTTAGTTTATCTAAACAATAGTTTATAGTCAATTATCAGCCTTCAATGTTTCAGACCAAAATACGATATCTATATATGTAATAGAAGTAAATAAATGATAGATAAAAGGCTCAATATAGCAACAAAGAAATGGTATTCTAGCATTAAGGGTTAGAGCCACCATTATGGGCGTTACAAACCTTAGTCTAACCAATTCAATTCTAGACCTGAGCTCAACTCGATTGACACGTAGCATGATGAGATGCAAAATAGTGAGCCCAAAATGATATAAAACATGAAGAGTAATCACTCGATAACTCAAAACAAATATATTCCTCTAGGCATCACACTTAAAGCTTTCTAAGCATCACACCTATGATATCTAAGCATCCCACTTAAGAGAAGAATTTCAGCACACAATTCAAATACAATTAAAAAGAAACAATTACAATCACATATGAAGACTCTTCTGAAAAAAACTATTCACCAGTTGGAATAGAACCTCTAAACAAGACACATAGTTGAATAGGAAACTCTCTGAAAAAGAATATAATATCCCACTTAAAACCAAATATCAAATCCCAATTCTTTTTGTAATCTAGGGGCAAGAAGAAAGGCCCACTTATCTGAACAGCTATAAATACCCTGCAAACCCCATGATCAGCTTAAGTACAGACCTTTAATCTATGCAAGTAGCCCTAACCTAAAGCGGCTTGCAAATAGTCAGTGGAATTTGAACAGGTTACCTCCAACTCTTTTGTTGGAAATGCCCTGACAGCCCCAACCAACTGCGCCAACTCCAAGGACAATAAGGCTGGGAACAATGTCAGGTATCTTAAGAAATATTTACAAAATTAATATACTAAGTTATAAGATACACTCTAATAGAAAAGTCCCCTTGATATTCATCACATTATTTAATGTACCAATTTTGTACATTAATCTTACTGTAACTAGCATCGAGCATAATTGAAACCTAACACACGAACAATGACTATAGCATAGATGAGACTGCTTCACTGGATTTCTGAGCATTTGAGAAAAGACAATATTATTAATGAAAAAATATCAGTGGAAAAAGGAGGGCACCCAAATCGAAATAAGAAAGCAAGCTTGAGGCAGTTTGGCGAGATGTGTTTATGGGGTAGGGAGGGTATAACTTAAAAGGACAGAGGTATTACAGCAAAAATGAAAAAAACAACAAGGATGCAGAATACTAGGATCTCACATGATAATAGTTACATAAGTGACTTAAGAGCATAACCTAATTCATACAAACAATCCTAATTAGTCAGATAAGACTCACTTTGTTGTTGTAATTATACATGGACTGCTCATGCTTATTATCATCTCTCTCTCCTCTCTACACGCATGCACGCACATGCACACTCACACACCCATACCCAATAATCCTCATGACAGAAAGCCTTCAATAGATAAGTAATTCTCAATCCCAATAAATACCCAGCAACCTTATAGACCAAGCAAGAAGCAAACAAAACTGGAGAGGATGGCTCAACAACCAAATGTGTTTAAGATGTGGTGAATGAAACCTGTCACAAACAAGTCCTTTTTCAACCACTAAGCCAATTCCTTGGTGCACACCACACATACAATATAGTTCTTATTTATTATGAAATGTCTATCAATTACATAATTTGTGCTCATTTGACTGTTTATATAATGGCATGGATATGCTTCTTCGGCTCCTAGACTTTTGACAAGCAAGCTACAGCGGATCCACAAATTTCTAAAATAAAACTACATTCTCGTTTGTTCTATAAGTATTTTAAGAGCAGCAACAGCATACCTCCCATTTACAACCCAGAAGATAGAAAGGATATAAAAGTACAAAAAAGACCAAGCTTTAAAGTGCTAGCTGCACAATGACAGAAACTAACAATAAGGAGGTAGCTAACAAGTATCTCTGTCTTACTTAGAAGATGTGATCTTTATTATCTCTTAAGTTGGTGCTTCAGGTTCATAATACATTAGTTCGGAATGCTGACTTTTTCTATCTATACAATTCGGTAGTTAGGTATGATTTATTCCAATTTAGTGTTACTTTTTTCCTGTGTTTCGAATTCTGTGTACTTCAGTCATGTTTCAAATCTACTGATTGATAGATTATCTAATTCAACTATGGACCAGAATAATGAGTGACCCAAGTTCATTCTCGTCATCAGAAATTGATCAAACTCAAGTACCTCGATTACCTTTTCCAGTTGGACTAAAACACAAGATATATAAAGAAAATACAGTATTCCAAGAGTGTTAATAAGACCAAGTACACACATTGACTCAAAATTCAACGGGGGTAAGGCATTGTTAAGTGTCTGTCAAACATCTCCTAGGCCAACAGAAACTCCTTAAGGAACAAACTGTGAAATAATGCTCTCAAAGAATCTTAGACCTGGATGAGGTTGAATCCAGCTCTACAGCGATCACAAACCAACAGATAGTCAACTTTAAAAAAAGAACAGTACTCTCTGTAGGATAGGGTACAATATCCAGCCGAATGAAAATTAGGGCAAAAATCCTGCGTCAGTTGCCGCGAGCTGACTTCTATAGGATAATAGACACTCTCTCGCAAGAATTACACATTACAAACCAGAGCAAAATCCAAGCTTTAGGCGATAAGAAAACGAAAGGCACACTCGCGAAAACCCTAGGGACGGGCACGGGGATCGCGTTCGCGTTCGCGTTCCCCTTCCCCGAGAAATCCGCCCCGCCACCGCCGCGCAACCCGCGCGGGGCGGCAGGGCGACGGCGTTCCTAACCCGCACGCGGCGGGGGGGGGAGGCCAATCGGCGCTCGCCGGAGCACCCGCATCTCGGCGATCTGACAAACCCGCGCGCAGAGGAGCGGGAACGGGAACGGGACTCACCTTCGTTTCCGACGGCGAATCGGCGGGCCCGGGCGCGTCGGCGGCGGAGGCGGGCGGCGAATCGGAGCCGGCGGGCCGCCAAAAGGGAGGACGAGGCCGGAGCTAGGGTTGCTGCGGATATGTATATAGAGAGAGAGAGAGAGAGAGAGGGGGGGGGGCCCGATGACGCGAGGGACGGAGCGGGGTCGGGCCGGGCCGGGTCGCGGTGCGGGGGCGCCGGCGGGGAGCGGGGAGGGCGGGGGGAGGGGCCGGCGATGGCGGCGAGGGTTGGCGGCGGCGGCGGGGGGAGGGCGGCTGCGCCGTGCGAGAGAAAGAGGAAAGGAGAGTGCGCGAGGAAGAGAAGGGAAGAGAAAAGGAAGGGCGAGGTTAGATGAGAGAGAGAAGATGTGGGGAGATATTTTGACTATCTCTGATTCTTATTCACATTTGATATATCTTAGACTAATTTTTATTATTTCCTTGTTTTCACTCGACATGCCATAAAAAAATCACAAACGAATATGCACGTGGTAAATTTATTTTAAACTAATCTTTTTACTATTAAAAATCCTAACTGATATATTTGTAATGAATTGCACACGTTAATTTTCGAAATTGAATTAATTTTGCAAAAAACCATAAGTCGATACATAAAGGCCCAAATTAAGTACACTTATCAATTATATCACCAAACTATGTAATTTGACAGTAAAATTTAATAAGAATAAATTGAAGGTAACTTTTATCATGAATGCATTAATTTGGAATTTTTTATAGTCAAAAAATTAATTTATAATACATGTGTTACAGATATATCAATTTAAGGCTTTTCGTGATTATTAACCCTTATATCTATGCCAAAGTACAATTTTATATCTCATTCATAAATAACAACTCACTTTCTCTTTCCTAGATTTCCTAAGTTATCCCTGTATTCCTTATAAAATACGAGTATTACACAAGCCTTTCTTTTTTGTGAATAATTATGTAATTATGAGATTGTGTCTTAACCCTAATAATATCTCCATAGACTCACATTTTAGCTAATGATTTTGATTGGAAAAATACTAGAAAAGTCCTAAACCCCTTTCATTTGTATCAATTTAGTTGTAAATATTTCAATTTGACTAATTTAGTCATAAATAATTCTTTTAAAAATTCACTAATTGGCAAATTCAATCATTCTAAGTAGTATGATCAATGTTGATGTAACTTTTTTTTTATAATTTTTAAAAAGGGTTTTGAAAATTTCATTTTCTTTGTTTTTTTTTCCCCCTTTGTGGGCAACGGTGACTAGGTCGCTAATGAGGCCGCCTTGCCAAATCTAGGCAAGGGCCGCGATGCCTCTTGTCCAGGCCCATTGCAACTACATGCAAGGCCTTCTTGGCTGACAAGGGTCATGGTCTATTCTCGCTGACACATGTCAAAAAAAAAAAAAAGCATCAAGAAAAATAGAAAAGGAAAAATAAATTTCTTTTTATTAAAAAATTACCAAAAATTATCCACATTGGTATTGATCATGTAATGTGAGATGATCAAAGTACATGTTAGCAGTTTCCTTGCCAAAATTGGTTGAAAGAATTAAATTGAAACATAGTCAAAATATATAGGATTAAATTCGACAAAAAAATTAGTAAATTAAAATGTTTAAAACTAAATGAACACTCGTTCAATAAGTTGCACTAACCTCTAGAAATAAATTTACAACCTAAGAGAATGAATATTATTTATGATTATCGAGTACATTAAATATTATTTTATTTTTATATTGTCGGATGCATTTGGAATCTTGACCAATATACGTCTCCTCAAAATTATAGTCTGCCTCTCCTAAATTTCTATATCCAAATCAAATTCTAAGAGTATATTGTGGTGTTATACTTTTTTTAGTTTTAAGAAATACATTTTAGTTATAATCAAGTCCCAAAAAATATTATATACTAGAAATAATTAGATATTATCTGTGATTGCAAAGCATTTTTTTTTTGGCCAATATTGTTCTATATATTTTTTCAAATAATTTAATAACATCCTATTATTATTAAGAGTCGAGTTTCTTTTTTTCTTTTTCTTTTTTTGGGTCAAAGAGTCGAATTGACTATATCCATATAACTGAAGTGGAACCATGTAACTCGAGTTATCTTCAAGTAAATTCATCATGAGGTATGATCGATGCACTAATATTTGCGTTTCATTTATACGAATTTTACTTATTCCAAAATTGCATATTCTCAATTCACTTATCATATTATTCTGTTGGTGTGGTCACGAGGTTATTCATTTGCACCACAACAAGCAAATTCGAACAAGCTTAATTTGTCCTAATAAATTAACTTACGTGCAAAATGACACGAATAGAAGCATAAATATATACAGATATATATGGAGACATATATGTATATATATTATGTTTAATCACTCTTATTTAAGTGTCGACAGTTTGAAATGTTTAATCTTTTAAATAAGCAATGGAACTCTTTTTCTTTTGCCACTCTTTGACTAGCGGGCTTACAATCAATTTTGAGATAACCGCTTTATCTAGACCTCGTAATAAAAAATTGAATGGTTTTAATGAATGACTAATTTAATCATAATTCTTTTGAAATTTCACTAATTGACAAATTCAATCATTCCAAGTAGTATGATCAATGTTGATGTGAATTTTTTTTATAATTTTAAAAAAAGGGTTTTGAAAATTTTATTTTCTTTGTTTTTTTTCCTTTGTGGGCAATGGTGATTAGGTTGCTAATGAGGCCGCCTCGTCAAATCTAGGTGAGGACCGCAATGCCTCTTATTCAGACCCATTGCAACTACATGCAAGGCCTTCTTGGCCGATAAGGGTCACAAGCGATTCTCGCCAACATAAATGTAATAATAATAAAAAAAAAAGCATAAAAAAAAAGAGAAAAGGAAAAATAAATTTCTTTTTATTAAAAAGTTATCAAAAATTATTCACATCGGCATAGATCATGCAATGTGAGATGATCAAAGTACATGTCAGTAGTTTCCTCACCAAAATTGGTTGAAAGAACTAAAATTGAAGCATAGTCAGAATATATATGATTAAATTCGACAAAAAAAAATTAGTGAAATTAAAATGTTTAAAGCTAAATGACCACACGTTCAATAAATTTAGAAATTTTCCAATAATTTTCCATATACGTGGCACTAAGCTTCTAGAAATAAATTTACAACCTAAAAGAATGAATATTATTTATGATTATCGAGTACATTAAATATTATATTTATTTTTATGTTGTCGAATGCATTTGGAATCTTGACCAATATACGTCTCCTCAAATTTATAGCCTGCCTCTCCTAAATTTCTATATCCAAATCAAATTCTAAGAGTATATTGTGGTGTTATACTTTTTTTTAGTTTTAAGAAATACATTTTAGTTATAATCAAGTCCCAAAAAATATTATATACTAGAAATAATTGGATATTATCTGTGATTGCCAAGCATTTTTTTTTGCCAATATTGTTCTATATATTTTTTCAAATAATTAATAACATCCTATTATTATTAAGAGTCGAGTTTCTTTTTCTATTTTTTTGGGTCAAAGAGTCGAGTTGACTATATCCATATAACTGAAGTGGTCTGACAAAAAAAAAAAAAAAAACAGATATATGGGGAGAGATATATGTATATATTTTAGTTTAATCACTCTTATTTAAGTGTCGACAATTTAAAATGTTTAATCTTTTAAATAAGCAATGGAACTCTTCTTATTTTGCCACTCTTTGACCAGCGGGCTTACAATAAATGTTGAGATAACTGCTTTATCTAGACCTCATAATAAAAAATTGAAGGATTGAAGGGTTTTAATGAATGACTTGAAAAATATATTTTTAAATCGTTTAAATTATACATAATAATTTATGTCCAAATATTTTCATAAACGATAAAAATATTTTTCGTTTATTTATTTTTTATAAAAAAAATCATTTTTAAAATATTTTTTATAACATTAATTTTTGCCAAACAATAACACCCTCAAATACAAAATACAAATTGCTTACAAACAACATAAGACAAGGTCCCATGTGCCTGCTGAATGAGGAAAAACACCAAACTATTTGCCTCATATGACGGTCAAGAACTAGCAAGTTTCCACAGAAAATACTTCAATTATCACAAGGAGCTCAGAAGATGGTTCAGAAAGAATCATGCTGCTATAAATAGGAGAAAGGACATCTCAGGTGGCTTGTTGGCGCAGCCTATGGTGCCTCCTTCGGCCGTGTAGTTACTTACAGAGCTGCTCGACCGCCGTCACGATCTGCCCCGGCTGAACCACCGTCCACTCCTCCAACGTCCCGGCGTATGGGGTCGGCACGTCTTGAGAAGACAAGCACACTATCGGGGCATCCAAATAGTCGTGGAAGTTCTCGTTGATAGCTGCTGTTAAGCTAGCGCCGATCCCGCCCGTCCTCATGCACTCCTCCACGATCAACACGCGGTGAGTCTTCTTCACGGAATTCCCGATCGTGTAAAGATCGAACGGCTTCAGCGACCTGATGTCAATCACTTCGGGATCATAGCCCTTGTTCACCAGGGTTTTCGCAGCTTGCATCACGTGATATCTCATCCTTGAGTAAGTTAGGATCGTCACGTGCTCCCCGGGCCTGACCATCTCGGCTTCTTCAAGGGACAGCACGTACTCTTCATCGGGAATCCTCTCCTTGAGATTGTAGAGCAAGACATGCTCGAACAGAATAACAGGATTGTCGCTCCGAATCGCGGCTTTCATCAGGCCCTTGGCATTGTATGGGGTCGAGCACGCGACCATTTGAATCCCAGGGATGGACTGGAAGTACGACTCCAGACGCTGTGAGTGCTCAGCTCCAAGTTGTCTCCCGACTCCACCGGGGCCGCGAATAACTATTGGTATTTTGAATTGGCCCCCAGAAGTGTAATGAAGCATGCCACAGTTGTTGGAAATTTGGTTGTATGCGAGAAGGAGAAACCCCATGTTCATACCTTCAACGATTGGCCTCAGGCCAGTCATGGCAGCTCCGATTCCCATTCCCGTGAAGGAGTTCTCAGCAATGGGCGTGTCAAGAACCCTAAGGTCGCCGTATTTCGTAGCTAGTCCCTTAGTGACCTTGTAGGATCCTCCATAATGACCCACATCTTCGCCCATCACACATACAAGGGGATCTCTTTCCATTTCTTCCTCCAGACCTTCTTGAAGAGCTTCAAAAAGCAAAAGCTCATGCCTGGTAATCAAATACAAAGACTCAGTTGGATTCTCAATCAGATAGTATTATCAGAATAACACTTATAACATGGAAATGCAGATCCGTGTAGATGCAGGGACAATGCTTTTGTTGGTAATATTATACCATAAATATGTAAAGGCTGGCAAAAGCTTTTACGGGCCAGGCCTGGTAAGTTTTTTACAAATTTGAGACCAAAAGGGATGAAGCATTCGATAAAATGACGCTTGAATAACAGATGTTCAAGAAAATGGCACGTACATCATACAACAAGTTCCAACATCCCAGAATAGGAAAAGCTATGGCTTATCGAATGAAGGATACTCTCAATGGTTTAAACACCAATGCAGAGATGAGTCTGAATCTAGTACTTGTATTCAATTAGGAAAAAGCATGTCCACAGGAGACAAAAGTTCATTGACATTACATACCATGGCACAGAACCACAGACTCAGTTTTTTTCACTAAAGCAAATTATATACACAGTTTTTCCCTCTCCAAGAAAAATAAAATTCATCCTCTGCATCAATATATACCGTGTGCATATGCAAATGGAAAGTAAATTGTGCATCGCATAAACATGATCAATATGCCTACCATCCCAGGAAACAAGCAAGTGGTACTTTTCACACCTGGTACGTATAATCAGAAAATGAGACACTAACATTGATCTCTAATTTGAACATTCCATCCTGTGACAGGAGTGATTTCCTGCATTAACATATAAATCTTTATTTGGTCTACCAGTGTACTCACCTTCTCAGACTCAAAGAGATTTTCTTCTAGGGAAACAGAGATAATGACAGGAAACTCATCTCATTTAAGTAGAAGATAATTCAGCAATCAATGGTGTATAGAGAGAGAGAGTTAATCAAGACATTTTGGGTATTGCTTTGGAGGCTCTCCACAGAACAAGGAAGCCTCTGAAAGCAGGGCATATATTGAAGCATGGACCTCCAAAAGGGCCTGGAATAATGCGACAGTTTGATTCTCTAATGGCATAAGCTAGTAAAAGCACATAAGCAGGTTAAAGTAACATAGCACGGTTCATTAATTCGGGAGTCCAGAGAGGACAGATGATCAATTCTGGACTGACTTGTGGTGCAGTGATACTGCTCTCTGTTGTTTAGCCAAATATATTCAACTTTTGTCATCTTACTACTCAAATCAAAATGGGAAATCTGCTCCTTGGGAGCAGAAGTTCTTAAAGGGATGTGAATGACTGGAAGCTACAATCTGATTCTTTCTTCAGAACGCTACATTCTATCAAAGTCAGCAATCAAGATGAGGACTTAGTTTTGCAGAGTCTTTCTAATTTGATTTCTTTTTAGGCGTCTTCAAAGTGAAGCATACTTTACAAGCTGTAACCTTACGAAACATAATATGAACTTTGTGGAAGTCAAGTGTAGCTGTATTATAGAATGATGACGCAAGGGGAAAAAGCTCATGTATGCCCACAGCTATCCTAGCTTGACTTACAACAATATCTCCATCATTTGAAGTTCATTCACACAATCAAGCTGTATTGTTCCAAACATAAGCTAAGAGTACTGTTGGTCTTACATCTAGGGGAAACAGAACCTTCAAAATACTTATTTTTAGCATGTCTCCACAACTATGCTTCACATACCCCTGTCACAGGTGTCTGACTATCACATCAGTTATGTAGGATTATGTCTTCATCAGAATTGGAAAGTCTAAGGGAACTCAGAGAGAGTGCTACCTAACGATTGACACAAAAAATCAAAGCTTTCCATAAGCAAACAAACTTGCAATCAGGTTTCATCCTTTCACCTATTCGCCTGAACAAATGTAATTCATAGACGAATAACAGTCCCAAGAATGAAGAGAATAACATCAGACCATCCTCTAAAACCCAGAAGATTGACATTAAAAAGCTCGATTAGAGACCAGTGTCTGGCTTGTTGAACGTGCTGGGCAAAAGGGCTACTTCATGATGTAAACTTACCTAGAGGGGAAGGGGACGGCAGAGCAAGTTTCCCACAAAATGAAAGAATGAACTCGAACACAAAATGCAAATAAATGTAAAACCAGAGACTACCACAGCAACAATTAACTGTGATTCGAAAACTATGAGAGGTACCCGGGTTTGGATGCCGAAGTCGCCGCCGCACTATCTCCTTTCGTCTACGCGTCCACAAGAAGAAACAAGAACCAAATCTCAAGCTTTAATACCAAATTCGATAAATCAAAAGAACCAAGAAACGAGGGAGAGAGATATGAAGAAATTAACTGCAACTGCATTGGTGACAAGCTTTCGGGCACGGCTTGAATCCAAAACCACTCTCCCGTCAGATCCAACTACAACAAAACTTGCTCTTCTCTCTGCATCAAAACCACACAGGAACACAAAAAAAGAAGAATGAGAAGAAGAAGAAGAAATTAATACCCAGAAAGGAAATCATACTTCTTTCATTTCTCGAATAACAGAGATCGACCCAAAAGGCATAATCAGATTAAAATGCCAGCTACGCTACGGCCCACGATCAAGCGAGGACTAATTCTTGAAATTCGCACGGAACAGTGCCAAGAAACCAGAGCAAAAGAAAACCCAAGGACAAGAAGCGAACCCGAGAGAGATCTGCCGAAAGGGAGCTTGACCCGTTTGGAGTCGAAGGATTTGGAGAGCGACAGAGCCGTGGAAGCGCCAAATCCTTGGAAAACCGCGGCGGCCATTGGAGATATTGCAGTAATAACCCGCAAGAAACGATGCGAGAGAGAGGGAGAGAAGAGCGCGAGATGGAAAGAGAGAGAGAAGGGCGACCTTTATACGGGAGAGGGAGACTGAATCGGGCGGAGAAATTAAGAGAGGGAGGCGTTGGTTGTTCAACCCCACCACAGCAAAGAGACAGCTGCAGGAGATGGTTTTTGGGCGGAGAAACTGAGGAATTGAAAGCTCGTGCCTCTCTCTCTCTCTCTCTCGTCCTCATGTCGTGGCCTAAATTTCACCTTTTTTTTTTTTTTTGTAATTTCCTTTTCTTTTGCCCCTCTTTTTGTAGTTCTTTTTCTTATCTCTTTTCCCCTCCTTCAATTTTTTTTTTTAAATTTTTATCCTTCTGAATATGCAAAATTGGTACTTGAAAAAGGTACGTTTTATTCAAAACTCGACTTGTTCTTACGTAAAATTTTAAATCGGTACTTCAATCTTTCTTCCCTTAGCTTTCCTCAATAGCCGTGAACGGTGCTTGAATGAAGAATTTAATATGATGACCAATGCATTTGTCGTGGAGGTGCACTTGGAAAATAGTTCCCTAAACCGACGTCCTTTCGAGGTAAACTAAACAAAATGAAGAGACAAAAGACATTGCATCGAATTGGAGATTTTTTTTTTATAGGGAAAAGACCATCAAAAACTTCAAATTTTGCTCAAAGTGATGATTTACTCATTTTTTTTTGTGATATAAAAAACTCTAAAATTTGCAAACCGTAACATATTTACCCCACTAAGGACACTTTCTTTTTTATTTTTTATGTTTTTCCTTTTCCTTTTTCTTTTTCTCTTTTTTTATTCTTCTTCTCTCTTCCCTCCGCCGGCCATGGCAAAGCTAGTAGAGGGAAGCCAGAGTCAGGCGAGGGCTGTCCTCCCTGACGTTAGGTGAGAGTCGCCCTCGCTTGGGTTGGCTAGGGCCGCCCTTGCCCAAAGCCAATGAGGGTGGCCTTCACTTGAGTCCGACGAGGGGTGCCCTCACCCGACACAAATTTGGCAAGGGTTGTCCTCTCCCAACATCAATGAGGGCGGCCTTTGCCTGCATCGAGCGAGGGCCTCCCTTGCCCTTGCCTAGGCTGGGTAGGGTTGCCATTGCCTGACTCCAGCTTCCTTTCGTGGCTCTGCCATGGCCGACGGAGGGAAGAGAGAAGAAGGATAAAAAAAAGAAAAAGAAAGAATTTTAAAAAGTAAAATATCAAAATGCCCTATAGTTTAGGATAAATATGTCGCACGGATATAAGTTTAGGATTTTTTGTGTCACGAAAAAAAGTTTGGGGTAAATATGTTATAGCTGACAAAATTTGAAATTTTTCATGTAAAAAAAAAGGTTAGGATAAATTTGTCATTTTGAGCAAAGTTTAGGGTTTTTGGCGATCTTTTCCCCTTTTTTTTTATCATCAAACTTCCCAAATTAGGGTTTTCAATGGCTTCAATTGGAAGTGGTTAAAAGGTAAGCATATCATGTTCTTGCTCCATGAATGAAGTCGTCCCTTGTTATGCAACTTAGCTATACTAAATGCCCTATGAGTTTATTCAAATCTTTCTTTCTAACTTTGTTTGCTCGGGATTTTTCTTCTTTATCAATATGTTTTTTGTTACAGAAGTTGGAATTGCAATTTATGGTGAAGCATATAACAGTTTTATTTTTTTGTAGCTTTTGAGATATCTTTTGCTAAGTTTACTTCCCGTTCAAATTACATGGTAGTGATGAAAGTTCTTGAACCCCTTGATTGTTCTCTCTCTCTCTCTCTTTTGTTGAAATAATGGGTTAAAAATTCAACTTTTAGGGTGGTAAAACAGGTGCTTACATGTTTCAGCTCTTGAGAAGGTCTTTAGCTGACCATGTTGGACTATATGCCACAAGAGACAATTTTTTTTTTTTTTGGTTTGATTTATGCCCGGTCTTTTTAATGAAAGCTTCTTTCGTTCCATTTATTTGTTATTATATCTCTATCCTTGTCAAATTTCAGAGATGTTCACATATCCATTATGCCCATTCCTCCTCTCCTATAGTGCATCGTTAGGTTAATGTTAGGAGAATTGACACATTATGAAGTGCATATTCACGGATATGAAAGAATCATGAACTGGTTGTTGGGAAATTTGATTGTTGAAGAAAATGGAGAAGTAGTAGTAAATCCTTGATGCTTTGATGCATGATGACGATCACCACTATTGTTGTTGTCGGGTTTAGAATAAAATATGCCTCTAGGATGTACACCAAGGCTGCAAAGAAGTGTTCAACAATTATTCAAATATTTTTTGAAATTTTTCCTTGAATGTGTTAACATTGTGTTTACAAAAGAGAAAAAGAGAGTTCTTAAGAAAAAGTGTTTTTCAACAGTTGTAGTTACTATAAATAATGTGTAAAGTGTCTATTCATAAACAAACAATCAACACATTTCTTGAGAATAAGTACCTTATCCTAAACCATCACCACTTTTCATATCAAAAGTCACTTCCTTTTATAACTATCAATAAGTTCCTTTTTAGGATGAAGAGTTGCCTCTTTTCATAACTGAGAGTCACATTTTCTCTGATCAAGAGTCACATCTTTAATTAGTGTAAATAATTCCATTAACAAAATCAGTGATAAAAAAAAAAAACTTTGAACCATGATTCCACTTGTTAATCAAATTATCACATATATGAATTTATACACATTCAATAAGGAATTTATTATGTCTAAGCACTTTTATGACCTTGTGCTCCTCTTACATTCATGAACATTTACAAAAGTTCATCTGACTTTTCTTAGAAGCGGCATCACTTCTTTTGTTCATATAGGTGAAGTTCCTAAATTTGATACCTTAGCATAACCTTGCTAAACCTTGAACTTCATTAAGAGTATTTTATTACATCCTTATCCTCCCAACTTTCTATGAGTACTAACCTTGTACCCCAGTACTTAATCACTTTCAAATTACAATAGCTGGTTTTTACCCATTTAACTTTAATAATTTCATTAAAAATTATAAAGTTGGGTTTCTACTATGTTTGACTATTATCAATTTGTCTGAGACTCATTCTCTTGGTAGTACTACTTATTAAACCTCTTGAGAGTCCCTTGGTGAATGGATCAACCAAATTATCATTTGTCCAAATATAAATTATTGAAATAACTCCATCAGTAATTAATTATCGAACATACTCATGTTGCAAACTAATATGTTTAGATTTTCCATTGTATATTTTATTATATGCCCTTGACATAGTTGTCTCACTATCATAATGTAAAGATATGGATGCCATTGATTGTGGTCACAATTCTATGTCCAATAGCAAATTTCCACATCCATTCAACCTTTTTACTAGTCATCGATAGTGATATAAATTCAATTCCATTGTTAAATGGATCATACATTTTTGCTTCTTTGATGCCCAAGAAATCGCACTATTTGCAAGTTTGAAAACCCATCTAAATGTTGACATGTTATCAATTGTGCTAGTTATCCAATTAGCATATGAATATCCTTCTAGTACTGCCGGTTGTCTTTCATAAAATATGCCATAAAACATTGTTTTCTTTAAATAACCAACAATTCTACTTATAGCTTTCAAATGCACAGTATTAGGATTACTAGTAAATCTGGACAATTTACACATAATAAAAGCTATATCCGGTCTAGTGCAATGCATAGCGTACATTAGACTTTCAATTGCACTAACATATTCTAATTGTGCTAAAGGTTGCCCAATATTTTCCATCAATTTAATTGATACATCATATGATACGTTTGACTCTTTAATTCCTAAATACTGGTATTTTTGAATGATTTTCTCAACATAGTGGCATTGACTCAAAGCATAACCCCCACTATGTTTAATCATTTTGATACTTGAAATTGTATCCACTTCTCCCAAATCTTTCATTTTAAATTGAGAAGATAGATATGTTTTGATTTCATCTATACTATGCATATTTGTACCAATAATCAACATATCATTTACATACAAGCAAATTATAACTTCATACTCTTTGGTAAATTGAATACATACATTTATTAGCATTGTTATACTTAAATCCATATGATAAGACTACTAAATCAAATTCCTCATGCCACTATTTCAGTGCTTGCTTCAAACCATATAATGATTTGTTTAACTTACAAACCTTATTCTCATTTCCAAGTAGAACAAAACCTTCAAGTTGTTCCATATACACCTCATCTTCTAACTTATCATGTCAGAAAACAATTAAATGCTCCTCAAGCACAAGCTTAACCAAATAGTTTATGCAATTGTGAAGTACAAGCTCGACAGCTGCTTTAAGAACTAGTGCTTATATTAAATACTATTGCTAGAGTTTGCCGGCTATAATTTTTTAGTTTTTTTATGCTAAAAATGAACCAAGGTTTAATGATGAAACTGAACCTTAATTCGTGTAATTAAACCCTAATCTCAAATGGATCAACTTGAATTTCTTCAATTGAATTTCATTAATTTGGTTTTCCTATGCTCAAGAATGCTAAATTCCTCAAATTGATAAGTTCTTAAATTTCCAAAAGGTCTTATGAAAATGAGTGGAATGGAAGTGTTCATTTGCAACTCATGAAGAACTAATTTGGACCCCTTAATTAGGCTAAAAGCGACAATTTACATTTCGACAAGATTGTTCTCGAAATTGAATGAACGATTGAATTGGTAATGAGAGTGGAATGGAAGTGTTCATTCGCAACTCATGAAGAACTAATTTGGACCCTTAATTAGGCTAAAAGTGACAATTTACATTTCGACAAGATTGTTCTTGAAATTGAATGAACAAATGAATTGGTAATGTACCCAGATCAAATGTCATAAAAGGAACTAAGCCTAATTATGATTAGAACGAAAGTAATTTTATGTTTGGCTGATTTTGAATTTGAAATCGAAAAAAATTCGAAAAACAAGGTTCTTAATTGATTTTTGCAAAATTTTCAACACTAAAGTCAAATTGAAATTAAAATGAAGTGATTTGTAGATCTTTGAATTTTTCTTCTTCTTTTTTTGTCAAAGGTTTGACAAAAAATTAACTTTGAAAATTAACTTTGCTAAAGTGAAAGTAGGACGGTTTAGGATCTCTTTGCGCAAAAGCTAACTTTTGACTTGAGGTTAACTTTTGGGTTGACTTGGGTTAACTTTTGGTCAAAGAGTCAACACAAAAGTCAATTCAAATATCAACCGTTTGACATTTTAGATTTTCAATAGAAATAAGAGAGAAATTTTTTAACAATGACAATACAAACAAAAAAAAAAACACTTTTTTTGCCTAAGAAACGAGCTTTGTCACAATTCGAAATCCTAATTTTCTTTCTTTAATGACATGTTAACTAAAAATCAAGAGTCAACAATTGCCCCTTCTTTGAGTGAGAGTTTGAAGAAATTCCATTCAAAGACTAATTGATATCTATAATTTTTGGTCGGCTCCATTTGGGGAAATAAAAAGAAAATGAAAAGAAGTGACATTTGATAAAAAATAAACCTAGTACTTACTGTTGTTCTTTGGAAATATCCGACACATTCAAGGAGAATTTCTCTCTATCTCTCTTGCGTGGAATGGAATGAAGGAAATTAAATATTTTATGAAAAAAGTATGGTTTAAAAATGATCACTAACTTAGGACGAGACATAAAAGCTGGGATAAGGTTTGAGGATAACCTAGAACCTAAGTGAAGGTGTAAAAGTGAAGACAAGGTGAGGATGACCTAGAACCTATGGAGACAAGATTTAAGAATAACTTAGAACCTAAAGACAAGGTTTAACGATGATCGAGAACCTAAAGACAAAGTTCATGGTTTAAGATGACCAAAATTGAAGACAAGATATTTATGGTTTAGGATGACAAAAATTGATCCAATGGAAGAACATATATCTTGAAAAGAATTATGAGATTGAAAATTAATCTAATGAAATCATTCAAACATGTCTTAGTAAATAATACTAATTGTCAAATTCCTTAAGAATAATTTTAACAAAATGATAATTGATTAACCATCTAAGGATTAAACCAAATATGCCAACTAGAAATAACTTAATCAAAAAGTCTTTTGCATTAGCTCTCAAAAAAGGCTCTTATTCCCATCCTTTGATGTAAAAAACTGTTTTATACTCACTAGAGAGGTCTCATATAACTTGTCGAAGGTCTTCAGAAACATTCATAGTGATTACAAGTTTGTTGATTAAAAGGTCTTTTAAAATGATTGCAATGTAGGCTTGGTCATGGGTTTACACAAAGGATACTCACTTTGAGACTAAGAAAATAATATTTAATCAATATTTTCTTTGAGTTTACAAGTCAAAAATCTTAAAGATAAGACAATATAGGATTGCTTGCATATTTCAAACGTCCATCTTTTTGACACATTCCCCATAACAAATATTGAATCTTTGGGCTTGTATTAGCCTCCAAATCTTAGTCCATAGAGAATGAAAGAATTGATGAGAGGAAGAGGCTGTTGTGTTACTATTTTGATCTATTTTGATCTCCAATCTCCTGGATTGTATTATAGCCACTCTTAACAGTATAAGCTCCTATTATGGTATTAGTTTATACCAATTTATCTTATTTTTCTTGTGATTTGAGTGGAACTAAGAGTATTTCACTTGTTGTATTTTCATTGAAAAGATTCTGAAGAAGTTGTTCATTCCAAGATGGATATCTATATGTATTAGCTCAATAACTTTCTTTGGTTCATGCCTATTTGCAGGTGCTCCAATGACTCCTTTAGGGAGCCATCCTGTTTCTCTTATATTGATTTTTTTTCCATTCCCAACAGCCCAACTCATCAATGGTAGAATAGAATCTCTGCCCATGAGGATACTCTACCAACCCTACAAAGGTGGAAACCCCTTTCTAGTAGACTCAAACCTAGAATGAGGAAAGTAAAGTCTTTTAAAATTTAGCACCATAAAGAAGAGGGAGATTTTATCAAACGCCATGCTTGTTTACCTAGAAGGCAATTAGATCCCAAAATCTAAGTCCTTCATGACTTTGTTGAAGTTTCAATCGAATCCTGCGACTTTTTTAACAGAAAATACTGACATGGCGTGACGTGGAATTTCAAATAATTCTTCATTTTCCACGATTCAATTTTTGCTTTAAAAAATAGATTTAAAAACTAAAAAGAAAAGTTAAAACTTATTTTTAAAAATTGTAAAAGAAAAAGGCAGCTCCTCCCTCACCACCATCGCCGCGTAGGGGTTGGCAACCGTTTAGGGCAATGGGTGGCGGCTGCCATTTTTTTTTTTTGTCCTAATTTTTAAATCTATTATCTTTTAATTATAAATGCTAGTTTTCCATTAAAAAAGTTGAGAACCTCCCACTTTTTCTAGTTTTGAGAACCTCCCACTTTTTCTAGTGTAATCTAGATTTTTGTTCACTGGTTTTCCATGAGAAATTTGCTACTCTCTTTTCAATACTTCTACAAATAGAAACTAGAATTTTGAAAATTGACATAGTGTATTGTGGGATAGTCTGCACTATTTCTTTGATAAGAACATCTTTTCCAACCATTGATAATTAGTTTTTCCTTCCATCCTTCCAATTTTGTATTTACTCTATCTAAAATTCAGGCAAACATCTTCTTTTTTTCTCCCCAAGAAGGAATCCCTAGATATTTTCCTTTTTTTTTTTCTATTTTTGGAACACGCATTTTAGCAAGCATACTCTAGCCCAACCTAAATGGGCAGTTTTTACTAAAAAACATCCTTGATTTGTTTAGATTAATGGCCTAACCCGATGCAAAGCAATAGCATGCTAGAATCTCAACCACATTTTGGCATTCTTTTATAGTCCCATTTGAGAAAAAAATTGAGTCATGTGCAAAAAGTAGGTGAGTGAGTGTAAGGCTCGCTTAATTGGATATCTTTAATAATACCATGCTCTAAAGCCTTTTTCAAAGCAATCGAGAGCATATTTTTCACTATAATAAATAGGTATGGAGAGAATGGGTCGCCTTGTCGAAGGCCTAGTGATGGTTGAAAAATAAGGTAATGGTTTTCCATTGAACTTTATGTCAAAAGAGACATTGTTATGCATTTCATCACCCAATTCACCCATTTCACCCATTTGGGATGAAAACCCATTTGTAACATGCATGCTTCTAAGAAATCACATTTGATCCTATCATAAGCCTTTTGCATATCCAATTTTAGTATAGCTTGAAACTTCCTTTTTCTAAGTTGGTGTTGGTGTAGAACCTCCTAGACAATTAAGACAATTAAGATATTATCCTAGATGAGCCTTCCACTAACAAAGGCATTTTGCTCCAGTAAGATAAGATAACCAATCCATGATTTCAATCTATTTGCCAGCACTTTTGAAATTATTTTATATGAGAAGTTACACAAACTAATTGGATGATACTGTTCTAGCTTCTCAAAGTTAGGCACTTTTGGTATAAATGTGATTTGCATTCTTTTTATTTTTGGTTGGAATACCCTATATCAAAAAAATTGCCTCACTTCCTTTAGAATTGTAGGCTATAAGACATCCTAGTTGGAGTGGTAAAACTATCCATTTAAATCATTCGGTCCAAGAGCTCTTGTTGCACCTAGCTAGTAAATGGCTTCATATTTCTTGAATTGTAACTTCAGCTAGTAAGGCCTTGTTTATTTCTTCCCTGACTACATTCGGGCATTGGTTAACCACTGGATCAATGTTTCTAGGCCCAACTGAAGTATAAAGCTCTTGGAAGTGGCTTGTTGTTAGAAGTTTTAGCTGCTTCTCATCTCGAATCCACTAGTTAGTTTGATTTTTCAGCACAAATTTTTGGTTTTTTTGTCTTCTCTAGATAGTAGTTGCATGGAAAAATTTGGTATTCCTATTCTTCCATTTCAATCATTTAATTCTTGATCTTATCTCCCAAAACATCTATTCTTGTTGCCATTTTTTCCCAATCTCCTTTTTCAAGTTTTGTTCTTTCTCCTTTTAAAAAGAGTGGGATGGGAAGTTAATCAATTCTTGCAATTATTTCTTTAATCTTGCTATCTCCTCATGGGCATTGGAAAATTTCTTACTCCATTTCCCTAAAGTCTCTATTACCATGCTCAATTTGTGTGAAACACTCAAATTTCTCTCTTTACCTAAGTTTCATGCTTGCTGGATAGTTGACCCATACTCTTCATCCTCAAACCAAAAAGCCTCAAACCTGAGGTTTTTTTTTTTTTTTTTTTTGTGTTTTTGGTTCTAGTTCCAAAAGTATTGGATAGTGATTAGAAACTACTGCTAGGAGGTCAAAGGCTTCCTATTGTGGGAAAATAGTTCTCCATTCCATAGTGTAAAGAACTCGGTCTAATCTTTCTTTGACAAAATATGCCCATTCTCTATTATTTGCCTAAGTGAAAGTATAGCCTTTACTTTTCATATCCATCAATGCATAGGAATTCAATAAGTCAATAATTATCCGCCATTATTCTTTCTACTTTTTTTTTCCAATGGTAGAGAAATTAAAGTCACTTAAACAAATCCATGGAAGAGAATTTTGCAAGCTATTTTGTATAACTCATCCCAAAGTAAAATTCTTTCTTGAAAAGTTGGTGGAGCATGCATGAAAGTGGTTCTCATAAACTAGCAGCTAGCCTCATCCTTATAGATAACATCCATGAAATGAATCAATTAGGATTCCACTATAATAGAGACTTCCTCATTCCAAAAGATTGCTAAGCCTCCTGTAACACCCATTGGGTTAACTAAAAAGCTGTTTTTGAACATTAATCTCTTTTTTATTCTTTTTCTTAAAACAACTTGTTCTTTGTTTTTTGTCTCCATAAGAAATAGAATATTAGGCCTTCCTTGAGCTACTAAAACTTTAATAACTTGAATTGTTAGTGGTGTGCTCAATCTCTGATAGTTCCAGTTCAAAAACTTCATATGTATTCTAGTGGCTTATAGGGTTACCAACCAAAGTCCATTTGTTTGATTCTTCCACAACCTATATTATTGTTTTTAGTAGCTTGGTTTTATCCAACATCCCTTTGCTAACATAAGGGCCGAACCTCCTCTGTTTCTTACTGGAAATTTGTTTAACCCCCTTTGTTTTCTTTTTTTGATTTCTTCCATAGGTTTTAGCGCCAAAGTAGGTGTTTTGGGTTTTATAATTGCCAAATCAGAGGACACTTTTGTGAGAGGCACAAGTATTGAGTTTTGCTCTTGTCCTAATCTTTCCTCCTTAGTGTAGATTTCCTTGCCTTTTCTTTTTTGAGCATGCTCTTTTTGGCAGTGGTTCTAACACATTGAAATTTTCCTCTCCAAAAAGTGGCATCAGTAGGAGTTTTAGGTATAATCTCCTTCATGTTTTCTAGATTTATTTTTCCAAAAAAAAAAAAAAAAAAAAAAATCCTCCAATAAGGGCTGTACTCCTTTCCTTCAACCTTTAACCAATACCCACAATGATAGTCATCCAGATTATTTTCATCAAAAGAGACCTCCTAACATTTAAAGGAAAGGATTTCTGTCTTTATAGTTTGAGAGAATATTTTAAGTCCACCCAGAAATCCTTTCCTTTATAGTTTAAGAGAATATCAGGGATAAGAGATTTGGAGACATCAAGGGTCACCTTTACTCTTCCATTGCTCCTGCTTGAGGTGTTGTTTTGCTCTAGTCTCACCTCCTTGAAATCTCCAATAGTTCTAGCTAAACATGAAAAGATCTTTTCTAACCTCCATTCAAAGGGTAAACCGTAAAATTGAGCCCAGAAATCACAGAGATTAAAATTGTTGCACTCGAGAAGGGTTGATGGGATCCATTGTTTAAGAATAAGAAGGTCGTTTGAGAAACTTCAAGGGCTAGTACCAACCACCCTTTTTAGATCAACTTCATTTTGAAAAATAATGGATATAATGCCAGTATCCGGATAATTGAAATTCACCCTGTCTATGTGCCAGGCCTTCCTCATTGTGGTTTGGAAAGCTCAGAAGTTGAAGATGGGATTATTCAAAAGCTTCCAAACAGCGTGAGTTTACTCTCATTAATCTTTTTTTAGAAACTAAGTCATCTCTGATATTGACTCTCTTTACAGAAACGGTTTTCCCATACGCCTAAAGAGGGCTGCCATTCGTTAGTTCTCAGCTTCATTTTCCTCCATCGGAATACTACAGACGAAATATTTTAAAGGAGACAAATCACACCTGTAAGCTGAGCAGACAAGATCATCAGGGGAGGTAAAGGCTCGCCTATTAAACCCCAACTCCAGAGGGTATGGCCAAAAAAACAATCACCGCAGGAACAGGGAGCAGGATCTTTTGAAGCGGCATTTGTTGTCATTTCTGGTGTTGGAAATACAAATGTACTCAGAAAACCAGGATTTGAGATGTGAAATGAGACGAAAAGATGATCCAAGTGATTTCTGAAATGGTAAATGAAATAAGAGAAATTTGCAGTCCTGTAGGGCAAGTGAACGGAAAAAGTCAGGGTTTCAAGATGGCTATGGAGGTAAAGTAAGGAGGAGGCGAGGGTTTCAGGTTAGGGTTTCGAATAAGGTAGAAGGAGACAAAGCTACCCCAGAGTGGTAGATAGAGCTCTTCCGGCAAGAGAGAATTAATTGTATGGGTGGATCCAGATAATAAATTCACACGGCAAATTCAGTATGTCTATATCTAAAGCTCATGCATGAGTGGAGTGTATTTGTTCTGAATCCATTCTGAAAATGAACTAGAAAGTACTTCAGACATGAGAGAGAGAGGGAGAGAGTTTGTGGGAACTCTTCTTTATGGGCCTGTGATAAATTGAAATTAACCTTGTAATCAGTTCATTATTCATACTACATCCCCTAATGAAGTAATCAGTAAGAAATATGACGAATAGAGCAAGTATGACTTAGGTAAAGTCTAGACTGTCATACTGATTGACTTAAAATGGAGGAACTTTGATTAATTTGTACAAGGCGCACACAAACGTGGGTTAGCAAAACCATAGAACTGAAAGTTGGAAAATGGAGGTCGCTAGCTCATTTATTTTATATTAAACTTTTGGAACATCTGAAGTGAGTAAACTTATATACTTACTTTTGTCAATAGGTTTTGAATAAGCTTGACAAATGCGTTGTAATTATTTCGAACTGGACCTACAGTGAATTGTTCAATGTTCAAGGTATCTAGTAGCTGTTGGAACTCTAATCAAGTCTTGACCGATAGCATCTCTCAAGACTTTTTCAAGATTATTTTTTAAAAATCAAAATCATAGGAAATGCATACCGAGATTCTGAAATTAGAGTGTTCTTGCACCTTCTCGTTGTTGTGCACGAACTTAGGAAGCACGGTTTTGCCTAGAACATCCCATCCCAATTACAGGTGAGCACACGATTTAAGCTGGTTCTGCACGTTCTTTGCGATGTCGAAAACAATTGATCCAGCTATTTTCTTTTCTTGTCTTTGGAAAAACAGTAGTAGTAATCGGCGGAGCTTCATGAATCATAAACGGTGGATGACAGTGTGATCTCGTCTTTGGCAAGTCATCATAATGGCTATTCTAGAAAGCATTCCAACTAAGAGGATCGTTCTGTTTTCCAAGAAATGGACAGAACATTAAGGTTTTAATATGGGGCGAGTTGACCGTTGATTCTTGGAGGACATGCTGTTAACAATTATGTTTTTGTTTTCTCGCTTTCAAGGCTGGAAACCCGTTTCAGCCTCGAATGATACTGATTTGTCCAATTTGTGCAGTTTTGAGCGCCTCATTGCAGTCATTAAATTGACCAAGGGTGCTGGATTTATAGGGACTATTGCATACAAAATCATGAGTTCATATAAAAGTACTGGGGAGACTAAAATGGACGAAGGCGTTGAGCACATAACAGAAATTTGTGTCGATGCAATTAGCTTTTGTGCATTCATATTCATAAGATAGAGTCTTAGGAGAAAAAATAAAGAAAGACGTTATCTTCCTCTATAGAAGTGAGTTAAAATAAGTTTAAAAATGGAAAAATTACACGGTTTTTTAAATGCATAATTTCTATGAAACTCTTCAAATAGTCTACTGTAATAACTATAAAAAGATCGAGTTGCTGACAATAATTTACAAAATATAAAATTGATGGTGCGGTGTTAATTCATTCACTGTCTATGAATGGAAGATAAATACCGTCTTCAAAAAATTCAAACTATGATAATGCTATAGTTGGTCTCATATAATATGATTAAGGCACTTTCTCCGTGGAGAAGTTTGCATTACAAACACAGAAGATAAATAATAAAGACAACAACGCTCATTCAAGGAACGAAAGAAAAAACAATATCAATGGATCATGGGAGTTCAAGTCCAAATCTTTGCAGAGATCCACATGGCATGGCAAATGGATCAGGGTAGTTCATCTGCATCAAAATTTAAAAAACAAAAAGAAAAAGAAATAAGCTTAAAGTTTCTATTATGTGTCATGCAAATTTGTCATTCTTTGGTATTCTACTTACCAAGATATTTTTCACTGTTAGTAAAATTAATTTCTATATGGATGTAAATATCTTTAACTAAAAACTTATGTAGAAGTTTTTGTTTTATCTAAAAATGTGGAACTTTTTATAAAAATTTCCGTTTGTTTTCTTTCTTATGTGTTTCTCAATTTTTTTTTTCTAAAAATAATAATATCATGACTCCCAAGGGACATGTATCCAAATAACACATGGAAATCATACCTTTTATATGCTGCGTAAACACTATGCTAACAGTTTTGATGGCTCACATTATTTTTGAATAAAGTGCTAATGGTATTGGAGTAATGAAACTTGATTTACTATTTACATCAAAATTTAGAGTTTAAATATAGCCTTGAATCTAAATCTTTTCATGCACAAATTAATCAAAGACATTCAATATTTCTATAATAAGACCGAGAAATTAGTTTTTCTCAAGTAGGAAAGTCAAATTAAAAGTGAATAGATTTCTTTATTTGTCATATTTTCTTGCATATCAAGTTAAAATAATTTTTATTAGATAATTCGTCTTTTTTAATGTTGATTGTTGGCATTTTTCACTGGCTCCGTTAGACACATAGAACTGGTATTAAGCCAAGTATCTTGCAACAAAGGTTATCACAAATCTTCAAATTATATTATCTAAAAACAATTGTCAAATTAAAATGAGGAAACTATTTCCTAGTTTACAGTACAGACTTGAAATAACTTTGCAATATTTTCCGTGTTTTCATTCTAAATGAAACATGGAGCTTTTGAAGACCACCTATTTTATGTTCTCAAGTTGCAAGAAAGAAATCTTTCTGAAGTCAAAGGAGTTGTAAATTTCTAGCAAGTGCATTTTCTACAATAAATTTCAAAGTATTTCTCAATTTCTTTATGAAAAGATTGGTGAACTTAAATGGCCCCTTTAGGACACTGGCAACAGATTCATTTGATAAACTATAATCAAACTATCAACTTAAGCAAGAGCAACTATCTTATGCAATAATAATCATCAATAGAAAAAGTAAATATTCAAACAGTACGTCATGTGCCAATTTCCAAGTAACAAGAGGATATGAGATTTCATCGTAGGGAATCAAATTTCACATTGAAGAAATTAAAAAGTTGGGATTTATCAGAAGTTGTCCAAAATCATATAGTTAAAGCTGTCAATGTTATGAATGTGCATAAAGCATTATTCTCTTATTCTAAATTTCATTAAGTGAGGAAGTCAGGCTAAAAAAGATAAGAAGGGAATCCCATACATTATGTATGTATGTATGTATGTTTGTATGTATGTATGTATGTATGTATGTATGTATGTATGTATCACATCCATGCAGAAAGAAGAAATGAAGGGAGAGGTAGATTGATGCATACCTAATCATCCATCCATTGTACGTCTATCGAATCAAGTTGGATTTGAGGAATGTGGGCGATTTTGTTCCAATCCTTGCCAGTTTGTGGCTCACATCTTTTGCTCAGTTCTCCACAATTGTAGACACGTAATTCTTTGAGGGTAGTGAGGGACTGGATTCCTTGTGGCATGGACACTAAGTTGGGACATTGGATCAAATGAATTATTCTAAGATGTGTCTGATTGGGTAGCCATTCAGGAATAGTTGTCAAGCTCGGGCAGTCAAGGATACAAAAGGACTCCAAAGTACAAACCGATCCTTCGAGATATTGGAGCAACTTCATCACTTGTTTGGAGTTATGAATCACCAAAGTACGAAGATTGAATGGAAAGTTGGACTTATTCTCCAAGGTCAACGCAAAGTTGCAACTATCAATATTCAAGGACTCTAGGGCGATTAATTCCCCAAAAAGCAGAGATATTGGTCCCTCATAATTACCAATTTTCAACTTCCGAAGGCAAGTCAGTCGAGAGGTACCTTCAAAAAAAACTTTGAGATTTTCACATCCACTGAGTCCCAAAGAATGTAGATTTTCCATATATTGTATTCCACTTTCTTGCAAACTCTTTTGCTTTGTTGTTATGTTTAGATATCTAAGGCTGACAAGTTTTTTCATATTTTTGGGTAAATTGCCTAGCTCTAAGCAACCAACAAGGGATAACACTAGCAAACTTTGCAGCTCGCATATGGTATCTGGAAGTTTCTTCAATCGCTTGTTCTTGTTGAGAAGTAATGATCTTAATTGCTTCAAATTGCATATGGACCTTGGTAGCTCCTCAAAACTACCACATGACAAATTCAGAAACCGTATGTGGTTACACTTGGAGATGCATGTTCTAGCAAACTCTCTAGTAATAACTCCATCATGAACTTGGTTTTGAAATTTAATGGCGCGCAGCCTCTTTGAAGCTGGCTTTCTCAAAAAGGGTGGGACTCCATCAAAATTTGAGATTCCCTCTAATGAAGTGCTAGAGAATGAAACGCACCGAACTCCTTCTGAAATCTCTGTAGTATCTAAGCCAACAATAGAGCAATCATTTTGTGCCACACTCATTGCAAGAGAATGGATCAAATCATGTACTTTAAATGCTAATACTGCTCTGTACTCTTCAACTTCTTGGATCAAAGATCTCTTTCGCAACTCTTTGATGTAATCAATACCAACATCTTCCAATGCTAGTTTTTCCCTTTTTGAGTTGATGAGTCCTAAAGCCATCCATAACCTAACCACAGAATGGGCCTTCATTTTAAATCCTCTCAAATAAAGTGAAAATGTGGCAAAACAACGTTTTAAGTGAGATGGTAAATGATCATAGCTAAGCTCGAGTACCGGCACAATGTCCTTTTTCACTTCCACTAATTCCCATGTTTCACTATCCCTTATATGTTTCCAATGCCTATCATCATTCCTTGAATACAGAATGCAACTTGAGTTTTTTTAACGATGTCATTTCCAATCTCTAGGAGATCAAGACATGGTTCCTTTTCCTTTTCGTCAAACGCCCATTTTTTAAATAAGGCCATAGAGTTCATGAGAAAGACCTTTTAGGTTATGCATTGGATGGGACCCACAATAGAAGCAACTTCCACACTACGGGTGGTCACAACTATCTTACTTTCACTAGCCCCTCTGGATAACAAGTCTCTCAATTCTTTCCATCTACGGCGGTCGTTGCTCCAAACATCATCCAAGACTAGTAGATATTTCTTGTCTTTGATGATGCCTTGGAGAGATTTTTGCAATTGTTCAATATCAAAGATACTCAAATCTCGAGGAGTTGCATCCTTGATGATTCCTTCGATAGTTTTCCTCAAATCAAAGTTCTCGGTACACACACCATAGTTGCAACGTAAATTGCTCTTTCACCTTGTCATCATTATAAACTAATTTAGCTAGGGTCATCTTGTCCAAACCTCCTATTCCAACTATGGGAAACACTGAGAGGTTTTTGTCATCTGGCCGCATCAACATCTCAATTATCTTTTCTTTATCAATATCTCTTCCGACAATATCCAAATTGCTTATGAATGAGTTAGTCTCTCGTGATCGCATATGTCCCACACCATTGTCAGCACTCCACATATTAAGATTGAATTGATCTTTCTCAGTGGAAATCTTGGATAATCTCTCTCGAATCTCCTTGATTTTATGACTGATTTCCGCACGGAACATGAGTGGGTTAGAGGAGGAAAAGAAACGGCGTACCTTCCCTTTGACGCCTCCATGGCGACTTATCACCTGCTTTCGTAAGGCTTCGCATTTGAGCTCATCGAGCACATCCTCTGCATCATAAAATACATGTTGAAGCTGATCTAACCACACTTGCAGAAGGGCGTTCTTCGCCTGCCGCACCTCAGCATCTAACACTGCCTTAATGGCAGTCAACGTCTCTCTGAGTTCGCGGATCTGATTTTCAATGTTGTAAATAGCGATGGCTTCTTGGAGCACCGGCGATGCTATCTTCCCCAGCACGCTCTCTGCAATGCTGGAAAGGAGTGATTCAGCCATGCTGCGTGATGAGAAATCTGATTCTGGCTATTTGGTTTGAGACGGCAAAGAGGACACGGCAAAGAACACACGATGTCTTCGTCTCGTGAGTGAGTTGCTATGATGATAACTTCCTTACAAATGGACGAAAGGGAGGTTTTTTCCCCTCTTTTAATGTGGACGAAAAGGACCGCAACCTGTAGGTCAAAAGAAACATGCTTTCTACCTACTCTTCATCTAACTTTCCCGGGACTAATAAAGAATCGACATTAGTTCAAAAATCCAGCAGTGTCTCTGCCAAGTGTGGGTGCTTTACTTCATTACGTAAGTTACCTAAAAATAGTTGTCCTCATTGTCTAGAATAATAATTTGACCAAAAAATCTGACCAAAAACAAAAAAATAATTTGACAAAAAATAATTTAATAACTAATGACGTTCTATCTTAACATTTTCGTTGATGATGAAAATGCATTTTTGTCAATTCAATTTCGCATGCAATACAAGTGAATCTTTTTTAGTTTGGAAAATGTTTTCTAACTTATTGATTTTCCGCAAAACAAATGCATCCTCAATACATAGGTATTTTTTTATCCATTTTATACAGTTCTCTTGGCATAGCTCTCTTGGCATTTTATTTTTAGAGATGATGTTGAATAATAAGGAGGTCATGAAACTCTTCCACAACAATTCGCATATCTTGGAGTAATTATTCATCTATCAGATATGTAACACATTGCCGCAAAGACGGTTCAAAAAATTAAGCCTCGGCTTGATCATGCTTAAATTTACTAAATGCTATATGATTCGCTTCCGGAACTTTAAACTAGTCAGTTGGAAAGCAATAATGAATGAAAAGGACCGAAAGTGTTTCAAGAAGAGGGAAGAACACATTTTCCATCAATATTCGTCCCTAATTTTAACTACCGCAAGAGTTCACCTAGGACCGTCTAGATAATTGAGTCTTAGAGAAAATCTAAGAAACTCTAGAAAACGGATCAATAATTTAACCCCAACATATATCACAATCTTCTTTTTTTCCTATTTATTTTTATGCGGTTTCTTTTTGGGTGATTGGTTGATGATTGATTAATGAAACTATTACAGAGTACATTTTCAGCCATAAAAGAGAAGGCATAAATTTAAAAAGTGGCTCCAAGGAGCAGATAGTTGTTTACCGACCAGTAGAAATATTGAAAATGTTGCTCAATGTCCAAGGTCCAAGATGTCCAATTGACTGGCTGGTTATCTGATCAAGCCCAGACTGTTAGTGCGTCTCGAGACTTAGAGTTTTCTTTAGATGATAATCGTCGATAATGTATACCATGTTCTATGTAGCGGTACCAAGAGAGCTTCACGAACCGCATCCGAATGCCAACCTTGTATCGTCTTTGGCCAGCGACCATAATGGCTATACTAAAAAACCGTTCCCAACTCAAAGCATCATTTTGTTTTATGAGCAATAGACCGAACGTTAAGGTTTCGGTATGGTGTGAGTCCACCATTGATTTTTCAGGACATGTGGGTTGATAATTTATCTTTTTGTTTTCTTACTTCTAAGCTAAAAATCGGTTTTATCTTCAAATGACGCCGCTGTGGAAAACCTTCTTACATACATATATACATACATATAAGACTAGATTGGTCCAGCCTAAGGACCTTAAACAAAGGCCGTGGTTATCGGAGCCCCCGTTCCACGTAAATAAAACGGAAGGGTTAACTGCGGAGGGATTTGTAACCAAATTTGGAAACACCCCCCGGCCCAATCTTAGCTCTACTGTATTGGCCTCTCGACGACTGCCAGCCCAGTATCTAGGAAATGATGGCAGCTGGTTACAAATCTAAGCTAAAAATCGGTTTTATCTTCGAATGATGCCGCCGTGGAAAACCTTCATACATACATATATACATACATATAAGACTAGATATCAGAGTAGATTGGATAGCATTTGGCCAATCTTTTTTTTTTTTTTTTTTAAATCGTTAAGCGATCTAATTAATGTGGCTAACTGATAGTAGGAGCCAAGTGTATATATCTTCTTGACCAAAAAAAAAAGTGTATATATCTTAGATATCAAATTTAAATAAAGTAGATTAAACTAGATTAGATATTTATTATTTATTAGGAGAACAACGTTATACGTACTATATTAAATTTAATTAGATTAGATATTACTCATTGAATTCGTTTTTGTCTTTTCCCATAATCGACACGGTGCATTAATTAGGAGGAGCCAACTTTATATATGATATTAGATATGGCATTGGAGCTCTAAATTCTAATTTCTTTTGAGGGCATTTTAGACTGAAATTGTGAACCATTTGTACGTAAAATGAGAAAGAAGGCGAACTGGACAAGTACTATTCTATAACTAGTAGACTTTCGGTGGGCGACGCGAGCGCGCATAAGCAGTTGTCGTGATTGAGATTTTGTATCCTGTTTAGTTATCTTTAATAATTTTGGAAATTTAGCGATTCTGCTGATTTTTTTATTTTATTTTATTTTATAGACATTAGGAATCAACTATGACTTATTACTTTGGATATCGACATGGAAATTAAGAAGAATCTGTTCTTTTTTGCGCTTTGATGGGTGTGACCTTGGAAACTTCAAATGTGTGAACATGATTTGATTTAGATTCATGAGTCATGCTCCAAACTCAGCTAACTTTGTCATTTGACATCTGGCTGCACATGGCACGTTCCCATGGCAGCAGGATGGACTACTTAATATCTAATTTAAGGGGAGTAAGAAATAACAACGCATATAAACTACGACAAATATTAAGGACGGTTTACCAAATGTGGTTTAGAAAATATTTCACCTCAAATTGAAAAACTTAAATCCATCTGTTTGGCAAAAATCCCATATTTTAAAAAAATATTTTTATGAAAATAATCGCTTGTATCACTTATAAAAATGTACAAATGAAAAATATTATCATTGCTCATGAAAAAATTTAGGCATAAACTTTTGCCAAGAATGAAACAATTTTTTTGTTGGCTAATTATTCTAAACAATATGATCAATTATTTTGAGAAAATATTCTTCGAATCAATCATTTTTTGCGAAACAAATTATTTAAACCAATAAAATTCTCATGACAATATGATGCATAACATTATGAACAGTCTCCACCTCAAATGGCTATCATTTTACGCTCCTGATGGAGCAAAGAAATTTGAAGTCTCACATTGCATCCGTTTCTCCCATTGTGATAAGACATGTAAAATCAAGTCTAAATTCTTGGATTATTCAAGCATAGGTCATAGACATCGAGAGAAATGGATTATACATGATACTTGCATTTAGTACGATCATATAACAAATTTTGTTGATAAATGATTGAGAACTGTGCTAGTAAAATACTTGAACTCTTATACAAAACTCAAGTATGCTATTGTCAATAGAACTTCTATCTCCTGCATAATTTCTGAACTTGTGGAAGAGTATTCATGTCTTTTATTGAATCAAATATACACGGATAAATAACATGGAACATAACTCATTTATTCTTCCAGTGCGAATGGATAGGCAGCATTTGGCATGGTATCCTTGTGCAACATGGGATTAAGTGGTTTTAGGAGGATGGAATGAAGAACCTCAATGGATGATTAGGGCAATGAAGGGCAAAAATTTGGTGGCGAGACTCCACAAAGTGTTTTTGCTGGCAGCCATATATTGCATTTGGATGGAGTGTAACTATAGACAGTTTCAAAATAAAACAATTGACATCCATATTATTTTAGCCAAGGTGTGTAAAAATGTAAGAGGTAGAGTTTCACTTTAACAAAAAAATTAGTTCTTCTCATTAAATGTTGTATTGGCTACTATATAGAGACTTCCTACCTCCATCCTTTTGAATTATTAGATCTATTTGTAATGCTGGGGATGCCCTTAAGCTGTTGTGCTTCATTTGCTCTATAATACGTACATATTAAACCCAAAAAAAAAAAAAAAAAACATGGAACATGTCAAGAATCATTTTTTACTCAAATGTGATTGTTTTATTTATATTTACAGAAACAAATATAATATGATTGTGATTTCGCTTTACATGGCATTATTGGCAATAAATTTCAGTTATTAGATATGATATTTCTATAAAGTCTTGTACTTTAAATAATGCAATTGATCAAAATGATGACATCATTTTATGATTCTGTTGCAGACATGGCAAATTCTTTTTTTTTTTTTACACATTCAAGGAAAATGGCAATATATAAATGTCTGTACTCGGAATCGTCTCATTTTTATCCCATTGAAAATAAATCAAAAAATTATTTTCACTATTTGGAATGGAAATCTAATTTGATTTTCCTCCATGTATTCTTTTTTGGGAAAATTCTAAAAAAAGGCTCAAAGTGCTTTCATTTTCTTAAATAAGGATTGGAAGTAGACTTTATTTCAAATAAGGACCTAGTCGGTCGGCCAACAGCGAAGAGGAAGAAGTCATAAAAAAAGGAAAGAAAAAAGAAAATGAACTACTACATTTACAATAAATTGGTCATAAACAGGTTAAATGAATTAATTTGAGTTGAAACATTTATGACATGTCTCAAACCCAAATCGACCTACTTTGATAGGTTTATATGTAGAGTATGATCGGTGCGTTGACCTTGCACTACTTGGAGGATGAGAAACTAGGGACGGAGATTTTATCAGTGCCGGTTATGGGAGGTGATGGTTATGAGTCAGTGCGTTTTCAGGAAGCTTTAGCTATCCCAATTCCTAGGAAACATCATAAGGTACTCGGCAAAAAAATCATGTCTTAGATTCTTTTTTTCATGTACCAACTGAACCCTTAGAAACCCTATGCAACGAACGAAAGATTGATGAGTTAATGCATAAAACTGGTTGGTGTTGCTGTCTGTTCTACAAATTGTCATTGACACCTGGGTTTTCCTTTCGGGCCCAATGCATTTCTGGTCGGATAGGACTAGAGAGAGAACGCGACCCTTATGATTATGGTCGGGTTGGGTAATATAGAAAACCCTACATCCCCAGTTTGTAGCATGTCGGGTCTTGTACATTATTGAGAGAGTTGTTAATTCTGGGTCGAATTTGGTGTTTTTGTTTGTTGCATATTGTGTTGTCCCCTTGATTGCGGGTTCTTTCCATGAAAATCGGCTCATTCTCATCACTTGCCGAACTGATGAATGCGAAAAGGAAACTTGGAAAGTCGATTGAAGGCAGGCGAGGGGTGACGCGGACCCCAGTAATGCAGCAAGCATGGACGTGAGCATGATCGGACACGCCTAAAGCAACATTGAGATCTATTGCAAACCCGTGCAGCTAGTGATCGGAGCAATGGGTGCACTGATGTTGTTCAATTTGGATAGGGCACGCCATTCCTCGCCTCAGTGATAGACGTGATGTGGTGTGCTGAAAGTGCAGGCAAAATTTGATTAGTTCAGTTCTAAGCCTTTTAATTTGCAATGTGATCCTGAATTTGTAATTTGTTCAAAGTGATAATGAACTTTAGGTTAAGGTATATTGTCATCCTTAAAAATGTAATTTATTTAATGTGGTTCCTAGGTGTTTTTTAACATGTTCAATTTAGTCTCTCAATGATATGAATATTCAATATTGTCCTTCCATTTATATACATTTTCATATAATTTAGAAACTGGATTGAATATATACCAAAAGCTTGGGGTTACATTGAGAAAAATTAAAAATTCAAAGACGATATTGTATATCAAGCTAAAGTCTAAGGATCACGTTGAATGAATAAAAAGTTCATAGATCACATTATGTATTTGATTAAAGTGAGAAATCATTTGTGTCATTTTCCCTTTTCGTGGGGTAAAAATTTAGACACGCTTTCAGTATTTTCTATAAAAAGAAACTCAGGATGCTTGGACCAGCATGTAAATATTTTAAAATATTAATGGTCTATTACATGAGTAGCCTTCTTTGGTACAGCGATGTGTGATGTCTGTCATGTGCAGTGGCAGCTGATGATTGCTTATTAACTTGGGTCCCTGCTATTCTTATTCCATAGGTTGAGTGAAATTCAACGACTCTTTTGGTGCTACGTCGAAGCTTACTTAAAAACCGTACGCACATATCATAAAGATTTGTGCTTTGGATCTTGAAAAAGAAAAGAAAAAGAAAAGAAAACCAAGATTTATTTTATAATGGGCTCAGCCCTAACTAGATAGTTTTGATATGACCTTAATTCTACTTGATTTGGTCAAGATTTTTTTTATCGCGTAAAAGAATTCGAGTCTCAAGCTTGATTTTTAATGGAACTTCGATTGAATATCTACCAAAAATTCTCTGGATTTAAGAGATATTGACGCCATAAATGAAAATTTTCACCGCCAATAATTCCATTCCCTCCCTGAAAAACAACACGACTCTAAACATACGAATTTTGAAATAGACAAAAAGGAGTAAAACAACTAATTCACTAGAAAAAGTAAATAAAAATAAAGCTAGGCCCATTTAGCCATCAGGGCCATGAATCCGGCTCCGAACAGGACCGCGACGTAGGCCCACGATTGGAGCTTCATGTCGGCCTGCAACCTCGGGCCCAGGAAATCGGCGGCGAGGAGGTCCACGAGGGCCATGTAGTTCAGCAACCCTGCCGACGACGCGTTCAGCAGCCCCTCCACGATCAGCGCCGCCGGGGAGTTGTCGCTGTACACGTTCGACAGGCCGATCCCGAGCGCAATCCCGAACGGCGTGGTGGCCGAGAAGAAGAAGGCCATGATAAACTTCACCTTGAGCCCGAACTCCGCCTGTCAAACCATGTCACCCGTTCGTGTTAGCATCCTACCATAGCCGAAAGTAGCCGACTGAAGAAAATGTGGGTTCTCGTGTCGTGTCGTGTCGGGAATAAATCGACGTACCTGTAGTATGCACCCGCCGAGGCCCATCCCCTCGAACATCTGGTGGAAGCAGAGGGCGGCGATGAGCGGCCGGATCGTGCATGGATTGTCGGAGGCCCCCAACGAGAGGCCTATCACCACCGAGTGCACCACGATGCCCAGCTCCAGCACCTGAGCCACGACTCTATACCTCAGCAGCTGCTCCTTCTCTCCCTCGATCGCGCCGGCGCCGCCGGCGCCGTGCAGGTGCGCCTCGGCCCCTCCATGCTCTAACCCCACCACCGCGTCATTCGCTTGACCATTCGCATCCCCGCCCCTGCCGCCGCCGCCGCTGCTTATCTTGGCATTGATCTTCTTGTAGTAGGACATGGCGTACGAGTCCACCATCAGAGTGATCACGGCGGAGAGCATCGCGACGAACGTGGTGAACGGGAACTTCCGCCACGGGACCTCGGGCAGGCACTCGGACCGCAGGTCGTCGAAGGAGTCGGGCATCACGTGCATGTACCCCGTGGCCAGAATGACCCCGGAGGCGAAGGCCTTGATGATGACGAACAGCTTCCGGTCGGGCTTCAGCGCGGGGACCTCCCGGGAGAACAGCGGGGCGCCGACCCCGATCATGCTTGTTGCCAGGATGGCCGCGATCGCCACCACCTTGAGCTTCAGGGCCTCGGGCCTGTCGTGGCACCCTCCGCGGGACTCGGCCCAGCACGCCGGCGCCGGCGGGGCCGGGGCGGGCTCGGCGGAGGCATTGGGGATTAGGCCGAGCGCGAGGAACACGGCGAGGAGGGCGGCGGCGGCGGCGGCGGCGGCGGTCGGAGGGCGATTGCGGCGGCGATTGGTGGACGCGTCCGCCATCGTTTTTGGTTCTTTTGTTCGTCGGAGGACTTAAGACGCAGGGCGTTTTAAAAGGGCTGTGAGAGATTTTGCCGGGATCTCCCCCCATACTTTTCGCGATGAAATGTCATTATGCCCTCAACTGCTGTCGCAATCACATGGCTTCCTGGCGTGGTTTGCTTGTAAATCGTGGTTTGAGAGGAGGGTAGTAAGGGAAAATCAGAACGAGGCGCCTCCCTTCTCGTGCACGGCGCGGGGGCCCGCGTGGTCTACGGTTATTTTGACTTCGCTTTTCACCGAGCGGAGTGAGTCAGAATGATGCAGCAAAAAGGGCGCGATGACGTGGACTTACTTTTATGATGACGTGGCAAGTTAATTTTCCGAATTTGTTTCGTATACCCTTTTTAGCTTCAGCCTATGAAAAAATTTAATATTTACACCATCTAAAGGGTTTTATAAAAAAGAAGAAGAATTCATTTAGCGTCATCTATCTTGTCTAATATAGTGAAATAAATAATGTAATTACATTAATTATGCAAACTTTCTTTGCAGTCGAATTATTTTAATTTCTTTTTGCTCATGGTGGATGTGGTTTCGGTTTCGTTTTGTTCGTTTTCTCCTTCTTTGAACATAGTGTTATATCATTAACAAAATAAAAATGGTTTTGTTCTTAAGATACGTCCATGATGTTGTTTAAAAAATCTTTCCGTCGAATTTGTTTAAAATACGTCCATGATGGATATTCATAAATTCTCTAATATACTTGGTTCTAGTATTTAAAAAAAAAAAAATCATGTGGCCCACGTACATGATACTTTTTTGCTAATGAGAAAATACTCCTAATTATATATTTCGATCAATTTGACTCACTTCGTGTTATGTAGCATTTACTTACAATTGCAAGTCAGTATGACCTTATTATGCATGATATACTTTTTCTAATGGAGATTTGTCTCTAATTATATAAACATGAGTCTACTTCATACTATTGATAGTAAATTTATATTTTTCTTGTAAAATACAATATATAATGGAATACAACATTTGTTAATTGTGCTGTCTAAAAGGATAGTGAGAAAAGAAACTATATCAGATTATAAATAAAAATTAGTCGATGTTAAATTCAATTTAATATTAGTGCATGCAGTAAAAAAAGAAGTATACAATATTTCTGTTAGAGCAATTCATACGTAAGGCAACTCAATCTACGTATTTATCATTATATTTTGCTTTCATATGTATTATTTTATTGTTTTTACTTCATATATCACATTTTATTATTATCATCACTTCTACACAAAAAAATTGTAGTTCTCACACAAGCCAAATGGGCACAATTTGAGAAGGAACTTTACTAAATTTAAATATCTTAAAATGATACAACACCAGACCCATTCCAAGCATGGAAAAATATGCCTACTAGTAAAGATCTATTTTTTTCAAACGATTAAACTCCGATATATGGAAGCTAATTTAACAAATTTGGTAGCCCTTCTCTTTTTCGATAAGCTAACTCAGCAGCACTCTTAAGCCAAATCAGTATTATTTATCTTTCAAAAAATCAAAGGGCAAAGGTTTAGATCTTAATCCAAATAACCCAGCTTTTAATTTTGGAGGCAACCTGCAAAAAAAAAAAAAAAAAAAAAAAAAAACCAAAGCAGGAAAAATACCAAAAACATGCCTTAATTTTTTCCCCACGATAGAAAAATATTTCTATCTTCAAAGCTACAATTTACATATCACAGTCTGCTAAAATGACGTAATCATCCTTCTTTTTGTAAAGTTCTCCAAGTGTTATTGTTTTGTATTACAAAACACGTTTTCCCGCAATTTATCTTCAGTCCAAATCCTTTCTAGTTTCATCGTATGTTAATTTGTTTCCTTTAATTCTAAGTGCTACCTTGTGTGTGAAATTGTGAATCTTGACTTTCACTTAAGGTATGTTTATTTGGAGATTTAAATGTGATTCTTGTGATGTGCAATTTTTTTTCGGTAGTATGGTGTGCATTTAATACATTGAAGTTGATGCCAAACAAGATGTTTTGATTTCTGGCAAAGAAAAGGTAGTCTTTTCACACTTTGAAAGTAACAAATTCTTTTCCATTTAAATGTCGTACATTAAAGCCTATCTTAATATATAACATTATATTCTAGAGTTGCAAAAATTTCTATCTAACTTTTTGATCAATTCATCTGAAATGCATTTCTGTAGAATTGTGATACAACACGGAAGAAATTCGTAAATGGATACTATAGTGTGATCGAATCAAGGAATTCTTTTGACAATATAAAAACTCAGGATCACTTAGGATTGATCCGATCCATTGGTTTCAGTCAATCAAATCTGTCTAATGAGGTCAAAGAAATGAAATGCACGCATCACATTCAACCTTTAAGAGAAGTAGTCATGCCGGAAGGGTTTGGTCTTTGATCACTTAACCATTTTCCAAGGCTTCTTATCGATTAAAAATAGTCTATGCCAAGTGGTCGATTTTCTGTCATCTTCAGAGAATCGTCCAAGTATCTTTTATTTTGATTATGTTTCCGAAATTTGTTACGTGAAGAAGAGGAGAAAAAGAGAAGAGAAGGCATGAAGATGGCATGATGAATCGGGGAAGGGGGTGCGCTCGTCATAGGTGACGTGGGGTGAAATTATCAGGCCCATTTGATTGGGCCTCAATCCATCGGCAAAAGAAAAAAAAAAAAAAACTCGACCAGACCCCTTGCAGAAGCCCAACCACAGTTGAGCCAACCGATAAGATATCCAAAGTAGGCCGGCCCATATCTTGAATGCTTTAAAGGATTTATCCAATCATCATGTAGGGCCCACGTGGGGGCATGGCTAGTCAAGATTCTCGAATATTTACTTGGAAGACAAGTTTGGTATCCATTGTCGAGCGTAATAGCCCAATGATAAAGGAGTTTGGATGCCCTTTCATGAGATCACGAGTTTGAATCATATCATAAGTGAACAGTCTGGTTAATATGTGATTCGGATATTTGCTACTTCTGAAGAGAGTTTGTGGCTTCCAGCATGCTCATAGGGTTACGATAATGGCTTGCATCCCTATGGGTAAATTGAATAGTTATGGATCAAATTTTGATAATTCCACGAATGGGAGTAAGACATTTATGGTAACGAATAACTATGTCAAGATATATAAATGATTAAGGATGAGTCCCACATTTTCTTTGGCTTTTTGGCTCTCTTCTAGAGAAAGCTCTTGAGCCAGGTTCCTTTCCCTTCATTATCCTTCGATACTAACTTAAGAATCAAAGAGTCATATTGAGATTAAATTTAGGAAATTTCCTTTTGTCATGGTGTAAAGAATGACCTAGTCCTGAAAAGGCTCGAGCAAACCCAAAAGAGCTTGGTCGGAGCCATGAATCATCGGTTGGGATTGTTGTTCAGTTAATTACTTACTCCGCTAGTTCTTGTTGGTAGGTGAAAAAAAAGGGGTATATAGAAACCCACTCTTGAGTTTTTCTTGCTCTATCACTTTGCGTCCTCTATATTTGAAAATCCAACTCTGCAACCTCTAGTTGATAAAATTAACCATACTCTGTCTTCAATACCCAAACAAATAATTCTATCCAAAAAACCCTGATGAAAGAACAACTAAAATAATTCCTCGCCATTGCCATTACCATTACCCGCCGGTGTGGCCTCTAAGCACCACTTGTCTGCGGCAACATAGTCACCACTAGGTCTGTCAATGCATTGGGTCGGGTCGGGTTTTGACATTACCCGACCCAACCCAAATCATAAGGCAGTGTGTTTTGACTTGATCCGAATTGGCCCAAAGAGCTCAATACCTGAAGCAAAAATTCGGGTTGGGTTGGGTAGGGTCCTAGTCGGGTTTTGTGTTTACCATTTTTTTCTCCCTTCCTCACCTCTTCTTTATTGCCCCCGAATGAACACCATTTGAATTTGGTAAAAAGATCATTGCTATATGGTGAGGTACTACCATACAAAACTGGATAAGATATATGGATAAAACAGTGCTGTGCAAACTTAGTGGTATTGTAGAAGTAAAGCCTCAAGTGAACTTGCTAACATCTAATAGGTACTGTCACCACGGGAATTTACATGTAACTCTGCAACAGAGTGGTGTAACTATGAGGCCAAGAGCTAATGGACTTGACTTGAATCTAACAGAGTATGCCCCCATTGGAAGAATGGTCTTTTAGACATTTTTGAGCCTGCAACTTCTGGAACCAGCTCATGCACTCGAGCAAAGTCTAATTAAACCCTTCCAAGGGAGAACCTCCCATCATCTGCACATCTTTGCAGGGCGAGGAAAAGATCATACGATAGGTGAAGGCATTAATGTCGCGGGTTGCTCCTTGAATTCATTCACCTTGCCCCGGTCGCACGGCTCCCTGATCAGATACTCTTAGGTTGCGTTTGACAGTTAGAATAAACTTCGAGATAGAATAAAATTTATCTTATATTGTGTTTGGTGCATGCTCAAGACATGATAAATATGGATATAAGGGAGATATTAATTGGATAAAAATATTTCGTGAGGGAGCTGGGATAATGGTGGATAGGATTTCTAGCATCCATAATAGAAAAATTATTTTTCTTGAATGACGGACTTTTTAAATTAACAAAATTAAGATTATATCTCTATATAAATAATAGGGAAAATCCCAAATAGGAATCAAAAGTGTATACTTTTTCTCAAAAGAGGATCTAAAATGGAATCCGTCTCAGATAAGGACCCAAAGTGGTCATTTAGTCTCAAAGAAAGACTTTACTTGCCGGCCGGTGAATAGATGCATCTCCAATACATATTCCGGTAACCTGATTAGGGATATTTTTGTCCAAAAAAATTATTTTTTTATTTTTGGTTTGTTCTATTCTTTTTTTTTTTTTTTTGGGTCTATGGTTGCAATGTTCATCATCTTCTTCTTCCCCTCTTCGTCTTCTCCTTACCTAGACCCAGAAGATCGGACTTGGGAAGGGCCGGCGAGGGCTGGACGCCCATCGCCGGCAGTGGGCGAGGGCTGCCGAGCCCTCACCAGATCTGGTGAGGGTGGCCTCGGCTCCGGTCCAGTGCAAACCCGTATAGCGTCATCCCGCCATTGTTCAGCTCCAACTACGCCACTGCACATACAGTACACCGAATGAGAGATGGCATCGAAGTGAGGTTTGAGCTTCAATGATGGATTTCATGTGTATGGATATGTGTGGATATGGACTGACCTAGTGCTTGTCGGATTTGGAATGAGCTAGAATCCAAGAAGGTGGAGACTGGGATGAGGAGATCCGAGTTGGTGTCACTGTGCGAGTCCTCGTGTTCCACGGTTTCGGGTTTCAGGCGGTTCGAACCAGAAGCAGAAGCAAAAGTCACTAGCATGTGCCGTCTAGTGGCCAAAGAGGCAATCCCTTGAGCACTGTGGGTGATTCTTGCAGCCCCCAACAAGCATAAGAACAGACCACTCAGCTCAACAACCGAACACACTTGCAACAAATGCATCAGGAAAATCAGACGAAGATGACAAACATATTCTGGGGAACGTAATTGAATTCGTTAAATTCACTCACTGCAAGATCTCTGGAATCAAAGAAATTCTTCTCGATCTTTGATGCCAGGATGATCAGCAGTGTTGCAAACTGGCTCACTGTCATGGTCAGGAGGCAACTGATGATGAAGAAATGGTACCGGTGGCTAGTTGCGGACAGCTGCTTCGAGCTCTCTTCTCTGTCTCGAGCTCACCCAAATCGAGTGTGCCGAGCGCAAATTTCCAGGCTTTCGGACCAGAAGAGCTGCTCAAGAAGGTGGGCACTTCGTTTTCCTTCCCCTTTGCTATGTGTCGTTACCGTCTCGAGTGAACAGTTCAGGGTTCTGCGCGTTTTGGATATAATGGTGTGTATGTTTGGTCGTGTTTGTTGGTATTCCTAAGTGAAGGCAGCAAATGGGTGCCTTTCGAAATGCATAATTGCAGCGTGTTGTTTCATGGGGGAAATCAAAGGAGACGTGCCCTGAAGAAGATGATGAGCAGGACAACCAAAAATGAAAAAAAAAAAATGTTGGAGGAAAATACCCTAATCAGGCCACCGGAAAATGCATCGGAGATGTAACTATTTACTAGTCGGCGACTGAGGTCCTTCTTTGAGACTAAATAATCATTTTTGGTCCTTATTTGAGACAAATTTAACTTTAGGTTCTTTTTGGAGAAAAGGAGGGTACTCTAGGTCCCTATTTGAGATTGTCCCTAAATAATATGTGAATTCCAAGATAAGAAATTCAATATAACAAAAAATAAGAATTTAGTTATTTTCATATAATCTTATTTTTATTTATATATACTCGAATTTAATTATATTTTACAAAATAATTTTAATATATAAATATAAATATAATTTATATTTATTATATATTTTAGATATTTTAGCATTTTGGTTATATTAGTACAGTCTACTATTTAATAAAATTTTATTAGAGAATGATGGGAGGAGAAGAAAAAAATAAAAAGAAATTAATTAATAAAAGAGAGGAAAATAAAATAAAATAAAGCAAGAGTGTAGTGAGAGATTTTTACCATTTCTGTTTATAAATTTTTTGGTTTATTTTTACTAATATATCATTTATACCAAATAATATACATGATATGATGTGAATATATTCAACTTTATTATTGCAATCACCAAGTAGTGGATATGATATATTAATTTTTTTTGGATTTTATATCCCATCCCATCCCATCCAGTTCTATCTTCATTAGAAATTGGGATGATCAAACATAGCCTTAAGTTCCATATATATGTTATTGTCATTGACGGCCAATTCTTCGCTGATCTCTCCTTTAGCAATCAGGTTGCTATCATCGAGCAGCTTCTTTTGACATTGCATCATAGACTGTGGATGCATCCCCGTGCAGCATCCGATAGTTAAACTTTTGTTCGAGTGCATCAGTAAAATTCTCATTTGACGTTGGATTTGCAAAACTATCTGGCTTCGGATCCACACACTCCTGTGAATAAGGAAGAGTTTTAGTCTTTCACTAGCAAACATCATGGGACAGATTAAATCCATTTCTTTGAACCATGCCTTATATGAACTAGGGTGTTAGCTAGTAGCTTCAGATGAAAGTTGCTAAGCTGAGAACCAGTAACTCTAGAACCATAAATAAGTGTGACTGCAATGGTCATTCCAGTAGCCTATGATTTGGACAGATTAGAAAACCTTCCCATATAATCTACAAAACCAGGGAATCAACAAAAAAAAATCAAAATAGCTTGCAATATTTAATTGGTTAAACGGTCGATGGTGAAAGTCTTCTTTCTGCTGGTCCTACTAAGCGAATATAAGAGGCAACAACAAGCAGTCTGTGATCCAGCCAACGAGACCATGTCGTAGGGTCCGTGAAGGACCTTGGTAAGCGAATTAAATGAAATGTTCATCTAATTCAACAACAACAATAAATGAGAGAGAGTTCCAAAGGACATGTGAAGGACCTTGGTAACCCATCTGAGGTTCTCTCCTCAGCCAGCTGCTCCAGCTGTTCTGTTAAAGTAGCAGCATACTACAAAGCCAACATGACAACGGCACTGTAAAAGTGAAGAGATGCATCTAGCACTTCAAAGAACAATAAGGAGTAGAACTGAGAAACTCACTAACTAGATAAACAAACAGAGCACACTTGAACGAAACATACATTAGACAAACTTTTACAAAGGACACCAAGACGTCCTAAACTAATCATCTCCTAGGAGACACAGTTCATGGAGGTGAACTGCAGTACTTATCACTGAACTGGTCTTTATTTTCTAGATTTAGCACTTTTTTGGAACTTCGATATATTTCAATTTAGTCATCTCATTTAGTTTTCTGCTTGTTTAATATGGGAGGAACTGATTCTCTGCCATAAGATAATCACAGACAATATAATGCTCTTTTCTCCACTATAGACATATCCAATTCCATAAAATTAAACTAAAGGTTCACAACCCATTTTAAGTAATCAATCAGTGCCAGAGAGGCGTGCAACAAGCCCAATCTCGACTTCTTGGATACCCACAACCCACAAGATGCATCAAATGAAACAACATGAAACCACCAACAATATCATTTGAGAAAAAAGAACACCAAATGAAGCAAGCCAATTCAGGAATCATCACGGTACAAGAAAACACAGGAAAATGTAAGCATCTAACTAGAATGTCAGTTGCAATGAGAACGAAATGGAATTGCTCGACCTCCCCAATATTGTGACAACCAATTATGAGTCCACCTTAATCTGCATTGCACCCCAAACAACATTAAAAAGCATAGACAACTCAACAATCTGGAAACACAGACGAGAAAAAAGGAGAAAAGGGAGAAGAAATCTGGTCTGTAAGGAAGTCGGCAACTATGAAAACAATCAGACTTTGACCTCGGACAAACAAGACACCCGAGCCCATTCCACCGCAAGAATGCGAAGCTCATGAAAATCAGGTAGAAGCGCAAAAGGAAACAATGTAAACCTGTGAAATCTGTCTCTTCTCAAAACCAAAAATAAAGACAACTCGTATAGAGAGGTTTGATTGGTCTGGAGGCTCAACCACTCCCTTGAACAGAGACTTCTGAATCTGAGCACTGCTCCCAAAGTCCCCATAGCCAAACCAGATAGTAGAGAGAGTTCACACTTCGAGAGAAGAAAAGCTGCAAGAAAAGCTTTTAAGGGAGATGAGGATCGGCGCTGGGTAGAGGATTGGCGCGGGCAGAGGAGAGAGGGTGTAGTGGTGGCCGCAGATGTTGAACCAGCAGTCGTGAGCACGGGCAGGCGACGAAAGCTTCATTGGAGATCCTACCGCGAAGTGAAACCCTAGAATGTGAGGAGTAAAGAAGAGGGTGGCGGCAGAGTCGACAAGAAGGAGAAGGCATGGTCGTCGCCTCATCGGGAGGAGAAGCTGGACTTGACGAGGGTCTAACGTGTTCGGCTTTGGGTGAGGAGTGTTTGGGTGAGATGAGAGAACGTATTTGTTTCATTGTTTAGGGGTCAATAATGTGTTTCGGGGCCAAACAATGTTCAGATCCTAACCCGACCCAAAATATATTTATTTTTTATAATCATTATCCGAATAACATTAAGACCTGAAACATATACTCAACTTGTTTCATATTCAGTTTGTATTTGGGTGGTGTACGGGTCGGGTTTTTGGACACCCCTAGTCACTGCCACCTACCGACCTCGATAAGGTCTTTGTAGGCCATCGCGACCTTAACACACATCATCATGCTGATTTCATAGAATACATCTTAGTAATTTCTCTCACACATTCTTGCTGTCATGATTTCCCTCAAATGTTACCCAGATTAAGTCTCTAGTCAAAGCATTATCATTTCATTCATCAGTCATTCCATGTTCAGAAGTGTCGCCGTCTATGTTCAAATCAATGAACCAAGACATGGCCCTATGACTTTCTCGCCAGGAAGCTCACATGTCGTCTTTGGGTGTGCTCTTGATCATCTCAAGTTTGCTGGGCACTAGATGAAGAGGAGAGACTAATTACGCGGTGAAAAAGATGAGCTTTAGACCATATAGCATGATGTTTTCGTGGCAAGAAGCATAATAATCACTGCCATTATTGTTGACCTAATCAGCGGATGCCATTGTTAGTTTTCACGTCATGATCTCTTCCTAATGAAAAATAGATTCTTCTGGGGATTGGTGGGAGGGGGATATGAAAATTATGGCATTGGATAATTCGATTTTTTTCTCTAAAAATTTAAAATGGGTCAATAGTTTATTTGAAGCATATTTCGAATTAGAAGAATTGGACGGTCGTCGAGTTATTTGAGACAAGTGACAATTGTGGGTGCACATGAAATAGTCGGGAATTACGTCATTAGAAAGTTCGTAATTGCTTCTGCATTCTTCCTATCCAAATTCACGACAGCAAACGCATGGATCTCACGAGCAAAGAGCAAAGGTGGCGCATGAGGGTGTGTTGAGTATCCGGAGGCAATGTGATTGAGTTGAGTCAACTCGTCGGAGTTCCGGAAGGTTGATGGTGGTGGTCGTTGGTAAATATGAGCAACGAAAATGGATGAAATAACTCCCAAAAGGCTCAGGCTCGGTGGTTCGTTGGAGGTGGTGGCACATGCGACGTGTGCTACGGTGTTCGATCTCCGTTCTTGACAGGGTTTTTGGGTCAAACTCGCCGGAGGATGACGCTTCATGGTTGGTTTTCTGAAATACTCGACGGAAAGTGCCAAATTAGCACAGAACAATGGTGGCTTCCTGGGTTTGAGACACGGTGGCGGGTGGAGAGGATTCCGGCGTCTTTGGACAATGAATTTTCAGGATCCTAATAAAGATGCCGATTATCTGAAATTAGCAGCGAAAGAGTCTCAATCGGCTGCAAAATTGAGTGTGAACAATTGAGGGTGAAACCATAGTGCACGGCCGATGCAACTGGCGTGAAATTGAATGGATGCTTCCTCATAAAAGAATGACTTTGATATTAAGTTGACATTTTGTGGGACTATTGTCTACTATTCTAAAAGCTTAAACTATCATATGAAAGCGTGATTTTTTATTTAAATATTCAAATACTGTGTGAGATTTTGTGAGACCATTACCAACTATTCTAAAAACTCGAGCTATTTAATGAAAATGTGATTTATTATTTAATTATTCGAACACTCCCCCTCACGTTTAATTTGATCTTTTGCTATGTGCTAGGAGTAAAAGTTTAATTGAAAAGACAAATGAAGCATAGAAAGATTCAAATTCAAGAACTTCAACTCTAATACCAAGTTGAGAATTTTAGTGATGGAAAAATATAATATTTAATGTATTACTAATGAAGAGTACACGAGCATATATGTATAGGCTTTAGAGGTTAACTATTCAAAGTAACAAAATATCAACTACATTAAATTAGAATAGATCAAGATGAATTTCCTAAATATAATTGTATCTCTAACATTCTTAATGAATTTTTTCAATTATCCAAACATATGTTTGTAAAATCGATATAGTGTCAAAAGATAAGCCCCAAAGTTCATTTACTCAATGCATTCTTGTGGGTGGCATGTTATGGTGAATTTGGTAACTATTATGTTTTCAGGAACAATTTTTAATTAGAAATGGTTTTTTCTGATTTTGTTTTCGGGAATAATTTCTTAACAAAAGAATATGTTTGGTAACTATAGAAAATTTCTATTCTCGGGATAGAAATGTGTTTGGTAGGATTTTTAATTTTTTTTATTTCTTTTAATTTTTAAATACTTGTATTATATTTTCTCTTTTTTCTTTTTATTTTTTATTTTCCATTTCTTCTTCTTCTTCCTCATTCTTTGTGATCGGTCACCGGCCGCAATCAACACAAAAACAATCACAAAAATTTATGAAATTGAATAGATCGGTTGGCCTCAATCACAATAGCATAATGTTACACCCTAGAATGTTACACCCTAGGACAGATCACTTGACTTTGGAACAAGTTTTGACTTCCCAAATGAAGTCCAATCTACACATATAATATGTCATTTGAAAGCTTGAAAATTCCTTTTCAAATGTATAGAAGGCATCAAAGGCAACGGGACAGATTAACAAGCACAATCAAAGACATTTATCAAAGATGTTCAGTCTGGCATCCGAATTTGCAAAACCCAGCTAATTCACATACAACCTACTTATTATATGACATGCAAAATTCACAAGATTTTTAATGTGAATAGGACTAAATATTAGGGTTAAATTCCGTGGAGACGTTGTAATGGAAATCAACTCCCCAAAAAATCATGTAAAAATGACAAACTGAACAGGTCATTTAGCCAATCAATAACCATAGCAACTTCAACAAATTATTGTAGAACTCACCGAGGAATGTCATAGGATTGATCAGAGTAACTAAGGAGACCGCTCGACTGCCTAGATCGATCGTGGAACAGATTGAGAAAAAGACTAGCTCTGTCGCCGGTCTTGGATGCTGGCGAGGCTCCGGCAACAAGTGAGGGGAACATCGGTCACAGTTGGGTCATGGAGGAGCTAAGGATCGTTGAAGGGTTAGGCAATGGTCGAATCTCGGATGGCGTGAGGCCATTCACTGGAGAAAGAGAGCAGGCAAGAGATAGATTTCGTGTAGTTTTTCTTGTTTGCAAAAACCCTTAATTCCCATCTTCAATCCCTAAATTTCAGTAGTTTACTTTCAGATTGCTCGAAGTTTCCATCTTTGTTATGGAATCATGGATCTCCTCCACCTCTAACGCCTAATTCTGTCCTCGTAGTCTCCGCTCCAACTATTCTATCTTGAAATCCTGTTTCACTCGCAATTCTTGTCCACACCCGCCCTTTGTCTCAATTGCTTCCCATGTCAATCTATTCCTGTTTTAACCACCTACCATCATACTATTTATCTACAATCTCGCTCGAATCTTTCCATTCAGTCGCGAAATTCACCTCCCCTGAACTAGTTCTGTGTCACCTGTCTGGTGCATGCGGACCATACCCATATGCTCGACCAGTTATTTTCCTACCCAAGGCATGTGTATAAATGGCATCCACGAATCCAGAAGGAGATGCACACCTGGCCGCCCTTTGCTCTAGATTGGGTAAACTCTGGGCTGATCAAGAAGTTGAAGTGTGGGAAGAAGCTGTTCCTGCAGAGAAGTTAGTAGAATGTCATCTAACTTTGGTGGGTAAAATACTCTCTAACTCTTCAATTAATCTCCAAGCGTTCTAGAATACCATGAAAAGAGCATGGAGAATCGACCAAGTAGAAATTTCACATTGTGCATAAGGTTTATATGTGTTTACTTTCACCTCGGAAGGAGATAAACAGAGGGTGTTAGCTAATAGTCCTTGGCTTTTTTCAAACCACCTTGTTATTATAAAACCATGGCTGCTGAACACTCCTTTACACTATTATGATTTCATTACTTGTTCTTTTTGGGTGCAAGTTTTTGGCCTACCTTTAGAGCGATATACTGAGAAGATGTTAAGTAAAGCGGTAAGGAATGTAGGTAAGGTGCTGGAAGTAAAATGTGGTACTACAGAAGGCATGGCATTAAGAGCAGCCAAGGCTCGTGTGGAAATTTGCCTAAAAGAACCGCTGAAACCAGGAAAGTTGATTCGACTAGATGGCAAGAACTTATGGTTGGACTTTCGATATGAACGGTTATCCCATTACTGCTACTCCTGTGGGGTTCTTGGCCACTATGCAACATATTGTACGACTATTCCCTTTGATGAGACTAAATTGGAAGGAAAAGATAAGTTCAACTATGGGCCTTGGTTAAAAGCAGAAGTACGAGAGTATAGCCCATATTGGCGAGCCTTTTATGAGTCAGATCCTACTTAAGACGGAGTAGAAGAGGTCATACCTAAAACTCCTCAGAACTTCACTCTTTTATTACCTCCCATTCCTCACATATTTGATGAACAAAAAACCACTATGGAAGTAAGTAACCCTCTTCTTGGTGATCATGCTCCCTATACTGTTGCTGCGATGATGGAAGTCAAAACAACTAAACCTGGTGATCACTTGACATTTAATGATGCTCCTCGAGAAGATATGACTCTCAAGATGAAGGCTCCTGTTCCACATCTACATGAAGACAACAGGGATTATGAAGTCGGCTCATCCAAATCTAAGAAATCGAAGAGTTCCAGCCTGCATATTAGAGCAAATCCTCTTAAGAAAGCAAAAAGGAATGTTCCTATTGAAGTGCGCTCTATGCTCACTGAAGAACTTGATGATTCCCACCTGACGGATAATCCGATCTATGAGGTTGAAAGGGTTAACAGTTGGGTTGTAGTGGCTTGCCCCAAAAAGTCACTAGGTGACAAATGAAACTTATTAGCTGGAACCGTCAGGGGTTGGGCAATCCCCTGACAGTTCAAGCGCTAAGGGCTCTTGTGGTCCATGAAAAGCCCGAAGTAGTATTTCTAATGGAAACCAAAAACCAGGACATAGTACTTCAGCAAATTCAGCGAAGGTTGAAATTCCCAAGATCTTTTATGGTGAGTCCAAGAGGTTTGGCAGGGGGGATGGCACTTTTTTGGACCGATCAGGTATCATTAAGCATAGAGAGATATAATATGTACTTCATAGATATAATAGGTACTATTGGCCCGCGTGGACACCCAATGCGACTTACCTGCCTTCATGCACCAGTGGTCTACCAGCTACGCCAAAATCTTTGGGCTGAACTGCGTCAACTCAGCTTTGCCAATAACCTGCCATGGATATGTATTGGAGATTTTAATGAGATATTATTCCATTGGGAGAAAGTGGGCAAGAGAATAGCTGATCCCTATAGGTTGCAATCTTTCAGGGATTTTATAAATGAGTGTTCGTTAATGGATATTGAGAGTAAAGGATGCACTTTCACGTGGATGAACAACAGACAGGGGGAGGATGTTGTTAAGGAACGATTAGACAGGGCATTATGTACGATGGATTGGAGATTGTCTTACCCGACCGCGGAAGTCTTTGCGCTACCCGCTATAGGTTCTGATCACAGCCCGTTGTTATTGAACACTGATCCCAAACCACGGAGCAAATGCAAAGTATTCACCTTTGAAGCTTTTTGGCTTGATCACCAGAACTGCCGAAAAGTTGTGACTGACACTTGGGCCTCTGAACAGCAACTGGATTCTTCTTTATTCCGCAAACTTCAGGTTACTTCTTGGGCACTTGACAGGTGGAGCAGAGCAACTTTCTCCAATAGTAGTCGTCAAATACATCAGCAACAAATCCAGCAGCATATCAACCAAACAGGAGCTAATTTTGATAAAGCACAGGTGAATAGCCTCAAAGAACAAGTTCAACACCTTTGGCAACAAGAAGAATAGTATTGGGCAATGAGATCACGTATTAACTGGTTGAGATGGGGGGATAAGAATACCAAGTTGTCCATGCGACGACTATACAAAAACGACAAAAGAATCGTATAAGTATGCTTCTTGATGAGGAACAAGGGTGGATCAGAGAATCTGAAAAACTGAAAGACACAACCATGGCTTTCTTTCGCACTCTCTATCAATCAGCAGGACAAAGAGCTTATCTTCTTATTCTAATGCAATGCCCCCAGCTGGTCACAGAGCAGATGAACACAGCCCTAACAGCAGCGGCAACCTGGGAGGAAGTTAAGCAAGCTACATTTCAACTAGGGGCCACTAAAGCCCCAGGACCGGATGGTTTTAACGGTTTGTTCTACCATACTTACTGGGAAGTTATACAGGAAGATATATTTACCTTTGTCCAAGAATTTTTCACTTCAGGTGTGATGCCCCCAGTTTTTAATAGAACTCTTATTACTTTGATCCCCAAGACACCGCATGCTGAAAGATTAGATCAATACCGTCCCATCAGTCTGTGCAACTTCATATATAAGATAATTTCAAAGGTGCTAGCCAATCGTTTAAAACCTTGCTTACCTGAGTTAATATCCAAGGAACAGAGTGCCTTTGTGACGGGTCGACAAATCCAATATAACATCTTGGTAGTCCAAGAGGTCCTGCATCAGATAAAAATCAGGTCAAGAAAGAAACACTTTCAGGCGATACTTAAGCTGGATATGAAGAAAGCATACGATCGGGTTGAGTGGGATTTTCTGGAGGCTTACCTACGACATCTAGGTTTTCATAATACTTGGGTTACATGGGTAATGCAATGCATAACTACTGTATCCTTAAGCATCAAATTCAATGGCGAGCCATTACCTTATTTCCATCCTACAAGGGGATTGCGACAACGCGACCCTCTTTCTCCTTATATATTTATCCTTGTAGCAAATCTCCTGTCTACCCTCATCAAGCAAGCCGTCGAAATGGGGAATCTGAAAGGGATAACCTTTAACAGGTGCTGTCCTACCTTCTCTCACTTATTTTTTGCTGACGATGCAATATTTTTCTTGGATGGCCGTCTCATTGAATGCCAAAATTTAGCAAATATCTTACACCAATACTGTCTAGCTACGGGCCAAGCTGTCAATCTAAACAAATGTGGTCTTTTTCTTAGTAAAGATTGCCCAAGAACTTTACAGCAGAACTTAGCTAGAGAATTGAGAGTGCCTGTGCTTGAAAAAACTGGAAAATATCTGGGAATTCCGTCGGATTGGGGGGTATCAAAAAAGGATATGTTTGCTTGGATATTAGGGCGGGTTAGTGCAAAGGTAGCTGGCTGGAAAGAACATCTCATTTCTAAGGGGGGCAAGGAAGTATTGTTAAAGTCTGTGGTTCAGGCTCTTCCACAGTACGCCATGTCAATTTTTAAGATTCCAGTATCTATATGCAAATCCATTGAACAAAAGATAGCTAAGTTTTGGTGGCAAAATCAGACCACTAGATCGGAATCCATTGGAAGGGTTGGGACCTACTTAAAGAGTGCAAGGAAAATGGGGGGCTAGGTTTTCGGGATTTACTTGATTTTAATAAAGCAACTTTGGGTAAACAAGCTTGGCGGTTATTCCAAAACCCATCAGCCCTGTGGAGCAGACTTTTTAAAGGACTATACTTCCACTCAACTGACTTCTGGCATGCGACTAAAGGACACACACCGTCCTGGGGATGGCAAAGCCTCTTGTTGGGTCGCGACTCTATTCTACCTTAACTTTAAATGGCCTGTAGGTACTGGGCAAAACATTCACATAAGAAAGGACAACTGGCTGCCTAGAGGCATCATTGGAGGACCTGCTAATCGAGGGGAATCAGAGATGGTCACTGACTTTATTAATTCAGAACAGTCTACTTGGAATCTTCCTCTTCTCAGAAGCAGCTTTGATGATCAGACAGTTGAAGATATTACTAACATACACCTAGGCTCAATGTCAACTACAGACCAAATTATCTGGACAGGTACAACCACAGGAGAGTATACGGTGAAAAGCGGCTACCACTACCTTCGCCAAAAGAATACCCTCAACAATCCAAACTTTGCCTCTACATCCTATCATACACCATCCCGGTTATGGAAGCAGATCTGGAATGCAAAAACTTATTCAAAACTTAGAATTTTCTTGTGGTCCCTTTGCCACAATACCCTAGCTACAAGGGATAACCTATACAGACGACACATCCTCCCTAATCCGGTTTGTCAGTTATGCACAGCTCAAACCCCTGAAACTACAGAACACCTGTTTCTCTTTTGCCCATGGACCCAGTCAGTCTGGTCCCATCCCAAAGTGAATCTCGACATCACAAAGCACAATAGAAATCGTATGGATGCTTGGCTAGAAGATGTTTTGGATAATCAAGCTACTGTACCTGATTTGGAGACATTAGCATCCCTTCTTTGGCAAATATGGAAGGCCAGAAATCATGTAATCTTCAGAGATAAATGGCTCCCGCCAGCCCAGCTTGTATATCGGGCGATTAAAGAGGCAGAGACCTACCGCCGCGCTCAGCAAAAGGCAACAGCAACAGAGACAAAGCCAGCGCAGGTTCGGACATTTCGACAATGGATTCCTCCGGATCCAGGTAACATAAAGATCAACGTCGATGGGGCTTTCCCCGTATCAGCAACCACATGATCCATGGCGTGCGTGTGTAGAGATCATGATGGACGTTTACTTGATGGTTTCTCTCGGATCGTACCAGCTCGATCTCCACTACAATCGGAAACTCAAGCCCTAAATACCACTTTGAAATACCTGCTACAGCAAGGCATGGGGGAAACTCACATACAGATTGAATCAGATTGCTTAGTGCTCGTAGAAGCCGTGAATGGTCGCCGATCGCCTCTATGGGAAAGTCGAACGCTGTTTGCGGAGAGCGTCTCCTTGATCGCTCGTTTCTCTCATCTGACTTTCAGCTATTGCAGACGTGAAGCTAATACAATAGCAGACTGGGCTGCCAAGGCCCATGGCCGAGATTCTCTTGAAGCACAATGGGCCTCATCACCTCCTAAAATATTGCTGGAAAAACTATGTACTGAATCTATCCAGATGGGGTGTAATATTTTCATGAAGTAAATGATAAGCTACGTATATTTCGACAAAAAAAAAAAGTTGGATAGAGAGAGAGAGAGAGAGAGAGAGAGAGAGAGAGTTTTGCAGAAAAATGGCCTCCCCTTTTAAGATCGAAACTGGACTCTGGCCACCAAAAAGTGGCATGTGACCAACGTCGGTCAAACCAAGTTGACCTAGTCGGACCATGATGAACAATTAGTTCGAAATAAGATCACTTGCGGTGACTAATTATGTAAGAATAATCATAAATTGGATCAATTTCAATTAAACCATGACCATAGACTAGACTAATATTTAAAATTGGACCATATTTGGCTGAATTGAAGCTTGGTATCTTCAATTGGACGCTAGTCTAGAATGGGCTAAGTCAAATTGGCTCAAATCTATAAGAAAATGAATTTCTCGAAATTAACCCCTGATTTAGATTTAGTTTAACAAAATGATTGAATGGAAGTGTGAGCATGCAACTTATGAAGACTTGATTTGGAGCCCTGATTGAGGCTAAAAAAGTCAATTTTCATCCTTACACCATAAATCTCAAAATTAGCCGCATGAGTGTATATGATATAAACTCTAGATTGAATGTCGTAAAAGGAATTTAGCTAAAATGTGAATAGAGAAAGTAATTTTATTTTTAACCGATTTCATATAATAAATCTAAAAAATTTAGGAAACAAGGTTCTTAATCAATTTTTGCAAAATAGCCAAAATCAAATTGAAGCAAAACATGATGATTTAGGGGTTTTTGTATTTTTTTTTTCAATTTTTTGATCAAATACTTGATCAAAAGTCAACTTTTAGTTGACTTTCCACTAAAAGATTGATTTTGCAATCTAAACTTTGATTTTTTTTTCCAAAATTGTGCGGCCAAAGTGAAATTAAGGTTAAAAGGAATATTTTTATACCAAAAGCCAAATTTTGATGGTGGGATGACTTTTAGTCAAAAGGTTACCAAAAAGTACTAAAAAATCACCCGTTTAATTTTTTTTTTTGGTTTTTGGTGACAATGACTAGGAAATTACCTACAAATGATTGGCCAAAGAAAAAGAAATGAGAAACAACATTTTTTTTCTTCGAAAAATGAACTCTATCGCAATTGGAAATCCTAATCTTGAGTTTTTACCTTTACTCGACTCATCGATTAAAAATTATGTGTCAACAATCAATGGTTGGAATTCAATCTCAAGGGATAAGAAAAAAAAATACTTAGAGATTAAGTAAATTTATGATTGATTGAAATTTTAATCACATGTATAAGTGACATGGCACATCTATATGGCCTAGATGTATCCTCAAATGAATAGTCGATATCAAATCCTCTTTTAAATAATAATAAAAAAAACGGTCAAAGGATATTTTGGTCATCTTCACCCCAAAGGGCAATTTTGTAATTTTAGTGAACCATTGGCATCAAGAAGTCAGTCACAAGTTGGGCCAGCTATCACCAGCTACTAGAAAGACACCGGCCATTTTCTTGCTGGAGGCCGGTCTGAATTGGTTTGGCTAGCCTGGATCAATTTGGTCCGATTCTGTTTAAAGTTTTGTGCAATTAGGTCCCTATAAAGGATTTCTATCCAATTAGAAGGGAAATGGGCTAATTTGAAGGGAAATGGTCCAAATTCAACCAAATTAAACTAATTAAACCCTTTAAACAACATCTTAATGGATCAAATTTGCCTAATTATCTGAAAAATATCAAACATTATGAGTGGATTTAATGGGTACATGAATTTGGATTTTCTAAACAATTTTACGCAATTGCCGCATTTCCCATGCTTAATTGCAAAATTTATTGAAATTGAATGCAATTAATATTTCACAATGTCTATCGATTTAGTTAATTGTACTCAATGTGGCCTGATGCACTCAAATTGGCATTGATATGAAGATATGAATTGGACATCATAACGGAATTGAAGTTCAATTGTTCAAATTGAATTTCAATTCATCAAATTAAACCTTAGTCTAGAATTGGTCAAGTTAGATGGCTCAGTCCGAACACATTCACCTTATTTTGCAACCTTTGGATGTGCCAAATTTGCTAAATTGAGAAGCTCATATTAATTTGCCAAAATTAACCCTGGATTTGAATTGATATTAAGAAAACAAGTTGATTAGAGGTACAATCTCATCAATCATGAAGAATTGATCGGAACTCCTAATTATGGTTAAAAATGGAAATTTTTGCCTCGATATCCCAAATCACCAAAATGGTCGCACGAGTGATCTTAAAATGACCTTTATATCAAATGTTGTAAAAGAAGTTAAGTCAAAATACAACCAAAAATGAAGTAATTTCATTTTTTATTTTGAACTTAAATTTGGAAAATTAGGAAAAATAGATCTTTAATTGATTTTTGAGAAATTTTTATGGCTCAAATCAAATTGAAGCTAAAATAAAATGATGTGCGAATTTTCGAAATTTTCAATTTTTTTGGGTCAAAAGTCAATCATTTGATGATTAATCACTAAAAAGGGCGATTTATGGCCAAAAGTTCATTTTTGTTTTTTCAAAATCTTTTTTGGCCAAAATGAAATTGAGACTATTTAGGAACTTTTTATGCAAAAGGTTGACTTTTTGGTCCAAGGGTTGATAAAAAAATCAAGTTAACTTTTTGAGTTTTTCATAGAAATGATTAAGAAATCACCCATAATTGATGGGCCAATGGCAAAAAAAGAAAAACGACACTTTTTAGTTGAGGAAATGGTTCCATCATGATCAGAAACCCTAATCCTGACATTTTACATTTACAGACATTTGTTAAAAATCAGGTGTCGATAATATTTAGATCTCAAATGACAATCTCATCGGGCATTCACAAACTTATTGGGGAGGAGGACTAGCATGCGGTTAATTCCCTTCTTTAAAAATTAACTCCCTCTCTCAATTTTGGTGACATTCTCATTTTTCAAATTAGGAAAATGTTAGGATATTACCTTTAGGGAAGGAAACTCATGTGTAGATTGATTGGCAAACTGGAAACGATCATTTGCACTTGAATTGTTTTCACAACAAAATATCTTTTGTTGAAAGCCGCTCTTCTATTTTTCTTTAAGGAGACCAAGCTTCTGTACTAACTTAGAATAAAGGATATCTCATGCAAAAGAAAATTTATTTCTTCAATTCAAACAACACTATACAACTCCTAATCGAGCCAAAATTTAATCAATGGCAAGACTAAGAAATTATGAACTCAATAATGTAATATGGACAAACTATGCCAAACTTTATCGGTGACATAACTTGAGAACACAGGGATACAACGTCAAAATTTGATTGATGATACATCACTAAGATATAGATACACGTTGGAATTTAATCAACGATGCAAACGTAAGAGATGCAAACGTAAGAGACACAACTAAGAAATTTAAAGTGCAGTGCAAGAAAGATAGAGATAATTGCAAGATAATATTTTGCTTGATTTACGTGGGGGCTTTCTGGTTGGGGACTGATAATACGTATAGTGGTTAATGTGATTACTTTTTGACAATTCCCAATGGTTATAATCTCCTTAATAACTCTTGCCTGTTATCTCCATGTTCCTAAATTTTACGTGCACAATCTATTCCATGATGTGATTTCTTGTAATCGGTGCATACTCCATGATCTTGCTTCTAAGCGGTAATTATCCCTTTCAAAAAAATGTGTCATTGACTCCAATTGATCTATCAAATGACTTGGTCTTTAAATGATAATTGTTCCCTACATAGCAATGCCTTTAGTCTCAATTGATTCATCAGATGACTCGGTCTTTGAACGGTAACTATTTCCTCTAAAACTGTGCACCTTTCGTTTTATTGATCTTAAACTTCAAAGTAGCTTATTAATATTCTTTTGACAAATATTGTTAATATTCATATTAGCAAATGTTTGTGGTCTGTCGCTGTATTTCGACAATTGAACACATGGCATCAATTGATACCATTGTCAATCGACATATATTGATCTCCATACTCGTTGATAAGTTAGCACACTTGTATTAATACCCATATAGTATGCACATGACTATTTATACCCATCACACATGATGTTCAGTTGCTTGTGCTAGGCAAGTCATATTTTGGGTACACTCTAGCAATAGATAGGCTACCAATAGATTTACTTCATCTGTTGGTAGGAGGTTAGATAGGATTAAATTTTCTTAGGACAACAATCGTTTATTACCAAAAAAAAAAGAAAAAAGTAAATCATCCCATTACCTACGAGAAATGCTCAAATTATGATAAGAAGATCTTGACCTATCTGATTTTATACCTTGTTAACTTATTGTCTTACCTAGTAAAGCAAACTTGCGTTTTGATGGAGATCGGGGAAATAAAGGTAACAAATAAAAATACTCAGTAAGTATAGCAGCAGCTGAATAGGAATACGTAGCAAGCTAATTACTGTTCCTTTTCCTTTTTTAATCTTGCATTTACTCAAATTACAAAAATACTGAACTTTAGATATCTATAAAAATCCACTTCAATCTGCGAAATAAAGGTAACAAAGAAAAATACTTAGTAAGTACATCAGCAGCTGAATATGAATATGTAGCAAGCCAATTACTAATTTTTTTTTACTTAAAATCTTGCATTTATTCAAATTACAAAAATAGTGAACTTTAGACATCTATATAAACCCACTTCAATGGGACGGACACACACAATCTTACCCTGTCAATCAATTAAGCCAAATACACTTAAAAATGGAGAAGGGTCAAGTCAAACTCACTGCACTGGTCTTTCTATTGGTGATTGCTTTCGGTAAGTTTCTTTTCATCTCTCCATCACTATTATCATTTCTATACGTACAACTGCACTAATGAGTTCCTTCACATTTTCCTTCCTTTAAGGTCTTGTCGTCTCACATGCTCAAACAAGAGTAAGACCAGAAGGAGGCTGGGATCACACACTTATTCAAAAAGAATCGGGAGGAACTTGTTTCAGAGATTGTCCTCCTCTACAAAAGCCTGCCTTGATAAATGGCGAATGCATGTGTATTGGAGATTAGGACCATTGATGCATGTGAGTTTTGTGCCTCTGTGAGAGCAGAGGAAGCAAAAATAAGATGGAAAATTTTCTTTTAATAAAATGGGTTCATGCTATTGAATATTTGATTTTTTTTTTTGTGGTCTTGAAAATCTCCAATGATTGATCGAAAGTAATCAAAGGCGATGGTCATATTCCTTATGTACATAATAGACGAATGATTGAGGAGGGATCAGAGAATGAAAATTTTGATATCTGAACTTAAAAGACGAATTCCCAAAAGAGTGACACAATCAATATCACCTCAAGTCTTTGAATTCGATGGCAACGAAATTCAAAACATAGTTTAAATACTCTAACTGGGTATGCTTTAGGTTGACAAGAAAAATAAAGTATTGAAATTGAGATATAAAGGGTAATTCAAAGATATTAAAGTTCCATTTTTGATTATATTCACCATCCTTTTGAATCACTCAATAATTAAGTTGGGGAAAATTTTAAATAAAGGCCTTAATTGAGGTCATTTTTTTTTTTGAAAAAATGTCCCAAAAAATAGTCGGTTGTCTCAAATAAGAGTCTATCAATTTGGGAAAAGTACAAAAAAGCCATAACCCTTTTGTATCAGTACCAATTTAGTTCTAAATTTTTCAATTGGACTAATTTAGTCCTAAATATTTTTACATTGGTATTAATTCAGTCCATCCAGCTAATTTAAGCCAGAAATTGCTCACTTGGCCACCGGCAATCTTATGTGGCGCCACGTGGACAAATTTTTATAACTTTTAATATTTTTCAGATTTTTTTTTAAATTATTTTTTCTTTTTTTTTTCCATTTTTTCTCTTTTATTTTTTTTTTCCTTTTCCTTTCTCCTTACCCCTTGGCCGGTGAGGTCGCCGGCCGACCATCATTGGCCATAGGCTAGTTGGGGCGTGGGCCCCCACGACCTCGTTGGCCACTAGTGAGGGTCGTTGCACCCTCGCTTGTTGGCCGATGAGGGCTTTTGCACCCTCATTGGCCACAGGCGAGGGAGTGGCAACCCTCGCTCATGGTGGACGAGGGTGCCGCGACCTCCACCCGGATCTAGGCAAGGGCGCAACGCCCTCGCCCACCACTAGCGAGGGCATCGGACCCTCGCCCCCCCCTCTCGAGTGTGGGCCTTCACGCCCTCACTTGTGGCTAATGAGGGCGCGGAGGCCCTTGCCCTTGGTCGGCGAGGGTCGCCGCGCCCTCGCTTGTGGCCGACGACAACAGCGTGGCGGCCCTCACCCCGACCAGCCTGTGGTCAGCAATGGTTGGCTGGCAACCTTACTGACCAAGGGGTAAGGAGAAAGGAAAAAGAAAAAAAAAAAGAGAAAAAATAATTTAAAAAATCTGAAAAAATATAAAAAAATATAAAAAAATATAAATTTTGTCCATGCGGCACCACATAAGACCACCGGCAACCACGTTAGCAATTTCCGGCTTAAATTAGCCGGAAGGATTGAATTGTTACCAATATGAAAAGGTTTAAGTTTAAATTTATTCAATTGAAAAGTTTAAAACTGACTTGGTACTAATGGAAAAAATGTTTAGGACTATTTTGGTACTTTTCCCCTATCAATTTAGTTTCAAATAATGTTTTTACCTTGAATTTTGTATTGTGATGTTGATTATCGGGAAAAGGATGTCTCTTAACCTTAATCCCAACCCATCAAGACTTTCCGAAGGAAATGGATCTTTTCTCCACAAAATGTCACCAACTTTTTTTCCTTTCTTCCTTCAATCCTGTTTCCCCAAAAGAAATTCCACCAAATCTTTTTTCGAGCCTCCTCCCATAGAATCTTCACTCCCTCAAAGTCTTTTTTGTCTTTTCCGGCCAACAAAGGAAATCCTCCCGATCACGTAGCTTCGGTTCAAGAAAAGAGGATATCTTAATGTGCTTTCCTCCTTGGGGTAAGTGTTGTAGAAGTCCTAAAACTTGTCACGAAAATGCAATTGAGTACTAAAACTAGCAAAAAGTGCAATCAAGTTCTAAAACTTATCAAAATGATTTAATTGAGTCCTAAAGTTAACACCGTCGGTATTATTGAAGGAAAATGCTAACGTGACATTTTAAATGATTTTTTATTTTCCACCTAGCTTTTTAAAATAATTATTAATTCAAATTTTTTAGAAAATCATATTTAAAAACTAAAATTCATTTTTTTAAAAAAATTGTTAAGAAAAGAAAGAAAGAAAAGGACATCTCCTCCACTGCGCCCATCGCCGAAGGGGCTACGTCGGCGCCGCGTCAGCATTTTCCGTCAATAAGACTGACGGTGTTAACTTTAGGACTCAATTGAACCGTTTTGACAAGTTTTAGGACTTGATTGCACTTTTTGCAAGTTTTAGGATTGAATTGCATTTTCGTGACAAGTTTTAGGATTTTTACAGCACTTATCCCTTCCTCTTTTCTTGAAGATCACAAAGCTTATATTTTTGCCTTATCTTATGATATCTCCTGCTTGCCAAGAACGTCACTTTCTCCGTTGGTGGGTAATGTTAGAGATATTCATCTTTCCTTATTGATTCTAATTGATTTTATTTGATATCGTAATATTTTATTACTTTAAATAGTTGTGTAGAAGTCTACAAATAAGCTCTTATATCATCAGTATTATAAATATAGAAATATACAGAAATTCTCTTTTCCATTTTATCATTATTCTATCAGTTAACTTCATTAAAGAGGGCCAGGCCGGTGATGGATTGGTCTCAGAAGTTTGAATAAAATTTGGAGCCTGTGTTCAAATTCACTCAACTAGTGAGGCCAATTCAAATGCCATCCGCAACCGACTCGAGTGCAATTTATATAGACATATCTATTATGAAAATGCCCCTCATATTTATGAAAAAAATTAATAATATTTTTATTTAGAGACAGTGTCCATTCCTAATTTTTCTATGTAATGAGTAATTAAATGGTTCGTCAATATTAACTATCAAATTGGCGAGAATGAAGAGAGTCCAAATACACGTCTCCAAAGGAGGAATTATCACAAGGAGCACCGGCATTGCAAAGGTGAAGGAGGAGCTTTGAAAGACGGGTATTATGATAGGTATTATCTGTTAAATGATTTTCAATTAACTCTTAAACGTTGGGTGGGTCAGAGCCTACTTTCGGAGAAAAATAAAAATATGTTCGTACAACAATCGTATCCTTAATTTTTGTTGAAACACATTCTTCCTTAGCATATCGAGTTACTATAATATTCGAATTTCACTATGTTGTCATCTCAATGAGTCTGGTTATTCCTGAAATCCACAATTTTTAAAGGTGCTATCTATTTTTATTTTTCTGTAATTGATGTTTTCAATAAGAAAATGTTTCACTTACACTAGAGTTGATTATAAATCAAATATAATCTATCTAGTCTAAAAAGATAGGCACCAAAAGTGTTTTTATATAATGCCACGCGAAAACTTTGAGTGTAGCATGTGCACTAGCGGACGCGAAAACTTTGAGTGTCCCACAAAGATATGATTGATATACTTGATCAATGAGTGGAAGGTTTGTTATACTCAATCGATGCTCGTGGATGGGCACGTTTTGTGTGCATACAAAGAAATTAGGCGAGTTGAAAAGTTTCAATACGTCATTGTTGACACCTAAATTTTGATTAACCATTTAGTAATTAATTGCATGAAAATTTAGGGATTAATCTTTAACCCCTAAGAAAAAATAGTAAAATTGCATTTTCATGTAGTCGCATTTGCATCGATACTAAAAGGCAACAAGACACAGCGGCTCGTGGTCGATTACATGCACAAAAGGTGGTCTCTCTTTCGCTAATCTGAAAACACACAATGAAAGTCAAAGAAAGAAGAAAGAAGAGTTCTTCACGTCCATTGTTTCTTCCTCATTAATGCATGCACATGCATGGATAAAATAGGGAGAACGTGAAAATTCTGGAGAAGTCGCAAGCGTGAAGAAACCAAAGAAAAATTCTCCACTGCACACGCGAGAATTCCGGAGAAGGTCTGCAAGAAGATGGGCTCACAATTTTATAATATTCTCTCCTTCTTGGAGAGCAAATCGGCTGGAGAAGAAAGAAATTCCTGCACGTCCATTGTCTCTCGCTCATTAATGCATGCACATGCATGCGCAAGAATTCGGCGGACGTGAGGAGCCTCAGAGAGGCAAAATGAGCCCATGATATATTATATAATATGATCTCTCTCTCTCAAGTGTGGGTTGTCAGGAGAAGTAAACGAGCAATTTGCTGAAGGAGGAAGCAAATAATAAACAAGAAAAGTCAAAAATTGTGGCTATCCTATAGAAGGGAGGGACAAGTAGCCGTATAAGAAGCCCCAAGCGTGCAGAAGAAAGAAGAATCCATGGACGTGCATTTTCTTCCCCTCATTAATGCATGCACATGCACACATGAATGGGGGACGTGAAAATTCCACAGACGCATGCAAAAAGATGGGCTGACATTTTATAATACTTTCCTTCCTAGAGATCAGGCGGTGGCCACCATATTTGAAAAAAAAGAAACAAACTTGAACAAGCAAAGGAAAGTTGCGGCTGCTCCTGTTCACCTGCTGCCTATAAATAAGCAAGGAAAGAGGGGGCAAGAAAGGAGGAGAACGAAAAATTGACTGAAGAGGTTTTGTGAGAGCTATTAAAAAGAGAGAGCCCGTAGAGAGACACACGAGTGGAGAGAGAGGAAAAGATTAAAAAAGAAGAGATGCTCGTTGAAAGAACCAAGGAAAAATGAAGTGAGGGGGACGTGAAAGGAGAGAGGAGGAGATTAAAAGATAGAGGGTTTGTCGAAAAAGAAAAAAAAAAAGAAACAAATCAGGTACAAGAGCTGAACAAAACAGAAAAAGTACTCGAAAAGAAGAGAGAGAGAGAGGGGAGTGGACGTGAGAGGCGAGAGAAAAGAAAAAAAAAGAAAGAACAGATACTTGTTCTTCTTCTTGGTGAGGCTTTTGCCGTCGACCCCGCTGCCCCGTGCTCGCACCGCCGACCCTCCACCTCCGCCGCCATTGCCGCCGTCGCCTAGATCCGAGCCGACCCCGACGCTCGCAGCCCGTGCTTGCACCACCACCCGACGCCGTGAGCACCCGTCACCGCGCCCCGCTCCCACGCCTCGCCCGTCCGCGACACCGCAGCACCTCCGCGCACGCCACCGCCTCCGCTTGCCCTTGCCGCTGCACCTAGCCGACGCCCGGCGGCTGCGCCGGCGTTGCTCTTTGCCCGAGCACCGCAGCACCATCCCGACACTCGCAACCGCGCCGCCTCGGCTCGTAGCCACCACCGCAAAGCAACCGTTGCGCAGCCCGCCCGAACACCGTCACCGCGCCGCCCGCCGCTACCTCTCGCGGCCTCCACCCGCAACGCCCGACGGCCCCTTCGCCTCCGGCTGCGCGGCGCTCGCCTCCATCGCGCCCGCCGGTCTCCGCGCAACCGAGCCGACCCGCGACGACGACCCGACGCCCGAACTGCGCGCCGCGCCGCACCACCGTCTCGCCGCGCACGCAACGCCGTCCGATGCCGTGAGCACCCTCCTCGGAGCGTCGGCCTCCCCCTCGCGCGTGATCGACCCCGCACAGCATCACCGTGCCCCACCGCTGTCCTCCGCGCCCGCCCCGCCCTCGTCGCCGTCACGCGGCGGCCCGCTTTGCTTTTCCTCACCCGTGACGCCACGGTTCGCGCCTCCGCCGGCTTCCGCCGCTCGCTGCCGCTGCAACTCGCGAGACCCGACGCCCCCTGCTCGCCGTCATCACACAGCTGCACTCGGAGTCGGCCTCGCACCATCAACCGCACGCGACTCCCGCTCCTCCTCGCCGCGTGTTCCGCTTGCCCCTTGGCAGAGCTCCTCCGACGACCTTGTCCACCGCCCACGGTTGCCGTCGCAATAGCAGCCACCCCGGCCGTGAGCTAAGTCCCCGTCTTGGTCCATAAAGCACCACTTGTTGAGGCAAATTTGGAAAAAGTCCAAATTAGGTAAGTTTATTTTATTTTATTAGGTAGATCTGTTTTATTTTATGTTATTTTATCTTTAATATTTCGTTTTTTTTTATGTTATGTTATTTTATGTTTTCGTCCCTTTGTTTGAATTAGTCCTTAATGCATGTTTGAAAATCCCCGACGTACCACATAATTCGCAACCGCACAATGATTTTTTTATTTCATCTATAAGACTTTAGATGAAATAATTAATCACGCGGGAATAAAATTGATATTTTGGTCTTTAAGGCTTAAGATCAATTTATTGATTTTATTAGCGAAACAACCATGGAGGATTTGGTATCTTTTAATTGTTTTGTTTATCTCAAAAATACAAAAAAATTGCATTTGCATTCCATGTAGGTTAGAATTAGGTTTATTTCATGTTTTATGGTTTGCATATTAAGAATAGGCATTTTATTTCGAATATAAAAAAATAATAAGAAAATCAAATCGATCAATTTAGGTTGCTAGTTTTAACTTAGGTTTCATGTTTAATTACTTGGCAATTTTTAATTTCGAAATTAATCCAAAACATAAAAAAAAAAAATGCAGGTTAGATTAGGGCTAAGGTTAGCGTATTTAGCTATTTCGTTTAAAAAAAAAAAAAATCCAAAAAAAATGCATTTAGGATATTAGTTTTTTTTTTAGAATTGCACGTCAATTTAGAATAGGATTTTTGATTTTAAATTTTTACAACAGAAAAATCCCAAGAAAAATTAATTAATTTAGGATACTAGTTTTTGTAGGTTGCATAATAGATTTTTCAAAAATGCATGTTTTAGAAGAAATAACATGTCCCTTTAATTTTCACTCTAGTAGTTTTTTTTAATTACAAATTTTCATAAAAAATCATCATGCATTTTAGAATAGAATTGCATGTCTCATTTTAAGTTTAGATCAATTTGTATCTTTGGTTAGAAATGAATAGATTAAAATAACGTCTTAGTTTAAATTAGGATTTAGCATGACTTAATCCTAAGCTTAAATTGGATGGAATTTTAATTTAGCTAGGTAATTTTTGCATTCTTCTTAATTTCGCATATCATGAAAAATACAAAAAAAAAAAAATTTGTCTTTAGATAAATTAGTTTCAAGTTTTAGGATAAATTGCATTTTTAGGAATAGAAATATCATGTGCACGTCATGTAGAATTAGGTTCATATAATCAAAAATTGCCCGTCATTATAATTATGTCATTTTGATTTGCATATTTAATTATTGCATGTTCATTAAGAAAACACGAAAAAATATTTTACTCATGTCATGTAGTTTAGAACACATTGTCATGCCATTCCATGTTAGATTAGATGCATTGCATATTGCATGATTTTCATTAAATAAGTAAAAACCAAAAAAGAAATGCGTGTTAATTAGAAATCATATTTAGGTCTGTTGATGTGAATTATGATCTAACAATGCAGATGTTTTCGTTGCTATGAGGTAAGTCCTGCAATTTATTCATCGCTTTCTTGGGTGTTAAATTGGTGGTTTGCGCATCCGCATGATCACCTCACATGTTAGGAGGATAAATTAAAATCAATTCAAGCTGCCTGCAAAATATTTTAAAAAAAGAAAAGAAAAGAAAAGGTACCGAAAGGGCGTTAGAGAAATCTAGCGTAATCAAGTCCCCGAACTCATTTAATCTCTGGTTCGTAGGAGTGAAGTAATTCTCCCATTACTTTACTTGGGTTTCTAATCGACCCACCAAAAATAGATTAGTGGCGACTCCATGATAAAAAACATTTGTATATTAAGAACTTAAACCTAAGTCGTGAATTGGTATGGGCTTGGGAGAGCCCGAGTTAAGTCTAGGCTTAACAATCCATTAGCCGAACCCTTAGGTGGTCCAACCCGCTTCGGGGAGGTCGCGACAGCTTGGCGACTCCGCTGGGGACTTGAGTTAAAACTCTTAGTGGACTTAGGCCAATTTTCTTTTTTGAAAAAATATTTTTGTTTGGCAGCAAAGATCCAGTGTACGTCCCTAACATTTAAGGTGTTAAATGTTCTTGCGGATGGGAGGTATAAGGGGAAGTGTTTGCTGACATTTGTTTTGCAGAAGGTGTAGGAATGTATGGTTTACTTTCACTTATGAAGTGTTGCTTGATATAAATTGCCGTGCATGCCTTGCATCTAGCACTACACTATTGCACACACAACCCGCCGCCGGACCTGGGCCGCACTAGGACACTTAGGATGGTATTGAGTTGGATACGACTTCGACCGCGAGGCCGCGTAGTAGAGGTTGCCCAACTCAATCCCGAAAGTTTCTTTCTTGGTGTTAGGAATGTTTACCTTTGCCCGCGAGACTGCGCCGCATTGGGGTATCATTCTTGACGAGCCGGAGTTAAGAGGATTTGATTTAGTACGCGAGGCTGCGACTAGTCATCCTACCCTTTTAACTCCACTTTGCTTAGCCTTCCTAGTTAGAAATCGAACCCCACTTTTCATGTGCTTGTCTATGTGATTGTTTTAATCGCCTGGTAAAGTAAGTTCTCTACCCTTTACTCTTGCAATTTACTTACCTTATTATGTCTTTGGTCGGTCCATGACATTAGGTTGGTCGAGTCTTGGTCTATAAACAATGGGAAGGTCCGACATTCGATTCATGCCTGCACCAAAGGTTGAACTCAAATCATGGTGGGATCGTCTTGGCAATGATGGTCAAAGCTATGTGGAAAGTAGACTTGGTCGCCTTGTTCCCCTCCTTGATATCGATGTCCAAAGCGGCGTCATGCAAGCACTTGCTCATTTCTGGTGCCCTCAAACATCAACATTCATATTTGGTAAGCACGAGTTGACTCCGACTCTGGAGGAATACATCATTGCCATAGGAAAACCTTTGGAATTGGAATTAATAAACCCACCCCTTGGATTAGAACCTGAATCAATTTTGTCTAACTTTCTTAGGATGGATAAGAATCAAATAAAAAGAGTGTTAAAAGATAATTGTCATGCATGTCCTTTCTCCTTCCTAGATCGAGTTTTGTTAATGCTGACACTCTTTTAAAAAGTAAGATTTTTCTTCTAGCCTTCTTCGGGTTTATTGTTTTTCCTCTTCGTAAAGGCGCCATTAATCCTTCTATCACATGGGTGGTCAAACAAGTATGTGCCGGAATTAGTTTTGTCAACACCATTTTAGCTGAAACATTCTTGTCACTCACCCGATTTAAGGAAAATGAAGATAAAACTTTTCGTGCGCCAATTGAGCTTTTACAAATCTGGTTCTTTTCTCATATGAGTAGGATTGATATTCGCATGAAAATTATTAATCTTACTGATTCCCATCATCCCATCGAGGTGTTCAAAAATCATCAAGATCGAACCCCAAATCTTTCTTTCTCAAAATGGGTCAAATTATTGAAAAATCCGAATACCAAGATTTTCCTATGGCATGCTAAATGGTTCTAAGTCTCCAAGGCACGTCTCTCTCATGGCGATGATGAGCCAATCCCGCTATTGGGGATCACTGGTGCCACTTCCTACTACCCACTCCGAGTGGCCCGTCAATATCGAGTTGTGCAGGATCTACCACCCCCTCTTAAGCCCGGTTTGTTCCAAGTCCGATTCACTGCCAAGGATGATGATCACAAAAAGCAGCTTCGCTATATCGAACAAGCTTGGCTCGCATGTCACGAACAAAAATTGAGCTTGCCTGAAGATGAGCTTGAGGGGAAGGAAAAGATTTACTATGCCACGGCTCGGTACATCCGTCAGCACAAGATCCCGACTGAGCTTCTCCCAAAAGTGCCAGATGTGACTGAAAAGCCCACTCGACAAGCAAAGCTTAATCGTCACAAGAGGAAGATTGAAGAACTTGAGAAGCAAGCCAAGAAGGACGCTAAGGAGAAGAGGCAATTACGTCGAGCGTTGGCTTCCCGATTGTTTATAGATCAAGCCAAATAAAGTGGCTTGAATCTATTTAGTCTTTTTACTTTAAGCTTAATATTTAGGAAGTTGAGTCTTTTACTCGATTAGTTTTTTTGTTTAGGGCCTTTCGAGTTTTTACATTGTCAATGTCAAACAATTTCATAAATAAAAGTAGTTAAACTTTCGTCATGGACCGGCATGTTTTATACGAAATGCTTATGTGTATTCATTTCTCCAAATTAGGTGATAACGGACCCTCCACGTTCGCCTATCATTACACGATCAAGAGCAAAAATGGCCGACCAAACCGAAATGCGCGATCGTATGACCGCTATGGAAAACCAACTCCAGCAGTTGCTCACTTCTATGCAACTTATGACAGATCAAATGCAATCCCTCAAAGTGAATCAGACTCTTGCACCCGCTCTCCCCGAGATAGTAGTCCCAAAGCGAGACGGACAAGGCCCAAATGGGTGATGACGACATGCCCGAGCTGGAGGATGACCCACTTTGTTCGTCACTACCGAAAAGCTAAGCCCGACAATGTCCCTAAGACGGAGCAGATGAACGCTTCGCCAAACTTGAAGAGAAACTGAAACAATTGCAAGAGTCGCAGAATTCATTCCCATTCGACTTGTCAGTTTATGAGAAGGTCAAGATGCCAAAGAAGTTTAAGATGCCAGAGTTCGAAAAATACGACGGTACTTCCTGCCCAAAAGCTCATTTGCAGATGTACCACGTACGCATGGCCCAATACGTCAAGAACGAGCCTCTCATGATCCAATCGTTTCATGCAAGCTTGACTGGGCCCGCACTCAACCGGTACATAATGAAAAATGTAAACCTTCTCGACACTGAATGATGTGGCTGACGCTTTCCTAAAGCATTATAAGTTCAACATGGATATTGCACCTTCCCGAGAGGATCTTGAGCGGATGGAGAAGAAGAAAAGTGAGTCATTTAAGGAGTATGCTGTAAGATGGCGAAACTTGGCAGCTCAAATCACTCCTGAGCCTACAAACAAGGAGTTGATGAAGTTGTTCGTCAAGACTCTCCCGTATGAGTTCCGTAACCGGATGGCTAGCACATATGTTGAGAATTTCAACCAACTTATCCCAGTGGGTGAACAGATCGAGATGGGGCTAAGGGATGGATGGTTCAATGAACCGACTCATCAAGGCAAAAGGTTCACCATGAAGAAAGATAAAGAACCGACCACGAAATCAATGTTGCATATGCCCAACCAGCCCCTAGTAAGCCTCGATGGTTCGTGTCCCCGGGAATCAGCAAGATGGAGGCCGAGTGCCTGCACCACGGCAATTCACCAAAAGGCAATTCTCTCCTCTTCCTGGCCCTCTATCTCAAGTCCTGCCGATACTCCAAAAGAAGGGATTGATCTCCCACGAACCAAAGCGGCCCAATGCTGAAAAATTCTCCAACTATGATCCCTCCAAAAAATGTGAGTATCATATGGGAGAGGTCGGTCATTCAACTGATGAATGTTTGACTTTGAAGCACAAGATCCAAAATTTGTTGGATACTAAGGCATTCTCTTTCCGTACCACCCAACCGAATGTCAAGAAGAATCCGTTGCCGGAACATCAGGGAAGCGTGAATGCAACTTTTGAGTTCAATGCTGGCAAAAAGATGAACTTGAAGGTGTCTGTCAAAGATATCTATAGCGGATTAGTTAGAGTTGGTTACTATCCGACGATGAGAATCCCCCTTGCCTACCATGAGGGAAAGGGTTCAAGAAATGGTTAAGGCTGGCGTAATCGTGTATGCTGACCAAGCTGGAATAGTGTCAACTATCTCCGAAGTCATCATTGATTGGGAGAAAGAATTTGCTAAGCTAAGTGCCGAAAAGAGTGAACTAGATCCATTGATCGAGGACATGCCCCCACTTGAGGATGCCTCTGACCATGAAGGACTGATAGTGGAAGTGCCTTCAACTGATGAAGAAATAATTATTGAGATGCCCCAGCTGTATGAGTACAAGGATAACAAAGCAGTCCCATGGTCATACGAGCTAGATGTTGACCCGATTACCAGGTCTGGTCGGACCTATGCTCAAGCTAATGCCCAACCCGTGCCGCCGATTCGACGAAGAGGCTAAAGAATTTCTGGCTATAATCAAAGCAAGTGAGTATAACGTGGTCGACCGATTCGGAAATTGCCCGCTCGGATCTCTTTACTCGAACTCTTGCAAACATCTCCTACACATCAAAAGTCTCTAATGAAGGTTCTAAGCGAAGTTCATGTACCGAGACGATCGAGGTAAACGGAGTTGGAAGAATTTGTAGGGTCGATTCTTCTTAAGGATTTAATAGCCTTTTCTGATGAAGAATTCCCTCTTGAGGGGAGGGGACATACTAAGGCGTTATATATATCCGTCAAGTGCAAGGCTTCCCATGTGGCTCGAGTACTCATTGATAATGGGTCTGCTTGAATATCTGTCCATTGGCGACTCTTCACCGCCTGAAAATAGATCCTTCAAAAATAAGTGCTGCAAAGACCTCCGTCCGAGCTTTTGATGGTACGAGAAAGGAGGTGATAGGGAGACCCACCTCGATCCGCAAATAGGGCCGGTGACGTTCAACGTCCTTTTCCGGTGATGGACATTCCTACCGCATTCAATTTCCTATTAGGTCGCCCCTGGATTCATACTGTTGGAGCTGTGCCATCAAGTCTCCACCAAAGCGTGAAATTTGTTGTCAAAGGAAAGCTAGTCATTGTTCATGGCGAGGAGGATCATCGGATCTATCATGAGACAGCTATCCCCTATGTCGAGCCGGAACATAGGGAGGAATCAAGTTACCAATCATTTGAGCTTGTATCCACTATTCATGCATCTCGAGGATCGGCAGCACCCATCCCTGATGTGTCAAATGCAGCAGTTATGGTAGCAAGAGTGATGGTTGGAAATGGCTTTATTCCTGGCCGTGGACTTGGTAAAAAAGAGCAGGGTATCCGGAATCCTATTGAAGCCCCTCGAAGGTCTCGTTCCACCGGATTAGGGTACCATGGAAAAGGTGGAGGACATGAACAAGAGAGGAAAAACTCATTACTCCTCGATATCCGCGAGACATTCCCCGGCCCTGCTAGAATGATGCATGATGAAGGAGGAGTGATCGCCACCCGTGGTATCGTGCCCGATGGATGGAGTAGCATGGATGACCCGACAACTTCAAAGACAGAGGATCCAGATAATGGGATGGAAGGGATCACGAGCCTATTCGATGATCTCGTTATAGGCGCCATCAACGAAGAACCGTCGGAGGAAATGGGTGCTAGCCCACAAGAGTAACACGTTTACTTTTCTGCACTCCCTTGCGTGGGAATCTTATCACTTTTAGGATTTGATGTTTTCTAGGGTTTGCTTATCGTATTTTGCATATCGTTTGATGTTTGCTAGGGTTTTCACTTTGATTGTCGTACTTTTCAATCCAATAAATGTAATTTGGTTGATGAATATCAATTACAATTACAAGTTTTATTTTGAGGGCATGATGGGGTATACCAAACCAGCCCGTTGATGATATCCAACCGATGAAAGAAAAGAAAAATCCAAGGAGAATTCTGAGGCCTGGGCTTCATCATGCTCCCTCGTGACAAAAAGCTTTTCCAAAATGTTTTGCCAAAATTTTTTAAAATAATTTGAAAAAAAAAATCGAAAAAAAAAATTTCGAAAAATAGATAAGAAATCCATGCCGTTTAGCCCTATTTGTCTTTCTGAACTATCCATTTTATGTTTCAGGAGCAACCTTATGGCAGGCAAGGAGGTGAAAATGGTCCAATCCAATGCCATGTGCGATGACGATGATGACCCTGATGATCCAAATGGTGACTCCATTGAAGTACAACAAAGTTGGGAGCAACATGAAAAACCCAAAGTTCTCACCTCCGAGCAAACCATCACCATCAATTTGAGTGATGACGAGGATCCCAAAGAAATAAAAATCGGGGCAAATCTTCCCAAAGATGAGGCCGAGCACCTGACTCGCTTGCTAAAAGAATATCGGGATATCTTTGCTTGGACATACGCTGATATGCCAGGTTTAGATCCATCAATTGTGGAACATTGTTTACCCACTAATCCAGACATGCGCCCTAAGAAGCAGAAGCTTCGAAGGACTAAACCGGAGCTCTCGAAGAAGATAGAAGAGGAAGTAATGAAACTCCTCAAAGTGGGATTCATCGAAGTCTCGCAATACCCTGAATGGGTAGCCAACATAGTACCAGTCATGAAGAAAGATGGTCGAGTCCGAGTGTGTGTTGATTACGGGATTTGAACAAGGCCAGCCCAAAGGATGACTTCCCATTGCCACATATCGATGTTCTCGTGGATAGTACTTTGCCGGATTTGAATTATTCTCTTTCATGGATGGTTTTTCTGGCTACAACCAAATAAGAATGAAGGATGAAGATAAAGAGAAGACAGCATTTATCACCCCGTGGGGAACCTTTCATTATAAGGTCATGCCCTTCGGACTCAAAAATGCAGGGGCAACTTACCAACGAGCCATGGTTACTTTGTTCCATGACATGATGCATGAAGAAATCGAGGTATATGTCGACGATATGATTGCAAAAACCCGACTGGGAAAAGTCATGTTAAAACCCTCAAGAAGTTATTTGATCGGCTCCGTGAATTCAAGCTCCGTTTAAACCCCGCCAAGTGCGTGTTTGGGGCAGCGTCGGGTAAATTACTTGGGTTTATTGTGAGTAGTAAAGGGATCGAAATTGACCCATCTAAAGCCAAGGCAATATGTGAGTTGCAACCTCCGTCAACGGTGAAGGAGGTTCGGAGTCTCCTAGGAGACTAAATTACATTGCACGATTCATTTCCCAACTCTCTCGAGACTACTAAGCCATTCTTCAAACTCTTGAGGAAAAATGTACAAGTTGAGTGGAATGATGAATGTTGAGAGGCGTTCGATAAGCTGAAGCAATATTTGATGAATCCACCAGTTCTTGTCCCACCAATATCGGGGCATCCTTTGATTTTGTACCTCACAATCCATAGTGAGTCACTCGGCGCGATGTTAGCTCGAAAAGCCCCGTGGATCGAAGGAACGGGCCATCTATTACCTCGCAAAAAGTTCACTGTCTCGGAGTTAAAATATTCGATGCTGAAAAAACTTGTGCTGCGTTAGTATGGGTATTGCATAGATTACGACAAGTACACCTTGCATTACCGACGTTTCGTGACCGAGAACGATCCCATCAAGTATTTATTTCATCAACCAGCTTTGGTGGGTAAGTTAGCCAAATGGCAGGTCTTGATTTCGGAATTCGACGTGCGCTTCATGCCACAAAAATCAGTTAAAGGCCGAGTAATTGCTGATATATTGGCTGAGAATCCTAGAATCTTGAATGATGGTGATTGTCCTTTGGATGATCGTATTTTGGCCATAAATGAAGATGCATGGTCTATGTTCTTTGATGGAGCTGTGAACTTGTCCGGTTACTAGTGCTTGGGGCGTATTAATATCCCCGAGACGGACAACACTTCCCGAGCCGCGAAATTAATATTTCCATGCACTAACAATATAGCTGAATACGAAGCTTGTATTCTCGGACTTCAGCCGCAATTGAAATGGGAGTGGCCAAATTGAAAGTATATGGAGATTCTGCACTGATCATACTCCAGACTGTAGGTGAATGGAAGACCAGGGATGCCAAATTACTGCCGTATCATAAGTACCTCGAAGAGTTGGTGAAGGAGTTCGATGAAATCTCGTTTGACTACTTGGCTAGATCTCATAATCAATTCGCCGATGCCTTGGCAACGTTGTCATCTATGTTGCAAGTTACTGATGGTTTGGAAGTTGAACCTTTGAAAATTGAGGTTCTAGCCAAACCTTCTTATTGTATGGTCGTAAATGAAAAGCTTGAGGAGAAGCCATGGTATTGCGACATCATGAACTATATTCAAAAGCAGGAATTTCCTGAAGGGAGCACTCCAGCCGATAGAAAATACATAATGAAGATGGCCTCAAAGTTCTTCGTCAATGGTAAGAATTTATACAAGAGATCTTATGATTCAATTTTATTGAGATGCGTAGATGAAGCAGAAGCCACCCAAATCATGCAAGAAGTGCATGAAGGAGTTTGCGGCCCACACATGAATGGACACATGTTAGCCAAGAAGATTATGAGACTAGGTTACTATTGGCTTGCACTTTGAAAGTGACTGCATACAGCATGTTAGAAGTTGCCATCGTTGCCAAATTCATGGAGATAAAATAAATGTTCCTCCAACGGAGTTGCACCAGCTATCTGAGCCATGGCCTTTCTCAATGTGGGGGATCGATGTGATTGGCCCAATAAATCCCAAAGCTTCAAATGGGCACCGATTCATATTGGTGGCAATAGATTATTTTTCAAAGTGGATTGAAGCCGCATCATATGCTAATGTCACGGCCCGAAATGTTGTGAAGTTTATTAGGCGTGACATAATCGCCGTTATGGTGTCCCCGAAGCAGTTGTCACTGACAATGGGACAAATCTGAATAATAAGATCGTTGATGAGTTGTTCAGTGAGTTCAAAATCAAGCATTTGAATTCATCACCTTATCGCCCACAAATGAATGGAGCTGTTGAGGCAGCTAATAAGAACATCAAGAAGATTCTAGCTAAGACAGCCGAGAATTATCGAGATTGGCATGACAGTTACCCTTTGCTCTAATGGCGTATCGGACATCGATCCGAACATCCATCGGGCAACCCCTTTCTCCTTAGTTTATGGCATGGAGGCGGTCTTGCCAGTGGAAGTAGAAATCCCCTCTTTGAGAGTCTTATCCCAAGTGGAATTGTCCGAGGTAGAATGGACACAACAAAGGTTCGAGCAGTTGAATCTGATTGATGAGAAAAGGTTAAAAGCTCTTTGCCATGGTCAGGCGTATCAACAAAGAGTAGCCAAGTCTTTCAATCGGAAGGTACGGCCGAGACACTTCGAAGTGAATGATCTAGTTCTAAGAAAAGTGTTGCCGATTTTCCTGATCTTGGAGGCAAATTTGCTCCAAATTATAACGGACCGTATATGGTGAAGAGGGTACTCCCTGGAGGTGCCTTAATCCTTACAGAAATGGATGGTTGTGAGTTTTCTAATCCTGTTAACTCTGATGCTGTGAAGAAGTATTACCCTTGAAAGAATTTGTTGTGAATTGAAGGTACTCATTTCTTCATTGAATTGTGTGGGAATGGATTGAATGAGATGAGAAGTAGGCCCTGTTCCATACACATATTGAATTCATTTGATTCGGTATATCAGATGTGTTGACCCAGTGTCAGTTCAATTAAATAAAAAAGGAAATGCCATGAGGACACCACCAGCGCCTCGGCCTGGTGGCATGGGGAATGAAAGGGTCCGAGAACGACCAGGGTTCGATCCCTGGAAATGGCAACAAGTTTGCCAAAAAAAAAAAAAATAAACAATTTTTTTTTTTTACCAATCCTTTTTCTTTCTTGAGTTGCAAACTCTTTGTGTTCAAAGCTGATGAGTTCATGAAGTACTTGTGACCTTTCAAAGGAGAATTTTGCGTGATAGTTTTACCTGTTTAATTACCAATTCCACTGAGGATTGTCACCATCGATCAAGTTAATGAATGATGTGGAATGAATTAAACATGCTAAATGAGACATGTCGGATGATGAAAGGCAAGCCTTATCCTATACACAGTCCCTTGCTCATATACTGGTGAGATGAGTGTAGGAAATTCCATGTTTCTAAGGTAAAGAGTTTTCTCGCGAAAGGTACGATGATCGAAATGATGAGAGGCGGTTCATTCTCTATCCCAAACACTATGTGATCATCCATTGTTTAAACCCTTTTGAGCCCACGCATGTGAATAATTTTAAATTACCCCTGTCAAGAACCACCCCACATTGGGGCAAGCTGGAGGTAAGACGACATCATGAGGTGAGGAATTTGATAGGAATATTCTTGCTCTCACTTGCATCAATCTTCAGGTATTGCTATTACATTGAATTCATACGATAATTCAAGTGCCTTAGGATGATGAAAGCAGTTCTTTCTCTATCTTACACACTTTATCCATTGCGTAGCCCCTTGAGCCTATAAATTCGTTTCATTTAAACCCAATTGGTGATCATCCCCCACACTGGGGTAAGGCAAAAGGCATATGTTCAAGCAGCAAAATCCCGAGTGCTGACAAAAAAAATGAAAACTCCTCAAGAACCCAAATGTTAAAGCATTACGTGGTTATTCAAAAAAAAAAACAAAAAACAAAAGGGGCATGAAAAAGCAGTGTGCCTGGTAAAAGCAAGAACAATGCCCATAGAAAATGAAAGAAAGAGTCAAGATAAATGATTATCAGTTGTAAAAGGGTGTTTTCCCAATGGAGTGGTACTCAAAGAACCCAAATGCCAAGTTTTTATAGTACCTATGAGGAAAATCCCAATGGTGAAAAAGAAGACCGGTGACAATGCCAAGATGATCACCAATTCTCATCTCCCTATACACATTTTGAGCCTAATGATTCATTCACTTCTCAACCCATGAACTCAACCTACGTTACGTCCCTTACAAAGTCTCTTCAGATTAGGGCACCGAAATTAACGTAGGAATTCATATGTCTTAAAAGCATTGCTCGAAGAAGTGTGAGCAAGATTATTTCTTTCTCATTTTGCAGGTTTTTGACTTGTAAACCCGAAGATGATTGCGAAGTTGTTCTTTCAATAGCCTTGACTCAAAGAGTCCCTTTGTTAAGCCATTGACCAAGCCCACATTACGGTCCCCATTAAAGACCTCTCAGATTGATAAGGTCGTACTGCTTGCGAGAATACTCAAATCCTTGTCGACATGATGATGGTAGGATGGAGTGATTCCTGTGATCCCACATTAATGGTCGGGACAAAATAGCCTTCTTAATGAGAGTGAGTGAAAGTCCTTTCTAACTGAAAGTCTCTCATTTGGTATTCTTAAAAATCCATGTCATAAGTGAAAATTGTCATAAACGATGATTCTCCCCAGTGGAAGTTCGGTGGTGCAAATATGGTAAAACCATCATGCATAAATCTTGATTGAATGGATAAAAGCTTCAGTGGACTTTCGAGTGTGTTGAATTGCTTACTTCTTTGGCGAATGCATGTATTTTTGCTCTAATCATGTCTGACAGGTAATGTTTCCTTGAAGACCCAAGAGCTCCTGACATTTATGTTGCCTTTCAGAAGCTTCGAGGTGAGAAACCTCCATGAATATTTGAAGCACATCCTCGATGTTCCAAGACTTCTTTCTACCAAGAGGTAAGTGACCTTCACGAATATCCCAGGTTTGTCCTAGGTATTCCCAAATTCTTGATGTATGTCTCAAAACTCTTCATTAAGCATTTCACTCTGGATGTGAATGCTTTTCGATCTTTTTCGTTATACCTTAGTCTGGATCTAGGTATTTCGAATCCTCTTAATCCAATATTCATCTCACCTAACATTGAGTGTTTATTGGTTAAGTTCACAAATTTTTGACATCTCAGTCTGGATCTGGATGTCTCAAAACTGTTTATTAAGCATTTCATTCTGGATATGAGTGCTTTATGATCTTTCTCGTTATACCTTAGTCTGGATCTAGGTATTTCGAACCCTCTTAATCCAATATTCATCTCACCTAACATTGAGTGTTTATTGGTTAAGTTCACAAATTCTCGACATCTCAGTCTGGATCTGGATGTCTCAAAACTCTTCGTTAAGTATTTCATTCTGGATATGAATGCTTTCCGATCTTTCTCGTCATACCTTAGTCTGGATCTAGGTATTTCGAATCATCTTAATCCAATATTCATCTCACCTAACATTGAGTGTTTATTGGTTAAGTCCCAAAATTCTTGACATCTCAGTCTGGATCTGGATGTCTCGAAACCTTTCGTTAAGCATTTCATTCTGGATATGAATGCTTTCCGATCTTTTTCGTTATACCTTAGTCTGGATCTAGGTATTTCGAATTTTCTTAATCCAATATTCATCTCACCTAACATTGAGTGTCTATTGGTTAAGTCCCAAAATTCTTGACATCTCAGTCTGGATCTGGATGTCTCAAAACTCTTCGTTAAACATTTCACTTTGGATGTGAATGTTTTTCGATCTTTTCGTTATACCTTAGTCTGGATCTAGGTATTTCGAATCTTCTTAATCCAATATTCATCTCACCTAACATTGAGTGTCTATTGGTTAAGTTTCCAAAAATTTTGACATCTCAGTCTGGATCTGGATGTCTCAAAATTGTTCATTAAGCATTTCATTCTGAATATGAATGCTTTCTGATCTTTTTCGTTATACCTTAGTCTGGATCTAGGTATTTCGAACCCTCTTAATCCAATATTCATCTCACCTAACATTGAGTGTCTATTGGTTAAGTTCCCAAATTCTTGACATCTCGTCGGATCTGGATGTCTCAAAACTTTTCCCCGTTTAGGCGACCGTAGAATGGTACGGGTCCTAGACAACATCTATTTCCTCATTCAGGCGACCGTAGAATGGTACGGGTCCTGGAAAATGAATCCCCGTTTAGGCGACCGTAGAATGGTACGGGTCCTAGGCACAACCAAGCAATGCCATACTGGGCGACCGTAGAATGGTACGGGTCCTGGGAAAGCAGTCTCTTTGTAAAGTCATGTTACTATTCTAGGCGACCGTAGAATGGTACGGGTCCTGGACATGTAACACCAACTATCTCGAGTTACTCTACCCTCCTCGAAGGTAAGTTATTCCAGGTAAGTTCATTTATCACTGGCATTAGCATTTCCATGCATCATATAAATTGCATTTCAAAATAGGATTCATTTTCCAAAAAAAAAAAAAAAAAAAAAAAAAAAAAAAAAAAAAAAAAAAACAAAAAAAAAAAAGAAAAGTAGTCCCGCCAAAGTATCATCCATTGCATGTTCATGGTCAAAATTTAGGTATCATATTGTCTTTGAATGCAACCTCTGCGAGCTCACCTTCAAAGAGGGGCAGCTGTTGACACCTAAATTTTGATTAACCATTTAGTAATTAATTGCATGAAAATTTAGGGATTAATCTTTAACCCCTAAGAAAAAATAGTAAAATTGCATTTTCATGTAGTCGCATTTGCATCGATACTAAAAGGCAACAAGACGCAGCGGCTCGTGGTCGATTACATGCACAAAAGGTGGTCTCTCTTTTGCTAATCTGAAAACACACAATGAAAGTCAAAGAAAGAAGAAAGAAGAGTTCTTCACGTCCATTGTTTCTTCCTCATTAATGCATGCACATGCATGGATAAAATAGGGAGAACGTGAAAATTCTGGAGAAGCCGCAAGCGTGAAGAAACCAAAGAAAAATTCTCCACTGCACACGCGAGAATTCCGGAGAAGGTCTGCAAGAAGATGGGCTCACAATTTTATAATATTCTCTCCTTCTTGGAGAGCAAATCGGCTGGAGAAGAAAGAAATTCCTGCACGTCCATTGTCTCTCGCTCATTAATGCATGCACATGCATGCGCAAGAATTCGGCGGACGTGAGGAGCCTCGAGAGAGGCAAAATGAGCCCATGATATATTATATAATATGATCTCTCTCTCTCAAGTGTGGGTTGTCGGGAGAAGTAAACGAGCAATTTGCTGAAGGAGGAAGCAAATAATAAACAAGAAAAGTCAAAAATTGTGGCTATCCTATAGAAGGGAGGGACAAGTAGCCGTATAAGAAGCCCCAAGCGTGCAGAAGAAAGAAGAATCCATGGACGTGCATTTTCTTCCCCTCATTAATGCATGCACATGCACACATGAATGGGGGACGTGAAAATTCCACAGACGCATGCAAAAAGATGGGCTGACATTTTATAATACTTTCCTTCCTAGAGATCAGGCGGTGGCCACCATATTTGAAAAAAAAAAGAAACAAACTTGAACAAGCAAAGGAAAGTTGCGGCTGCTCCTGTTCACCTGCTGCCTATAAATAAGCAAGGAAAGAGGGGGCAAGAAAGGGGGAGAACGAAAAAATTCCCTTGAGAGGATTGTGAGAGCTATTAAAAAAGAGAGCCCGTAGAGAGACACACGAGTGGAGAGAGAGGAAAAGATTAAAAAAGAAGAGATGCTCGTTGAAAGAACCAAGGAAAAATGAAGTGAGGGGGGAGGAAAAAAAAAGGAGAGAGGAGGAGAGATTAAAAGATAGAGGGTTTGTCGGAAAAGAAAAAAAGAAACAAATCAGGTACAAGAGCTAAAGAAACATGAAAAGTACTGCGAAAAGAAGAGAGAGAGAGAGAGAGTGAGAGAGAGGACGTGAGAGGCGAGAGAAAAAAAAAAAAAAAAAGAACATAGAGAATACTGTTCTTCTTCTTGGTGAGGCTTTTGCCGTTCTTCGACCCCCGCTTTCCGTGCTCGCACCCTACGCCGCGCCTCCACCTCCGCCGCCATTGCTTCAGCGTCGCCCCAGATCCGAGCCGACCCCGACGCTCGCGCCGCCGTGCCCCGTGCTTGCACCACCACCCGACGCCGTGAGCACCCGTCACCGCGCCCCCCGCGCTCCCGCGCCTCGCCGTCCGCGACACCCGGCAAGCACCTTCGCCCGACGCCACCGCCTCGCCCTTGCCGCGCACCTGCGCCGACGCCCGAACACCACGCCGGCGTTGCTCTTTGCCCGAGCACCAGCAGCACCATCCCGACACCTGCAACCAGCAGCCGCCTCGGCTCGTAGCCACCACCGCAGCAACCGTTGCACCCCGCCTAACACCGTCAGCCCGCGAGCCTCCTCGCCGCACCACCTCGCGTCCTCCACCGCAATGCCCGACGGCCCCTCCGCTCCGCCCGCCCCGCGCCGCCTCCATCGCGCCCGCGACCTCCGCGTCCGCAATCCACGAGCCGACCCGCGTTGCCCGACGACGACCCGAACTCGCCCGCGCGCCGCGCACCGCGCCACGTCTACTCCGCTCAAACACCAGCCGCCGTCCGTGCCGTGAGCACCCTCCTCACGTCGGCCTCCCCGCCTCGCCACGCACCGACCCCCGCACGACGCATCACCGTGTCCCCGCATCCCGTCCGTCCGCGCCGCGCCGCCCGCCATTGCTCTCCACGCGCTCGGTCCGCGCTTTTCCTCACCCGTGACGCCACCGTTCGCGCCTCCGCCGGCTCCCTTCCGCCCGGTGTCCCAAGTTGCTCCGCCCTTGCTGCCGCGCGAGACCCGACGCCCCGCTACTCGCCGTTGCATCATCTCGAGCCCGCCTAGCACCGCCGGCAGCGGCCTCGCACCATCAACCGCACGCGACTCCGATCGCTCCTCCTCGCCGCGTGTTCAAGCTTGCTGCCCTTCGCCGGAGCTCCTCCGACGACCTTGTCCACCGCCCACGGTCGCCGCCGCAATAGAGCCACCCCGGCCGTGAGCTAAGTCCCCATCTTGGTCCATAAAGCACCACTTGTTGAGGCAAATTTGGAAAAAGTCCAAATTAGGTAAGTTTATTTTATTTTATTAGGTAGATCTGTTTTATTTTATGTTATTTTATCTTTAATATTTCGTTTTTTTTTTATGTTATGTTATTTTATGTTTTCGTCCTTTGTTTGAATTAGTCCTTAATGCATGTTTGAAAATCCCCGACGTACCACCTAATTCGCAACCGCACAATGATTTTTTTATTTCATCTATAAGACTTTAGATGAAATAATTAATCACGCGGGAATAAAATTGATATTTTGGTCTTTAAGGCTTAAGATCAATTTATTGATTTTATTAGCGAAACAACCATGGAGGATTTGGTATCTTTTAATTGTTTTGTTTATCTCAAAAATACAAAAAAATTGCATTTGCATTCCATGTAGGTTAGAATTAGGTTTATTTCATGTTTTATGGTTTGCATATTAAGAATAGGCATTTTATTTCGAATATAAAAAAAATAATAAGAAAATCAAATCGATCAATTTAGGTTGCTAGTTTTAACTTAGGTTTCATGTTTAATTACTTGGCAATTTTTAATTTCGAAATTAATCCAAAACATAAAAAAATTGCAGGTTAGATCAGGGCTAAGGTTAGCGTATTTAGCTATTTCGTTTAAAAAAAAATCCAAAAAAAATGCATTTAGGATATTAGTTTTTTTTTTAGAATTGCACGTGTCAATTTAGAATAGGATTTTTGATTTTAAATTTTTACAACAGAAAAATCCCAAGAAAAATTAATTAATTTAGGATACTAGTTTTTGTAGGTTGCATAATAGGTTTTTCAAAAATGCATGTTTTAGAAGAAATAACATGTCCCTTTAATTTTCACTCTAGTAGTTTTTTTTAATTACAAATTTTCATAAAAAATCATCATGCATTTTAGAATAGAATTGCATGTCTCATTTTAAGTTTAGATCAATTTGTATCTTTGGTTAGAAATGAATAGATTAAAATAACGTCTTAGTTTAAATTAGGATTTAGCATGACTTAATCCTAAGCTTAAATTGGATGGAATTTTAATTTAGCTAGGTAATTTTTGCATTTTTCTTAATTTCGCATATCATGAAAAATACAAAAAAATTTGTCTTTAGATAAATTAGTTTCAAGTTTTAGGATAAATTGCATTTTTAGGAATAGAAATATCATGTGCACGTCATGTAGAATTAGGTTCATATAATCAAAAATTGCCCGTCATTATAATTACGTCATTTTGATTTGCATATTTAATTATTGCATGTTCATTAAGAAAACACGAAAAAATATTTTACTCATGTCATGTAGTTTAGAACACATTGTCATGCCATTCCATGTTAGATTAGTAGCATGCATTGCATATTGCATGATTCTCATTAAATAAGTAAAAACCAAAAAAAAATTGCCTGTTAATTAGAAATCATATTTAGGTCTGTTGATGTGAATTATGATCTAACAATGCAGATGTTTTCGTTGCTATGAGGTAAGTCCTGCAATTTATTCATCGCTTTCTTGGGTGTTAAATTGGTGGTTTGCGCATCCGCATGATCACCTCACATGTTAGGAGGATAAATTAAAACCAATTCAAGCTGCCTGCAAAATATTTTTTTAAAAAAAAAAGAAAAGAAAAGGTACCGAAAGGGCGTTAGAGAAATCTAGCGTAATCAAGTCCCCGAACTCATTTAATCTCTGGTTCGTAGGAGTGAAGTAATTCTCCCATTACTTTACTTGGGTTTCTAATCGACCCACCAAAAATAGATTAGTGGCGACTCCATGATAAACAACATTTGTATATTAAGAACTTAAACCCTAAGTCGCGAATTGGTATGGGCTTGGGAGAGCCCGAGTTAAGTCTAGGCTTAACAATCCATTAGCCGAACCCTTAGGTGGTCCAACCCGCTTCGGGGAGGTCGCGACAGTCATGCTATTGAAGTGACATCTCATTGGATTTTATGGACCGTTCCTTCAATAGATATGAAACAAGTGTCGGACATCTGGAGTGCCAAAACTAAGCATGGAAGAACACTTAAGTACCAAAAGTTAGGAAAGTGATACTTAAGTGCCAAAATCGGAGCAAAATGGATCACTTAAGTGTTACTCCATCGAAAATCCGACCAAAATGCTAACGTTGCGATTTTCCGGCAAAATAGATGGAAAACGACGATAATAATAATAATAATAATAATAATAATAATAATAATAATATTAATAATAAGGGAAGGGGCGGCTGAGGGCTGAGCCCTCGCCGCCGCCGCCTCCCCGCTGCTGTCGAGAAGGGTCGACAACGGAGGGGAGAGGGTCGGCCAGGGTCGCCGGACCTTGGCCAGGGGCCGGCGATGGCCCGCAAGCCCTTGCCCCCGATCTAGGAGAGGGTTGCGCCTTAGCGAGCGGCGGCTCTTGGCTCAGCCGGGCGAGGGCCGTCGACCCCCGCCAGATCTAGGCGAGGGCCACGACCCTTGCTTAGATCGGGGGCGAGGGCTCGTGACCCTCACCCAAATCTGACGAGGGTCGGCGGCCCTCACTTGGTTGGGCCAAGGGCTGCTGCTCGCTGAGGCGACCCCTAGCGGGTGGTGGCCTTGGCCCGGCCAAGTGAGGGCTCACGGGCCCTCGCCGTGGATCGGCCGGGGTCGCTGGCCCCTAGTCAAGGCCCGGTGACCTCGGCCTACCGTCCCCCCCTCGGGCGTCAGCCCTTCTCGGCGGCGGCGACGAGGGCTTAGTCCTCAGCCACCCCTTCCCTTTTTTATTTTAAAATTTATTTTTTATATATATTTTAATATTTGTATTTGTATTTTAATTTTTTAAAAATAAATTTAGTTTTAAATTAAATTTAATTAATTTTTATATTATTTTTTACCATGTCAGCACAAAAACGACGTCGTTTTTGTATTGTATAACCACGTTAGCGTGCAAAACGACATCGTTTTGCACTTATTTCACCGGAAAATCGCCATGTCAGCATTTTGGCCAGATTTTCAAACTTAAGTAATTCATTTTGTTTTGATTTTGGCACTTAAGTTTTCCTTTGTGCCAAGTTTTGGCACTTGCGCTGTACTTCTCTCGATATAAAACTCTTTACGTTGCACTCACAACAATTGGTCACATAACTCAAATCAAGAAAATTAAAGATATCACAACGAGGGTGGCTGAAAACTTTGAATATTAATCACGAGATGACTAAAATTTATAATCCGTATTCAAATATCATCTAATTTTCTCTTAAAACAGCATGCATGACATGACAAGTGATTATACTGGAAGACTTCAAGCTTTTTGAGGTGGCAAATTTTTTAAATAATATATAACCGTAAAGCAAACCCACAAAATTGGCTTGGAAAAGGCTAAAGAAGTGATTATTTAAAAAGGAGAACAAAAAAGGAAAATTTCTTGCCCTAGATATTTGACTCTAGATTTGCCTTCTCCTAAACAAAGATTATGGATTGTATGGAATTAGGAGTGATTAATTCCCATCCAAAAATTGGGAACCGAACTGGCAAGATGGTTCCCGATTCTTTGGAATCAGAAACCGAATACCATTTCATCTTAAAACCAAACCATCGGTTTCTGAGTGGGTATATGGTATGGGTGAGCATAGCTCCCGAGTAGAACCGGAAATCGAAGAACCACACCGAAGGGTCCAGTTTGGTTCTCAATTCTAAAGAGACTAGTTTCGATTCCCGGTTCCATTTTTCTGGGAATCGGTTAGGATTCCAAAAAAAGCCCCAAATCAATTTTAATTGTTTACCCTCCCTCAATTCACAATTCTCCTCTAAGTCCTTTCCTGTTCTCTGCCTTTGCCCCGTCGTTGATGCTGCTCGCCCTTGATGTCGCCACCGAACGTTGCTCGCCCTTGATGCCGCCGCCGAATGCCACTCGTCTCACCGTTGGACACTAGTCACCCCATGCTCTCCTCGCCCTAGCCTCCCTCGACGCGTCACCCCTCGCCCATCTTGCTATTCAGCCATTGGCCCTTGATGCCGCCATTGGACGCCGCTTGTCCCCCTAGTGGAGGTTGCTCACCGCTTGCCTAGCCGCCCCTAATGTTACTAGCCCCTAACGCCGCTCGCTTAGCCACCCCTAACGCCGCTCGCTTAACTGCCCCTAACACCGCGCGCCCAATCGGCCTTTGACGACACTCGCCGCTCGCCCAGCTGCCCTTGACATTGCTTGCCCAATTGTCCCTGAAGTCGCTCGCTCATCTACCCTCAACACTGCTCACCTAGTCACCCCGACACCGCTTGCTGAGCCTCCCCCGAAGTTGCTCGCCTAGCCACTTGCCCAGTCGACCTCGACACCGCTCGTCTAGTCGCCCTCGACACTGCTCACCCAACCGCCCTCGACATGTGCTGGTAATCTCTGCTACCCCCTCTCTTCGTCGTTTTGCGAACTTTATGTTTCTAGAGAGACATGGATGGCTCTGTTTGGTTACATTGACTTTATGTTTTTGCAAACATTTTTGAAACTTCATCTAGGAAGCTGCTTGATTGAACTCCACATAATTTGAACCACTAGAACATACATTGCTAATAGCCACAGCCACCTAGGCTCGTATGATGAAAGCTTGTGTTTGGGTGTAATCTTTTTTATGTAACTGGAAATGCTACAAATAATTGTCATGGTGCACTTTTGAGCCTATTCATTGGTGATTATTATCAAATCAATCCAACTAAATACAATAGCTGATGAGACAAAGTATGAACTCCATCCAAATGTCGCCATAAGCCTCATTTTCAGATTTCTAGGATTTCCTAATAATTTAACATGAGTAACATGATTTGCCAGTGATGGTCCATCCTTACTAAGATCCTAGAGGTCTTAAGTCTGATTCCTAAAAATCCTCCGCACCGTCTAACCTACATAAAACCAAAACCTTGGATCTAAGCACTAGCATTCAGTTGAGCTAAATGATAGAAAATGCACCCATGAAATAATATATTGTGCACCCTGCTTCATGTAGTTGTAAAATAATCATTCAAGAAAACTAGCTCCAATAGGGTGTAGGGTAATTAGCTTCATATTAACGAACTATTTCTCTTCCAGGAAACAAAATACATACATTGTCTCATCTTGATTTCGACAGTATGTCTTAGTTTCCTGATCCTGCTAAATGAGTGCATACATCTTATAACTTGGTACACTCTGGGGCAGCATTCTGCATACAAAAAGAATATGGGCGACATTTAGTTTAGTGTAAAAAATTTAATTGCATCCAGCAATCAATTGTTTTACCTTTTTGCTGGGTAAGCTAAGTTTCTTACTAAGTTTAATAGTCTTATTTCTATGCAATTGCTTCCTTGATTTGCTGGTGTGAAGGGAATCCCATTTCTATGCTAGACATTTTTGTTCTAGTGGTGTTTCATTTCTAGTTTGCTTTTTTATTTTGAAATTTCTAATTATATTCTATTATTATTGTGTAGTGTGAAATTAATGTATTAAGATAACATGTCAATGGAGATGGAGGGACGTGAGAAGATGACTCCAATTATGGTTGGAGTTTTCTAATGATGAAAATAAAGAAGAGGCACCCTCTACCATGAGTGCCACAAATAAGGTACTTGGTTCCCATATTCCTCATGATAAGAAATATACATTTGAATGTTGGAATCGTTATGCGGGAATCAATGATAAAGATGAAAAATCATATCAAGTGAAGTGCATTTATTATGGGTCTGTGCTTAAGTACCGTGTTGCTAACGGTACCTTTGTGATGAGGAAGCAATTGACCACACGCAAGAGGTTTCCCCACAATGTATATAAAAGACAGAATTTTTTTGTACCACGTAATGTAGATATGGTTGGCAAGACAGGAGGAGATTTTAATACTGGTAGCGTCTTATCGACATGATCGTCTAATCAAGAACGTTATAGGCGAATGCTTGCTTGGTTCATCATCCTTAATGAGCAACATTTTTCCTTAGTTGAGCGTGTTGGATTTCGTGAATTTGTCAGTGAGTTACAACCTTTCTTCAAACAGTTATCACGTTTCATAGTGGCAAAATATTGCATGAAGTTGTATTTATATGAAAGAACTTCTTTGAAGACTTATTTCTGAAAGATTATTTCTAGGATCGCACTTATGACTGATACATGGAGTTCCATTCAAAATCTGAATTATTTGTGTCTCACTACACATTTTATTGATGAAAATTGGAAATTGCATAAAAAATCATTAACTTTGCGGTGATGTATAGTCATAGAGGTAGAAAGATTGAGAAAATAGTGGAGAAATGTATTCATGAGTGGGGAATAGAAAAAAAGGTGTCCACAATCATTGTAAATAATGCTAGCTTGAATAATGTTGCAATTGGCTATTTGAGTGAAAAACTTTCAAAAGAAAGGTTGTTGATATTAGATAGTGTTTTGCACATGAGGTGCATAGCTCATATATTAAATTTGATTGTGAGAGATAGTTTGATTGTGGTACGTGACTCCATTGCACATATTCGAAATGTGGTTGGGTATGTAAGGAGTTCTCCCACGAGAGTCAAAATATTTCAATCTTGCATTGAGAGTAAACAGATCACTTATAAGGGTTTGGTAGTTCTTGACGTTGCAACTAGATGAAACTCCACTTATCTCATATTAGATATTGCCATAAAGTTCATAAAAGCTTTTGAAATAATGGAAGAAGATAATCTATCTTTTGCAAGTGAGCTTAATCATGAAATTCCTAGTGATGATGATTGGGAAAACGCTATTATTCTTTCGAAATTTCTAAAAGTATTGTATGATGCCACCAATTGGATGTCAAGGAGTTCGTATGTTACTTCAAATGATTATTTTGAAGAGATAGCTCTTTTGTATAGATATTTGAAAGATGCGGCTGATGCTTTGGATCCTTAGCTTCAAGCTATGGATACGAAAATGAAAGAAAAATTTGATAAATAATATGGAAGCTTGGATAAAGTGAATATGATGATGTTGATTGCGATTGTGTTAGTACCTAAAGCCAAGTTGAATTATGTGAGTTTCTTATATGGACAAATTTATGATGATGAAAAATCGAAAATTAAAGAGATGCATTACAAGGTGAAGGATACATTGGAGCGTTTGTATGAATTTTATGAGTAATCTTCTCATTTCAATTGATCGGAATTTTGGTGACCATAGTTTGGGTGTAAGTAATAGTGGTTCCAATGCCGATGTGGGTGGTAATGAAGGAATAAAGAAGTATGGCGCCTAAGCTTGGAAGAAAATATTTTTATACTTGAATGAATAATGATGCGATGACAACAAATCCGAGCTTGATGGTTTTCAAAATTCTTTAACTCCTAAAGTAGTGAAAGATTTGATTTGCACTCAAGATTGATTGAGAGCCATTCGTGTAACGATTGATGTTGAAGAGTGGATCGAGAATGCATAAAAATTTGAGTTGGGTAAGTGATATTTATATCTTTATATATTGTAATTCTTTTTATATATCTAATAAGTGACTATTTTACTTAATCTCTTCTTCTTCTTCCTCTTCCTCTTTTTAGATATGGATTGTCTTAATGAGAAGATTATCATCAGTAAATAGAGTTTTCCAAATGGATTGCTGAAGACAGCTGAAGAAGACAATGAGAAGTTCTTGTTGAAGCTTAAGCAAAGGATTGAGAGATAAATGCTGATGACTTCTCATTAGCACTGTCTTTTCAACCATTACATTGTCGTTTCTTATGGTAATCTTCATTTATAAATCCATTATTGTTAAAAAGATACTCTGTGATAACAAATAACAGCTATTTTATGGTTTTTAGCCCAGCTGTAGAGAAGCTTGAAGTTGTGGAATGTGACCTGGAGAAGCCAGATCAGATAAGGCCAGCCTTAGCCAATGCTTCTGTGGTTATATCTGCATTGGGGCAAGCGAAAAGGAAGTTTTTGATGTGACGGGCCCATACAGAATTGACTAAATGGCCACGAAGAACCTCATTGATGCAGGTAGATAAAGTCCATACACCATATAATTGCTCATTAGTTTCAAGATCAAGGGGGGTCTCTTGAGTCCTGGCCACCGAAGATCATTTTCTTTAGTGCCTCAGGATTCTTATGCAACGATTAGATTGTGTTGTCTCTATTTGGCCAGCAACTTCGGCCAAAGTTAACCACTTCATCATGGTTTCATCTTTGGGAACAAACAAGGTCGGATTTCCTGCGGCTATACTGAAGTAAGTGGGCCTTTTTTTTTTTTTCCTTTTTGTGAGACTATTCTCTATTTATAAAGATATATAAAACATGATCTATTGACTGCTGTCTTGCCCCTTAAGTTTGTTCTGGGGAGTGTTGATCTGGAAAAGAAAAGCCGAAGAAGCACTTATAGCCAGTGGTATTCCTTACACTGTTAGTATTTCTTGAATCAACTTTTCCGTTGAACACTGTTTTTGAATAATCTTACTAATCTACAAGTGTTAATTCAGATAGTGAGGCCAGGGGGAATGCAGCGGCCTACTAATGCTTATGAAGAAACTCATAATATTACTCAGTCAGAGGAAGATACTTTATTTGGAGGCCATGTTTCAAACCTTTAGGTAAAGTTGTCAAGTTTATTTGCATATGCATAAGTCAGCAAGCATTTTTAGATTTTCTGGCTATCAAGAAACTGAAGACATTTCTTTTTAACTGAAGGTTAAAAACCAAATGGTATATAACTTTAAAGAAAGTAAAGATATTATTTTCTGAATATACAGAGCACTTTGCTGGGAGATCTATTTTGTTTGCTTTTGGTCTGGGCAAGTGAAGCAGATGGGCCAAGCAACATTCTGAATAAAGTTTTTGCATCTTTGCATGAAATCTAAGATCCATATAGTCGATCCCATTTAGTGGGATGAGGCTTCATCTATTGTTGTTGTTTAGGTTTATTGGCAGTGGCAGGACAAAGTTGCACACATCGTATGTTCTGTTTTTAAGCTCTCTCATATTGCCTTTTAGGTGCATCAGGTTTGTTCTATCATTTCAACTCATACTCCTTACTGCTTTGCAGATCTGTCGGAAGTAATAGTATATCTATGAGGTCTTGCACTTGTTAAAATTCCACCTCAAAAATGATGAATCAAGGAGTCACTTTTACTGCTTTTGCTAGCGTTTTAGTTTGCATTCTGAATAAATACTGCATATATTTATTCTCTTTTTTGAATGAAAAAGATTTCCTCCCTTGCAGCACTTGTGGGGGAAAATGTTCTCAGAAATAGTGTCACACATTTTCAACATTGCCAACGATAGGAAAGGCATTTCTGATTTACTATTTCAGGTGGTAGAACTCATGGCAGTCAAGGCCAAAATCTGTGGCCTTTCATACTGTAAAGTGGTGGAAGTAATTACTGAAACAACTGCTCCACTGACTCCCATGGAAGAGCTTCTTGCTAAGATACCATCACAACGCCAAGAACCACAGGTATGCCTCTTCATTTTCTATACTCATGTATCCAGATTCCAGAAGATTACACACCTCCTTACCTTACTTGATTCTTTTGAAACTCTATTATGTGGAGAGAGGTTGGACTCAGAGAAGATGGAGCTAATTCTTTCACATGATGAAATTAGCCTGTCTTCATTTAAGACATCCATAGATCGACTAATACTTATAAATGAAGAGACAGGAATGCCTTTCCATGTTGCTAACTGTTCGTGATTCTTTGAAAGGTCTAAAACTTCCAAACCATACAAGTAAGGCCATGATTGGTGACTTCTGTTATCAACGTGCTTCCTTGATTTTTTTCACTGCTTCTAGTTCATATAAGCTGTACTCTGTGGCAATGGAGCCTCTCAATTTACTGGCAATTGATGAGGCATCCCAGTTGAAAGAATGCGAGTCAGTAATTCCTCTGCAACTCCCTGGTGTCAAGCATCTGATTTTAGTTGGAGATGAGTGTCAGTTGCTTGGTCTGGAAAGATGTGTAGTATCCTTCTCTTCATTTGAGCACAGATGGGCTAATTTTCTATACCTAACGGCCCTTAATTTTTTTTCTTTTTATATATTATCATGCTTCATTTCTACAGATTTCTAGCAGGGCTGGTTTTGGAAGGAGTCTGTTTGAACGATTAACTTCACTAAATTATTCAAGGCAACTTCTCAATATACAATACCGGATGCATCCATCGATAAGTCTGTTTCCGACTTCAAAGTTTTATCAAAACCAAATTTTGGATGGGCCAAATGTGAAGTGCAAAAGTTGCAGAAAAAGTCATTTGCCAGGGCCGATGTTTGGCCCTTACTTGTTCATAAATATTACTGATGGACGAGAAGAAGTCGGTGATGATGGATGTAGCTGTAGAAAACCTGTTGAGGTGGAAGTTGTCTCAAGAATATTGAGGAATCTATACAGAGGTATGTCAAGAGAATTTTATACATGTTCTTTTGACCACATGGATTTTGCATGTATTACGTGATCATATAGGTATAGATTATGATGGCCATTAATTGTACTCTTGCGAAGATATTTCTTTTGAAGTTTTTCACCCTGCATAAAATAATATCATGGTAGTGATGGTTTTATTTCCTTTACTTTGCAGGTTGCAATGGGTCAGAAGAAAATCTGACGTAGGTGTCATATCTCCTCATGAAGCTCAGGTTGCTGCAGTTCAAGCTAAACTTGGAAAAAAGTATGAAAATACCAAGGGTTTTATGGTCAAGGTGAAGTCAGTGGATGGATTTCAAGGGGGGTGAAGAAGACATTGTTATAATATCCACCGTCAAATCAAACTCGCATGGAGATATTGGGTTCTTGTCCAATACTAAGAGGACCAATGTTGCTCTTACCAAGGCGAGGTACTCAATCCTCTTAACCGTGTCAAATTACATTGTCAGAGTGATATAGCCAGTAATCCCAGAATTATCTCCTATCTATAGGTATTGTCTATGGATTCTGGGAAATGGGAAAACACCGACGGAAAGCAAATCTGTGTGGGAAGCTTTGGTTGATGATGCTAATAGTCGTGGATGCTTCTTCAATGTTGATGTTAACAAGAACTTGGCTAAAGCCATCTTAGATGTGAAGAAAGAGAATAATCAACTTGATGATCTGCTTGACAGAAGCAGTGTACTTTTCAGAAATGCTAAGTGGACGGTAAAAAACTTCACTCAACAGTATTCTACGGCTACATTTATTTTTCAAAAGCAACATTAAGTTTTTATAGAACTTGTGACTACATTTCTTATTGTCATGCTTTGGTGTTTTCAGGTTCTTTTCAGTGACAACTTCCTGAAGTCTTTCAGGAAGCTTGCATCACTCAGGATAAAGATGTCAATTATCACCCTTCTGTTAGAACTATCCAGTGGCTAGAGACCAAAGAAGAAAAATGTGGATGATATAATTTGTGAACACTCATCTCATATCATGAGAAAATTTAAGGCTGAACGTCTCTATGTCTTATGCACGATTGATATTGTAAAGGAACTAAGATACATCCAAATCCTGAAGATATGGGATGTATTGCCTTTAGAGGATGTGGCAAAATTGGTCGAATGTTTGGACAGCATATTCGTGATGATTTTATTTGTCATTGCAACGAGAAATGCATTGAGGGGTAAGTCTGATCATTTCTTCTTTCTTAAGATGGGTAGCACATCATTGCTAAATTAGAAAGCATCTCTTTTCCAGATAGGTGACTAAAATATCTTGAATTGATCTTATCCCCCCATTTTCTTTCATTTCACATGGCTCTTCCTTTTGTAGGGATCTGGAAGTTCCAAAGACTTGGATCTGTTTTGATGTTGTCCGCTGTCGAAGTCCTAGTGAAGATCAATTTAGGAGTAGATCTGACGCTGATGCGTCAGATCATAGGTTGTATGCAAAGAATGTTAAGGTGAGCGAGAGTTTGCTTCTGATGAAATTCTACGGCTCATCAGATGTTGTCAGTCATTTGCTCAATAATAGTGATGGTAACGAAGCGAGTCTTCCATTTGAAGTAACAGAGCAAGAACGAGAGATAATTCTTTTCCCCAGAAGCACTTTCATACTTGGGCGATCTGGAACCGGAAAAACTGCAGTCTTGACAATGAACTTGTTTAGAAACGGGAAACTGCATAATGAAGCAACCAAGGGATCTCAGGAAATCCAAAATGGTATCAGCCACAGCAAAGATGGCTCCCTAGAAATCAATGTTGCGGAAATCGGTGCAGGAGCAGAGAATTGTGTATTGCGCCAGCTTTTTGTGACTGTCAGTGCAAAATTATGTTTTGCGGTCAAACAACACGAATCTCAACTTAGAAGGTACATAGAATGTCATGGGGAGATGTTTGACCAATAGGATAAATATTATTAAATTTTTACATTGAACAAACATACGCAAGGTTAATGGATTGTCATATATATATATATATATATTTATATATATATTTGTATTAGTCTGGACATGTAGATAACCCCTTTGGCATGCTGCTATTTTCTTCCTAGCAGAGAAGCACAACCAAGACACTTCATATATAGAGTTTGACGGAAATATAACATGTAGCAAGAGTGCATGGGTCAAATCAGTGTTTTGCCATGCTTGGGTGCTACAACTTGGTTTTAACTGCTAGAAAATAGATTTAATCATTGCATGTTAGAGATCGACTTCATCTGCTTGCTGAAACTGAAGATTAACTTGTGCGGCAATATTCCTTGTTTTGGTCTTTGTGCCACTTCTTTAGTTTGCATTTCCAATTTATGGGAAACTTTTGTATTAAATTTTGTGATTGTAGGATTGTATGTATAAAGAGAAAATTGTATTTTAAATGAACGTATGCAATTATAAGCACAATCAAGAAAGGACCATCTGTTCTACAAATCTTGCTGTGGAGGAAGATTTTTATTGCCAGCTAAAGTAAATGCTATGCGTGTATCGTAGTATATCATTACGACCTTGGTGCATCAATATATCCTAATTTCCTTTCCGCTGTTAGTTACCTGAAAGTAGAAATTATGAGTGTAGTGTTGGTGTTCCCGTAAGTTTGTTAATTATAAATTTCCAATTCTAATGGCTGGCTTTGTTAATCCTGCAGCTCCAAGATCGAGGACCACTGATGGACATGAGTTTGTGCGTCTGCGGTAGGAGAGGAAGCAAAAATAAATAAGGAGATTATTTGCACTTGATAAATAGGGTTCATACTATGTAAGTATTTAACTTTTCAGCGGTCTAAAAAATTTTCAAGAGTCGAAATCGATCAATTGCATCTCAGTATTTTATAACTAGGTCATCAAAAGTGATGGTCATATTCCTTATGTATAGGTTGGATGAATGATTGAGGATGGATAAGAGAATAAAAATTTTGATATCTAGTCTCAAAAAGCGAAGTCTTGAAGGAGTGACACACCTGAACACCTGATATCTTCACGTCTTTGAATTTGTCGGTAAAGAAATTCAAAACGTAATTTGGATATTCTAACTTGGTATGCTCTAGTTGAAATTGAGGATATGAAGAAAAATTTAAAGATATCAAAGATACCATTCTAGTTGTGTTCATATTTGACATTCCTTTTGGATCCTCGGACAATAAGGGTGGATTCTCGTCCAGAAAAGGTTAGACAAGCCGGTTTTACATATTTTCATTTTTAAAATAATTATTGCCTCTTAAAATAAAATCAGTATACCGATAAGAGATCCATAAGTAAGGGTATATGCAATTGACATGCTTTTATAAGATGCTAGGCTAGGACACCATCTGTTTTGTGGAAAATGATTTATTGAAAAATATATTCTTAAAAAAAAAGTGTTTGTTAGTATTGGTTATAAAAGTGAATGACCAAAAATATTTTCATCATTCATGAAAATATCTAAACATAAATTATTGTCGATAATGAAAAAGAAAAATTCTTTAATTCACTATTCCAAGCAATACAAATGATAATTTTTTATATATAAGTAAAAGAAAAAAATTACTGGATCATTTATTTTTTAAGAAACAAATGGAGTTAAGGTAAAAGGCTTCTATAAAAATGGTTGTGCGCATAAATCTCTGCCCCAGCCACCGCACTCTCGAGCACCGAACGAGTGCATCAGCATGATCTGAACTCTCAAACTTCAGAAATCAGAAGAACAAAGCTTTCCGGAAAAACCAGACATTAGTCGGGAACGATATTGTTCATTGCCCATAAACTCCCACGAAAGACCAGATTCTCATCTCTATCTCTCGACAAATTCATTAAATCCCGGAAAAACCTCTCCAAGCCCACAACATTCGTATCTAGCAGCAAAATCGGATCTGCTTTCTCCAGCAAGTACAGCAGAACACAACGGATCACCAAAGCTTCAGTGCCCAGTGCAGATGTGGCCTGAACTAATTCAACAAACTTAGCAACCGGAGCTCCAAATGAGTCGCGGCACACAACAGCCACTGAACCTGTTGTCCTGCAATCCACCCAGAACCATTAGCTTGAGAGATCCCATGGCCGGCGGCTTCCATTGTTCAGGTACGTATCTTTTGGCTACGGTCTTCTTACGTAGACATGGAATCCACCTCAGGCTGTTCTTGTTCTATGCAACGGAAGTCTGGACAATTGACCGCTGGTCGGGTTTACATCGACCTAAGCACTTCTGCAACTAATTCTCCCGATGGTGAGTCTCGATTTGAGCTTAGCACTTCCAGTAGCCATTTATCCATCCTAGTGACATCCGAAGAACAGATTCTTAAATTTATGCTTGGGTCTGACCACACTGCTTTTGTCCAACCACAGAGAAGAAAGAGATGCTCGCTGTTTCAGGGGCTCGTGAGCATAGGTGCATATGGGGTCAGGTACCATCTTTCTTTTGTATAAATTTTATGTTAAAAGAGGGCTGAATAGAAGAAGAAGATTCAGGCACAACGTTGCCTTGTATTTTCTGTATATTTGAAGAGAATATATTCTGTACACATGTTTACTGTACAATACAATAGGCTAAGTAACAGGTTTACAAGAGACGTGATTCTGTGGAATACAATCTCTGGAAAATGATCTATCTTGAATAGCAAGTCATGAAGGAATTGCAGGTGTATTCTTGGAAGGAGATGATCTGACTTGATGACCAAGTTGTGGAGGAATTGTAGCAGTATCACAATCAACGCTGTTGGGATTTCTTTCCTTTTGACAGCTCCAAAGAAATATCCAGATTTTGGGAGGAGATTCCATAGGTTAGTCTATAAATTTCTGAGAGGTTGGAATGACATGGAAGGTTGATTAGTGCCCGCAAGACTCTGTTTCGCAAGGTGTTATATCCACTTTTCCTTGTAAAGGACTTTGGTTTCTTTCCATCCCAAACTAGTCTAACATCTCTTGGTCTCATAGACTAAATGGGAGAAATTCTTGCACTATGTGCCCATCGAACAGGTTCTTCAATACTTTAATTTTTTTCACGTACCTGTTTCTCGGTTATTAATTTTTGAGACTAGCTTAGGGTCGTCTCTGTTTGCCGTCCCTCCTACACACCCGAAGAAAGCCAGCAATCCTTGCGAATTCTTATTGCTGCACCGTTGCTCACCGCCCATTTCACTTTTGGCCGAGTCACATCTTCGCCCATGATAAGGCTTGCCGACCCCATGAGGGGCAGAACCCCCTTCCAGCATAGATTAATCCCCAAGTAGATACTCATTCAAGCCTTTACTCTACAATGCTGATGGAGATTGTGATAATCTCCAAACTTGTTTTCCCAACTTAGCTTTATTAAACATAACAAGATCTTTGAAATCCAACCCTTCATGATCTTTCCTGGTTTTTAGGATTTCCCATCTCTTTCAATGCATGCCTACTTGATTCTCATTTTGTTCCATCAAAACGAAACAATTATTTGTTCTATTGTCTTATAAACCAATAAAGATATGCCAAATATCAACATAGGTTATGTGGGTAATGCTTGCAACACCATTTTGATAAGGATGTCCGTGCCTTCTTTGGATATCAACTTCTCTTTCCAATCCATCAGTTTCATTTTTACCCTTGGTAACACCTAAGGAAACATCTGTTTTTTTTTTTTTTTTTAATGGCCCTAGTCCAAACGAATGCCCAAGTACTTTCCAATCTTCTCAATACTCAGAACTCGCTGCTCTTGTGCCATGTTTCTTTTCAAGTTGAAAGGGCAGCCCCCACTGAACTATATGCCTGATTTGTTCAAGTTTATAGCTTGACCCATTACAAAGCAATATTGTTTAAGGATAGTAACCAAATTTTGGCATTCCCTAATTGTTTCATTTATAAAAAGAAATAAAATAAAATAAGATAAAATAAAAAATAGTATCATCAGCATAAAGTAAATGAGAGAGAATTGGGCAAAACTTATTCAACTCGATTCCTTTGATGCTTCCTTCCTTAGTTGATTTTGATGGTTTTATTTGATGGGCTTAAGGCCTATTCGCCCATGTTGGGCCTAAAAGCCCGGCCCACAAGAGTAGGGCCCATGGATGAAGGGGCACGATTAATTGTTTTTTAGAGGGACATATATAAGGGAGGAGAGAGAGGGAGAACGTACCTCTTGGAATTAACATACGTACGTCTCCCTCTCTTTCCAACGTTCTCTCTCTCTCATCCAAAAAGAACAGTAAGCAAAAAGATGCGCGACGCCGTCTTCCCTTCAAGCGAATTGTCGTCATCGGATCGAACAGGGGCAAATTCTCTTCCTCATTTCAGCATCGGTGTCTAATCTATGGCTAACGAGGTACTCTCGAATCCGTGGTGTGCTTTAGGATCGGTGATACGTGATTTTTCCCAGGCTTGTCTTCCGCATTGCTATAGGGGTTCGATTTAGTGTCGAATCCGGTTTTCGGGGATCTGTTATTCACAACATTGGTATCAGAGCCAGGTTCACGTTTTCCCGACCTGTTTGATGTTTTTTGATTGATTTTTCGCGAAAGTAAATCGGCCGGTACGGATCGGGGCGAGAAATCCCGACACCCGAGCGCTATTCGTCATTTTTTCTGAGTTTTCGTAAGTCGAAATCAATTTCTGAAGGCACTGGGTGAAAGAGGCTGTCGAGATGAGTCCGGCGATATGTCAAACGCCGCCGGGAGACGCCGCACGCGCCCACACGCGCGGCCAGAAGCCGTTGCGCGTGGGCACGACGCGCCCAAAGCGCTGGCATCGGCCAGCGTGTGCGCCACACGGGCCGGTCGGTGAACCGGCACGTGCGCGCCGCCGGCCGGCGAACTGGCATGCGCCGGTCGACGGACCGACGCGTGATGACGTTAGCATGACGTCACCCAATGGTTGGTAACCGCTGGGGTGACGTCATCGATGACGTCAGCACGACGACGGTTGGCCGGACGGTCACCGGCCGATGACCCGACCGGCGACCCGACCCGACCCGAACCGCGGACGCTCGGCACGCGCGCGGCACGTGCCGGATGACGTCTACGTGACATCAGGCCGCGCACGCGCGCGACACGTGCCGTCTGTTCGCCCGAACCGGCCCGACCGGCCCGACCGGCCCGTCCGATCCGTCCGGTCCGACCGGTCCGACCGGTCCGACGACCGACGACCTGACTGTTGACCGTTGACCATTGACCCGAAAAAAAAAAAAAAAGAAAAAAAAAAAAAGGAATTTGTTTCTTTTTCAATTATGTCTGTGTGGGTTAGAGGTAATCCATTTTTTTTTATTCTGCATTTGTTGCATGAATCATGGAAAATTATGTATTTTCCATTTTTATTTATTGTGGATTATAAGTGATCTATTTATTAGTTCTGCATTTGTTGCAGGAACTATGATGCGTTATGCATGGATACCCGCAATCCCGAGAACGGACGAAGGAAGAGCTAGACTGAAAAGGCTGATGAAAGAGTTAACTAATTATCGGTGGCATGACGGTGATTTAGTATCACACCTGGTCAGGGTCAATCAAATGATACAGGAAATCATCTGGAATGGTTATCTTATGCCGGATTTTGAGAAGGTGCCGGCTTTGATAAACACTCTTCCACCTGAATGGCAAGCAATGTTAGATTGGCTATGGGAGGTCAACGTGGTCCCGGGTTATAGCAAGCTAGTGGAAGCTTTTGTAAGAGAGTACTATAGGATTGAGTTGGCCAAAACTTCAACCCTTAGATTGAGCGCCATATGGCGTAGAGTAAATGTGCCTTGGTGGCGACATGAAAGCTCTCCAAAAGTTTTTCCATGGTTGGCAAATGTGCCTTCAAATTTCTCAGATATTTTGACTGATAGATTAGAAGGGACTTTCCCTATTTATTTCTTAGATTAGTTTGAGATGTTTTTGAGTGTTGAATATCTCTTTCTATGTTGATATTTCTTTTTGGATATATTACTAGTGTAATGGATTGTTGTATTAGTTGAAAGCATTATTATTTTATTGGATGTCAATTATCTGTTGCTTTCTGTTATTGCTGATTGCTGTGGGTAGTAGTAATAGAAGTTTTTGTAACTTCATATAATTTATTTTGCATAAGACAATTATATTAATAATAGTTTTAAGTTAGGATTTTTGGAGGATGATTGGAAACGTAGTGACCTTGTGATTCTGAAACCTTACTTGAAATTATTCATTAATAAGATGGGTCTGTGCAAATAGGGATGCATAAATGATAGGCATTAATTATTCGTGCATGTATGTCTGATGTGTTCAAATCGATGTTTTCAGCAACTAAGAACGTAATTGCTGATATGAATGGCAACAATTGTGAAATATTGAATATGAAGATTCAATATGTGCTGGAAAAGCAAGAAGCACTATAAGCTCTTGACCATGTTATGGAAGATCTTGAGGATGCTGTGCACCACCTTGAGCTGGTAGAGGACCGCTTAACGGCATGTGAGCTGAAAATAGATATTTGCAATGCTGGTTCTAGCTCAGAAAGGGCTTTGAGCTCTAAGCGCAAGCGTATTGATTCGTTCAATATGTGGAAATGCAAAGGATCAAGTCCTTATTGTAAGAGATCAAGAGTTAACCAACACAAGAGAGGAAAACATCCTTAAGTGAAGAAAATGTCAAGGGTGAGGTGTTATAACTGTGACAAGAAGGGTCACTATGCTTGCGATTGTCGTGAGCCAAAGAAGGTAAACACCTCTTGTACATTTGAGAACTTTGCTTTTGTGTCAAGTTCTGCATTATTAGCTGAATCTAATCCTTTGTGGACTGTAGATTCAGGAGCAACAGACGATGTAGCGAAGGATAGAGGATCCTTCGTGGAATTCCGACGAATACCAACTGGAACTAAGTGGATCTATGTGGGAAACAACTCCAGAGCTGAAGTTAAAGGGATTGACACATGCCAATTGAACATGCGTGGTGGACGCAACTTGTTCCCACATGATGTTCTATATGCTCCGGAGATTCGTCGAAATTTTGTGTCTATTTTGGTGTTGGTTAAGCTTGGTTTTAGTGTGAACTTCCGTAATAGCGATGTAGATTTGTATTTGGATACAAACTACTATGGTTATGGTCACTTTCTGGATGGTTTTATTGTACTAAATGTTGATTGTGGTGATGTCAATGTTTGTTGTTCCCTTATTTCATGTCTTCTACTTCATATGATAATGATGTGAAAGTGTGGCATGCTAGACTTGGTCATATTGGCTAATAATGTATGAATAGACTAGCCAAAGAGGGCTTGTTGGGAAACATTGAAAAAGTCGATTTGCCCATATATGAGCATTGCCTAGTAGGAAAAACGACAAGGAAATCATTTGGAAAAGATAAAAGAGCTGAATTTCCTCTACATTTAATCCATTCTGACGTCTGTGGTTCAATGAATGTGAGAGGAAGGCATGGGGCTGTTTATTTCATCACTTTTATAGATTATTATACTCGATTCAGATATGTCTATTTGATTTCTCATAAATCTGAAGCATTAAGTTGTTTCAAAAGGTTTATGAACTTGGAAGAAAATCAATTAGACAAGAAAATAAAAGTATTGAGATCCGATCGAGGTTGAGAATATTTATCTGATGAGTTCAGAAAATAATGTGATGAAAAGGAATAGAAATACAGTTGTCTATTCCATATACTCCTCAACAAAATAGTGTTGCAGAGAGAAGAAACAGAACCCTACTGGAAATGGTTGGGTCCATGATGGCACATGCTAACTTACATATCACTTTTTGGAGTGATGCGTTGTTAACTGCTGCCTATATACTTAACCGGGTCTTCCAAATCAGTTAGTTCCACTCCATATGAGTTATGGACAGGTAGAAAACCGGACTTAAGTTTTATTAATACATGGGGTTGTGCTGCCTATACTCATGAGTGCTCTCACAAGTTTGGGAAATTGGGTCCTAAAGGAAAAAAGAGTATTTTAGTGAGATACTCCGAACACTCGAAAGGGTATGTGTTCATAGGTGAGCAGAAAAGTAGGAGTATAACTGAATTTTAATCACGGGATGTCACATTCTTAAAGGATGAATTTCCTAAGAAGGGCGAAATAGGGGAAGATTACCCCTATTTGAAACCTTGGATCAAGATAATGATATTAGTGGAGTTCGTCCAAGTGGGAGTAATATGAGAAGTGATGAATTGAATTCAACTCATTCTCAATTACAACCACATGATGAGATGATATCGTCATTATCTAATCCGAGTGGGAGCATAATGGGGAATGACGTGCTAAGTGTACAATCTCCCATATAGCGAACAAGTCGCCAAAGTATTCCCTGTCGACGTTTTGACATTGAAGGGGAAACTTTTATAATCGCTCCACGAGATAAGGATGAGCCAAGAAATATTAATGAGGCTCTGAATTGCCCTAGTAAGAAAAAAATGGATTTATGCAATGAAAGAGGAGATGAAGTCAATGAAGTCAAACCAAGTTTGGAACTGGTTGATCTTCCAAAAGGACGCAAAGCTATTGGGAACAAGTGGGTTCTCAAAATAAAGCGAAAGGCTGATGGCTCGATAGAAAGGCATAAGGCTCGCCTTGTAGTGAAGGGGTATAATCAACAGGAATGAATTGATTATGAAAAAACATTTTCTCCTGTAGTGAGATTTACCTCGATTCGCATAATTTTGGTAATAGTGATTAGTATGGATCTTGAGTTACATCAAATGGATGTAAAGACTGCTTTCCTCAATGGAAAATTAGAGGAAGAAATATATATGGAACAACCTGCTGGTTTCATAGTGAAAGGCCAAGAAGAAAAGGTATGTCGACTTTTGAGATCGATATATGGCCTTAAGCAGTCATTGAGACGATGGTATATACATTTTCATAATGCTATAATGGCATATGACTTTACAATGATAGATGTGGATCATTGTGTATATATGAAAAGATCCAAGGATCAATTTGTGATCATATCATTATATGTTGATGATATACTAATTGCCGGAAGTAATATGGAGTTTGTTCATACTGTCAAGAGTTAGTTGTCTTCCAACTTTGAGATGAAAGATATGGGTGAGGCTGCATACATTCTTGGAGTTAAGATTTCAAGAGATCGTTCGAAGAGATCGTTATCTCTTTCACAAGAAACATATATAAACAAGGTTCTTGAACGATTTCGTATGCAAGATTATAAACCCATAGACACTCCTATTGCAAAAGGTGAAGGATGGACCATAGACTGTGTCCAAGGACTCCACAAGAGAAGGAACAAATGAAACATGTTCCTTATGCTAGTGCTGTTGGGAGCTTGATATACGCTATGATGTGTACAAGACTTGACATATGTTATGTAGTTGGAATGGTGAGTAGATACCAATCCAACCTAGGTCAAGCACGTTGGAAAGCCGTTAAAAAGAATACTAAGGTATCTAAATGGAACTGCTGATTATACGCTGAGTCATAAGGAAAGGATCTGCGACTCAAAGGCTATTATGATGCTGATTGGGGAGGAGATTTAGATGAAAGAAAATCTACATTCGGGTTTGTTTTCTTACCGAATAATGGCACCATATGTTGGAGCAGTAAGAAACAAATGTTTATAGCCTTGTGCACGATGGAAGTTGAGTTCATGGCATTATTAGCAGCAATGTAAGAAGATGTTTGGCTTAAGAGATTATTGGATCATTTATGTGTTATTAGAAGTGCTGCAGATTCATTGTTGGTTAATTGTGATAGCCAAGTAGCAAAAGCGTACACCAAAGATCCAAAATATCATGGCAAGACCAAACATATAGATACCAAGTATAATTTTATCAAAGATATGGTTGCACGAAATGATTCGAACTTACAGTACATATCTACTCATAGAATGGTAGCAGATCCTATGACAAAGCCAATACCTAGAGATGTGTTTTGTGGTTATATGAAATCTCTAGGATTGCGTAGAGTCTGATGTACTGGATTGTAATTTCCCTGAAGTGTTCACATTTGATGAATTTGTGTTTTTCATTATTAATGCCTATGTATCTTTGTTTGATCTTTATACATCTTAATGCTTAGTGTATTGTTTTAAGTTAAGAAAGTATGTCGGACAGATATAAGATTAGCCCACTCACACGGGTAATCGCCTCTATTTACTGTGTGATAAATAGATATGAGACTGTTTTTAAGCTTATTATCTATGTGATAATCGAGAGCTCAAGCTTAAAACACGTATGTCGCTTTAACTGAGTGTTCATAATATTTACTATGTCCGAAAGTAAAATACCCCACATATTTTACTTTATCTGTCTAAGATGCCAGATGTGAGTTCTGATGAATTTTGTGAATGAGTAGATACGTGAATTCAAGTTAGATATTGGGTATATCTGAACTATCATCTGTACGGTATTGAAAGATATAGACATACGCTCCATGGGAAAGGAGTTAATACCGTAATATGTATTTCATACTACGTATGCATGAAACGACCAATAAGAGTGGCAAAAGTTTGATCTCAACTTTTATGTCGTGTGAGACTCTTGAGGAAAAGAGTTCCTCAATTTTTAGTCCCCTCATGACTCTTACTTATTCTCAAGATTTCTATTTAGTGTTTGCTATCTTAGGATGTTGCCAATGGTCATGAGTTTGATTCGATCTAATGGGACAATTTTAGAAAAGTAAGCTGAACTGAAATTGAGAGTTTGAAGGAAAGAGGAAGATCGAATTTGGAGAATCACATTGTAGTTTTGTATTCACCGGTTAACCAATTATGACTGTCTTTGTGATAATCATAATTGTGAATACAATATATATATATATATATATATATATATATATATATATATCATTGTTTGAAAGAGATCAAGAGAGATATAAATGTGATCGATCGATCTAGGGTACTTCATACTAAATCTACTCAGGATGCGATGCCCATTATGAGCTGCTATATATTTCTAACAGATGTATAGCAACGAGCTCTCAAAGTATGTTGGTCGCACAGATTATTCACCGGTATGAATGTTGAAGAGAGGTAAAGAGAATTCTGTTCGGCCCACCATGTGCAAGTGGGAGATGATGGTTTTATTTGATGGGCTTAAGGCCCGTCTGTCCATGTTGGGCCTAAAAACCCGGCCCACAAGAGTAGGGCCCATGGATGAAGGGGCACGATTAATTATTTTTTGGAGGGACATATATAAGGGAGGAGAGAGAGGGAGAACGTACCTCTTGGAATTAACGTACGTACGTCTCCCTCTCTTTCCAACGTTCTCTCTCTCATCCAAAAAGAACAGTAAGCAAAAAGATGCGCGACGCCATCTTCCCTTCAAGCGAATTGTCGTCATCGGATCGAACATGGGCAAATTCTCTTCCTCATTTCAGCATCGGTGTCTAATCTATGGCTAACAAGGTACTCTCGAATCCGTGGTGTGCTTTAGGATCGGTGATACGTGATTTTTCCCGGGCTTGTCTTCCGCATTGCTTTAGGGGTTCAATTTAGTGTCGAATCCGGTTTTCGGGGATCCGTTATTCACAACAGATTTATTCACTAACCACGAGGGGACTTTTGCCATAACAATGAACAGGTAAGGTTTTTTGGGGAAACAGAATCTACATTGTTAATCTTGTGTGGGTTTTGTTTCTTGAAATCCCAGAACAAGTAATAACCGTAATCAATCCATCAAAGACTTGTCGAAACATAACTTACTACGACAGCAAAAATAAAATTATTAAAAAGAAGAAGAAGAAGGAAAAAGGGTCATTACATGTTGCGAAATACGATCAATCTCCGATTTGTGCCCTTGGATCTCGAACGCAGCCTCGTGCCCCAGAAACGGCGACGCCTTGCTCATCTTGCGACGATTATGATTCACCCCCCGATCGCGTCTCTGAACCGATTGCAGTGGCTCATGGGGACAGAAACGGTGGGGGCATTGTAGTTGCTGGTCAATGCACCATCAGCTTTCACGGACAATTTCGATGTGCCAAACTTGGGGATGATGCAAAGTTTCAAGTGGCGGCACGGTGGTTCCACGTGATCACGGGCAGATGTTGTGGGTACGTCTTATTGGTTGTTTGTTCGTAAAACAAATAAAATAGTATTTTCTTCTTATCCCACATAGAAAAGATTGAGTTACGTGGACCATCATATAAATGGTGAATGTGTTCTTATCTTGTTTAAATGAAAAAGTGAACTAGAAATTAGACTCCACAATTTTTATGTGCCAGTAAACCATTAACAACATTTTCTTTCCAATTCAAAGCAATTTTTCCAACACTTCCTACTCCCTGCAACCCCACCACCACCATGACCTTTGCGAGACGCCGCTGCCATCCGCCGCAGCATCACGGCCATCCGCTTCCTCCCCCTGGGGATAGCTGCTCCCTCTGCAAGACTTGGCGTCCGCGGCCAGATCCGGTTCTCCATCAAAAGGGACTTGAAATTTGTTTGGGAGCAGCAAATTCAATTTGCCCATGGAGGAGAACCCTAGAAATTCTCACAAAATGCGGACAAGTGCTTTGTGAAATGGAGCTATGATGCCATCTATCATATCTCTCTCTCTCTCTCTCAAAGGAATGTTAGCAAGCAAGCAAGGTGACGTCCATATACCGACAACCCACCACACAAGGTGCATTAGAATACAAATAAATGTACGACACTTTATTTTTAACCCCTTGGGGGCCCCTTAGGAAGACCCAAACGGGGGATATTTGTTCCGCACCCCCTCTAGGGTGGGGCTACAATTTTCATTTTCATGTAGACAAAGTTGTTGTGCCACCGGGGATCGGAGAAGGCGTGGATGCGATTGAATTCAATCCGGTTCACTTGCTTCAACGACGGTCAAAGGGAAGATGGCTGGATCCATCACTCCCCGACGACTTGGTTCTTAATACAATTTTTATCACGAGATTTTAGGTAAAATTTCTATACATATCCCCCCAGCAAGAAATCATACTCGCCTCCCGAGCTAATTTCAACGTCCGCCATTGTCTTTATCGTCAATATCAGTCTCTAGCTAGTCATCACTCCATTGGGCCAAATAAGGGAGATTCAAACATTATATAGGGAAAGATATAGGCTGAGGTTGGAATGGACTCAAATTTCATCTCATTTCTACCAAGAGAGGAAAAGAAAAGAAGGGATGTCAGAGGTGTGAACACAAATTGGGTGTGTTGTTACTGTTGTTGAGGGTCAATTTCATGCTTTCTTTTAGAGAGTTGCCACACCATAAGGGTTGAAATTATTGGGTAAGCTTGTTGAATCATAGTTGGTTTTGATCATATCATGGCCAAATGTTGCTAAAGTGCAATCTTCATAGATTTAGGACAAAGCCCTCAATGTGTGTACACCTCCTTGTCCTAGATTTCTCTATATTCCAATTAATATTTTTAATAGCTTCACCTCCCTCCCCCCGCCCCTCCCCCGCCCCCTCCCAAAAAAAAAAAAAAAAAAAAAAAAAAAAAGAAAAAAAGAAAAACAGAGAATGTGATTCGTCAATGAGAATCATCATGTCATCCACTTTATCACATGGGGCAAAAACCCATCAAATGTATTTAAATTTTTAAGTAATTTGAATTTATTTCTCTCGTTTCCTATGCAATCTATATGTGAAGCACTTTCTCGATTATTAAATACTCAGAGACCACGATTTCGGGGCATTTTGCTAAGTATGGGACACTTACTGGTCTTGAATAAATGTTTTTTGGTGTAAAATGTAAGCATCAGTTAGAAGGTGATCTACAGAAGCTTAGGGGCATCCTCCAGCATTACGTATATGGTGAAGATCACGAGAAAATGGAGTTAGGGAGTCTGAAAAAAAGATTAAAAACATAACTTTACACATTATTATGGGTGTTCCTAGCCTTACTGCTCATACGCCTTTTGTGATCAAATTGCCCTCCCTACAAAATAAAATGCAGACCCACGTCTCGTCGTTTGACCTCTCGAAAGAATTAATAACAATTAAAAATATACATGTTATCTTTAAAATTTGTATTTAAGTAATATCTTTAGCAACCTAGTTTCTATTTTACTTTGTCAACGCCAATAAAAAAGTAATACAAGTTTAATAAGATGGGACAAATAAAGGCATTTGATAGAGGTAAACAAGCAATAGCAATAATAAAGGCTAATTAAAATCTACAATAGAAGCAACTGACAATATTCCCATCTTCCCCACATCTGGCGTGAGTGTAGAATTGAACTTCACACGCATCTTTATAGTCGGTGCATTTATGGAACAGAGCATATGGCTGAAAAGCAACAGCCATACTGAGACTTTTTAAATGTAAAATTGTCCAAATCTATTATACTTTTACCTCATCAATATTTTTATTGTACTTTCAAATTTTGTTAATTGAGTATATACAGTTAATTTTTGACCGAAAATCGCAGATATAAATGCAATCATGGCTGTCCTATGTGATGGCTAACTAATGTGGACAAATTTTAATAGTATTCTAATATTTTTTCAAAATGTATATTATTTTTTTCCTCTTTTCTCTTCTTTTCTTTTTTCTTTTGCCCTTTTTCCCTCTGTCGGCCTCAAGTGAGAGAAGCCCTTGCTTGGGTTGGTGAGGGCCGCCCTCATGCCCACCCAATCTAACGAAGGGCTACCCTAGCCTAATGCTAGCAACCTCTACTGGTCATCAACGAGACTGACTACAAGCCACCAAGAGATTTACTTCCTTTGTAGATAGGAGATCATATAGGATTAAGTTTTATTAGGTGAGCAATAGTGTAACTCTCTGGCTTGCCTCTCATTTCTTACCAAAAAGAAGAAGTAACCTCCTCTCATTGACTCCAAAAAATGCTCTGATTACTATAAAAATATCTTGAATTATACAACTATATGTATGAGTACTTATTTTCTTACCTAGTAAAGCAAACATGCATTTCGATGGATAATCTGAGACCCGCAAAAATGGTAACAAAGAAAAAAACTGGGTAAGTGTGTTGCGACCTCTTTTTTTCTCGGCGCCTGCAGTCGGGTACGAGCGCCTAAGGAGGCTAATGGCTCGGCTGATTTTAATTATGCCCGGACTCTCCCAAGTCTGCCAATTCACGACTTAATGGTTCAAGTTTTTAACCTGTAAATCAATTTTAAAAATGGAGTCACCACTAATCGATTTGGGGTGGGTTGATTAGAAACCCAAGTGAAGTATTGGGAGAAATACTCACTCCTGCGCAACCAGAGAAATTAGGATCGGGGACTTGATTACATTAGTTAATCACTAATGCCCTTTCGGTACCTAATCTTGTTTAAACCCTAAGGCCTTTTGGATGTTCGAGGGATTTTCCATGCAATTTGGGGAGGAAAAACATTTTTTAGGTCTTTTTCTCATTTTTTGGACATAAAAGGGATTTTTTGGACCTTTTTTTAGTATTTTTGGAAAAATACAAGTCTTTTTTACTTTTTCTGAATTTTTGGCTTTTCCATGAATTTTTGGCTTTTTTTTTTGGATTTTTGACATTTTTTGGAAAATATAGAATATTTTTGATTTTTTTTGGTTTTTCGGAAAATAAAACATTTTTTAATATTTTTTAAATATTTTTCGATTTTCTGGAAATTAAAACATATTTTTATATTTTTTTCGAAAATAAATTATTTTTTGATTTTTTTGAAATAATATTTATTATTTATTATTAAAAATATTATAAAAACGACCCGGGTCGGATCCGCGGGTTGGGTCCGACCCGGGTCGACGACCCAAAACGCGCACGGGCCCGACTCGGATTTTTTTTGCTTTTTTCTTAAAAACTCAGCCCACACACACACGGAATTGGGCCTATTAAAAAGGATGCCCGGCCCGAGTTCAGAAATCGGCCCGACGAGTGCAGGTCCGACCCGGGGAAACCCTACCCGGAAACGGAGGAACCGGGTCGAAAGGACCCGCGAACTGACCCGGTTCCCGGCCTCCTCTCTCCTTCGTTTGCTCGTGGCACTGGTGGGAGGGACCGAGGCGTCACCGGGTAGACGGCAACAACGGCGGCGACGACGGAATAGACGGCGATGATGGCGGCGACGGCGACGACGATGGAGACGACGGCGACGACGGTGGAGACGACGACGACAATCCGCTCAGCGAGGACGACTGGCCATGGGTCTGTGATGGGGGTTTCAGTGGCGGCACGGTTCGAAAAGGGGGAAGATGCGACGGCGGCGACACAACCGGCGGTGGTGATGGTTACCGTTACTTGTCTGTGACGAGGTGGCGAACGGTGGCGGTGATAGGAGGTAGTGACGTCGGCCCCGTAGCTCCTAGATCTGGCGTGGCGTCGGCGGATCGATCGCGACGCGGCTTGGCGGGGGGTCTCGGCTTCTCAGATCTGGTCCTTCGGAACCTCCTTTCTCCGGCTTCGACTTTCTACGGCCTCAGCTTCTCCGGATTTGGCCCTCCTCTCCGATTTCTCTCTCACTCAACCTCCTCATGCTCGGATCTCTCCCCTTCGGGCTCGCTTGCCGCCGGCCTCCCCCGAAGTCTCTCGGAGGGAGGTCGATCGAGCTTCGCGACCCGATTTCTCGCGTGCTCGCTTGTTGATTCTCCCTGAAGTCTCTCAAGGGAAGATCTCCGAGTTCGCCGTGTCCTTCGACGGAGGTGGTGCCTCGCTATTTATAGGCGAGGGGGCAGCCGGTCGACGGGGCTTCGACCGCCAGTTTTCGCACGCCGAACGGACGTCCGCGGCCGAACCGGCGTCCCATCCTCGCTTATCCAGTGAAGCGTGCTCGGCATTGAAGGCAGCCATTAATGGCGCCTGAGATCTGTCATCTCCGGCCGACGTCGGCCTACCCTCCTCGGCCATACGATGTATCGAGCGCGTGAGTTGCAGAGGCGTAGGGAGAAGAAGGGAGAAGAAGGAAGAAGAAGAGGAGAAAGGGGCCGGGCTGAAGGGAAAAAAAAAAAAAAGCTGGGCTCTAGGCCTATGTGGAAAAGAAAAAGAAGAGGGGGCTGGGTGCGAAGGCCCAGCCTTGATGGGTTGCGATTTTTTTTGTTTTCTTTTACTTCTTCCTTTTTTTGGTGTTTTTGTTATTTGTTTTGTTTATTATCCGAAAAAAAAGGGAAAAATACATAAACAAAGAAACTAAGACCAAATTAATAACCTAATCAAAATTTTAGGTGTGTCAACAAATACCCTCTTTGAAGGTGAGTTCGCAGAGGTTGCATTCAAAGACAAACCTGATACTTAAATTTTGTCTATACATATGCAATAGATTATATTTTATTTGGGACCTATTGTCCTATATATAAAAAGAGCAATTTAACATTACACATACTAAAACAGATAAGAAGATACCTGTAGTTACTTACCGGGAGTGAGTGAGATAGGGTGTGAACCCCGAGTTTTGGCAAGTATCAAGGCGTCATCTTACCTGCTGCATGAGGAGATTGCTTTTCCAGGACCCGAACCTTTCTTCGGTAGCCTGATAGAGCAATAAGTGATTTGTCTAGGACCCTAACCTTTCTTCGGTCGCCTTGACAGGGAATTGCCTTCCCAGGACCCGAACCTTTCTTCGGTCGCCTGTTAGAGCAATAAGTTGGTTTGTCTAGGACCCGAACCTTTTTTCGGTCGCCTTGACTGGGAATTGCTTTTCCAGGACCCGAACCTTTCTTCGGTCGCCTGTTAGAGCAATAAATTGGTTTGTCTAGGACCCGAACCTTTCTTCGGTTGCCTTGACGGGAGATGCACCGACCTTTCTCAGGGCATCTGCTTGTTGGGAGATAGTACTTGGATGATCACAAGTACAAACTCTTGGGGGATACTTGGATGATCACAAGTATCGAAGGGGTACCTGGACGATCACAGGTACAAACTTTTTGGGGATACTTGGATGATCACAAGTATCGAAGGGGTACCTGGACGATCACATGTACGAACTCTTGAAGGATACTTGGATGATCACAAGTATCGAAGGGGTACTGACGATCACGAGTACAAACTCTTTGGGGATACCGGATGATCACAAGTATCGAAGGGGCACTGACGATCACAGGTACAAACTCTTAAAGGATACTTGGATGATCACAAGTATCGAAGGGGTACCTGGACGATCACAGGTACAAACTCTTGAAGGATACTTGGATGATCACAAGTATCGAAGGGGTACCTGGACGATCACAGGTACAAACTCTTTGGGGATACCTGGATGATCACAAGTATCGAAGGGGTACCTGGACGATCACAGGTACAAACTCTTTGGGGATACCTGGGTGATCACAAGTATCGAAGGGGTACTTGGACGATCACAGGTACAAACTCTGAAGGAAGAATCAAGGCATACCTGAGATATTCGTGTGGAAATATCGAGGATGGGTCTTGCATATGCGTGAAGGTTTCTCACCTCCTGGTAGTGGGAATATCGAGGACGTACCTTGGATATTCATGAAGGTCTCTCACCTCCTGGTAATTGGGAATATCGAGGGCGTACCTGTGATATTCGTGAAGGTTTCTCACCTCCTAGTAATGGGAATATCGAGGACGTACCTTGGATATTCATGAAGGTCTCTCACCTCCTGGTACTTGGGAATATCGAGGGAGTACCTGGGATATTCGTGAAGGTCTCTCACCTCCTGGTAATTGGGAATATCGAGGGCGTACCTGTGATATTTGTGAAGGTTTCTCACCTCCTGGTAATGGGGAATATCGAGGACGTACCTGGGATATTCATGAAGGTCTCTCACCTCCTGGTAAATGGGAATATCGAGGATGTACCTTGGATATTCATGAAGGTCTGTCACCTCCTGGTAAAGGGGAATATCGAGGACGTACCTGGGATATTCGTGAAGGTCTCTCACCTCCTGGTAATTGGGAATATCGAGGACGTACCTGGGATATTCGTGAAGGTCTCTCATCTCCTGGTAATTGGGAATTTGAATGTAGCACAAGGCTTACCTGGATTGCCGCAGGCACTTAAAAGGGGTGGAACACCTGGATAGCCATAGGTGTACAAAATACTAGGATACTTGGATGAACACAAGTATTTAATGATACAACCTGGGACCACTCAGTTGGTCCAAGTGTAAGAAAGCATACCTGGGTAGGCGCAAGCACACAAAGCAGTGGAATGCTTGAACAGCTGCTATTATTTGGGGACAACTTGGGCAAGTTGAGTGTCATGAAAAGGAAGTACTTGGACAACGATGGGTACTTGACGATATGGGGATACCTAGACAGCAGTAGGTATTCCAAGAGATACTTGGTCAGTCACAAGTATCAATACTTTGGGGACAACTCGGACAGGTCGAGTGTCGGGAAAAGGGAGTATCCGAACCGTGGTCGGTACTCAAAGACAATGGGATGCTAAGATAGCAGTAAGAATCGAAACTCAAGGGACAACTCGAATAGGTTGAGTGTCAAGAAGATAGTACCTAGACAGTGATAGGTACTTTAAGACAAATGGGGACAGGGATATGCTTACCTGACAATATCTCTGATTTCTGAGAGTATGTCTACTATTTGCACAATATGCACACATGATTGCATATGCAGTAAATTCATGAGTTTAAATGGGATTCATGCATGACAATTTTGCCAGTTTTGGCATCATCCGAATTCCACTGGGGAAAATTTGAAAGACAACCTTCATTTAGAATGTAGATGTCTTGAGCATGCCAGATGAGGGACTTTCAGTCTGAAAGGACTTTCCACTCACTCTCATGGAAAAGGCTATCCTGACCATTGATGCAGGATTCATAAGGACCATACTATCTCATTGTCATCATGTCAGCAGGGGTCTGAGTATTCTCGCAAACGGTACGACTTTACCAATGTGAGAGGTCTTTGTTGAAACCGTGATGAAGTCTTGGTCAGCGGCTCATCAAAGGGGACCATCAAGGTCAAGGCTTATGAATGGAGTACCGCATGATCGTCTCCGGATTTGCAAGTCAAGAACCCTGCGAAAAGAGATAGAGTAATCTTGCTCGTACTTCTTCGAGCGATGCTTATATACACATGAAATCCTACATTAATTGAAGTGCCCCTAGTTTGAAGAGACTTTTACAGTGGGGATGTAACGTAGACTTGGCTCATATCTAAGAGGGTGGGAGTTGGTGATTGCCTTGGCATTTGTCCCCGGTCTTTTTTGTCAGATGGAGGTTCTATGGACCACAACAACTTTTCTTGGCTGCATTTTTGACTGGGGGGCATTGGCCTTGCTTTTACCAGGCACACTGCTTTTTCATGCCCCTATTTTTTATTCCAGTTCTTCATTTATGGGCATTGACCTTTCTTTTACCAGGTACGCTGCTTTTTTATGCCCATGTTTTTTCATTCTTGTCGTTGGAGGAACTGGCCTGGACAAGTTCAATCGAAGCACCGTTATTAGACTCTTGAGTCTTCATCTTTAGTAGGCGCTCTTGGCCATGCTGCTTAAATGGCAGTAACTTCTGTTTTGCCTCCATGTGAGGGTGAAATTACAGACTCAATTGGGTTATACAATGAATACAAGTGCATAGAGAAATAATTGCTTTTCGTCATTCTAGGGCACTTAAATTAACGTGAGCGTTCATATGCAATAAGGACACCCGAAGATTGATGCAAGTGCGAGCAAGAAAATTTCTATCTCTCTTCTCACCTTGTGATGCTGCGTTGTCTCCGATCTGCCCCAGTGTGGGGTGGTTCTTGACGGGGGTATGAGAGAAGCTTCACCAATGTATGGGGCTCAATGGGGTGAGCGATGGAATGCCTCTCACTATTTTGGTTATCGTACCATTTGCGAGAAAACTCTTTACCCTGCAGCCATGGAATCTTCTGCACTCATCTCACAAGTGTATAGATGAGGGACTGTGTGTAGGATATGGCTTGCCTGTCATCATTTTGACACGCCTCATCCAGCATGCTCAATTAATCTTGTATTCCTCACTTAGCTGTCTATTCTGATAATCCTCAGTGGAATCAGTGATTTAGACAGACAAAATCATCATGCAGAATTCATCTGGAAGTGACATGCAACATTTTGAATATGATGGAGTTCGAACTCTTCAAAACAAGTGAATGGTTTTGACTCAAAAAAGACCCTATTGACAACTTTAGGAGTTAACATAATGGTGTTTCCAAATATGTTAAATTTTGAACATCGAAAGGGTTATTCGCAAATGGGTGTTGATAGTTGTCCTTATTGATTAGGGACATGACACATGAATGATCAGTCGGGGATTGGGAATCTGATCGGGCATCTCTGCTTTTACCCCTGCAGAAGAGAAGATGAAAATGGATCAGGGCCAAAATTAAAGGTGAATTGAGGCCTGAAGGATCTCTGTCATTTGTTTTGGCGATAGTTGAGACGCCATTTTGCTTGGGAGAGTTTATCATGCCTCTCATTGATTTGTTGTCTTTGTTTTTGACAGTCGGGTGATCCCTTCACTGGTTTGCAGATGATTGGATGGACCTGAAGTGTGAGTGGGATACGAAGTCCTATGTCTTTTGCTTCGTTAGGTCACATGCTTTCTCGCAATTTGCAGATGCAAGAGAAGCAAAAGTTTTTTTATTTATTATTTTTTTACCAAGCAACTAACTGCCGCGTCGGGGATTCGAACCCCCGACTTCGGACCATTTCGCTTCTTCCCAGATACCACTCGGCTAAAGGCGCCGACGGTGTTCGTAGGGCGCTGTTTTTTTTTCATTTAACCGACTCGATTCCTGGACATCACGTCCTTTTCATACCAAGTTAGGTAAAAAGATATGGGTCATTTGATTTGTCCAAATTAATCATTAAGCTTGCTTCTTGAATCCTATGCTTCCTATCAATAGGAGAAAATATGTCAAAAGTGAGTTCAGATACTAGGAGTATTGGAAACAATACCAAATTACTCTTCCCCCAGAGTTTATATTTGTTGACTCCTAGGGGTATTTGAATGTCAATGACGGCCTTTTGTCTTGGCATAGTTTGACATTTCTTTCGATTGGCCTTCCTCACTTGTGACCATGTATGCATGATTGCTGGTCGTTGATTCATCTTCAACGCCTTCCTTCTGTGGAATTTCTCCATCTGTCTTTAACTATAGCATCATTGGGCAAAAGTCATGTACCTCAAGCTTCTATGGAATCTGAGATGGACAATCAAAACCTCCAATTCTCTGATGGCAATTACTTCTTCCGAGAGCCTGCGTCTGGAACAAAAAGTGAAGCTTCCAGATTCTAAGATTGTTGACTGGGATAGAAGGCTCCTTCTAACCAGACCGGCTCTTGAATGAAGCGTCCTTTACACGGAGTTGGGCGAAATTGACATGGATTACTCTTACAAGTCTGCCTGGGTAATGTTGATTTGCTCAAGTTATGCCATCGAATTTGCTATTTGATTTTCAACACTTCTTTAAATGTCAGGGGGATTCTCATTCATTTTTCTTCATCGAGTCAACCAAACACACATTTTTTATGATGGTGGAAATACATTACTCATATATAAAGGTGCATAGGCATTTTCATTTTGATAGAGAAGTGCTTGGTAATGCTAGACAATGAACATCTTTCAAGGGTAGTACTTTTTCACAGCATCGGAATTAACTGGTTTAGAGAATTCTCGCCCATCCATCTCAGTTAGGATCAAGGCTCCTCCGGGGAGTATCTTCTTTATTACATAAGGACCCTTGTAATTTGGGGCAAACTTGCCTCCAGGCTTTGGAAAGATTGGCAGTGTCTTTCTCAAGACTAGCTCGTTTACCTCAAAGTGCTTGGGTCGCACCTTTTGATTGAACGATGGAGCTACCCTCTGCTGGTAACACTGACCATGACAGAGGGCTTTCAGTCGTTTTTCATCGATCATATTCAGTTGCTCAAGCCTTTGTTGTGTCCATTCTTCCTTGGACAATCCTGCTTGGGATAAAATTCGCAGGAAAGGGATTTCTACTTCCACGGGCAAAACCGCCTCCATGCCGTAAACCAGGGAAAAAGGCGTTGCCCCAGTGGAAGTTCGTGCGAAAGGTAACCTCTCATGCCAGTCGCGGTAGATTTCAGCTGTCTTGGATAGGATTCTCTTGATGTTCTTGTTGGCGGCTTCCACGGCTCCATTCATTTGTGGACGATAAGGGGACGAGTTCGATGTTGGATTTTGAACTCGAAAAACAATTGATCAATCAACTTGTTGTTCAGGTTTGACCCATTGTCGGTGACGATAGCTTCTGGTATGCCATAACGGGCGATTATGTCACGTTTGATGAACTTCATAACGTTTTGTGCAGTTACGCTTGCATAGGATGCGGCCTCGATCCATTTTGAGAAGTAATCAATTGCGACCAAAATGAACCGGTGCCCGTTTGATGCCTTCGGATTGATTGGGCCAATTACATCGATGCCCCACATTGAAAATGGCCACGGCTCAGATAACTGATGCAATTCAGTTGGAGGGACATTTATCTTGTCCCCGTGAATCTGACAACGATGACAGCTTCGCACATGCTGGGCACAATCGCCCTCTAAGGGGAGCCAATAATAACCCAATCTCATTATTTTCTTGGCCAACATACGTCCATTCATGTGAGGGCCACATACTCCCTCATGTATTTCTTGCATTATTTGTGCGGCTTCATTTGCATCCACACACCTTAACATGACTGAGTCATATGATCTTTTGTACAAATTTTCACCGCTGACGAAGAACCTCGAAGCGATTTTCATTAGGTATTTTCGATCCGAGGGAGTGCTTTCTTTAGGGAATTCCTGCTTCTGGACGTATTTCATGATATCATAATACCAGGGTTTCCCGTCGGGTTCTTCAGTTATAGTCATGCAATGAGCTTGTCTTGCCAGGACTTCAATCTTCAAAGGCTCCACTTCTAGCCCTTCTATTACTTGTAACATAGATGATAACGTTGCTAGCGCATCAGCGAACTGATTATGAATTCTAGGTAGGTATTCAAACGAGACGTCCTAGAATTCTCCCACCAATTCTTCCAAGTATTCGTGATAAGGTACAAGTTTGGCGTCTCTTGATTTCCACTCGCCCACAGTCTGGAGAATAATTAAGGCGGAGTCACCGAACACTTTTAGTTTTGTTATTTCCATTCCAATAGCCGCCTGCAGGCCGAGGATGCATGCTTCATATTCGGCTATATTGTTGGTGCATGGAAATATCAATTTTGCAGCCACAGGATAATGCTGCCCATTTGGGGATATCAAGGCCGCCCCAGTGCCGGAACCTGACAAATTTACAGCTCCGTCGAAGAACATAGTCCGTGTGTCCTTTTCTACTGTTGAAATTCGGTTGTCTGGGGAATTATCCTCGCGTACTTCTTTAGGGCAATCTGCTAACATATCAGCAATCACCCGACCTTTAACTGATTTTTGCGACATCACTTGGATGTCAAATTCTGCGATTAGGATTTGCCATTTGGCCAATTTTCCCACCAAGGTCGGGCGACCGAGCAAATACTTGATCGGATCACTCTCAGTTACAAGGAATGTTTGGTAATGCAAGGTATACAGCCGGAGTCTGTGCAACACCCATACCAACGCAGCGCATGTTTTTTCTGATTTGGAGTAGTTTTGCTCTGACGTGGTGAACTTTTTACTCAAATAGTAAATGGCTCGCTCCTTCCCATCATGGGGGCCCTTCTGTGCCAACATTGCACCTAGGGATTCACTGTTGATGGTAAGGTAGAGAGTCAAAGGGTGTCCTGGAGTCGGGGGTACTAAAACCGGGGGTTTCATCAGGTATTGCTTTATATTTTCGAACGCCAGCCGACAGTCGTCATCCCATTCGATTTGTGCATCCTTCCTGAGAAGCTTAAAGAAAGGTTTTGCAGTTTCAGAAAGTTGGGAAATGAATCGCGCAATGTAATTTAATCTTCCCAAGAGGCTCCGGACTTCTTTTACAGTCGAGGGAGGAGGCATATCAAATATCGCCTTGGTTTTTGACGGGTCTACTTCTATCCCTTCACAGCTCACAATGAACCCAAGTAATTTGCCAGAAGTTGCCCCGAACACACATTTTGCAAGGTTCAAGCGCAACTTGAACTGGCGAAGCCGATTGAATAATTTCTCTAGGGTCTTCACATGGTCTTCTCCATGTCTGGTTTTGGCGATCATGTCATCGACATATACTTCAATTTCTTTGTGCATCATATCATGGAAAATGGTGACCATGGCACGTTGGTAAGTTGCTCCTGCATTTTTCAGGCCAAAAGGCATGACCTTGTAGTGGAAGGTTCCCCATGGAGTGATGAATGCCATTTTTTCTTTGTCTTCTTCTTTCATCCTTATTTGGTTGTATCCTGAGAATCCATCCATGAAAGAGAAAAGTTTGAATCCAGTAGTACTATCCACAAGAACGTCTATGTGGGGTAGCGGGAAATCATCTTTTGGACTTGCTTTGTTCAAGTCGCGGTAGTCAACACAAACCCGAATTCGACCATCCTTCTTCTTTACTGGTACAACGTTTGCTACCCACCTGGGGTATCGTGAGACTTCGAGGAAACCTACTTCGAGGAGCTTCATTACCTCTTCTTCAATCTTTTTTGACAATTCCGGCTTGGTTCTTCTTAGTCGCTGCTTCTTGGGGACTACATCAGGGCTAGTTGGCAAGCTATGCTCCACGATCATTGGATCGAGGCCTGGCATATCGGCATATGACCATGCGAATACGTCTTGATACCTCTTTAGGAGGGCAATTAAGCTTGCAGCTTCTTCTTTAGGAAGGTTCGCGCCGATCTTTATCTCTCTTGGACCTTCTGTGCTGCCTAAATTGACAATGACGGTGTCTTCAGTAGTAGGGGGCCTTGCTTCTTCGTGGCGCTCCCAATTCCGTTGAATTTCGTCGGAATCATCAAAATCATCATCCGAGTCTTCAGAATTGCTATCATGGCTACTTTCGGTGTTGGTTTGGACCGTTCCCATGCCTGCTACTAGATTATTCCTACGTCATAGAGTAGATAAATAAGATTAGTAGCATTCATGCTTCTTTCTTTTGAAAATGTGATAAATTGCTCTTGAAGATTTAGGACAAGGAAATATGAGGAGACTCGGGCCTCAGATTTCTTTTTTCATTTGATGGCTGGCTATCATCAACGGGCCGGTTTGGTGTGTCTCCTCATGCCCTCAAAATGTTTTCAACTTTATTTATTAGTAGATGGATTTACAAGGTGATTTCAAAAAAAAAGTTCCTTGAGTGGAACTGATGTTGAAAACAAAACAAGCCAGACTTTAAAAAATATGTACAGGCTCCCACGTAGGGGAGTATGCAAGGGAATTAAAAAGGGTTCTACTCGAGCGGGCCTGCACCCATTTCCCTTGACGGTCCTTCGTTGATAGCGCCTACGAAGAAGTCTTCATACCAATCACCAGTCACACCTCCTTGTGCTCCCAGCCTTGTGAATTTCAGATCGTCCATGCCTCCCCATCCATCAGGGACGATGCTTTGATGATGGTCATAGAAACCTTGGGGAATTGAATAGTTGACATAATAGTCGAATTTGCCACTTTGTTGGCCCAAAGTGTCCATGATTGCCTTTCCTCTATGTGCTTCCTTAGCATGCTCAGGGAGTATGGTATGGGTCTTTGGGTACCACGAGGAGGTCATCTTTGCCATAACATAGCCACGGGAGCGGAACGTGAATACCCCAAAGATCCAAAAGATCTTGAATCTTGTCTCTCAGGATGGTACAGTCATCTAGTGAGTGTCCTACTTCCCCTGAATGATAATCACAGTACTTAGATGGATCATAATCAAGGAAGTACTCGGGAGTAGGACGCCTTAGTTCTCTAGAGATTATTCCTCGCTCTAGGAGGATGGGGAAAATAGTGACCATCGATTTAGGAAGAGGCGAATATGACCGCGAGTTTCTTGAGGACTGTGGTAGCCGAGCTCCTTGCCAGATTATGTCAGTAGGGTCTCCTTCACTTACTTTGGCTACCAACTCCTTATTGTGACGAGAGCGGAATGTACGGGCAGCTTGAACAAAACTTTTTGTCAAGTGGTATATGCTATCGCGTAGTTCATCGACTTGACGCTGGAGCTGGGTGAACGGGAAGCTATCGCTTGCTTCTTCTAGCTGTTCCTCCTCAATGGCACCTACGAAAAGGTCCCCAAACATGGTAGTCACGTCATCTGGCCCTTCTTTCTTTGTAAGTACAGGCTGAGTTATGCTCTTCTGACCCATGCCCAGGTAAATGGGAAACTTCATGCTTTCATGGTTGAATTGCTTTGGAACGCCGATCATTTCTTCTTCCTCATGCATCATCTTCGCAGGGCCTGGGAAGGTTTCCTCAAGGCGAGGGTATACAAGGCCGGTCTTCTTTTTTGCTTTTCCTTCACGGTACTGCTCCTGATATCCTAAACCGATGGTGTGAGGTCTCCTCAAGGCTTTAATAGGCTCGCGGATGCCTTGGTTTCCCCTGCCGAGCCCTTGACCCAGGATAAAACCGTATCCAGTCATGATTTTCCCTACCATGATCGCAATGCTTGATATTTCGGGGACATGGGGTGGAGTCCCTCGAGTTTCGTGTATAGTAGACACAAGCTCGAACGATTGATAGCTGGATTCATTTTTGTCACCAGGTTCAACATAAGGGATGGCCGTCTCATGGTAGATGCGGTGATCTTCTTCTCCGCGGATCGTGATCAGTTTTCCTCCAATCACGAACTTTACATTTTGGTGGAGGCTTGAAGGTACTGCTCCAGCGACGTGGATCCATGGATGGCCTAAGAGGAAATTGAACGCATTGGGGATATCCATCACTTGGAACAAAATTTTGAATATGGTTGGGCCTATTTGAACATCAAGCTCGATCTCTCCCACTGTTTCCTTCTTTGTCCCATCAAATGCTCGAACGGAAGTCTTGGGTGTCTGGATTCGTGATGTCTCTATTTTAAGACAACAGAGTGTTGCTAGTGGACATATGTTAAGAGCAGATCCATTGTCAATCAGTACTCGAGCGACGTGAGATGCGTTGCACTTGACTGATATGTAGAGGCCTTTGGTGTGTCCTCTATCCTCCTCGGGGATCTCTTCATCAGAAAATGCCATTTGATCTTTTAGAAGGATGGTACTGACAAACTCTTCAAGTTTGTCGTGTTCAATCGTTTCAGGAACATGTACTTCACTTAGTACCTTCATGAGGGATTTCTGGTGCTTGACAGATGTCTGAAGTAATTCCAGCAAAGAGATTTGTGCTGGTGATTTTCGTAATTGTTCCACCATATTGTACTCGCTAGCTTTAACTACGGCCAAAAACTCCTTGGCTTATTCGTCAGTGACGGGCTTGGCAAGTTGCGTATTGGCTTGAGCATAGGTTCGCCCAGATCTCGTGACTAAGCTAACATTGAGGTTGTAAGACCACGATACCGCATTGTTGCCTTCGTACTTGTAAGGCTAAGGGATCTCGATGACTATAGTTGTTTCTGCTGTTGATGCTTGAACTATGGCTCCTTTCCCTTCAAAGACGCCCTCAGGTGGGGTGGAATCATTCTTCTCCCTCTTTGCGTTTAGTGTGGCAAATTCTTCATCCCAATTGATGACGACTTGTGATATGGTAGAGACCATGCCGGTGTGACCGGCGTACACGATTATTCCGGCCTCTAACATTCTTAATACCCTTTCCTCCATTATTGTAAAGGGTGGTATTTCATCATCTGGATAATACTCGGTTTCTACTAGCCTTCGATAGATGTCAGCCATATGTGCATTGACATTTCTGATTTGACTGGCTTCAGAACTGAATATCATGTTTACTTTGTCAGCGTGATCAGGGAGCGGATTGCTTTGGACATTCGGCTTTGTAGTTTGGAATGAGAAGGCCTCAGTATCCAGCAAGTTCTGGATTCGATGCTTAAGGATGAAACACTCGTCAGTTGAGTGGCCTACTTCTCCCATGTGATAGTCACATTTTTTGGACGGGTCATAGCTGGAGAAGCTTTCAGCGTTGGGTCGCTTTGGCTCAATTGAGAGGAGGTTCTTGTTCCGGAGGATTGCCAAAACCTGTGATAGAGATCCAGGAAGCGGAGTGAATTGTCTTCTGTTGTTGTAGCGAGGTGGTTGACGACTAGTAGTCCGTTGTTGGCCTCGTGCTTGTCGAACGGTCGGGAGGTGACCGGTATTTGCAGTGTAGGTTGCATTGACATCTACCAGGGGTTCTTTGTCTTTTTTCAGGCTGAGCCTTCTGCTGACGGGCGCAGGTTCAGTGAACCAGCCATCCCTTAACCCTATCTCAATCTGCTCTCCTATTGGAATGAGTTGATTGAATGATTCAGCGATCGTAGTCACCATTCGGTTGCGGTATTCATAGGGGAGGGTTTTGATGAACATTTTTCTTAGTTCAAAATCAGTTGGTTCGGGACTGATCTGGGCGGCTAGATTCCTCCATCTAATAGCATATTCTTTGAAAGATTCATGTTTTTTTCTTTTCCGTGCGTTCGAGATCTTCACGAGAAGGGGTAATATCCATTATGAACTTGTACTGCTTAAGGAATGCTTCACTTGCTTCACTCCATGCTTCGAGGAGGTTTATATTTTTTGTGATGTACCACCTCAGGGCGGGACCTACCAGGCTTGACTGGAACAACTGGATCATTAAAGGTTCATTATTAACGTACTGGGTCATTCGAACCAAATACATCTGCAAGTGAGCTCTTGGGCAGGTCGTGCCATCGTATTTCTCGAACTCAGGCATTTTGAATTTTTCCGGCATTTTGACCTTAGAGTAGATGGAGAGGTCTGTTGGAGTAGGATCTTGAAGGCCCTGCAATTGTTTTAGCCTCTCTTCAAGTTTCTCAAGGCGTTTGTCATGTTCAGCCTTAGACAAACTGTTGGGCTTTGCTTTCTCGACTATGATTTGGTGCGCATCATCCTCCAATTCGGGCATGCTATCATCGATATCTCTTCCTTGATCACCTCGGGTAGACGATTGCGATAACAATACTTCGATTGAGGCTGGGGCGGGAGCCAATTTGCCTTGGATGGAATCTATCTGCTTTGAGAGTTGTTGAAGCACATTGAAGACTTGCTTCATTTCACTTTCCATAATCTCGACACGGCTCGGTACATTTTCTTAAGCCATTCTAGCTTTTGGATTTGGCAAATACGACTATGATGTGATTATCTGTCAACACAGAAAATGGAGAAAATGTAAACGAGGGAAACACATGGAAAACTGGCTCATGGCAAGGGTCGAGTCTTTCTTATTTATTTACAGGAGATTTATACAATGCCAAAAGGGCTTTTTACACAAGTCAGAACAACCCTAGATATTCACATTAGAAATATTCACATCAAAAGTCCCGCTGCCCATTTTTATATGCGATGGGAAGTTCCAGTCTTGTGAAGCTGCTTGTTCTTTCGTACTAGCTTTGATACGTTCCTCCTGCTTGTCTCCAAAATTTTTTCAAGAGTTTCAATTTGTCTTTGAAGAGTAAGTTTATCAGCTACATCGGGGATTACTGGTTGCAACTCTTCGGGAATTATATGGTTGAGGATGTAGAATGTAGACGCATGATGAGCTTTTTCCTGCCCCTTCAACCTTCTGGGTACGATGATCTTCTCTGTATGACATTTACTCCATGCATTTTGAATTATGCGGATCTCCTCCAAGTAGTCATAGCTCGTATGGGTGAAAAGAATTCGGAACAATCCTGATTTGAGTGGTGGTGGGATTTCTTGGAGGGCCCTGTATTGACGAGCCACCCTATATGGATAATATGAGGTAGCTCCGGAGAGGCCCAACAGCAGGATGGGGTCGTAATAATTCAGCGCAAAGCGCGCCTCTCCTGCAATGAACCATTTAGTTCGCCATAGGAATGTCTCGGGACAGGGTTTTTTAATAAGTTAATCCATCGAGAATATTCCTCGTTGGGAGAGTGTTTTTCCAAGTTTTGAAACTTTTGCAGTGGGTGTTTGAATTCATTGATTTCAAATATTTGCATGAGGTGCCCAAATACTTTGATATGGGAAAAGAACCACATTTGTAAAATTTCTGGGGCGGCTCTCATGATTTTTTCTTTGTTTTCCTTAAAACGATTAAGGGATAAAAATGTTTCGGCTAAAACCATGTTCACATATCCTGCTCCAAAAATGACTTGATTTATCACCCATGTGATTGAAGGATTTATAGCATTCTTTCGATAGGGGAAGATAATAAATCCAAAGAACGCTAAGAGGAAGATCTTGGCTTTTTGGGTCATTGATTGTTTTTCAAAGCATTCGGTTAAAGATGATAGCGGGAAAGTATGGTTGTTGGCTTGAACAATTTCTTTTACCGAATGATTTCTTAAAAACCGTGATAGACTAACCATAGGGTCAATGCCGATCGGTGGCTTGGCAAGCTCCCTTCCCAGGGGCATTCCTATGGCGAGACTATATTCTTCCAAAGTCGGAGTCAGTCCAAATTTGCCGAATATAAAGGTGGATGTTTCAGGGCACCAGAAATGTGGTAATGCTTGCATGACCCCAGAGTGGATGTTGATTCGGAGTAATGGGAGGAGATGGCCAATCCTTGCTTTGACACATTCTTGGCCAAGCTGATCTAACTGATCCCACCATCTGAGGAGCTCTTTCTTGGGGGTAGGAATAAACTGGATATCGATCTTTCCCATCGCATATAAGAAAGGGAGTTACACAACCCGACCCTATTTTGCCATGAGCCAATAAAAAGACTGAGTAAAAGTAAAAATTACTTTGCTTTTAAAGAAAAATGGCAAGCACAAAGACATGCGCATGGGACGTGTGGCTCGATTTCTAACTGAGAAGGCTTGTTGAAATTAAAAAGGTATCCGCCCGTCGCAGTCTCGCGTTAGCAGCGTACCCTCTTAACCTCGGCTAAAGAAATTCGGGGAAAAGAAAGGCAACCTCATGACGCAGTCTCGCGTCCGAAGCCGTATCTTTCTTAACACCATCCTAAATATCCTATGGCGGCCCAGGTCCGGTGGCCGGGTTGTGTGTGCCATGTGTAGTGCTAAAACATTTAAGGATGCACAGCAGTTTATAATCACAAAACATTTTATTTTAATAGCATAAAAAAACTCTAAGCTATTATCCTGCATAAAAGAAAAGAGAAAAAAAACCAAGTCAGCAAAGTATTTAAACAAAGATAAAATGGCCTAAGTCCTCAAAATCGTCCCCAGCGGAGTCGCCAAGCTGTCGCGACCTCTTTTTTTCTCGGCGCCCGCAATCGGGTACGAGCGCCTAAGGAGGCTAATGGCTCGACTGATTTTAATTATGCCCAGACTCTCCCAAGTCCGCCAATTCACGACTTAATGGTTCAAGTTTTTAACCTGTAAATCAATTTTAAAAATGGAGTCGCCACTAATCGATTTGGGGTGGGTTGATTAGAAACCCAAGTGAAGTATTGGGAGAAATACTCACTCTGCGAACCGAGAAATTAGGATCGGGGACTTGATTACATTAGTTAATCACTAATGCCCTTTCGATACCTAATCTTGTTTAAACCCTAAGGCCTTTTGGATGTTCGAGGGATTTTTCCATGCAATTTGGGGAGGAAAAACATTTTTTAGGTCTTTTTCTCATTTTTTGGACATAAAAGGGATTTTTTGGACCTTTTTTAGTATTTTTGGAAAAATACAAGTCTTTTTTACTTTTTCTGAATTTTTGGCTTTTCCATGAATTTTTGGCTTTTTTTTTTTTGGATTTTTGACATTTTTTGGAAAATATAGAATATTTTTGATTTTTTTTGGTTTTTCGGAAAATAAAACATTTTTTAAATATTTTTCGATTTTCTGGAAATTAAAACATTTTTTATATTTTTTTCGAAAATAAATTATTTTTTGATTTTTTTGAAATAATATTTATTATTTGTTATTAAAAATATTATAAAAACGACCCGGTCGGATCCATGGGTTGGGTCCGACCCGGGTCGACGACCCAAAACGCGCACGGGCTTGACTCGGATTTTTTTTGCTTTTTTCTTAAAAACTCAGCCCACACACACACGGAATTGGGCCTATTAAAAAGGATGCCCGGCTCGAGTTCAGAAACCGGCCCGACGAGTGCAGGTCCGACCTGGGGAAACCCTACCCGGAAACGGAGGAACCGGGTCGAAAGGACCCGTGAATTGACCCGGTTCCCGGCCTCTTCTCTCCTTCGTTTGCTCGCGGCGCTGGTGGGAGGGATCGAGGCGTCAACGGGTAGACGGCAACGACGGCGGGGACGACGGAATAGACGGCGATGATGGCGGCGATGGTGACGACGATGGAGACGACGGCGATGACGGTGGAGACGACGACGACAATCCACTCAGCGAGGACGACTGGCCATGGGTCTGTGATGGGGGTTTCAGTGGCGGCACGGTTCGAAAAGGGGGGAGATGTGACGGCGGCGACACAACCGGCGGTGGTGATGGTTACCGTTACCTGTCTGTGACGAGGTGGCGAACGGTGGCGATGACAGGAGGTAGTGACGTTGGCCTCGTAGCTCCTAAATCTGGCGTGGTGTCGGCGGATCGATCGCGACGCGGCTCGGCGGGGGGTCTCGGCTTCTCAGATTTGGTCCTTCGGAACCTCCTTTCTCCGGCTTCGACTTTCTACGGCCTTAGCTTCTCCGGATCTAGCCCTCCTCTCTAATTTCTCTCTCACTCAACCTCCACATGCTCGGATCTCTCCCCTTCGGGCTCGCTTGCCGCCGGCCTCCCCCGAAGTCTCTCGGAGGGAGGTCGATCGAGCTTCGCGACCCGATTTCTCGCGTGCTCGCTCGTTGATTCTCCCTGAAGTCTCTCAAGGGAAGATCTCCGAGTTCGCCGTGTCCTTCGACGGAGGTGGTGCCTCGCTATTTATAGGCGAGGGGGCAGCCGGTCGACGGGGCTTCGACTGCCGGTCTTCGCACGCTGAACGGACGTCCGCGGCCGAACCGGCGTCCCATCCTCGCTTATCCAGTGAAGCGTGCTCGGCATTGAAGGCAGCCATTAATGGCGCCTGAGATCTGTCATCTTCGGTTGACGTCGGCCTACCCTCCTCGGCCGTAGGTTGTCTTCGAGCGCGTGAGTTGCAGAGGCGTAGGGAGAAGAAGGGAGAAGAAGGAAGAAGAAGAGGAGAAAGGGGCCGGGCTGAAGGAAAAAAAAAAAAAAGCTGGGCTCTAGGCCTATGTGGAAAAGAAAAAGAAGAGGGGGCTGGGTGCGAAGGCCCAGCCCTGATGGGCTGTGATTTTTTTTGTTTTCTTTTACTTCTTCCTTTTTTTGGTGTTTTCGTTATTTGTGTTGTTTATTATCCGAAAAAAAAGGGAAAAATACATAAACAAAGAAACTAAGACCAAATTAATAACCTAATCAAAATTTTAGGTGTCAACAAAGTGTATCAACGGCTGAATGTGAATATGTATCAAATCAATCACTATTCCTTTTTTTTTTTTTTTAATCTTGCATTTACTCAAACTCCAAAAATAGCGAACTTTAGACATCTATGTATAACCCACTTCCATGAGACACATAACACATATATCTCCTAATCACACCTCAAACCATCAAGCCAATAAACTTGGAAATAGAGAAGGGTCAAGCCAAGCTCGGCGCAATAGTCGTTCTATTGGTGAAATCATCCAGTAGGTTTCTTCTCGCCTCTCAATTACTATTATCATTTCTAAACACAGAACTGCACTAATGAGGTCCTCCACATTTTCCTTCCTTTAATGGTCTTGCTGTCTCACATGCTGGAACCAGAAAAAGATTGTCCTAATGGGTTTCGTCCCGCCGTTATAGATGGCCAAAGTGGTTCCGTTCCAGCAGAGGGCTTTTCGGAAAGGACCAGAAGAACTTTGTACCATAACTTGTCCTCCTGGCAGCAACTTTTTTTTTTTTAATCATTTTTTTTTTATGGCAGATGCGTGTGTCTTCAAGATTGAGGACCATTGATGTACGTGAGTTTGTGCGTCTGTGAGAGGAGGGGAAGCATAAATAGAAAAGGGGATTTTTTTGCTTTTGATAAATTGGGTTCATGCTATTGAGTATTTGACTTTTCGGCGTTCTAAAAAAATTCCAACAGTTGAAATCAATCAATTGCGTCTTAGAATTTTATAACTAGATAATCAAAAGTGTTGGTTGTATTCCTTATGTATAGGTTGGACTAACAATTAACGACGGACAAGAGAATAAAAAGATATATATTCTCAAAAGACGGCAAAATCCTGAAAGAACGACACATCCAATATCCTCACATCTCAGAATTTGGTGGCAAAGGGATTCAAAACGTAGTTGGATATTCTCACTTGGTATGCTCTAGGTTGACAAGAAAATGAAATGCTGAAATTGAGGATATCAAGGGAAATTTGAAGATATCAAAGATACCATTCTGGTTATGTTCGTTTTTTACCATCCTTGCGGATCACTCGGACAATAGGTAGATTCTCATCCTGAAATGGTCAGAAAAGCTGATTTTACATATCTTCCTTTTAAAAATAAATTATTAGCTATTAAAATAAAAGCTGTATCAAGATAAAGAGATTCATAAATAAAGGTAAATGCACTTAACATGCCTTTTAAAATGCTGAATTAAGGCTTCCTTTTGAGATAGCTAGTATAAGCACCTAGAGGGGGGTGAATGGGTGCACAAACAATTTCTCGAGATATGGAAGCGATTCTAGGCAAACGATAGAAAAGAAAATACGATCAAAGTAAAGTAAAAGTTAGGGAAGAGAAAATTGAACACAAGATTTATAGTGGTTCGGCTTATTCCAAGCCTACGTCCACTCTTCCGCACTGACAGCCCACCGGCTGGATTTCACTATGAACAAAAGAGAAGTTACAGCACAGCTTTTCCTTGATTCCATAGTGTAGATGTTCTACCACACTTCCTCAAGGTTTCTCACGAATATAGACTTTCTTTTGTTTACACGATTTTGCTCAACAAATAAATTGACTAAGAATAAGGAGCTCCAGACTTTGGAATTCTTCTATCGTGCACTCTCTGGAACAACTGAAACGTCTTCCTTATATACTCCTTCAGGCCATCATACCCGTTGGCACTTACCAAAGGAATTCCTCCAATCTACTTGTTGGACGGAATCAATTAGGAAGATCATTCGAGCTATTAAAGGAATATGTCGATAGCCCATCAATCCTGTTCGCCCATACAATCAGGATCTCGGTTTCCATAAGTAGAACATTCCAAGTATACTTTGCCAATCATCGGATCCTTAATCTTCGAATCAATTATGATCAAATAAATGATTCCGTTATGTCATATCTAGCCAAGAGATCTTCTCCAGTCGATAAGGCCACATCCTTAATGAAACATTTAGTTCTGGATAGCCTTTCTTCAACGGATTAGAACCTGTCAATGAGGATAGACTTTGAGTCTTGAGTCTGGCTGTCCGGAGGTCTTCAAACTTTAAATAGTAGAGTCTGCAAGCCTTCAGACTAGACTGATGGAAACGTTTTGTCAACTTCAAAACACTTCAAGAGGATTTCTCCAACACCTTTGTTTTGCAAAAAGTTAATTATTTGAAAAATAATTGTCTAAAAAACTGTTAGTTTGTATCGCTTATTAAAATAAATAAACCAAAAAGAAAACAGTGTTCACGAAATGTTTAGACATAAATTGTCGTTGATAGTGAAAATACTTTTCATTGACTAATCATTCCAAGCGATATAAGTAATTATTTTGTTGAAAAATATTTTCTTAATCATCATTTTCCACTAAATAAACAAGACATCACGTAAAAAACTTTTCTCAAATGATTGTGCATATAATGAAACTTTGCCCCAGCCGCTCAGGCACTAGCTAAGTGCATTAGTATAATTTGAGCTCTAAAACTTTAGAAATTGGAGGCACAAATCTTCCCGGAAAACCCAAACATAAGCCATTGCCCATAAACTCCCACCAAATACCAAATTCTCATCCCTATCTCTCCACAAATTCATCATATGCTGGAAAAACCTCTCCAATCCCACATCGGAAGTTGGCCTCACAATGTCAAGCGGCGAATTTTAATCGCAAACAACGAAGAAGCTGGCGAATTAATGTTTATTTTTTTGGTTGAAAATAAACCATTCATTCATTCACGGTTGAAACCTAAACAAAACACGGAAGTTTCTGACCAAGGGATATTTCAAAAAAGGCCACAGGAGGTTTGTGGACCATTCAAAGGGGAGTGAATTTTGTCGGTGGGCCTTGAGAATCCAATCTGCAAGGATGTTAGCATCACAAGGATAGTAAGATAATATTAAAATGCATTTAGTAACATTTCTATTCTCTGAAATAATTTTTATTTAGAATTTTTTTTTCATTTCTATTTCCTAGACGAGTTTTTTAGAAAAACTATTTTGTATGGCCCTAAAATATTTTTGTGACGAACTTTTTTTTTTTAGTTTTTTGATAGCTTTCTGAGATTTTCTAATTTCTTTTCTTTTCTTTGTTTCCCTCCTTTCTTCTTCCTCTCTAACTGGGCACCGGCCCTCAACAAGGCCAACGACCAACCGAAGACAAGGGCCAGCGAGGTTGACCTCACCCAGCCAAGTAAGGCGACCTCACAGCGGCTAGGTGAGGATCAACTCACCAGCTCTAGGCAATGGCAAGGTCCATCCAGCCAGTTTTGACCAAAATTGTTAATGTAGTCATCAATCGTGGTCGTCCTACATGACATGGTGGATACTAATGTAGACAATTTTCAATAGTATTCTAATTTTTTTGAAAAAATTATATTATTTTTACCTTTTCCTTCTTTACTTTTTACTTTTTTTCCTTTTCTCTTTTTATCATTTATTTTTGCTTTTTCCTAGTAAAGCAAACGTGCATTTCGATGGAGACCCACAAAATAATGGTAACAAATAAAAAATTCTCGGTAAGTGTATCAAGAGCTGAATATGAATATATAGCAAGTCGATTACTATTCATTTTTTTGGAATCTCGGATTTACTCACTCCAAAAACACTCTACCAATAGATAGGCCACCAATAGATTTACTTCATCTGTTGGTAGGAGATCAGATAGGATTAAGTGTTATTAGGACAGTAATTGTTTGTTACCAAAAAAGAAAAGTAAATCATCTCATTACCTCTTAGAAATGCTCAAATTATGGTAAGAAAATCTCGACGTTTCTGATTGCATACCTTGATTACTTATTGTCTTACTCGGTAAAGCAAGATAATTATATTAGCAGCTGAATAGGAATACGTAGCAAGCCAATTACTATTCCTTTTCATTTTTTAATCTTGCATTTACTCAAATTACAAAAATACTGAACTTTAGACATCTATATAAACCCACTTCAATGGGACACACAAGACATATCTTTCACACTCTTACCCTGTCAATCAATCAAGCCAAATACATTTAAAAATGGAGAAGGGTCAAGTCAAACTCAGTGCACTGGTCTTTCTATTGGTGATTGCTTCCGGTAAGTTTCTTTTCATCTCTCCATTACTATTATCATTTCTATACGTACAACTGCACTAATGAGTTCCTCCACATTTTCCTTCCTTTAAGGTCTTGTCGTCTCACATGCTCAAACAAGAGTAGGACCAGAAGGAGGCTGGGATCACACGCTTGATCTTCGGAGAGGACCGGGAAACACTTGTATTGGAGTTTGTCCTCCTGGGCAGCGTCCTGCCTTCATAAATAACCAATGCGTGTGTCTTGCAAATTAGGACCATTGATGTATGTGAGTTTTGTGCCTCTGTGAGAGCAGAAGCAAAAATAAAATGGGAAATTTTATTTTAATAAAATTGGTTCATGTCATTGAATATTTGACTTTTTCTGTGGTCTCGAAAATCTCCAATGATTAATCGAAAGTAATCAAAGGCAATGGTCATATTCCTTATGTACAACATAGATGAATTATTGAGGCGGGATAAGAGAATAAACATTTTGATATCAGAACTTAAAAGACGAATTCCCAAAAGAGTGACACAACCAATATCACCTCACGTCTTTGAATTTGATGGCGAAGAAATTCAAAACATAGTTTAAATACTCTAACTGGGTATGCTTTAGGTTGACAAGAAAAATGGAGTATTGAAATTGAGATATAAAGGGAAATTCCAAGATATTAAAATTATATTTCTGATTTTATTCACCATTCTTTCCGATCACTCAACAATTAAGGTAAAGAAAATTTTAAATAAAGGCCTTAATTGAGGTCATTTTTTTTTTCGAAAAAATGTCCCAAAATAGTTGGTTGTCTCAAATAAGAGCCTACCAATTTAGTTTCAAATAAAGTTTTTACCGCGAATTTTGCATTGTGATGATTATTATTGGGAAAAGGATGTCTCTTGACCTTAATCCTGACCCATCAAGACTTTTCGAAGGAAATGGATCTCTTCTCCACAAAATGTCACCGATTTTTTTTTTCCTTTCTTCCTTCAGCCCTATTTCCCCAAAAGAAATTCCACCAAATCTTTTTTCGAGCCTTCTCCCATAGAATCTTCATTCCCTCAAAGTCTTCTTGTCTTTTCCAGCCAAGAATGAACTCCTCCTGATCACGAAGCTTCGGTTCAAGCAAAGAAGATATCTTAATGTGCATTCCTCTTTTCTTGAAGATCAAAGAGCTTCTATTTTTGCCTTATCTTCTGATTTCTCCTGCTTGCTAAGAACGTCACTTTCTCCATTCGCGATTAATGTTAGAGATATTTATCTTTCCTTATTGATTTTAATTGATTTGATTTGATATTGTAATATTTTATTACTTTAAATAGTTGTCTAGAACAGTCTACAAATAAGCTTGTGTATCATTAGTATTATAAACATAAAAATATATAGAAATTCTCTTTTCCGTTTTATCATAATTCTATCCGTTAACTTCATTAAAGAGGGCTGGGCTTATGACGGATTGGTCTCAGAAGTTTGAATAAAATTCAGAACCTGAGTTCAAATTCACTCAACTAGTGAGCCCAATTCGAATGCCATCCGCGACCGGCTCGAGTGCAATTTATGTGGACGAATCTATTATGAACATGCTCCTCATATCTATGACGAAAATTAATAATAGAGGACAGGGTCCATCCTTAATTTTTTTATGCAATGAGTAATCAAATGGGTCGTCAAAATTAACTATCAACACCGACAAGAATGAGGAGAGTCCAAATACACGTCTCCAAAGTAGGGATTATCACAAGGAGCACCGGCATTGCAAAGGTGAAGGAGGAGCCTTTGAAAGATCGAATGTCCACTAGATTAGCAAACCCGAATTTTGAAATTGATGAAGCAAAATGGTTGCAGCGGTTGAAACATTCGCATACTGCGGCGGAATTGTTCTATGGCGAGAAATTTTCTAATCATCGAGCAAGAGTTAGTGGATTGGAGGCTAAAGTTAGTCGAAGAAGATGATGTAACGGACTCCTTTGAAGCTATCACCAATTCTTCATTCATTAAGGTTAACGTAAGAGAGACAAACCGCGCTTTCTCTCAAATGTGTAACTCTTGAGTTTTTTTTTTTTTTGGTCAGTCCTACTCTATTCCTACTCTACACTTACTCTCAAACTTTTACCCTACCTCTTACAAGGCGTGGGAGTCGAAACACACTCTTGAAACTTACGCGTCCCCACCCCATTCCCCTGAGAAGGTAGGGAGTTGAACTCTTGAGTTGATTATGTGCAGTTCATCGTCGCTCTTGTTTACTGCAATTCATTGTCTCGAAGTAAAAATTCAATGTTAAGGTACAAATCTCATAGTTCGGTTGTTGTTGTACAAATCTCACCGGCAGAATCGACTAACATTTATAAAACAGTTGATATTGATTCGAATAATGAAAAAAAGGGGGGGCGTATTATGATGGGTATTATCTTTTAAATGATTCTTAATTAACTCTTAAACGTTGGATGGGTCATAGCTTACTTTCGGAGAAAAATAAAAATATGTGCACACAACAATCGTATCCTTAATTTTTGTCGAAATACATTCTTCCTTAACACATCGAGTTACTACAATATTCAAATTTCACTATGTTGTCATCTTGATAAGTCTGGATTACTCCTAAAATCCGCAATTTTTAGAGGTGCTTTCTATTTTTATTTTTCCGAGATTAATGTTTCAATAAGATAATGTTTCGCCTACACTAGAGTTGATTATAAATCAAATATAATCTATTTAGTCTAAAAAGATAGGCACCAAAAGTGCTTTTATATAATGCTATGTTGTGAGGGAAGCATGTTCACTAGCGGACACGAAAACTTTTGAATGTCCTACATAGATATGATTGATATACTTGATCAATGAGTCGAAGGCTTGTTATCCTCGATCGATGCTCGTGGATGGGCACGTTTTGCGTGCATGCAAAGAAATTAGGCGAGTTGAAAACTCCCACCAAACACCAGATTCTCATTCCTATCTCTCGACAAATTCATCATAAGCCGGAAAAACCTTTCCAAGCCCACATTGGAAGTTTGTCCCCACGATATCAAGCAGCGAGTTTTAAATTTTTTCAAAAAAAAAAAAAAAAACGAAGAAGTTGGCGAATTGATGTATATATATATTTTTTTGAAAATAAACCATGCATTCATTCACGGTTGAAACCTCAACAAAACACGAAAGTTTCTGACCAAAGGATATTTCAAAAAGGCCACAGGAGGCTTGTGGATCATTCAAGGGAAAGAGAATTTTGTCGATGGACCTTAGCAATCCAGTCCATAAGGGCATTAGCATCATCATGGGAACAATGAGATACTGTTAAAGTGTATTTAGTAACATTTCTATACTCTAGAATATTTTTTTTCGAAATAATTTTTTTTCCATTTTTATTCCCTAGATGAATTTTTTTAGAATTTGTGACGAGAATTTTTTTAGTTTTTTAATATTTTTCTGAGATTTTTCTAACTTTTTTGAGATTTTTCCTTTTCTTTTTTCCCTTGTTTCTACTTCCTCTAACCGGTCTCTAGGCCTCGACAATGGTTGACGACCAACCAGAGACCAGGGCCGACAAGGTCGACCTCATCCAGCCAAGCAAGGCGACCTCGCAGTGGCTAGGTGAGGATCAACTCACTAGCTCTAGGCAATGGCAAGGTCTATCTAACCAGTTTTGACCGAAATTATTAATGTAGTCGTCAATTGTGATCGTCCTACGTGACATGATTGATATTAATGTAGACAACTTTTAATAGTATTCTAATTTTTTTTAAAATTTATGTTATTTTTATCTTTTCCTTCTTTTTTTTTTTCTTTTTTTTTTTCCTTTTCTCTTGCTATCATTTATTTGTTTCCCCTTTTCCTTATGCTAGCCTCAAGTGAAGGACGACCTTAGCGGCCGCCCTCACACTGCCTAATCTAACGAATGGCTGCCCTCATCTAGGGCTAGCAACCTCCACCCGCCATCAACAAGGCCTGACAATGTAAATGACACTCTAGCATTAGATAGGCCGTCAATAGATTTACTTCCTTTATTGATGGGAGATCATATAGGATTAAATTTTATTAGGAGAGTAATGGTATAACTCTTAGGCTCCGCTCTCATTTCTTGCCAAAGAAAAAGAAGTAAGCTTATCTCATTAACTCCAAAAAAACAAAAAAACAAAAAAAGCTCAAATTATGGTAGGAAAATCTCAAATTATACCATTATATCCATGAGTACTTATTTTCCTACCTAGTAAAGTAAACATGCATTTCGATGGAGGGGACTTGCAAAATAATGGTAACAAGAAAAAATCTTGGTAAGTGTATGAAGAGCTGAATATGAATATGTAGCAAGTCAATTACTATTCAATTTTTTTTAATCTTCGATTTACTCACTCCAAAAACACCGGACTTTAGACATTTATATGTAAACCTTCAATGGGGCACATAACACATCCTTTACCATCACACCACAAGCAATCAAGTCAATGTATTTGGAAATGGAGAAGGGTCAAGCTAAGCTCAACGCAATGACCGTTCTATTGGTGATTGCATCCAGTAGGTTTCTTCTCACCCCTCAATTTGTATTGGTGATTGCATCCAGTAGGTTTCTTCTCACCTCTTAATTTGTATGATAGAATGCCCGTTGACACCTAGTTTTAAACGATAAAAGAAAAAAAATAACAACAAAACTAAAATACACAAAAAAAGAGGAAAAAAAAAGGACGCGAGAGGAGCCGGGTCGGGCCGAATCTGGCCTTGGCCCAACCCGCCCCTCCTTTTTTCCTCTCTCCCTTATGCAGCCCAGCCTCCTCTCCCCTTTGGCCCGGCTCGTGCCCTAGCTCTTTCTCCTCCAGCCACCTTTGTGCACAAGACCTAGGGAAGGAGGAAAAGAAAAGGCAGAGGAGCAGAGGTCATTGGGCAGAGGAAAACAAAAGGCAAGTGGCAAAAGAAATAGGGGGCAATAGAGAGAGAAAGGGAGGATGAGGAAAAAGATTGAGCGAGGAGAGGATCGTGAACAGCGAAAAAGAAAGGGGAGAACAGAGGGCGACTAGAACGAGTTTTGCTGGCCAAGCCTTGGCCGGGACCCACGTTGCCACCCCTTACCGCAGTGCTCTCAGCGGCCGCAATGCCTCATCAACGTGCTACCCTCCGTCCCAACATGTTGCTTGCTGATCCTCGCTGAGCCTTTGTCTTTGCTTGGCACGAGCTACACACCACTGCTCCCTCCCCGCAACCGCACCTGTGACGAGAAGCCGTGCCAAGCACCCCCAACCGCGAGTTCCATTATAACGAGCTTGCTAACTCGACACCGACCCGCCATTGTTCCTACTACTAGAGCCTGACGCCAACGACCCACCACTACCACCGCCAACGCGTTGCCCAGCCACTGCAACCCGCCACTTCCGCTGGAGCTCAGGTAAGCATTTAGTCAAGCACTTGGCGTGCGTCTTCAGAACTAAGCTGGCTGAAGCTCATCCCAACCAGTTCAGGTAAGCTCCAACCCCCGTCTATCCCCTTTTGCGATCTTTGGTGTATAGGCTTGCCTAGTTAGTTCTCTGGGTTCACACTCGGGCCTCGACCAAGTTGAAAATCACTAGCTTCTCTAGCGCACACCACCTGCTCTCTAAAATGCTGAGTTGAAGGCTAGCCCTTGGTCCCCTGTCTTGAGATCCTGTGAGAGCGATTGGTTGCCAGAGGGGACGCCGTGGTCTGGCCGAAGGATGAACATTGTCATCTGCCCCATCTGAGGCGGCGCCCGCCATGCCTGAGCCAGAGAATCGCCTGGGCATGGCGTCCCCTCCTCTAGTTGCGACTGGGAAGTCACAGACTAGAGGAGGGGCTGGGCTGAGCCAGTTCCATGATCTAGCCCAATTGGCCCCTCTTGCCCCACAAGTCAATGACCTAGGGTCGGTCTGGGTCGTGGGCCTATAGGGACCCCTGTCGCGACCTAATTTTTTCGGGGTTCACCACCTAAAACTAGGTTAATGGATTACTAAGTCTTTAAGCTTAGCTCGGGCTCTCCCAAGCCCATACCAATTCGTGACTTAGGTTTGAATTCTTAACATGCAAATGATTTTTAATCAGGAGTCGCCACTAATCTATTTTTAGTGGGTCGATTAGAAACCCAAGTAAAGTAACTGGAGATTTACTTTACTCCTACGAACTAGAGGTTTATGAGTTCGGGGACTTGATTACACTAGACTATCCCAGTGCCCTTTCGATACCTTTTTATTTCATTTTTAAAAAAAGTTTGGCAATTGAATTAATTTTAATCTAACTTCCTAACATGTGAGGTGATCATACGTGTGTGCATACCACCAATTTATCACTCAAGAAAGCAATTTAATATTGCAAAACATACCTAGAAGCAACGAAATCATCTGCATTGTTAAATCATAATTGACATCAGCAGCCCTAGATATGATTTATAATTAACACGCAATTTCAATTTTTGTTTTTACTTTATTTAATGAAAATCATGACTTATGCAATGCATGTAATCTAATATGACATAGCAGCATGACCTAAACTATATGACATGAAGAAATGCAATAATTAAATGCAATCTAAATTAATCAAATGATGACAGGTAATGCGATGCAATGACATACTAAAATTATTTAACCTAAAATGACATGCAATATACAATTTAGTATGCGAGCTATATGTCACGTAACATTTATTAAATGGCATAATCTAATGACGGGAAATTTCTAATTAGAAATGAACCTAACAATAATCACTAAAATGGCGTGCATTTCATGGACTTAATTTTAGATAACGTGCACATGATTTTTTCTATTCTAAAAATGCAATCTATTCCTGGAAATTGCAACTAATTCATCCTAAGACAAATTTTATGAAATTCGAAATTTAAAAATGCAAAAATGATCATAGCTAGATTAAGATTCTATCTAATTTAAACTTGGGATTAAGTCATATTAAATCCTTATTTAAACTAAAACATTATCTAAATCTAAAATGCCATTTATCTAAAGAAGATGATCTAAATTTAAAATGAAACATGCAATTCTAATCTAATATGCACAACGATTTTTTTCGTTTTTCTTTAATCTCGAAATTAAAATTAATACATAATTAACATGCAATTCAAATAAAAACTAACAACCTAAATGAATGCACTTTCTTTTTTATTTAAAAATTCATAATAAGATTGCAATCCTAATATGCAAGATAACAAAAACAAACCTAATCCTTATTCGGATTTTCCTTTTTGATTTTTCTTATTTTAAAAAAATTCGAAATCATATTGCGATTTTAACCCTAAAATTAAGAAATATTCTAAAGAAAATCTAATCCTAACTCAAATATTTTTAGATTTTTTTTAGTGATTCTCCAAAACAAGCCATTATCAACTAAACAGTAAATCTAAACAATCAAGATATGCAATCAAATAAAGGATTAAAATAATCGGAAAAATAACCTGTTGTCTTACAGGTCAAATTAACGATTATCATAACCCTAATTATCACAACAAAAAGATCAAGATAATTAAAAATCTGATCCGAGTTCTTACGGATCAAATTAATAATTATATTGATTCAACAATTAAAGTACTATCAACAAACTCCAAGAATTAAAATAATTAAAAAAATGACACGGGTAGCGGGTTCGGGTCGCCAGCGTTCGAGTAGCGGGTTCGGGTCGCCAGCGTTCGAGATTCCGGCGAGGTGAGTCACCGATGCGTCTGGATGTCGGGGAAGCTCGAGCAGCACAAAGCAAGCTTCGTCGGACGGAACAGGGTGTCACGGGTGGAAGCACTTCCCGCAGGGCATCGGACGGACGGGCTGGAGCGGATCACCGTGAAGGCGGGGCGAGCGGCGTCGCGGGGGAGTCACGGACGACCGGGCTAGAGGATGAACGGCGTCGGTGGTGGCGCGGGTCGTCGGGGCTCGTAGACAGAGTCCGGCGGAGCTTCACAGGTCGTCAAGTTGGGCAACGAGCAAGGGACGTCGGATCAGTGGATTTGCGCTGGGCGATCGTGGTGCGCTTCGGCTGGGGGCAGAACAAAAGCGGCGTCGCGGTGCAGCAAGGAGTGGCTTCGTCGGACTGGCGGAACTCCAACGTCGGCAGGGCGGAGGCGAGCGGAGGCGCTGGGACGGCGACGCGGCGGCACGAGGAGGAAAGCGGTAATTTCACCGGACTCCGGGCTGGGCAGATTCACGGTCGGATCAAGGGCAGAGGAGATGCGTGCGGCAGCAGCTCGGACCACTGGCGAAGGGCGTCGCGGGAGGAAGGGCTGCGCGGCGTCGACGCCCGGGTGCGAACGTGTCAGGGGTCACTGCGGGTGCGGCTGAGTCGCGGTGAGGTGTAGCTCCGTTGCTGGGGTCGAACAGCGAGGCGAGTGCGGCGCGTTTGAAGAAGAGCCGGCCAGTCAATTGCAGAGGTGGGATGCAGATTTGGGGAAGATGATGAACAGTAAAGGTCAAATCACCCTTTACTGTTTCAGCCTTTACGCTTCCCCCTCAAACTCACTTCTCTCTTTTACTTTTTCCTTTTTTTGCCTTTTTTTATCAAAGGAAAGAGCCCCTCTACCGAAGGAAACAAAAAGAAAAGCTTTCTTTTGTGCTTTAATTTTCTCTACAGGAACAAAACGGAAGAAAGCCCCCAAAAGCCTTTTTTTTCTCTTTCTCGTGTGGAATTTTTTTAACCTCTCTTGACCTTTCTCTTGACCTTTTTTTGAATTTTTTCAAAGAAGCTCCCCCCTCCTACGAAGAGAAGGCCACCCCTATTTATAGAGTGAAAACTTAGTCTACTCAACCTACGAAGATTTGCATAACCACTTAATCACTGAAGATCATCTTTCGAGATTATCGTGTATGCTGACTCACTCGGCCATCTGTTAAAATCTTCCAAGCTGACTCGCTCGACCATTGAAGATTTTATATGCTGACTCAGCGATTGAAGATAAACTGGAATTTTTTGTGAAGATTTTCCAAATAATTCACTTTAGATAAAACTCCATTATCCAATTCTAAAAATCTTTCGAGATATCTATCCGCAACAAAATATTTTAGATTATTCCTTATCCTCCTTAATATTCCCAACGATTTTATCACAAAAAGACTAAAGATAAGATTGCAATATAATTTTTTAAACGTCAAAAACTACCGTAATATTGCATCAAATCTCAATTTTCCCCGAGATAATTTTCAATAATAAAAAAAAACATGGGCTTGGGCCAACCTGCTCACTTTGTGGGCTTAATCCAACTAATTTGAACCCATCCGCACCGATCCAATAGATAAAAATGCAGATTAAAATAAAATGCACCTAAATCTATATGCTATGCGATATATATATATATATATATATATTGATAAAATTAAACCCTAATTTTTAATGCGATAAATGACTAAACGGACCATCAAAATCTAGGTGTCAACAACCCCTTATGCAAAAGAGGTTGGGCTTGTCGATCGAGCCCGCAGGGACCCCTTTTGCAAAAGGGGTTAGGCCTGTCGATTGGGCCTAACCCGTGGTCGGGCCTCCCCCTTTTTAGGCGAGTCGACCGACCCGACCCCCAACTGAACCGAACCCAACCCGTGCCGATCAAGCCGAACTCGAGTCGTCAAACTAGACCTGACCCAGTCTACCCTAAAAAATAAATAAATAAATAAATATTTTATTTTAAAAAATAATTAATAAAAAAATTTTGAAAGTCCAAAAATTGTAGGGTTTGGTTAGGATTTGCTATGTATTGTCTTTTTAGTGTAATTAGGCCTTTATTTGCTCGTATATTGATTATATCGCATGTTTAATTCGCATATTTAATCACGTTTGTGAATGTTTAATTGCACATGTTCAATTTTACTGCAATTAAGATATTGATAGCTATAATTATTATTTTAATTGTTGCACACCCGCATGATCACTTCGCATGTTAATGGGTAGGTGTGAAATCAATCCAAATTGCTTGACAAAAATCTTTTCTTCTAAAATGAATAAGATTAGGTACTGAAAGGGCTGTAATTAGTCAATTAGTGTTATCAAGTCCCTGACCCTAGATTCTCTGGTTGCATAGGAAGTGCGGTATACTCTCATATCTCACTTGGTTTCTAGCCGAGTCCACTAGGCTAGTGGCGACTCCATATTGCGAAATTCTTAAGAGTACCCCCAATGTCGCGTGAGATATGGGCTTGTGAGAACTTAAGCCTAATCTTGAACCATAGGCCCGTCCTTTAGGCAATACCTCTAAACCTATTCCCTTGCAATAGTTTGGTGACTCCGCTGGGGACTTAGTTTAAGCCTTAGAGGAATTAGGCTTAAATCTATCTCGTTCAAAAAATAATTTTTTTTAGTAGCGAGAATATTATGTATGTCCCTAAAGCGAGTGTTAAATGTTTTTGCAGGTTGGAGTTATAAGGGGATGAATGATTGTTAACCCCTGGTCTTGCAGGTGTGGAGTTGGGAATGAATGTTTATGTTTTGAAATTATGAAGTGCTGCTTCCTTATAAATTGTAATGTCTGCGTTCCCTGCATTGCACTACACCATGACACACTACCTGCTACCAGACTTGGGCTGCATAGGATCACTTAGGATGGTGTTGAGGTAGATACCACTCTGACTACAATTATGTAGTACGAGTCGCCTATCTCAACCTCGAAATTTCTTTCTTGATGTCAAAGGTCCTCACCCTGGTCTACAACCACGCGACACGGGTCGGTTCTTTGACGAAACTGGAGTCATGGGAAACACGACCTAGCCGTAATCTTGTTGGTTTGGTCTAGTGATCCTATGCCTTCATTTTGGGCCGTATAGAGTAAAAATCGAACCACATCTCATGTGTATGTCTATGCAATTTTTTTTTTTTAAAGGAGAGAAAAGTCGTTCCCCACTATAAGTATCATTCTTCTTTTTATTCGCTTTTTTTAAATTCAATTTTCATTTAAAAATTCGCAGAGACCAATCAAATATCCTCAATTATGTAGGCTTATAATTGAAAAAATTGGCAATCACTCTTGATAAGTGAACATTAAATGCAAGTTCTAAACACTTTGATTTGACCCTGTTGAACACATGGTTTTGCTTAAATTTCTAGTTATGGGCTCAAAATCACATTTTGAAAAAAAAAAAAATCAAGTTGCGATTATATATTGGGGCACAAAATTTGAAATTGCATTTTTACTCAAATTCTCTCATTCCCACATTTTGAGTCTGAAATGCAAATCATTTGGTGTACAAATTTCTCAAAATAGAAGTCACTTCTTTAAAAAATCAATGCCACTTTTACATATGATACTTTTGGAATAGAGTGGACATTCGATTGATAGCTGTTTATCGATCTTTTAATGACATCCCTTCTCTTATGGCTAATCTTGGTGAAATACCAAAATCCCATAATAGGGAGTATGGGGCATGAATCGTCATCTCAATTTTGCTGTAAGAGGCGACCTCATTGAAAGATCGATTTTTCATCTACATACTGACATTGTTGTCTTTTTGCAAGTTATGTGTGATGCTCCTTAACATTCTCATGTTTGACCACATAGAGAAGTGAAATCTAGAGTTAGGACAAGAGTTGATTTTTATTCTTATGTAAAAAGAATGGTACCGAAAGGGCATTAGAGAAATCTAGTGCAACTGAGTCCCCGTACCCATAGTCTCTAGTTTGTAGGAGTAAAATAATTCTCCAATTATTTTACCTAGGTGTCTAATCGACCTACCATAAACTGATTAGTGGCAACTCCTATATAATAATCATTTGCATGTTAAATATTGGAACCTTAAATTGCGAATTGGTATGGACTTGAGAGAGCCCGAGCTAAGTTTAAAAACTCAGTAGTTCATTAGCCTAAACTTAGGTGGTGCACTCGAAATTTTGATTGCGACATACTTTAAAGATCCGACTTCATTATTCTACCCAATTCGAAGCCATATTTTCCAACAATTTGAAGGATTTATCTGTGTAACAATGAAGTCAAAGTCGGAGCAAGTACCTGCTTGTGGTGGTTCACCATCAGTGGTCCTCGAGATGTCGTCCATGAATCCCGAATCTTCCTCTTCTTTTGCCCATCGCAACATGCCTATCAGAAAATGGAAATGCGATGGATGCGCAGATTATTATTATTTGCTTGTTCATCTCCACCGCCTCTGTCACCTTGAAGTTGAAGACAAATCCAAACTCATTATATGCACGTAGACCTCTCTATCCAATGTGGCGGACGTGACCTGGACTTCAAAGTTTACGTGGGAGAAGTCGAGAAAAAGCCAAAGCAGAATAAGATCACACCCAGAACGGCACGCACCAGTCAGAGATGATCTCCCCAACAAATTACCACAACGCTTCGCCATACACACAATCGCCATTGAAGATTATTGACTCTGTATTCAACTCGCAATGATGTCGGCACTGATTACCTCGGTTCGTCTCAGTCTCTGTGTGAGTCTGGCCGCGAAGACGAGGATGAAAATCCCTTATAAGATGTGGGGCCTGTGGCTGTTTAAGATCTATTTCCATGCAATTCCCTAAATCGAAGGCCGGTGGCAGCAAAATCAATTTAAAGGCCTCCTCGAATTTGCCGAGATTGCTACAGGCAATGCCTTACATACATGTTGCGCTGGATGGGTACACCATGCATAGCATGTTGAGTGCTTGCGCTGGTGCGATTCATTGGGGATGGCTTAGCAAATTTTTCCAGAGGATCAACCATCTCTCATCTCCGTGCCCGACATTGATGATGTCGAGACTGATCCACGAGATCAAGCACAAGGTGAAAATGGTAGTTCGTCAATCGAAAGGGAAGCCGAGGCTCGCCATGTTCAATCTGATAATAAAGAATGGGCTCGGGTACGTGACTCCGTGGGTGACCAAGATTGTGCGGTCTTTTAATTGCTTGAAGTAGCTTCACCTTTGGCGCATGATAGTGGGAGATTCAGACTTGGCACTACTTGCGAGATCGCGGGTACACGTTCTGCGAGTGCTCAAACTCCACAAGTGCTCTGGTTTCTCGATGGATTGGTTTTTACACATTGGACATTTGCGCAGGTAATTTAATTTTCTACGCCCGTGTATAGTAACGAAAGACTTGCAATTGCAGTACTATGTTGATTTGCTTACGGTATGCATGGTGCAATGATGAAGTTCTTGTAATTTCTTAACTTTGCTTTACTCCATAATATTATTTTCTAAAGGAATCACTCGAGAGATGATAGCATTGTCTTGGTTTATGCACTTCCCGAGGTTCTTGTGTAATGCTTTGATTAGTTCCCAGTGTACATGATATATGTTCAAGTGCAGATTTTTCGTCTGTTCATTTTCTGTCTTAAGATTCTGGACAACACGTAAGATGAAATTTCATTGCTTGCTCGAGATGCTGAGTAATTTGTAAGATGGAATCTTAATTTTGACAATTAGTTAAACAAATAAATAAATAAATAATGATAAGTTTGGATTAGTTTGGTGCGTGACATTTTTCTGGCATCTTGTCTTTCGGTAATTTCACTTGCACCAAAGTACTTTTTGGTTATGCATTTGGGAAATTCTGATTGTGCATTTTGTTATATTGTAAGGTTGATACTCCAAATATAAAGGCATGTGCTTTGGACTCCATTAATAGGGATCCATAATTTAGTTGAGTCTGACTTGCTTTGCACTTGCTTGTTTTACTGGAAATGCTACATTCAATTGTATAGTTAGGTTTGGTGTATATATTCAATTTTGGAATCAATATGACTGAAGTCATTGAGACTAAGAAGTATCTAGCTTTCATTTTCAAAATGAAAGATTTGGGAGAAGTGGATACTATCTTAGGTATTTAAGTTAAAAAAACAAAAATAATGAGGGTTATTCTTTGAATCAAAGTGATTACATGGAGAAGATAATGTATAAATTTAAACATCTTGTTATCAAATATATAAGTATTCCATTTGATTCCCAGTGGAGAGTTTTTAATGTGAATGCTATGGGTCTTTAATGTATGCGATACATTATACTAGACTTGATATTACTTTTTGTATATGCAAGTTGAGTGAATACTAGTAATCCAATACAGAACATTGGAGGGTTATCTTATTGTTCTATATTAATCCAGCTATAATAGAAGTATACACCGATGTTAGGTGGGTTACAAGTGTGAGAGATAAACAATCCACTAATGGATTAATTTTCACATTACTTGAATGTGTTGTTTCTTGGACGAGCAAGAAACAGATATACATAACTTACTTAATGATAGAATCTAAATTCATTGCTTTAGCGGCAACTAGGAAAAAGGCTTAATAGATTAGGAATTTATTGTTGAATATCAAATTATGGCCTACTCCTATGCCTCTTGTTTCTATCCTTTATGATAGTTAGGCCACTTTAGCAAAAGCTTATAGTAACATCTATAATGGTAAGTCCAAATATATTAGTCTAAGACATGAGTATGTGAGACAATTGATTAAATATAGCACCATAACAATTATTTACGTGAGGTCAAGTAATAATCTAGTCGATCCCTTGACAAAGACTTTACCAAGAGACATGGTAATAATGACCTCATAAGAAACGGGGCTGAAATCCTTTATTTAAAATCACCAATAATGATAACCCAATTTTTTTTCTATAACATCACTAGTTACAAGATTTAATGGGTAAAAAATAAGTTACTGAATGTGATTGTTTGATACCGATGTAGCTCTGATATGAGAAGTCAATATTGTCTGTTACGTTTTGTAGGTTGGATTGAATTCTTAATGAAGTATAGTACAAACTTGTAATGTGTTGATAGTAATATAAACACATAATAGATACTTCACCTATATGAGCTTAGCAGTGGTGCCGCTTCTTATGAAAGTTAGAGTTACTTTCGAAAGAGCTCATGAAATAGGATCAAGCACAAGGTCATAATAGTGCGGAGTAATATAAAACTTCTCGCTGAAACAAGAGGTTGATATATGTGCGGTATGTTCGATTTTATTATTTAAAAGTACAAATTTAAAGCCGAGCTACTTGTCACTTTGATAGAGTTTTGAGATACTTACATTAAATAGAGGTTTAACTCAAAAGATACATTTATGTATGTATATTAATCTCACGGAAATTTTGGTTGTATATTTCTAACGTTTTATTTCTAGTTTTTCTTTTACAAACAAAAGTATGGGATTGTTGGTAGTTTGTTTATAAAACAAATGAAGAGGTGCCTTGTCCCACATCGAAAAAATATAAGTGCGCACGTGGACGAGATTTGGCACTAATCGACGATCATTATTTTCATTTATTGAAAATTCGGATTTATTTCTATAAAAATTAACTATAAAGTCTTGTTAACACAGTGCGACTATTCACGAAAAAGTTACGGTTATTTTTTATTTTTTATATATTTAATTTCGAATTTTTTATGTCCTTTCAATGTAACCTTTGAGACGTATCTGTTCATTTTGCAACTTTTCCTGAAAGGTTGCATTTGTTCTTTTTTGCAATCTTTTGAAGAGTTGCCTCTATTCAAAAGACGGATATAAGTACTTTTGTTTAGAGATCAAACTAACTTCTTCTTCCATTTTTTTGTTTTCTTTTGAAAAAAAACTATAGCTATTGTTTTCAATTGTTTCCCATGAGAGACCCTGGAGAAATATTGTCATGCCCTGATCCTCGAGCACGCGCACATCCTTCTGCTTGGTCGATTTTATTATGTGATATCCCAGGACTATGTATCGCCGACCCTTTCTTTTTGTTAAGCACATGAGGAAGCAATTATATCCCTAGACAATAAAACGATGGGATAGAAAAGCAGGATCAAAATTTTCAAACCAAGACAAGTCTTTATAGACAAACTAGTTAATTACAAATTTAGACTATTTACAAAATTGTTGGCTTATAAAAAAGAAGACTGTCTTAACATCCACTAGTCAGACCCATTTGCCGATTCTTCAGCCTCCACCTTCCGAACTCCAGGACTTCCGGTCCTCCACGACTGTCATCTAGGGACCTAAAATATTGTACCATAACCGGAATAAGATTACGTCTCAGCAAGTTTTACCCCACTAAGACTCGATTAGGAAACCAATACACTAACCAGGTTGCCTATACACACACAAGTCAGAGGATTTAACTTGGCCTCAGATTCCACCTGCATATTAGCACAATTCAATAGGCACCCTTGCAATCACATCACATATCGATTTCTTGATCAATCGACCTAGTCGATTATATGTCAATCGGACCATTCAAAATCACTTCCACTCAATCAATCAATTCACGACAACAGATCAAATCATTGATCAATCGACCTAGTCGATTTCATGTCAGTCGGACCATTTCCAAGTCAACTTACTTCTCAATATAAAACCTCCCATTTGCATTCTCAATCACAGAGCTATAATAATGCTCTCGGGCATCGTTTTCGCCAAGGTGACGTATGTACTGGACAGCACTCGTGCGTCCTTTAAGGTGCCATTTTCACCAGTGATATTCTTAATCACCGAACCACGTATGTCCATAATGATGCTTGTAGTAGACAGCACTCGTGCGTTCTTTAAGACGCCGTTTTCACTAGTGATCTCCTTATCACCGAACCACGTATGTCTATACTAATGTAGGTAATAGACAGCACTTGTGTGTTCTTTAAGGCACCGTTTTCACCACTGATTTTCTTATCACCGAACTATGTATGTCTATACCTCATACCCGATCGGTCTTAGCCAAGAGTATTCTCAGTTCAATCTCCCGATTCCTTTTGATTTACAACTCGTCAGAGCATTATAAATGCTAAATAACCATACTCAGCTATCTATTGATCAATCATTCAATTTTACTCAAATTTCAATCAATTTAGGAATAATTCCTCAAATTGCACAATTAATTCAATTCAGCACAAAGTAGAGCTCAAATAAATAAACGGACTGCACCACGACAATCAGCACGAAATTTCAGCATCGGCTATCCTTGCCTAATTTTCGAAAAATAAATAATTAAATAATTAATTTCGAAAGTTAATATATAAATACTAAAAATCCAATTTATGCCCGTAATGCCTAATTGAAGCCCGATAAGGGTCGGAAAAAATCCTGAGATGCATTTAATAAATAGTATAGGCAATTCTTTAGCTAAGTACACTAACCACCTAACTAAAATGCAATGCTTTTAACTAATAATCACTAATCCATTCTAATCTAACCACTTAATTGTACTTAATTAAATCTAATCAACCCTTAAGCATCATTAGTCTACTAAGCGAGGATTAGTGAGATTACTCACCAAAAATTCACGAAAGTCGGATCAAACCGATGGGGACAAAGCGAGGGTTGTTTCTTCCCAAAGCAAGTCTCGAGTTCGAGGCCCGGAAACGCCCTAAAACGGCCCACGAACTTGTTGGAAACCCACTTGGTGGGTTGCTGTTGAAGCTGTAAAATAGAGGGGAAATGAGATGGTTAGGGGCGGTGAAGGGTCAGGAGAACAGGTGGTGGTCCGGCGTGGTTGAACGGTGGTCCACGGTGGCTGAACAGCTCCAACACAAGGCCAAAGGAGCTGCTGGACGTACTGCAGGGACGGCTGAACAAGGCTGGAACAGAGAGATGGGGCTGAACCGAAGTGCAGGAAGCATGAGGGTTGACTGGCGGATGTTCCTTTGCAGGCGTGAGGCAGCAACGGCGGAGAAGACCAATGAAAATGAAGCTGTGGCGTCGATTGAGGGGCTCAACTAGACGAAAGAAAAAGGGAAGGAGGCTCGTGTGTGTTTGTTGGCCAAAACCAAATGAACGTGGGGGAGGGGATAAACATAAAAAAAGAAGTCAAAGATAAGAAAAGGAAAGAAAAGAGAGACACGGCAGTGGGGACGTTGGCGTGGGGTGTTCCGCATGAGAGAGAGAGAGAGAGAGAGAGAGAGATTTGTTTAAGGGATAAGTAAAGACTCAGTCAAACATGGGAAAGTAGAGTTGAATTCTGTAGAGAGACGTCGGTGGGGCATGAACCGAGAGAGAGAGAGAAAGAAATGTGCGTGAGGTGGGGCGTCGGTCCAAGAAAACAAAAGAGAAAAAATAAAACAAAACCAACTTATAAATTTTAATCAACTTCTAAATAATTTTAGCAATTGGTCATCCCGGGACCAATTTCTCTATCAATTGCTCAACTTGAAGTCCCAAAGAAGACCGAGATGAGTCGGTTATTTCATCTCACGATATACCTTCAAACCCAAATTCTCTTTCATTTTCTTTTGGAATCCGATTTTCTAAACAAACAAATTCGGTTGGGGTCTGATTTGAAATAAAAAAAAGCCCAAACAACTTCCATTCACCGATTCGCTTACACCAGATGCCAAATATCTCTTCAAATTGACCAATCTGAATTTCCACTCGTTCTTCGAATCGCCCATCCCGATTTCCCCGAAAAATCCCGAACTCTCCAGAATTTTCTCAAAAGGTGAGTCGATGTTCTTAGAATGACCCATGACATGACAGGACTTCCACTTTCTGAAATCGAATTCAATCGTGGTTATTTTCAATCAAACACGCTTTTAGTGTGACCTTACTTACCGAGTAGCTTCTACGAATTTTTGGTGTAATTGATCCGTGGTCGATTTTTTTCGAACCACAATGAACCCATCTGACACATTGGTGACTCTCGGTGGTTGTGAAAATCTCAAGGTTTCAAATACAGGCATAGGGTACCCAAAACAACAGAAAATCGGTTTAGTGTCGATCGATGAGAATTTTGTAATCAAGTGGCATCACCCACATTTGATCACACATCTCAGTCGAATCGACCTATCTCTGGTCTCTGATCGATTTTGACAATGCCGTAATGACCCTTGCAGATTAGCATGATCGAGTAGTCGATTCCTGGTCGAATTCTCAAGTCTATTGCGTTTAAAATCCCTAAATGGCTTCACCGGATAAGCTAGTTATCTCGTGAGTGGCCAACTCAAAGAAAAACACTATAGTCACATTGCCGAAAGGCCCATCTTACCCAATCGAAATCAGAACCTGAAATTCAGGATGTCACAAATACTAGAATTTCTATCTAGTATTCTCATTTAAGACTTTATTGTATCCTAGAGGAAATTTGCTAGTAACCAATAGCAACTTTGTGGGGCAAATAAATTCTTAAAGAAAGTGATATCACGCCTCAAAATCCAACTTGATTACTCTAAAAATCCAACTTCATTATTCTACCCAATTCGAAGCTATATTTTCTAACATGAACTAATTCAACAAACCTAGCAACCAAAGCTCCAAATGAGTTGCAGCACACAACAGCCACTGAACCTGTTGTCGTGCAATCCACCCAGAACCATTAGCTCGAGAGATCCTGTGGCCCGCGACTTCCATTGTTCAGGTACATATCTTTTGGCTATGGTCTTCGTACGTAGACATGGAATCCACCTCAGGCTGTTCTTGTTCTAAGCGAGGGAATTTTGGACATCGACTACTGGTTGGGTTTTTAGCCTTGGAAATTTTGGCCATTTCTCGATTTCCACATCAACCTAAGCACTTATGCAACTAATTTTCCTGATGGTGAGTCTCGATTTGAGCTTAGCACTTCCAGTAGCCATTTATCCATCCGGATAATATCCAAAGAACATATTCTTAAATTTATGCTTGGGTCTGACCACACTGCTTTTGTCCAACCACAGAAGAAACAGATGCTCGGCTGTTTCAGGGGCTTGTGAGCATAGGTGCATATGGGGTCAGGTACCATGTTTCTTTTGTATAAATTTTATGGTAAAAGAGGGCTAAATAGAAGAAGATTCAGGCACAACGTTGCCTTGCGTTTTCTGTATATTTCAAGAGAATATCTTCTGTACACATGCTTATTGTACAATACAATGAATGTATAGGCCAAGTACTAGGTTTATTAGAGACGTGATTCTGTGGAATACAATCTCTGGAGAATGATCTATCTTGACGAGCAAGTCATGAAGGAATTACAGGTGTATTCTTGGAAGGAAATGATCTGACTTGATGACCAAGTTGTGAAGGAATTATAGCAGTTCGACAATCAACGCTATTGGGATTTCTTTCCTGTTGATAGCTCCAAAGAAATATGCAAATTTTGGGAGGAGATTCCATAGGTTAGTCCATAAATTTCTAAGAGGCTGGAATGACGTGGAAGGTTGATTAGTACTCGCAAGACTTTGTTTCGCATGGTGTTATATCCACTTTTCCTTGTATAGGACTTTGGTTTCTTTCAATCTCAAACTAGTCTAACATCTCTTGGTGTTAGACTAAATGAGAGAATTTCTCGCGCCGTGTGCCCATTGAACAAGTTTTTCAATACTTGGTTTTTCCACGTACCTATTTCTTGATTATTAATTTTTTAGACTAGCTTAGGGTCGTTTCTGTTAGCTGTCCCTCCTACACACTCGAAGAAAGCCAGCAATCCTCGCAAATTCTTATTGTTGCACTGTTGCTCACCGCCCATTTCACTTTTGGTCGAGTCACATCTTCGCCCATGATAAGGTTTTGCCAAACCCATGATGGGCGTAACCCCTTTCCAGCATAGATTATTCTCCTTAGGGAAGTAGATACTCATTCAAACCTTTACTCTACAATGCTGATGAGGATTGTGATAATCTCTAAGCTTGTTTCCCCAACATAGCTTTATTAAACGTAACAAGATCTTTGAAATCCAACCCTTCACGATCTTTCCTGGCTTTTAGGATTTCTCATCTCTTTCAATGCATGCCCACTCGATTCTCATTTTGTTCATCAAAACGAAGCAATTCTCTATTCTATTGCCTTATAAATCGAGATAGATATGCCAAATATCTTCCATCTTCCATGTGTCGATGTTGAGAAAATATGAACCTGACCTGACCCACGTGCTAAATTTTGAAGAATTAGACATGGACAACAAAGTGTTGTACGTGGAGAGACCAGTTCAGATTGCGGATCGCAAGGAACAAGTTCTGCATACCAAAATGGTTCCCTTGGTCAAAGTGGTCTAGCAACACCACGGGACAGAAGAAGCGACATGAGAAAGTAAAGATTTGATGAGACGACAATACTCCCACATTTTTTTTTATTAAGATTTGTAATGGTTTAAATTTCAAGAACAAAATTTTTATAAGAGGGGAAGAATTGCGACATTCTGATTTTCAACCTTGTTTTCGATGAAATGAAATGGGTTTTTCATCAACGCACCTATAGTCTTTTTCTCTGAGCTGATCACTCATAAGATAACTAATCTATCAGGTGAAGCCGTTAAGGAATCTAAATGCGACCGACTTGAGAATTCGATCAGAAATTGACTGCTTGACCGTGCTAATCTGCAAAGGTCAATACGGCTCCATTAAAATTGATTAGAGACGGAAGATAGGTTGATTTGATAGAGACATGTAATTAAATTGTAAGTGATTTTGCTTAATTGCAAAATTCGCATCAAACGACACTAAATCGATTTTTTTGTCGATTCAGTACCCTGTGCCCTTATTTGAAACCTCGAGACTTTTATGACTATCAAGAGTCGCCTATGAGTCGGAGATGCACAATGTGATCGAAAATAATCGACCACGGGTCAATTGCGCTAAAAATTTCTAAAAACTACCCGGTAGGTTAGGTCACGTTAAAATCGCGTCCGGTTGAAATTAACCACGGAATTGAACCCGATTTTAGGAATTGAAAGTTCTGGCATGTCACAATTTATTTTAGGAATGTCAACTCATCCTTCAAAGAATTTTCAGCGAGCTCGAATTTTCGGCGAAAAATCAAAATTGGGCGATTTTAAACCGGGAAGTTTGGAGGGGCCAAATTGAGTGCATTTTTGGCCTTCAAGTTGGATCAAATGGTGTTGTGAATGCAAGAATTTGGTGTGGGCTCCTACCTTGACATTATGGCCATTTAATTGAAGTCAATTGGAGTGAAATTGAATTGAATTGAAGGTGAAATGCTTGAAATTCGCAGGCCATGGGGGGCTACAACATTTGGACTCCCTCCTTGGCTTGTTGGGGAAGATTTGGAGGGAAAATGGCAGTTGGTCATGGCTATGGACTTTGGGGGCAAAGTGATGATGAATTTGGATATTTGTGGTAGACTTTGGTGGCCCTTTGTCCCCCCTTCAACCTGCAACAGCCTCTTCTTCTTCTTCTTCCTTGCTTCTTTGTTCACCATTATTGTTGAAAACCTCCATTTCCAAAGCAAGGAGCCAACCACCACACTTGCAAACCAAGCCAACCACCACCAGGCCTCTTCACCGCTCTCCAAGCCACGCCCAAGCCCAAGACCATCTGCCGCTCGTTTACTTCCAGCCGCCAATCTTGCACCCCTAGTCGCGTAAGCCCGCAACGCCAATCCCCCGTAGCCACCCCTGAGCCACTATCGTTGGTCCCTCAGCTGCCAACCCACCTTTGCCTACCCGCTTGGTCTTATCATGCTGTTCCCGCGGCAACCAAGCCGCCCGACCAGCTTCTTCGAATTAGCCATAGAACTGAAATCCTTGTTTGGCTATGGGCCTTCCAAGGCTGTTTTTAGGCCTTTCGAACCTCATCGGGTGTCGCCGTAGGCTTAAGTCTCACTTGCTTTCACGCCGCCGTCGTCATGAACTCATTGGCTCGCTAAACCAGTGAATTTACTTTCTAAACTTTACTTAAGAGGTTAATTATGCATAGAGGATGATTAGTTTAGACTAAGTTTGGGTTAGGAAGATTAGTTAGTATAATTAGTTAATTAGATTCATTAGGTGGTTAGATTAGTTTAATTAGAGGTTAATTAGATTATGTGATTTAGTTAGCTTAGTAGATTATTTAATTAAGTCCAATCATGTGGCTAGAGTAGTGTATATAGCATATCTAGTGATTTATTTAATTATTTTGCATTTATTTAATTATTTTATAATTTATTTAATTATTTATTATTTTCCGAAAATTATACCGGGATAGCCGGTCGTTAGAATTTCGTGCCAATCATCATGGTGTAGTTGGTTTGTACAATGAGTGTTAAATTGTGCAATTGGATGCTGATTGGTTTTTTTTTTTTTTTCAAAATTTTGGATTTTTGATATTTGATTAGAAAAATGCTGAGTGTCGGTTCTTAACACCAAAAATGTTTTTAAGTACTATATCAAATAGTGAGATTTTTAAAAAGTGAGAATATTGTATTTTATGGCTCAATCTGACCGTGTGCCCACACACAATTATTTTACAAGATGTTTTTAATATGAAGAAAATAAGCCAAGCACATTATTTAAATTGAAGCATTTGAATGCAAAACACGATATTCTTGGCTGGGATTGGATGTGCGTGTGATTGCTATGAGAACCCGTCACCCGATGAAGGTGGGTGGGCGATGCTCTTATATGGAATGCCCCATGTCAACGGATGCCGAATTGCGGTAGAGGCCGGACCGATGCTTCTTCGAGAATGCCGTTTAGAGATAGATGTTACCGTGCTTGATAGGGCGAGACGACGCCTAGCTATGCAGGATGACTGCCGACCATTGAGTTGGCCGTGCCCGTGAAGCCGTAATTAATTAGAACGCTTGATTAAGTGAAATGGTCGCACCGGATTATGGGACGAAATCATGTGGCACAAAATGGAACGTGTCATAACGATTTGGTCTTATAATCAGGATCCCTGTGATTGATTGATTTATGAAAGTGAAGCGTTCCGGTTATTGATTGCATTTACTACATATATAAATGTTATATGAGCTGTATTGACATGCAGAGAGGTGCTGAGGTGAGGTAAGTCTTTTGTGATGTGTGATTAGGCTGCCTCTAGGTGTATTACCTTCCTAATCGGGGTTTAGGGTGTAGACTTGCTAAGACATCGTCTCACCCCGTCGTGGTTTACAATTTTACAGGTCCTTAGATGGAGGAGCGTCAAGTATGATACGGGGTCCCGCAAATGATGGATTTTGAGCATACCTTCCCCCTCATTCCCAGGACCACCCTGACTCGGGAGCTAGTTGAGTCCGTGGTATGGGTCGATGAGGGTCTACCTCAGTTAGTACCTCACCAATTCATAGCTTGGTTCATTGGCTTTCGACAAGGGGGTCAGAAGGGTCCCCTGCTGGGTTTCGATAGGCCTCCTGTTGGGACTGGGGAGTGGGAAGCAGCACATCCTATGGATCTTGACACCCTTGATGGTGTTGTGGTGGACCCAGAGCCCCCAGAGCCCATGGATGAGGAGTCTAGTGCCTAGATAGCTTAGTAGCTCTTCTTTTTGGAGATAGGCTCTTGTATATAGACTAGTTGTGTACTTAAACCAGATATGTTTTTTTTTTTTTTTTTTTGACCCAGGAACCGTCATACAGCCGGCAGCTAGTGACGTAAATCCGGGCGACCCGTAGGGATCCACCTCCCACGGGCCGCAGGTAAGTCGCGCAATGGGGGTGCGAAGTTTCGAACCCCTCCCCTCCTAGATGAGAGGGCAGGGCGCGAACCAGCATGTCCACCACGGGATGGGTCTTAAACCAGATATGTTTATAAAGTATGTTTTGTTGAAATTAACTATTTATAAAGTATGTTTTGTTGAAATTAACTATCCTACTTTTCTATCCCATGTTTGATTGTTGTCTAAAGAATATTTGTTTTGCTTTCACATGTGCAATAAAATAAATGGGTCGGCAACGCGTCCTTGGAACATCGCAATTTGATCGACCACCGAGGAATGTGCGCACACTTGAGGTTCAGGCTGTGACACAATGTGTGTATAGCCCTGTGTCCTAGATTTCTCTATATTTCATTTAATATTTTTAATAGCTTCACCTCCCCCACCCTAAAAATAAAAAAATAAAAATAAAAATAAAAATAAAAAACATTGCGTGATTCGTCAATGAGAATCAAAATGTCATCCACTTTATCACATGGGGCAAAAACCCATCAAATGTATTTAAATTTTTGAGTAATCTGAATTTATTTCTCTCGTTTCCTATGCAACCTATATGTGAAGCACTTTCTCGATTATTAAATACTCAGAGACCACGATTTTGGGCAATTTGCTAAGTATGAGACACATACTAGTCTTGAATAAAAATAAATAAATTGGTGTAAAATGTAAGCATCAGTTAAAAGGTGATCTACAGAAGCTTAGGGACATTCTCCAGCATTACGTATATAGTGCAGATCACGAGAAAATGGAGTTAGGGAGTCTGAAAAAAAAAAAAAAATACATAACATTACACATTATTATGGGTGTTCCTAGCTTTACTGCTCATACGCCTTTTTGCGATCAAATTGCCCTCCCTACAAAATATAATGCAGACCCACGTCTCGTTGTTTGACCTCTTGAAAGAATTAATAACAAATAAAAATATATGTGTTATCTTTAAAATTTGTATTTAAGTAATATCTTTAGCAACCTAGTTTTTATTTTACTTTGTCAACGCCAACAAAAAAGTAATACAAGTTTAATATCACATAAGATGGGACAAATGTGGCATTTGATAGAGGTAAACAAGCAATAGCAATAATAAAGGCTAATTAAAATCTACAATATAAGCAAATGATAATATTCCCATCTTCCCCACTTATGGCGGGAGTGGAGAATTGAACTTCACACACCTTTATTGTCGGTGCATTTATGGAAGAGAGCATATGGCTGAAGAGCAACAGCCATACTTAGAGACTTTTTAAATGTGAAAATTGTCCAAAAAGTTGTAGATCTATTGTACTTTTATCTCATCAATATTTTTATTGTACTTTCACGTTTTGTTAATTGAGTATATATAGTCAATTTTTTACCGAAAATCGCTGATATAATCGTGGCTGTCCTATGTGATGGCTAACTAATGTGGACAAATTTTAATAGTATTCTAATATCTTTTCAAAATTTATATTATTTTTTTTCTCTCTTTTCTCTTCTTTTCTTTTTTATTTTGCCCTTTTTCCCTCCGTCAGCCTCAAGTGAGGGAAGCCCTTGCTGGATTGGGCAAGGGTCACCCTTGCTTGGGTTGGTGAGGGCCACCCTCGTGCCCACCCAATCTAATGAAGGGCTACCCTAGCCTAATGCTAGCAACCTCTACTAGTCATCAACGAGACCGATGATAGGCCACCAAGAGATTTACTTCTTTTGTAGATAGGAGATCATATAGGATTAAGTTTTATTAGGTGAGCAATAGTGTAACTCTCTGGCTTGCCTCTCATTTCTTACCAAAAAGAACAAGTAACCTCATCTCATTGACTCTAAAAAATGCTCTGATTACTATAAAAATATCTCGAATTATACAATGATATCCACAAGTACTTATTTTCTTACCTAGTAAAGCAAACATGCATTTCGATGGATAATCTGAGACCCGCAAAAATGGTAACAAAGAAAAAAACTAGGTATGTGTATCAGCGGCTGAATGTGAATATGTATCAAATAATTACTATTCCTTTTTTTTAATCTTGCATTTACTCAAACTCCAAAAATAGCGAACTTTAGACATCTATGTATAACCCACTTCCACGAGACACATAACACATATATCTCCTAATCACACCTCAAACCATCAAGCCAATAAACTTGGAAATGGAGAAGGGTCAAGCCAAGTTCAGCGCAATAGTCGTTCTATTGGTGAAATCATCAAGTAGGTTTCTTCTCACCTCTCAATTACTATTATCATTTCTAAACACAGAACTGCACTAATGAATTACCCTAATTCATAAATATCAGCATGCTCATCAATCTAATTTCTTCTAGAGTGTGTGTCCTATTTTTCTTTGTTGAAATAATTTGATTTCTTCATCTTGGGTTTGTTATTTTTTAGACATTGGACATGTCATAGAAAAACTCTTTTCCTCTCATAAAGCACCATAACGAAACTTTGTACTAGGAAAATTAAAATGAATGTTAGATTTACCCTTTAAATTGTGGTAATGTGATGACAACTTATTAATTTATTACTTTATTTATGCTTCGGGAGAAATAAGAGATTATTTTAGATGGATTTTTCTCTTCCTAGCACACTTATAGACTTGATTTTGAGAATTTGACAAGACCACAACTAATTGTTCTTAAATTTTAAGCAATTAGATGAATGCATGATTTAATATCTAGATATTCTAACACTTCCCCTCACACTTCATCTAGTCCTTTTGTGTTATACTAAACCTGAAAATTTAATTGGGGAAGCAACAGGGGCCTAGAAAGATTCGAATTCAAAATCTTTAACTCTGATGCCATGTGAGAATTTGATGGGACCATAACTGATTATTCTAAAACCTTAAACTATTAGATGAATGCATGATTTAATATTTAAATATTATAACACTGATTTTGGGATATGTTGAGGATATCTTTCGGCTCGTATGACAGAAAACAAATTGTTTTCTCATAAGGAGAAGTGAGGATATGTTTGTGGGTTGGACTGTCCATCCTTCTAGTTAGATTGAACCCAATTCTAATAGGCCTCTAAAGGCAACCCAAGTCCAACTTCAATAGGTGGGCTTCTTCAAAATGAATTAGGCAATTGGCTTGTTGAGTTTGCACAGACCATGGGAGTGTGCTTTTTGCTCAAAGCATAACTTTAGGCATATATTTGGGTCTCAAAATGGCCATCTCGTTGAGCATTCGCAAACTTATTGTGGAGGTGGACTCGTAAGCAGCTATTTCTCTTCTTTAGAAATCAACTCCCTCTCCCAATTTTAACATTCTCATCTCCCAGATTAGGAAAATGTTAGAGTATTTTAACGGGTCAAAATCGTACAAACTTTTATGGAAGGAAATTCATGCACATATTGGTTAGCAAATTGGATATTTCAATCATTTGATGTAAATGACACTCTAGCATTGGATAGGACATTTATTGCTACCTTTGTTGATAGTCGATTAGATAGGATTAAGTTCTCTTAGGAGAGTAATGGTGTAACTCTTAAGCTTTGCCTACGTTTCATATTAAAAAAAAAAAGAGGAAAATCATTCCATTAACTCCAACAAATGCTCAAATTATGACAAGATCTCAAAATATTCAATTGTATATCGCAGGTACTTATTGTCTTACCTAGTTAAGCAAACGTGCTTTTCGATGGAGATCTGCGAAATAAATTTAGCAAAGAAAGAACACTAAGTAAGTAAGTAAATCAGGAGCAGAATATGAATAAGTAACAAGTCAATTACTATTCATTTTTTTGAATCTTGCATTTACTCAATCTCCAAAAACATTGGATTTTATACGTCTATATAAAAAACACTTCAATGGGATACATAAGCACATATCTCTCCTAATCATACCTCAGACAAATCAAGCCAATATACTAGGAAATGGAGAAGGGTCAAGCCAAGCTCAATGCAACGGTTGTTCTATTGGTGGTTGCATCCAGTAGGTTTCTTCTCGCCTTTCAAGTTCCATTATCATTTCTAAGCGTAGAACTGCACTAATGAGTTTCTCCACAGTTTCCTTCCTTTGAAGGTCTTGTCGTCTCACATGCTAGAACAAGAAAAGATTGTCCTAACGGGTTTCGTCCTGCTGTTATAGATGGCCGAGGGGGCTGCGTTCCAACAGAGAACGTTCGGGTAGGACCAGGAGATGTTGGTGCTTTTCCTCCTGTGCCGAATATTTGTCCTCCTGGGCAGCATCTCCTCTTGGTAGATGGCAAATGCATACGTCTAGGGGATTGAGGACCACTGATGGACATGAGTTTGTGCGTCTGTGGTAGGAGAGGAAGCAAAAATAAATAAGTGATTATTTGTTCTTGATAAATAGGGTTCATACTATTTAAATTTTCGGCGGTCTCGAAAATTTTCAACAGTCGAAATCAATTGATTGCATCTTAGTATTTTATAACTAGGTAATCAAACATGATGGTCATATTCCTTATGTATAGGTTGGATGAATGATTGACGATGGAAAAGAGAATAAAAATTTTGATATCTACTCTCAAAAAGCGAAGTCTTGAAAGAGCGACACACCTGATATCCTCACGTCTTTGAATTTGATGGTAAAGAAATTCAAAACGTAGTTTGGATATTCTAACTTGGTATGCTCTAGGTTGACAAGAAAATGAAGTGTTGAAATTGAGGATACGAAGAAAAATTTGAAGATATCAAGCATACCATTCTAGTTGTGTTCAAATTTGACCATCCTTTCGGACAATAAGGGCGGATTCTCATCCATAAAAGGTTAGGCAAGCCGATTTCACATATTTTCATTTTTAAAATAATTATTTCATATTAACATAAAATCGGTACACCAATAAGAGATCCATAAGTAAGGGTAAATGCAATTTAACTCGCCTTATAAGATGCCAGACTAGGACACCATTTGTTTTGGAGAAATGATTTATTGAAAAATATCTCTTCTAAGAAAAAAAGTGTTTGCTCTAGTATCGCTTATAAAAATGAATGACGAAAAAATAGTTTCATCATTCACAAAAATATCTAAATATAAATTGTTATCGATAATGAAAATATTTTTTATTGAATGATTATTCCAAGCAATACAAATGATAATTATATATATATATATTAAAAAAGGTTTATCTAATCATTTATTTTTCAGAAAACAAATGGAGCTAAGGTAAAAGGCTTCTATATAAAAGGTTGTGCGCATAAATCTCTGCCCCAGCCACTGCACTCTCAAGCACCGAACAAGGGCATTAGCATGATCTAAACTCTCAAACTTCAGAAATCAGAAGCACAAAGCTTTCCAAAAAAACCAGACATAAGTCGGGAACGATATTATCCATTGCTCATAATGTGGCATCCCAAAATTCAAGTCATCCTCTAGAGAAATTAAAGCCTATAATTAGGTAATGAAATTACCTATGCTCTATGTGTTAGCCATTAGTTTTCTTAAGGCTATGTGTTATTGTGCTTGTGTTTATGAATTTTGAATTTAGGACTATAGGATAAATTAATAATCTATGCTTGGCCATGCACTTTATAAATTAAATTTCAATAAATGAAATGTCGAAAGACTTTGCCCATGTGGAAAAATTTAAAGTTTAAAATATTTATAAAAGAAATTCAAAAAAAAAAAAAAGGGAAAAAGAGGGTCAAAATTCGATTAGGCCTTAAGCCCAAGAGTGGAACTTTAATGGGCCAAGTTGGCCGGCCCATTGAAGCCCACAAGGGGGCTGTCGACCAGCCCAAGAGGAGGCCCAAGAGTGGCCGGCCCAAGCCCAAGCCCAAAAGCCCATCTTGCATGTGTTGTGGCAAGTGGCAAGAGGGGTGGCATGCATTGGGCATTGGGGAGGCAAGCTAATGATAAGGTTTAAGGGGGTATAAAAAGGGGAAGGAAAGGAGAGAGAATGGCTGGTTGGCCATTCGGCCAAGAGAGTGAGCCGAGAGAGAGTGAGATGCGAGAGAGAGGGGAGGCCGAGAGAGGAGGAAAAGGAGCCCGTTCGCCGCCGTCCGCTCGTGCTGTTCGTGAGGTCTAGAGGCAAGTGGAGTCCGTAACTTCTCTTGAATGTTTGTTTTGGTGGTTGCATGTTCGATTTTAGGTGTGATTTGTGCGAAAAACCGAGGTGAGGGTTGGTTGTTTTCAAGCCGTGTGACTGTTCTTGCTCGGTTTGTGGAAGTCAGTAGCTTGTTAGAGCTTGCATGTGTGTTTGGAGTCCGATTTTGGCTTTGATTTCTTCATGAAAGTTGTATCTAACATCTTGTACTATAACATACTGAAATTTCGTGAAAAATGATGGATATTTGAGGGGTTAAATCCTTGTTATACGGAGACCCTAGATCTGTGAAGTTTCCACTGACCTCTTGCTAGATTCTTGCTTGCATGTTGATTTTTGTTGAAGATATGACTTCGATGTATTCATGAAAGTTGTAGGTAACACCTTAAACTACAACATACTCAAATTTGAAGAGAAATTAACAAGTATAGCCTAGTAAATCGGCTAGATCTTGGAGACGATGATTCTGGTGATGTGTTCCGAGACACCCGAGACTTCATGGACTTAAATGGTGACCATAATTTGGTTATTTGACCTAGATCTCTTCATTAAACTTGTAAAGGACACCTTGTTACATAACATACTAAAATTTCAGAGGAAAAGAAAGAGGATAGATGGGTAAAATCTAAAAATTTCGGAGAAGTGTATTCTGGACGACGCGGTAGTGGTTCCAGAGGTTTCGTGGGGTTTTATAAATTAATCTAAAAATAATTTGGCTTAGAGTTTTTCATGAAAAATGCACGAAAATGTCTTGGCTATCACCCTGTAAAATTTCGTAATTTTTGAAGGCCATATGAGTACTTTAATCGAATTTATTTGGAAACTGTGCAATTCTGGTCATTATCCGAATATCATGTGCTATTTTGTGGAAATTGTGAAATTATGAGAAATTCAATTTGGCCATGAATTTTGTATGAAATTGTGATCCTATTGATTTGTTTAGTGATTGTTTGAATACTATGATTTTGGGAAAATCATAGATATTAAATTTAATATTTATTTATGAAAATAAATAAATAAAATAATAAAATAATAAAATAATAATAAAATAATAATAAACTAAAATGGATTTTTATTTGGCCATGGATTCAATTCTATTTGTGTGGCATATGTGTGATGAGGTCTTTGCACATGTATTGGATTGAGATGTAAATGTGATAAAGTCTTGGTATGCGTATGACATGGTCCTTGTACATGTATTGAATTGAGATGTGTATGGGATAAAGTTTTGGCATGTGTATGGCATATGAATTGAGATGCAAGTGTGAATTCCCTGTCAAGTGTGATTTGTTTGATGCCATGCCAATTGCTATGTTAAATTGAGATAAAGAAATGGTAAATGTGAATGATGGTAAATGAGGAAATGGTTGTGGTGGATGATGATGCTCGGTGGCCTAGTGGCGTAATTCCGGAGATTCCCCGGGAGTGTCGGGATGCCCGGTGGTATACGGTACGTAATTCCAGGGGAGGCCTGGTGGTATGTCGGTACATAATTCCGGAAGCCCTGTCTTTGCCCGGAGGTCTTTGCCCGAATGCCTGGGGGTAATGCCTTGTATCTTGATGCTAGTTGGGATGCGAGATGCCCGGAATGTGGGGGCCGGATGCCCGGTTGTATCTTGGATACATGCCCGGAGGTTTTTCTCGCATGGGATGCGAGTGTAAAATATGAGATGAAATTGATGAATCGAGGAAGGGTGATGTGGTGATCAAATTTAAAGATAAAGATGAAAATTAACCCATGGTATGATATGCATGATGATATGCATGATGATGATGATGTTATGTGATGTGATATGATGATCACCCACGGTATGGTATGCATGATGATATGCATGATGATATGCATGATGATGATGATGTTATGTGATGTGATATGATGATCACCCACGGTATGGTATGCATGATGATATGCATGATGATGATGGTGATAATGAGGATATGTGATGTGAAATAATGATGATCACCCATGGCATGACATGCATGATGATATGAATGATGATGATAATGATGATGAGATATGATATGGCATGATGACATGTGTGATGTGATGATGTCATGATGATGATGACATGTACGATATAATGATGTCATGATGATGATGATGACATGTATGATATAATGATGCCATGATGATAATGACATGTATGATATGATGATGCATGATAGTATGCGTATGGTTTCAAGGTAAGTAACGCCTGCAATGCATGTATGATTTGCATGATGCATTGAGTTGTTATTGGATTCTTTTACCTGCTGAGTGGTTGTACTCACCCCTTTTAGGGACCAACATTTCAGATTAGTAGATGGTTTGAGCGGTTGGATATGACCGCGAGGAGAAGGATAGCAAAGGAGGGAACCTTTGGACGCTGACACGGATCGATGGACTTAAAGTGTATGACTGTTTGAGGAAACATCGGTCATCTTTTGGAGTGTAGCCGAATATAGAAGACTATGGCATTTTGATGTACGGACTAAAGATGTCCATTAGCTCTATGTAAATAAACGTGTTTGGCTTTTACTTATAAATGTTTAGTAGGTGTGCATCGTTTTCTGAATATAGGGAAGGGAGTTGTTGGACGTGCTTCCGCATATAAATTGCGCAAGGGACCGATCGAATAAAAAAAAAAACGTAAACCCCCAAGTTGTATGGACCCGCTGCAATTGAAATGGTATCAGAGTAACATGTTAATAGGGCAAGTGAAAGGTAGAGCGAACTGTGGCGACCCTAATGGATCGGGGGCCATTGAGGGGTGCCACAGCCTTTGTTGGTATCAGAGCTATGGTTTATTTGGAGTGATAAGGTGCCTCAGGTGGAAATGAGGATAGAAAGATGCACACCATAGGATATAAAACGGAATAATTGAATAACGGGTGATGAGTATTCACTCGTATATCCCTAGTAATTAGTTTTGAGTTGTCTTTAGGTACCAGTAACATGTATATGTTACTTATGTAGTAGTAGTAGTTGCTCTGGATAGAGACAGTGAGTCTCAGATTATTCCTGAGGCAATGCTTGGTAAACTGCAGGAAAGTCATGGTGCGAGCTGGAAGTGCTCATCCATCGAGGGTTGAAGTCTCTGCTGCAAGGGCTGAACCCCGAATGGAAGATATCCTGCAAGCATTGGCCAATATTGGAAATCTGATGGATAGACAAGCGCAGCAACAACCCGGAATGGAACGTCGCCCTCAGGGAGTGGTGGAACAATTTCTAAAGTTGAAACCACTTAAGTTTAGTGGAATGGGGAGTCCTGAGGAGGCGGAACAATGGATTGATGGAATGGAACGAATTTTCCGGTTGTTGGACTGCAGTGATGCAGAGAAAATAGTTTTGGCAGAGTACCAGCTGGAGGGAAATGCAAAGTTTTGGTGGAGAGCTTCGAGGGATACGATCTTTCCACCAGGTACTGATGTGAACTGGGATGAGTTTGTTAGGACTTTCAATAGAAAGCATTTCTCTAATTGTGCCAAGGATAGGAAGATCACTGAATTTGCTCAGTTAGAACAAAGGGAGCTGACAGTAGACCAGTATGAGGCAAAATTTTCTGAATTATCTAGGTATGCTCCTAGGTTGGTTGAGGATCGAGAGGAAAAGGCTAAGAGATTCCTAAAAGGATTAAGGACTGATATTAGGAAACAACCGGTGCCTCTAAATATAAGGGATTATAATGAGATTTATGAGAGGGCACAGTTGGTGGAGCAAGAGTTAGTGAGAGAGCAATCAGAATCTAAGAAACAGATGACCTTTAATGATGTTCGAAGAGGTAAGAGACCCTATCCTGGTCAAGGTCCGACTTGGGAATCTAAGAAAAAGAGTAACTTTGGAAATTTTAGAAGAGTTTGGAATGGCCCGATTTTAGGAAGAGTACCCTACCAGGGTAATATTTGCCGAGATGTGGTAGACAACATGGGCCAGGACCTTGTAATAGCCAATTGAGATGTAATGGATGTGGGCAAATAGGACACTTTAAGAAAGATTGTCCACAAAAGAGGTTGCAGCCGAATGTTAGCTCGGTGCGACAGGTGCAACAAAGTACTGGTGGACCAAATTTACTAAGGAACCCATAGAGGCCACCACCACAAGGAAGGGTGTATGCAGTCACTCAAGAGGAAGCAAGAGCTTCCAAAAGTGTTATCTCAGGTATGATTTCGATAGAGGGATAAGAAGGCATATGTTACTCGATATAAGTGGCATGCATTCATTTGTGTCCGAAAAATATAGGTGATTGTGAGGAGTAGGAACAAATCTCTAGATATGCCTCTTCGTATTTCTACATCGCTGAAAGATATGCTGTTATCTACGTTGGCATGTGAGATGAGTGAGATAACCCTAGGGGAATGAGATCTGGAAATGGACTTGATAGTGATAGTTATGTATGACTTTGACGTCGTAGGAATGAACTAGCTCCATAAGCAATGGACTAGGATGAATGGTCTCTTGAGATAGTACTTACCCATGCGCTAAGGATAAAACCATGAGGCCTAGTATGGGATAGGCCAAAATAGATAATAACCCTGTAAGTTAATCCCTGTTGAAACGAGACTCTTCAGTAGATGTGTAGTTCGGGTTCGAACCAGGCGAAAGCTGGTGTACCTGTAACGTCCCGGTTTGATGAGGGCGAGGAGTGGACGTCGAGGTCAGAGGACCTGAACAAGGAGCGGCTCCTGGCAGGCTTCTAGAATGCCAAAAGGGGACAGGAGTGAACCGAACTATGAACTGAACTAGAAAGGTAGTGTTTCTGGGATAATTTTGTCAGAGTGGCGCAGCGGAAGCATGGTTAAGCTTGTAGAACTCTTGTTGTGAAAGAGAAGGATGGGTCGATGCATTTATGCATTGATAATAGGCAATTGAATCATGCGATTGTTAAGAGTAAGTGCCCATTTCCTAGAATTGATGACCTATTTGACCAAACTGCAAGGGAGTTCGGTCTTTTCTAAAATGGACTTAAGATCAGGATATCAGCTAAGGATTAAGAAAGAAGACATTCCTAAGACCGTGTTTAGGACTCGCGATGGACACTATGAGTTCTTGGTTATGTTATTTGGATTGACGAATGCCTTAGCTACATTCATGGATTTTAATGAGTAGGATACTTAAGCCTTATTTGGATCAAATTGTGATTGTCTTCATTTGATGATATCCTGATATATCCTAAAGGACCTAAAGAGCATGCGTAGCATCTAAGCGTAGTGTTGCAAGCAAGGCTTAAGAAGTGGATTATAGAAAGTGAGTTGTGAATTTGAGGATTAAGTCATGATCATTTGAGCTAAGTAGTGACTTCCTATTTGAGGATTTCATTGGAAGTCTTGATGCGTTACATGGAGGTATTTAGTATGTATAGATTGATCTTGGAAGTCATGAGTTTGAGTGGTCATATGAGACATAAAATTATTTGTGGTTTATATGTTGGGATAATAGGTTTAATTGATGATGGTCGACTTTTAATTTTAGGTGATGATCTCAGTTTGAAAGGATTTGGTGGAATTAGTGAATATGATCATTTGTGGTTATCGTCTTTCCAAGGTGAAATGGTGGAAGTTCAAGTTGTGGATTTGATGAATGGTTAGTCTAAGTGATGATTCTTTAGGATGAGATCTAAGATATATTCGGTGGAAACTAGACAAATATTATTTTGGTGGATTGTCGATCTTTGAATTAAATAAGTTTTGGTGGACTATAGACATTTGAATCGAAGGAATGATGCTATATTTTAGGCTTGAATCTATGTTGCGGTGAATGCATAATGAATGTCTTTGTTGGACTAAACCAAATGAGTTATTGGTGGTGTTGATTTTGATGGTTCTAGGCTTGAATTGGTGGTGACAAAGGTATAGAAATTACGCCAATAGTTTTGGTGGAATAGCATGAAGGCGGACTTAGCTAAACATGTCTCCTAGTATTTAACATGCCAGCAAGTGAAAGTCTACTAACCTATATAATGCATTGCCGTTGTTGTCTGATGTAGTGCAATTAGATTGGAAATACTTGAGTTTGGATGTTTTCAAAGCTCTAAGATTTTGCATGCAAACTACTTTCAAAATCTTAAGGTCGGGACCGAGTTTGATGACTCACCGACGTGTCGATTTCAGTATTTCAAGAAAGGCTTAGGATTTTGGTATTTCAAAGTTTTTGGTTTCAAACATCTTGGACCAATATTATCGACTCGCCGAACTATGATTTTCAATACTTCAAGAAATGCTTATGGTTTTTGGAGAAAATTATCATCTGCACATTCCAAGTTTTGAACTTCAATCGAAAAGCATATTTTGATTGTGAACTATTTTAGAAAATCTTTTGAATCTCATCAAAATTTATGAGTACCGTGACATCGTACCCAAATGTTTTAAGAAATGTTTTCTATTTCAAAGAATTCTGAACTTTTTATAGAAAACATTCCAACCCATTGGAGTTGGGATTGAGATTGGAATTTTGCCAACGTACCGATTTAAATTTACTAAGGGTTTTGATAAAGTATTTTATTTCGCGCCGTGATGCAAGTGCAACTCAAGGTTTTACATGTGGATTCCGAAAAACATTTGAAAATTTAAACGTGAACATGGATTTTATGGAATTGGTATCATACTTTGAATTTGTGAATTGGTTTCAACAATATGAGATTTACCTATTCGCAAATACTATCATTGTTATACCTCTGTGTCTTTGAAATTCTTATTTTGCATTATTTGATATCATGAGGTGGAATTTTCAAGAACTCAAGGGATTTTCCACATTGGTGATTTGAAAACGTTTTGACATGGAAATGACATATGATTTCAAAGCTTGCTGTTGTCGTTGAATGCTTTTGAAACTCAGTTTGTATTGTTTGCTTTCATAAAGGAAGATTCACAAACATTCCAAAGAAATTTCAGATGTGGTTATTGTTTTAAAATTGTTTTGGTGTTGAGATAAATTAAGATATGTTAAGAGCTTACATTCTTAACTTTAGAGGAAGTATCAGCCCGATCTAGGACACATACTCGATCATGAAGCCATCAAAGTGGATGAGAAAGTGAGGTATATTAAGGAGCCTGTGCAAGTATTGGATTGAAAGGAACAAATTCTCAGGACCAAGAGAATTCCATTGGTAAGATGTTATGGTGATATCATGATGTGGAGGAAGCCACATGGGAGAGTAGAAGTGAGATGAGGGAAAGGTACCCTCACTTGTTTAAGGAGACATAGGAAATGTCTAATTTCGAGGACGAAATTCTCTAAGGAGGGGAGAATTGTGGCATCCCAAAATTCAAGTCATCCTCTAGAGAAATTAAAGCCTATAATTAGGTAATGAAATTACCTATGCTCTATGTGTTAGCCATTAGTTTTCTTAAGGCTATGTGTTATTGTGCTTGTGTTTATGAATTTTGAATTTAGGACTATAGGATAAATTAATAATCTATGCTTGGCCATGCACTTTATAAATTAAATTTCAATAAATGAAATGTCGAAAGACTTTGCCCATGTGGAAAAATTTAAAGTTTAAAATATTTATAAAAGAAATTCAAAAAAAAAAAAAGGGAAAAAGAGGGTCAAAATTCGATTAGGCCTTAAGCCCAAGAGTGGAACTTTAATGGGCCAAGTTGGCCGGCCCATTGAAGCCCACAAGGGGGCTGTCGACCAGCCCAAGAGGAGGCCCAAGAGTGGCCGGCCCAAGCCCAAGCCCAAAAGCCCATCTTGCATGTGTTGTGGCAAGTGGCAAGAGGGGTGGCATGCATTGGGCATTGGGGAGGCAAGCTAATGATAAGGTTTAAGGGGGTATAAAAAGGGGAAGGAAAGGAGAGAGAATGGCTGGTTGGCCATTCGGCCAAGAGAGTGAGCCGAGAGAGAGTGAGATGCGAGAGAGAGGGAGGCCGAGAGAGGAGGAAAAGGAGCCCGTTCGCCGCCGTCCGCTCGTGCTGTTCGTGAGGTCTAGAGGCAAGTGGAGTCCGTAACTTCTCTTGAATGTTTGTTTTGGTGGTTGCATGTTCGATTTTAGGTGTGATTTGTGCGAAAAACCGAGGTGAGGGTTGGTTGTTTTCAAGCCGTGTGACTGTTCTTGCTCGGTTTGTGGAAGTCAGTAGCTTGTTAGAGCTTGCATGTGTGTTTGGAGTCCGATTTTGGCTTTGATTTCTTCATGAAAGTTGTAGCTAACATCTTGTATTATAACATACTGAAATTTCGTGAAAAAATGATGGAGATTTGAGGGGTTAAAGCCTTGTTATACGGAGACCCTAGATCTGTGAAGTTTCCACTGACCTCTTGCTAGATTCTTTCTTGCATGTTGATTTTTGTTGAAGATCTGACTTCGATGTATTCATGAAAGTTGTAGTTAACACCTTAAACTATAACATACTCAAATTTGAAGAGAAATTAACAAGTATAGCCTAGTAAATCGGCTAGATCTTGGAGACGATGATTCTGGTGATGTGTTCCGAGACACCCGAGACTTCATGGACTTAAATGGTGACCATAATTTGGTTATTTGACCTAGATATCTTCATTAAAATTGTAAAGGACACCTTGGTACATAACATACTAAAATTTCAGAGGAAACGAAAGAGGATAGATGGGTAAAATCTAAAAATTTCGGAGAAGTGTATTCTGGACGACGCGGTAGTGGTTCCAGAGGTTTCGTGGGGTTTTATAAATTAATATAAAAAGAATTTGCCTTAGAGTTTTTCATGAAAAATGCACGAAAATGTCTTGGCTATCACCCTGTAAAATTTCGTAATTTTTGAAGGCCATATGAGTACTTTAATCGAATTTATTTGGAAACTGTGCAATTCTGGTCATTATCCGAATATCATGTGCTATTTTGTGGAAATTGTGAAATTATGAGAAATTCAATTTGGCCATGAATTTTGTATGAAATTGTGATCCTATTGATTTGTTTAGTGATTGTTTGAATACTATGATTTTGGGAAAATCATAGATATTAAATTTAATATTTATTTATGAAAATAAATAAATAAAATAATAAAATAATAAAATAATAAAATAATAAAATAATAATAAAATAAAATAAACTAAAATGGATTTTTATTTGGCCATGGATTCAATTCTATTTGTGTGGCATATGTGTGATGAGGTCTTTGCACATGTATTGGATTGAGATGTAAATGTGATAAAGTCTTGGTATGCGTATGACATGGTCCTTGTACATGTATTGAATTGAGATGTGTATGGGATAAAGTTTTGGCATGTGTATGGCATATGAATTGAGATGCAAGTGTGAATTCCCTGTCAAGTGTGATTTGTTTGATGCCATGCCAATTGCTATGTTAAATTGAGATAAAGAAATGGTAAATGTGAATGATGGTAAATGAGGAAATGGTTGTGGTGGATGATGATGCTCGGTGGCCTAGTGGCGTAATTCCGGAGATTCCCCGGGAGTGTCGGGATGCCCGGTGGTATACGGTACGTAATTCCAGGGGAGGCCTGGTGGTATGTCGGTACATAATTCCGGAAGCCCTGTCGGAGGTCTTTGCCCGAAGGGAATGCCTCGTGATGCTAGTTGGGATGCGAGATGCCCGGAATGTGGGGGGCCGGATGCCCGGTTGTATCTTGGATACATGCCCGGAGGTTTTTCTCGCATGGGATGCGAGTGTAAAATATGAGATGAAATTGATGAATCGAGGAAGGGTGATGTGGTGATCAAATTTAAAGATAAAGATGAAAATTAACCCATGGTATGATATGCATGATGATATGCATGATGATGATGATGTTATGTGATGTGATATGATGATCACCCACGGTATGGTATGCATGATGATATGCATGATGATATGCATGATGATGATGATGTTATGTGATGTGATATGATGATCACCCACGGTATGGTATGCATGATGATATGCATGATGATGATGGTGATAATGAGGATATGTGATGTGAAATAATGATGATCACCCATGGCATGACATGCATGATGATATGAATGATGATGATAATGATGATGAGATATGATATGGCATGATGACATGTGTGATGTGATGATGTCATGATGATGATGACATGTACGATATAATGATGTCATGATGATGATGATGACATGTATGATATAATGATGCCATGATGATAATGACATGTATGATATGATGATGCATGATAGTATGCGTATGGTTTCAAGGTAAGTAACGCCTGCAATGCATGTATGATTTGCATGATGCATTGAGTTGTTATTGGATTCTTTTACCTGCTGAGTGGTTGTACTCACCCCTTTTGGGGACCAACATTTCAGATTAGTAGATGGTTTGAGCGGTTGGATATGACCGTGAGGAGAAGGATAGCAAAGGAGGGAACCTTTGGACGCCGACACTGATCGATGGACTTAAAGTGCATGACTGTTTGATGAAACATCGGTCATCTTTTGGAGTGTAGCCGAATATAGAAGACTATGGCATTTTGATGTACGGACTAAAGATGTCCATTAGCTCTATGTAAATAAACATGTTCGGCTTTTACTTATAAATGTTTAGTAGGTGTGCATCGTTTTCTGAATATAGGGAAGGGAGTTGTTGGACGTGCTTCCGCATATAAATTGCGCAAGGGACCGATCGAATAAAAAAAAAATGTAAAACCCCCAAGTTGTATGGACCCGCTGCAATTGAAATGGTATCAGAGTAACATGTTAATAGGGCAAGTGAAAGGTAGAGCGAACTGTGGCGACCCTAATGGATCGGGGGCCGTTGAGGGGTGCCACACATAAACTCCCGCGAAAGACCAAATTCTCATCTCTATCTCTAGACAAATTTATCAAATCCCGGCAAAACAAGCCCACAACATTTGTATCTAGCAGCAAAATCGGATCTGCTTTCTCCAGCATGTACAGCAGAAGACAACGAATCACCAAGGCTTCAGTGGCCAGTGCAGATGTGGCATAAACTGTTGGTAGTTTGTTTATAAAACAAATGAAGAGGTGCCTTGTCCCACATTGAAAAGATGTGAGTGCGAATGTGGACTAGATTTGGTACTGACCGACAATCATTATTTTTATTTACTAAAAATTCGGATTTATTTTTATAAAAATTAACTATAAGTCTTGTTGACACAGTGCGACTGTTCACCAAAAAGTTACGGTTATTTTTCATTTATTATTATTTTAATTCTGAAATTTTTTATGTCTTTTCAACATAACCTTTGAGACAAACTTGTTCATTTTGCAACCTTTCTTGAAAGGTTGCCTTTGTTCTTTTTTGCAACCTTTTGAAAAGTTGCCTCTATTTAAAAACAAATATAAGTACTTTTATTTTGAGATCAAACTAACTTCTTCTTCCATTTTTTTTCATTTTCTTTTGAAAGAAACTATAGCTACTGTTTCCAATTATTTCTCATAAGAGACTCTGGAGAAATACTAGAATTGCTATATAGTATTCTCATTTGTATATAGTATTCTCATTTGAGACTTTGTTGTATCTTGGTTGAAATTTGCTGGTGACCATTAGCAACTCTGTGAAGCAAATAAATCCTTAAAAAAAGTGATATCATGCCTCAAAGTCCAACTTGATTACTTTAAAAATCCGACTTCATTATTCTACCCAATTCAAAGCCCTATTTTCCAATAATTTGAAGGATTTATCTGTGTAACAATGAAGTCAAAGTCAGAGGAAGTACATGCCTGCAGTGGTTCACCATCAGTGGTCCTCGAGATGTCATCCATGAATCCCAAATCTTCCTCTTCTTTTGCCCATCGCAACATGCCTATCAGAAAATGGAAATGCGATGGATGGCCTGCAGATTATTATTATTTGTTTGTTCATCTCCACCGCCTCTGTCACCTTGAAGTTGAAGACAAATCCAAAATCATTATATGCACGTAGACCTCTCTATCCAATGTGGTGGATGTGACCTGGACTTCAAAGTTTACGCGGGAGAAGTCTAGTAAAAAGCCAAAGCAGAATAAGATCATACCTAGAACGGCACACACCAGTTAGAGATGATCTCCCTAGTGAATTACCAAAACGCTTTGCCATACACACAATCGCCATCGAAGATTATTGTCTCTGTATTCAACTCGCAATGATGTTGGCACTAATTACCTCGGTCCGTCTCAATTTCTGTGTAAGTCCAGCCGCGAAGACGAGGATGAAAATCCCTTATAAGATGTGGGGCTTGTGGCGGTTTAGGATCTGTAATATCCTGGACCCCACTGCGTAATATTGTCCGCTTTTGGTCACCCGCCCTGGCGCAGATGAACCACCATCCCAACCACGGTCTTTTCCCTCACGGCTTTAAAACGCGTTACACAGGTTAGAGGGACCCAAGCCTTATAAGCTAACCAAGACCTCCCTCCCTAGGCGATGTGGGACAAGAGGGGAGGCTATCACAGTCTCCACCTCTTAACAGAACAGCATCCTCGCTGTGGCTGATGTGGGACAAGAGGAGAGGCTGTCACACTCTTCACCTCTTAACAAAACATCGTGCTCGCTGTGGACGCTGTGGCCGATGTGGGACAAAAGGGGAGGCTGTGTAACATCCTGAAATTCGACCCCGTTTCGATAAAGTGAAATGGGCATTTCGTCGACGTGTTTACGGTCCTTTTTCTCTGAGCTAATCACTCACGAGTTAACTAACCTATTGGGTGAAGCCGTTAAGGGATGTATCTGCAGTAAAATCCCTAAAAGCTACTCAATTTGTTGGATTGGACTAAAATCACGTTTGATCGATTTTTAACCACGAAATTGAACTTGATTTCAGGAATCGAATTTTAAGCGCGTCATAATTCTTATTTTTAGGATTCTGTCTCATCGTCCGTCAAATTATTGACGAGTCTGAAATTTCAATAAAGAAATTATCGGAGGATTAATTGAAGACCAAGAGAAAATAGAAAGGAAAAGGGGAAGAGAAAAGGAAAATATGAATAATGATATTAAGCATTTTCTTTTTCTCTCTCTCTCCCTTTTCTCTCTTTTTCTTTCTTTTTCTCTCTCTCTCTTCTCTCTCCTCTCCCCCTCCCCCTCGTGCGATTTCCCCCACCGACTTCTCTCTCTCTCTTTTTTTTGAATAGTCAAAGCCTTATCTCTTCTTCTCTCTCCTCTCTCTTCTCCTCCATTCTCTCCCACGTGACTGAACCCCCCCTCTTTGTTCTTCTCCTTCTTTCTTCTTCGTGGAAACGGCGAAGCAGAAGCTGCAGCTCGCCGTCTGCTCCATCGCCGCTCATCCCGTCGCCGCGCTGCACGCCCGCGCCCGAGCCCGTGCGCGTGCCGCTCGCCGCCGTGCGCCGTCAGCCCTGTCCCTCGTGCCCAGGTATCTCCCCCATGCGTCTCCAACCGCTGCCCAGCCTCCGTCCAGCCCCCGTCCAGCCACCTCCGGCTGCCGTTTGACTCCGTCGGACCTCCCCAGCGTTTCCTTCGCCCTCCGCCGGCCTCCCCTCACCGTTTTGGCCGCCGGAGCAGCCTCGGCCAGCCTCGTCCAGCAACCCACGAAATGGGTTTCCAGTTGGTTCGGGCCTGCTTTTGGGCCGTTTCCGGGCCCCGAACCCGAGCCGTGCTTTGGGAAGATTTGTTCCTCGCGTCGCCCCCGTCGGATTGATCCGATTTGCGCGCGATTTGGTGAGTAATCTCACTAATCCCAGATTAGTTGGCTAATTATGCTTAAGGTTGGTTTAGTTTTAATTAATTATGTTTAGGTTGTTAGATTAGAATAAATTAGCAATTATTAGTCAATTGTGATGCAATTTAGATAAATTGATTGCGCAATTAGCAAGTAGACGTGGTCTACTAATTATTGGAAGTGCCTCGGGATTTTTCCCGACCCTTAGTGGGCTCCAATTAGGCTTTTCGGGCCTAAGTGGAATTTTTAGTATTTAAATATTAATTTTCGGAATTAAATTAAATAATTATTTATTTTTCGAAAATTCAACTGAGATGGCCCATGATCGGAAAATTATGCTGATGACTGTGGTGAAGTCCGTTTATTTAATCGGGCTTTATTTGAGCTAAATTGAATTTTTAATATTAATTAATTATTTATTTATTTTCCGAAAATTCAATTGAGATGGCTAGTGATCGGAAATTTATGTTGGTGATCATGGTGCGGTCTGTTTATTTAATTGGGCCTTCTTTTGAGCTAAACAGAATTTTTAATATTTAATAATTAATTTTCGAAATTAATTAATTATTTATTTATTTTTCAGAAATTAAGTTTGAGATGGCCGACAACCAAAATCTCATGCTGATTGTCGTGGCGCAATCCATTTATTTATTTGAGCTTTGAATTGTGCTGAATTGATTTAATTGTGGATATTTAGAATATGTTCCTAAATTGATTGTTTGGGTAAATTGAGTACGAATTAAGGTTGTGGATAATTACTTTAGAAATGGGATGAATCATCATGAAAGGCACGTGGCTCGGTGAATAGTACATCATCTCGGAGAATGCACGTGGCTCGGCGATTTGGTATATCGCTTCGGAGAATGCACGTGGCTTGATGATTAGTACGTCGCCTTGGAGAATGCACGGGGCTTGATGATTAGATATATCACCTCGGAGAATGCACATGGCTCGGTGACGAAGTATGTCACCTTGGAGAATGCATGTGGCTCTGTGATTAAGTGTGGCATCTTGAAAGAGACACGTGGGCTCGGTAATTTGATGCATTACCTCGGAGAATGCACGTGGTCTCAATGAGTACATTTGGCATCTTTAAGAGACACGTGGGCTCGATGACTTGATGCATCGCCTTGGAGAATGCACGTGGGCTCGCTAATTCAAAATGGCATTTTAAAGGGCACGTGGGCTCGGTAAATTAATGCATTACCTCGGAGAATGCACGTGGCTCGGTAATTGGTTTTATCAATTGAGACTGTATAGCAATAGCTTGAATGACCGGGAAATGGTCAGGCTGATATGTAATCGACTAGGTCGATTGATTATTGCTTTGATTTGATGTCGTGGATTGATTGACTGATTGAAAAGGACCGTGAGTGGTCTTATTGGCTTGTAATCGACTAGGTCGATTTGATCGATGCTTCAATCGGTGATATGATTGTTTGTGTGCCTATTATGAATTGTACTGACTTGCAGGTGGGATATGAGGCCAAGGTACGTCTTCTGCCCTGTGCGTGTATAAGCAGCCTATAGTATAATAGTTTACTAATCGGGCTTAGTGGGGTAGAACTCGCTGAGACGTAGTCTCATCCCAGTTTGGGAAAGACATTTCAGGATCCTGACGAGGAGCTGAGGAGGAGGAATTTGTGAAGGAGAATTCGGAGGTAAAATCTGAGAAGAATTTTAGAAGAAGAAGATAATCCCGAGAGGGGCCTTGAGTACGGCTTGAATGGATTAAGATCCTATCTTCTTTTGAGATCTCCATTTTGATGTGAATAGTTATGAAGTGGTTGGTGTTTTGTATAAAAGTTTGGTTATAAGTTTCAATATGAAAATATGGCCCTGCTTTTCTATCCCATCGTTTTATTGTCTGAGGATTTTAACTGTTTCCGCATGTGCTTAATAAATGAAAGGGTCGGCGATACATAGTCCTGAGATATCGCATTATAAAATCGACCAGATGTGAAGGATGTGTGCGTGCCCGAGGATCGGGGCGTGACAGGCTATCACACTCTTCACCTCTTAACAGAATAATGTCATCAACGTGGACGCTGTGGCTGATGTGGGACAAGAGGGGAGGCCGTCACACTCTTCAACTATTAACAGAACAGCGTCCGATGTGGGACTAGAGGGGAGGCTATCACACTCTTCACCTTTTAACAGAATAGCGTCCTCGCTGTGGACGCTGTGGCCGATGTGGGACAAGAGGAGAGGCTATCACACTCTTCACCTCTTAACAGAAGAGCGTCCTCAACGTGGACACTGTGGCCGATGTGAGACAAGAGGGGAGGCTGTCACAACGTGGACGCTGTGGCCGATGTGAGACAAGAGGGGAGCCTGTCACACTCTTCACCTCTTAACAGAAGAGTGGGAGGACGCTGTGGCCGATGTGAGACAAGAGGAGAGGCTGTCACAAGTGGACGCTGTGGCCGATGTGAGACAAGAGGGGAGGCTGTCACACTCTTCACCTCTTAACAGAAGAGTGGGCCGATGTGGGACAAGAGGGGAGGCTGTCACACTCTTCACCTCTTAACAGAAGAGCGTCCTCGATGTGGCCCCACGGGCATCAGAACAGCATTCTTGCTGTGGTCCCACACGCGGTCAAGAGTCGACTCTAATACCACTTGTAACATCCCAGACCCCACTGTGTAATGTTGTCCGCTTTGGGTCACTCGCCCTGGCGCGGACGAACTGCCATTTCAGCCACAGTCTTTTCCCTCATGGCTTTAAAACGCGTTACACAGGTTAGAGGGACCCAAGTCTTATAAGCTAACCAAGACCTCCCTCCCTAGGCGATGTGGGACAAGAAGGGAGGCTATCACAGGATCTATCTCAGTTCCCTAAATCGAAGGTCGGTGGTAGCAAAATCAATTTAAAGTCCTCCTCAAATTTGCCAAGATTTCTACAGGCAATGCCTTACATACATGTTACACTGGATGGGTACATCATGCATAGCATGTTGAGTGCTTGCGCTGGTGCGGCTCATCGGGGATAGCTTAGCAAATTTTTCCAGAGGATCAACCATCTCTAACCTTCATGCCGGACGTTGATGATGTTGAGACTGATCCACGAGATCAAGCGCAAGGTGAAAATGGTAGTTTGTCAATCGAAAGGGAAGCTGAGGGTCGCCATGTTCAATCTGATACTAGAGAATGGGGGCGGGTGCGTGACTCCGTGGGTGACCAAGATTGGGTGATCTTTTAATTGCTTGAAGTAGCTTCACCTTTGGCGCACGATAGTGGGAGATTCAGACTTGGCACTGCTTGCGAGATCGCAGTACACGTTCTGCAAGTGCTTAAACTCCACAGGTGCTTTGGTTTCTCGATAGATTGGTTTTTGCACGTTGGACATTTGCGGCAAGTAATTTAATTTTCTACGCCCGTGTATAGTAACGAAAGACTTGCAATTGCGGTACTATGTTGATTTGCTTACGGTATGCATGGTGCATTGATGAAGTTCTCGTAATTTCATAACTTTGCTTTAATCCATAATATTATTTTCTAAAGGAATCACTCGAGAGATGATAGCATTGTCTTAGTTTATGCACTAGAGAGGTGGCAAGTCAGTTTTGAGAGTGATAGATCCAGCCATCTCTCCTTTGAATGTCATCGAAGCAAGCAAGTTGGGATCGAATTCAATCGCATCCACGCCTTGTCCGATCTCACTTAGCATGCGGCACCACGACAACTTTGTCTACCCAATGAAAAATTGTACCCCCACCCAACAGGGGGCATGGAGCGAATCCTTCCCGTTAGGGTTTTTCCCAAGGGGCCCACGAGGTGTTAAAAAATGAAGTGCCGTGCATTTATTTGAATTCTAATGCACTTGTTGATGGTGGGATTTTGATATATGGACATCGCCTTTCTTCCTATGCTGCCCTTCCTTTCCTTCGAGAGAGAGAGACAGAGAGAGGGAGAGAGGTGATCAATGGCAGCATCATTAGCTCCATCTCCCAAAGCTTTGCGAGAATTTCGAGGGTTTCTCCTCCTCCATTGGCAGCTTGAATCGGCTGCTCCGATGGAAAGTTTTAAATCTTTTCTGATGGAGGACCAGATCTGGCCTGCGCCGGCGCGGGGTCCTGCTGCAGGAGCAGCTATCGCCGGAAGGGGAGCAGCAGCGGCCTCTCGCGGCGGCGACGGCGACGGCGGTGGTGTGGAGGCGCAGGGCGTATGACGTGAGGAGGAGGAGGAGGAGGAGGTCGGGGGTGCTACCGCCGCCGCTGCTGCCGTGCCGTCACCTGTGCCTGCCCGCGGCGCGCGTGCCAAGCCACCCCGACTGCACGGCGGTCACCGCGCGCCTGCCCGTGACAACGTCGATCGTCGTCGCAACAGTCGGAAATGCGCCTAATAAAAACCCGAAACTCCCTCGCCCATGCCACACGCGCTCTCACTCTCTCTTCTTCATGCTCTTCGTCTGAAACTCCCTCTTCCCCCCCTTCTCTCTCTCTCTCTCTCTCTCTCTCTAAAAGTGAAGCGACTCATGGCGGTCGAAGCTCGGCGCGCCGCTCCTTTTCCCGCTCGGATGATCGTGAACAGGTACTCTGTCGATCTTCATTCGTGGGTCTCTGTTTGATTTTGAATATCGTGAGCTATTTGGGTTATTTCTCTCTCTCTCTCTCTCTCTCTCTCTCTGCTTTTCTTTCAAGCTTAATTCCAATCGATTCGGTTCTTTTGCAGATTCTTCGGCAATTCCATCGCGACGAGGAAGTACTGTTGCGCGATCCACTCCTACCCCACCCATGCGGAGGACTTCATCCCTCTGGCATCGACGGAGACGGAGACGCCCGACCCGATCTCGCGTCTGTCTCGCCGCCGCCTGAAACTTCGCGTCGTCCCGGAGTTCAGCACGGCGAATTCGTCCGTGAAATCCGACAGCAGATCGACCAGCGACTGCAACGCCGCCGTCTCTGTCCCCAGGAACCACCGCAAGTGTCCAGAGACGACGCGATTAGCGGCGACCACTTGAACGGCGATCGCTTCCCGGCGAGTCGTAGTCCTCCTCACAAGATGAGCAAGGCGTCGCCGTTTCTAGGGAACAAGGTGGGGTTCGAGATCCAAGGTCGCGAATCGGAGATCGACTGTTTGATTTCGCAACATGTAAGATCCTTTTTCTCCTTTCCTCTTTCAATGATTTTATTTTTTGATGGTTTGATTAGGGTTCTTACACTTGTTCTGGAATTTCAAGAAAATAAAAACCCAGTGAACATTAACAATGTCGGTTCTGTTCCCGGCGAAGAAATATTAAATTTTCACGAATTGCGTCAAGAAATTACTTATTATTGAAAGGGAAATAGGAAAATTAGAAATTTCCTGACAACTTTCCTGTTCTGGACGTGTCTACAGACACAGGCGTTCGCGAGGAAACTGAAGGAGAAAGACAGAGAAATCCAGAGAATCGGGAAGTTGAACGGTCTGCTCCAAGAGAAATTGAGGATCCTGGCGATGGAGAGCCAGATGTGGCGGGGCCTCGCATAGGACAACGAGTTCGAAGCCGACTCCCTCCACTCCACCCTCCAGCGCGTCCTCTCCGGCGGCAGCGGCGGCGGTGGGGTTGACGACGCGGAGTCCTGCTCCAGGAGCAACGGCCCCGGGACGGGGACTGCAGGAGGCGGCGACGTGGAGGCGGAATCGACGAGGCCGCCGCGGCGACGATGTGGGCAGTGCGGGAAGTGGGAAGTGGGGGCGGTGCTGCTGCCGCGCAGCACCTGTGCCTGCGCACGGCGGCACGCGGGCCCGGCCACCGCGATTGAGCTGCGTGCGGCGAGGCTGTCACGGCGAGAGTGCTCCTGAGTCTGTCGTCGTCGTCGTAACGATCAGGAGCGCAGTGGGCGGGAAATATAAAAAGGAGGGAAATCCGGGGCGGAAAGGGGAAAAAGGAAAGAATTAGAGGGGAGGAAAGAAATAGTCCTCTTTTTGGTTTTTGTTTTTGGATATAAGGAAATTCGATATATTTTCTGTTGGAGAATAACAGGTAAAAAACCATCGAGAGGGATGGTTTTTCCAATTTTTTGTGTAAATACTGATACATAATAAATGTTCTTTTTTTTTTCTTTTTAATTACTGCGTTCCTATATTTTCGTCTTTTGGAAACTTTTAATTGATTATGTGCAAATTGTTGCTTCTCTAATTCCCTTTTCAATTTCCTTATTGTGCTCAAATATGAACATTGTTCCAACAAAACGCCGTCAATTATATATAATTTCAAATCTCTTTTTTTTTTTTTTTTTGTGATTTAGACTCAAAAAAACTAGAGAGAAATATTCATTCCCTTTTACTATGTTATTCTTCAATTTCATGTTAGGTCATCGAAATTCTAGAGATAATGACCCGAATACACAAATAAAATGTCTGAAAGATTGTGATTTTCTAGTGAGTGATTATATTTAATAATGATTATCTTAATAATTTTCTGAATGGCATAGTAAATTGTGTTATTGAATTCACGGAAACATGGGTAAGTAGTCCCATAAATCATGAATATAAAGAAGAGCTTTTCCATCATTTTTCTTCTTCTTCATTTATTTTTTTCATTTTTTCTAATCGTATGAAATGATCGAGACACGTGGAGGTTAGACACTTCTTTGCACCAATGCCCCCATCCCTTTTCTTTTCCCATCTTTCCCTCAGTTTCTACGCTCATGTAATATAAATGTCAATACGTAAATCTTTCCCCCCTCCCTCACTCTCTCAATTTTTGTGGTAACTCTTGACCATAACATTAGAATAAATATAGTGATAAAACTATAATTACTTTCCTCAACAAAATAAATAAGGGAAAATAACACAAATAATTTGTAAATTTTAATGTGATTTCTCAACCTTTAATTTGTTAAATGTGGTCAATGAATTTTAATTCAATATACAATGCCGTTCATGAACTTTCAATTTGTTCAATGTGATCAATAAATTTTTAAAACATGTTCAATCTAGTTTTAGAATTATATGAAAATGCATAATATTATCCATATACTTAAATTAATTGAAGGATAACATTAAACATTTTTATACAATCCATGAACTAACCTGTATGTGAACAAAACAGTATATCTACTACCTTACCTGTACTTAAGGAATATTGATGGTTTTAATTGGTGATGGGTTTAAGGCCCGTCCGCCCATGCTGGGCTCAAAAGGCTCGGCCCACGGGAATAGGGCCCGTGGATGGGGGAAGGTATAAAAGGGAGGAGAGAGAGAGAGAAGACACCTCTTGGAATAAGAACGTACGTACGTCTTCCCTTCTCCAACGCTCTCTCTCCCTCCAAAAAAAAAAAAAGGAACAGTAAGCAAACAGCGACACTGTCTTCCCTTCAAGGCGTCATCGGATCGAACAAGGGACAAAATTTCTTTCTTTATCGGCGTTGGTGTCTAATCTGTGGCTAACAAGGTACGCTCGAATCCCTGGTGTGCTTTACGATCAGTGATACGTGTTATTCCCGAGCTTCGCTTCCGCATTCGTTTTAGGGGTTCGATTTAGTGTCGAATCCGGTTTTCGGGGATCCGTTATACCCAATATTGGTATCAGAGCCCTAGTTCATGTTTTTCCCAACTTGTTTGACGATTTTTGATTGATTTTTCGCGAAAACCTTCGGCCGTACGGATCGAGGAGAAAATCCCGACACCTGAGCGCTGTTCGGCCATTTTTCTGAGTTTTCGTAAGTCGAAATCGAATTCTGAAGGCACTGGGAGAAAGGGTTCGTCGAGACGAGTCCAGCGACATGTCGTGCGTCGCTGGACGACGCCGTACGCGCCCACACCCGCGGCCAGAAGCCGCTGCGCGTGGGCGCCACGTGCCCGAAGCGCTGGCATCGGCCAGCGCGTGCGCCACACGCGCCGGCGGCAAACCGACACATGGGCGCCGACGGCCGGCGAACCGGCACGCACCGGTCGACGGACCGACGCGTGCTGACGTCATCATGACGTCATCCAACGGTCAATAACCGTTAAGGTGACGTCATCGATGACGTCAGTAATGACGCCGGTTGGCTGGGCGGTCACCGGCCGGCGATCCGACCCAACCCGAACCGCGACGCCCGGCACGGGCGCGGCACGTGCCGAATGACGTCTGCGTGACGTCAGCCCGCGCACGCGCGCGGCACGTGCGGGCGGTTCGAGCGAACCGGCCCGACCGGTCCGACGACTTGACCGTTGACCCGTTGACCGACCGTTAACCGTTGACCGTTGACTTTGACCGTTGACCCGAATCCATTTTTTTATGTCTTTTTCAATTATGTCTGTGTGGGTTATAGGTAATCCATTTTTTATTCTGCATTTGTTGCATGAATCATGGAAAATTATTTATTTTCCATTTTGTTTATTATGGATTATAAGTGATCCATTTTAGTTCTGCATTTGTTGCAGGAACTATGATGCGTTACGCACGGATACCTGCAATCTCGAGAACGGACGAAGGAAGAACTAGACTGAAAAAGCTGATGAAAGAGTTAGCTGATTATCGGTGCCTTGATGGTGATTTAGTATCACACATGGTCACGGTCAATCAGATGATACAAGAAATCATCTAGAATGGTTATCTTATGCCGGATTTTGAGAAGGTGCCGGCTTTGATGAACACTCTTCCACCTGAATCGCAAGCAGTGTTAAATCGGCTATGGGAGGTCAACGTGGTCCCGGATTATAGGAGGCTATTAGAAGCTTTTGTAAGAGAGTACTATAGGATTGAGATGGCCAAAACTTCAACCCTTAGATTGAGCGCCACATGGCGTAGAGTAAATATGCCTTGGTGGCGACATGAAAGCTCTCCAAAAGTTTTTCCATGGTTGGCAAATGTGCCTTCAAATTTCTCAAATATTTTGACTAATAGATTAGAAGGGACTTTCCCTAATTATTTCTTAGATTAGTTTGAGATTTTTCTGTGTAAATATCTCTTTATATATTGATATTTCTTTTTGGACATATTATTTAGTGTAATGAATTGTTGTATTAGTTGAAAGCATTATCATTTTATTGGATGTCAATTATCTGTTGCTTTCTATTAATTGCTGATTGTTGTGGGTAGTTAGCTGTGGGTAGTTATAGAAGTTTTTGTAACTTCATAGAATTTATTTTGCATAAGATAATTATATTAATAATAGTTTTAAGTTGGGATTTTTGGAGGATGATTGGAAACGTAGTGACCTTTTGATTCTGAAACCTTACTTGAAATTATTCATTGATATGATGGGTCTGTGCAAATAGGGATGCATAAATGATAGGCATTAATTATTCGTGCATGTATGTCTGATGTGTTCAGATCGATGTTTTCAGCAACTAAGAACATAATTGCTGATATGAATGGCAACAATTGTGAGATATTGAATTTGAAGATTCAATATGTGCTGGAAAAGCAAGAAGTATTAGAAGCTCTTGACCATGTTATGGAAGATCTTGAGGATGCTGTGCGCCACCTTGAGCTGGCAGAAGACCGCTTAATGGCATGTGAGCTGAAAATAGATATTTGCAATGCTGGTTCTAGCTCAGAAAGTGCTTTGAGCTCTAAGCGCAAGCGTATTGATTCGTTCAATATGTGGGAATGCAAAGAATCAAGTCCTTATTGCAAGAGATCAAGAGTTAACCAACACAAGAGAGGAAAACGTCCTCAAGTGAAGAAAATGTCAAGGGTGAGATGTTACAACTGTGACAAAAAGGGTCACTATGCTCACAACTGTCGTGAGCCAAAGAAGGTAAACACCTCTTGTACATTTGAGAACTTTGCTTATGTGTCAAGTTCTGCATTATTAGCTGAATCCAATCCTTTGTGGACTGTAGAGTCAAGAGCAACAGACGATGTAGCGAAGGATAGAGGATCCCAGCAACTTCGTGGAATTCCGACGAATACCAACCGGAACTAAGTGGATCTATGTGGGAAACAACTCCAGAGCTGAAGTTAAAGGGATTGGCACCTGCCAATTGAACATGCGCGGTGGACGCAACTTGTTCCTACATGATGTTCTAACTGCTCCAGAGATTCGTCGAAATTTAATGTCTGTTTTAGTGTTGATTAAGCTTCATTTTAGTGTGAACTTCCGTAATAACAGTGTAGATTTGTATTTGGATACAAACTGCTATGATTGTGGTCACTTTCTAAATGGTTTTATTGTACTAAATGTTGACTGTGGTGATGTCAATATATGTTATTCCCTTGTTTCACGTCTTCTACTTCATAAGATAATGATGTGAATGTGTGGCATGCTAGACTTGGTCATATTGGCCAACAACATATGAATAAACTAGCCAAAGAGGGCTTGTTGGACAACATTGAAAAAGTCGATTTACCCATATGTGAGCATTGCCTAGTAGGGAAAACGACAAGGAAACCACTTGGAAAAGATAAAAGAGCTGAATTTCCTCTGCATTTAGTCCATTCTGACGTCTGTGGTTCAATGAATGTGAGAGGAAGGCATGGGGCTGTTTATTTCATCACCTTTATTGATGATTATACTCAATTCGGATATGTCTATTTGATTTCTCACAAATCTGAAGCAATAAGTTGTTTCAAAAAGTTTATGAACCTGGTTGAAAATCAATTAAACAAGAAAATAAAAGCATTTAGATTCGATCGAGGTCGAGAATATTTATCTGATGAGTTCAGAAAATTATGTGGTGAAAAGGAATAGAAATACAGTTGTCTATTCCATATACTCCTCAACAAAATGGTGTTGTAGAGAGAAGAAACAGAACCCTACTGGAAATGGTTAGGTCCATGATGGCGTATGCTAACTTACATATCACTTTTTGGAGTGATGCGTTGTTAACTGTTGCCTATATACTTAACCGGGTGCCTTCTAAATCAGTTAGTTCCACTCCATATGAGTTATGGACAGGTAGAAAACCAGACTTAAGTTTACTTAAGCCATGGGGTTATGCTGCCTATACTCATATGTCCTCTCACAAGTTTGGGAAACAGAGTCCCAGATAAAAGTATAGTATTTTAATGAGATATTCCGAACACTCGAAAGTGTATGTGTTCATAGGTGAGCAGGAAAGTGGGAGTATAACTGAATTTGAATCACAGGATGTCACATTCTTAGTGGATGAATTTATGAAGAAGGGCGAAATAGGAGAAGATCATTCCCTATTTGAAACCTTGGATCAAGATAATGATATTAATGGAGTTCGTCCAAGTGGGAGTACTATGAGAAATGATGAATTGAATTCAACTCATTCTCAATTACAACCACATGATGATACGACATCGTCATTATCTAATCTGAGTGGGAGCATAATTGGGAATGATGTGCTAAGTGTACAATCTCTTATACGACGAAAAAGTCGCCAAAGTATTCCCTGTCGACGTTTTGACATTGAAGGGGAAACTTTTATGATTGCTCCGCAAGATGAGGATGAGCCGAGAAATATTAATGAGGCTCTGAATTGCCCTAGTAAGAAAAACTGGATTTATGCAATGAAAGAGGAGATGGAGTCAATGAAGTCAAACCAAGTCTGGGAACTGGTTGATCTTCCAAAAGGATGCAAAGCTATTGGGAACAAGTGAGTTCTCAAAATAAAGCGAAAGGTTGATGGCTCGATAGAAAAGGCATAAAGCTCGCCTTGTGGCGAAGGGGGATAATCAACAGGAAGATATTGATTATGAAAATACATTTTCTCCTGTAGTGAGATTTACCTTGATTCGCATAATTCTGGCAATAGTGTTTAGTATGGATCTTGAGTTACATCAAATGGATGTAAAGACTGCTTTCCTCAATGGAGAATTAAAAGAAGAAATATATATGGAACAACCTGTTGGTTTCATAGTGAAAGGCCAAGAAGAAAAGGTATGTCGATTTTGGGGGTCGATATATGGCCTTAAGCAGTCGTCAAGACAATGATATATACGTTTTCATAATGCCATAATGGCATATGACTTTACAATGATAGATGAGGATCATTATGTATATATCAAAAGATCCAAGGATCAATTCGTGATCATATCATTATATGTTGATGATATACTAATTGCCGGAAGCAATATGGAGCTAGTCAATACTGTCAAAAGTTGGTTGTCTTCCAAATTTTGAATTGAATGATATGGGATTGTAAACCCATAAACACTCCTATTGCAAAAGTTGAAGGATTAAGCCATAGACTGTGTCCAAGGACTCCACAAGAGAAGGAACAAATGAAACATGTTCCTTATGCTAGTGCTGTTAGAAGCTTTATGTACGCTATGATGTGTACAAGACCTGACATATGTTTTGCAGTTGGAATGGTGAGCAGATACCAATCCAATCCAGGTCAAGCACGTTGGAAAGCTGTTAAGAGAATACTGAGGTATCTAAAGGGAACTACTGATTATACGCTGAGTTATTATGGGAAGGATCTGCGACTCTAAGGCTATTCTGATGCTGATTGGAGAGGAGATTTAAATGAAAAGAAATCTACCTCTGGGTTTGTTTTCTTACCGAATAATGGCACCATATGTTGGAGCAGTAAGAAACAAACGTGTATAGCTTTGCCCACGATGGAAACTGAGTTCGTGGCATTATCAGCAGCAGTATAAGGAGATGTTTGGTTTAAGATATTATTGGATCATTTAGGTGTTATAGGAAGTGTTGTAGATTAATTATTGGTTAATTATGATAGCCAAGCAGCAAAAGTGTACACCAAATATCCAAAATATTATGACAAGACCAAACTTATAGATACCAAGTACAATCTTGTCAAAGATATGATTGCACGAAAAGATGTGAACTTAGAGTACATACTACGCATAGAATGGTAGCAGATCCTATGACAAAGCCAATACCTAGAGATGTGTTTTGTGGCCATATGAAATCTCTAGGATTGCATAGAGGCTAATGTACTGAATATTGTAATTTTCCTTTAGTGTTCACATATGATGAATTTGTGTTTTTAATCAGTAATGCTTATGAATCTTTATTTGATCTTTATGCATCTTAATGCTCAGTGCATTATTTTAAGTTAGGAAAGTATGTCGGATAGATATGAGATTAGCCCACTCACACGGGTAATTGCCTCTATTTACTGTGTGATAAATAGAGATGATACTGTTTTTAAGCTTATTATCTAGGTGATAATCGAGAACTCAAGCTTAAAACATGTATGTCGCCTTAACTGAGTGTTAAGATGAGGACATAATACTTACTATGTCCGAAAGTAAAATACCCCACATATTTTACTTTATCTGTCTAAGATGCCAGATGTGAGTTCTGATGAATTTTGTAAATGAGTAGATACGTGAACTCAAGTTAGACATTGGGTATGTCTGAACTATCATTTGTACGGTATTGAAAGGTGTAGACATACGCTCCATGGGAAATGAGTTAATACCGTAATACTTATTTCATACTACGTATGCATGAGACGACCAATAAGAGTGGCAAAAGTTTGATCTCGACTTTTTATGTCGTGTGAGACCCTTGAGGAAAAGAGTTCCTCAATTTTTTAGTCCCCTCATGACTCTTACTTATTCTCAAGATTTCTATTTAGTGTTTGCTATCTTAGGATGTTGCCAATGGTCATGAGTTTGATTCGATCTAATGAGACATTTCTAGAAAAGCAAGCTGAACTGAAATTGAGAGTTTGAAGGAAAGAGGAAGATCGATTTTGGAGAATCACATCATAGTTTTGTATTCACCGGTTAACCAATTATGACTGTCTTTGGGATAATCATAATTGTGAATACAATATATATTATATATATATTATATATATATATATATATATATATATATATATATATATATCATTGTTTGAAAGAGATCAAGAGATATATAAATGTGATCAATCGATTTAGGGTACTACATACTAAATTTACTCGGAGTGTGATGCCCATTATGAGTTGCTATATATTCCTAACAGATGTATAGCAACGAGCTCTCAAAGTATGTTGGTCGCACGGATTATTCACCGGTATGAATGTTGAAGAGAGATAAAGAGAATCTTGTTCGGCCCACCATGTGCGAGTGGGAGATGATGGTTTTAATTGGTGATGGGCTTAAGCCCCGTCCGCCCATGCTGGGCTCAAAAGGCCCGGCCCACGGGAATAAGGCCCGTGGATGGGGGAAGGTATAAAAGGGAGGAGAGAGAGAGAGAGAAGACACCTCTTGGAATAAGAACGTACGTACGTCTTCCCTTCTCCAACGCTCTCTCTCCCTCCAAAAAAAACAAAGGAACAGTAAGCAAACGGCGACACGTCTTCCTTTCAAGGCATCATCAGATCGAACAAGGGACAAATTTTCTTCCTTTATTGGCGTTGGTGTCTAATCTGTGGCTAACAAGGTACGCTCGAATCCGTGGTGTGCTTTACGATCGGTAATACGTGTTATTCCCGGGCTTCGCTTCCGCATTCGTTTTAGGGGTTCGATTTAGTGTTGAATCCGGTTTTCGGGGATCTGTTATACCCAACAAATATGAATAATTTCCTATACGGTACATCTACTTTGACAATTTCTTTATAATACCATTGAATTTTTATTTTGGTTGGGGACCGTAATTCCCATTGTTCCGGTGAATCTCGTTGATCAATTGGCAAAGTGTCTGTCGGAAGTGGTGGGTCAACAGGCCATTGAGATTTTTGTTTGACATGCATGTGCCAATAATCTAAATACAGAAAAGAAAAAAAAAAAAGAAAAAGAAATACATTCTATATCTTGAAAGCACATATACAGGAGAGGGCTGGGATCACTCGGCTATTCGGAAAGGACCGAGAGAAACATGTGTTGGACATTATCCCGTTCCGCAGCATGCCGCGTTGGTAAATGGCAAATGCGTGTGTTACAGATTAGGACCATTGATGTATGTGAGCTTTGTGCCTCTGTGAGAGCAAAGGAAGCAAAAATAAAAAGGGAATTTTCCTCCTAGTTAGATGGATTCATGTTATTGAGTGTTTGACTTTTTGGGCTATCTTGAAAATTTCCGACGGTCAAAATTGATCGGTTGCATCTTAGTATCTTATAACAAGGTAACCAATAGTGATGGTGGTATTACTTATGTATAGGTCAGACGAACGATTAAAAATAGATAAGAGAAGATGAGGTTCCAGAAGAGTGGCAAACCCAAGATCCTCACACCTTCAAATTTGACTACAAAGAAAGTTGAAACATAGTTTGTGTTGATGAATGATTTACAATGGAACCAGACCAATTCCCGATTATATTGTGGAACCATGCTTATCTCTACACATAATAATTCTGCTAAAATGACCTAGTTATCCTTCTCTTTGTAAAGTTCTCCTCCAAGTGTTATTGTATTACAAAATATGTTTTCCTACACTTTATCTTTAGTTCAAGTCCATTCTGGTTTACCGACCCAAAAAAAGGTCCATTCCGGTTTCATCATATAATAATTACTACTTATACTATAAATAGTACTTATAAAAATTATTTTTACAGCAATCAATGTCTTCCAAGATGTCTTAATTTGTGGCTAGAAATGAAGTTGTCCTCGCACACTTAAAGCCTTTTTTGATATATAATATTATTTTTTTAGAGTTGTACATATTCCAATCTAACTTTTTGAGCGATCCATCCAAAATGCGTGCTTCCAGAATTGCGATACAACATGAGAGAAATTCGTAGGTGGGTATAACGAACTGTTTCCAACATTTGTAACGTGAAGAAGAGGAGAAAAAAAAGAAAAGGAATGAAGATCGCATGATTGACTAGGGAAGGGAGCACGTCTCTGGGGAGATAATCAAGCCCATTTTGTTGGGCCTCAATCCAAATTGAGGTCAAGCCACCTGATGAGATATCCAAAGTGGGCCCGTCGGAAATTGATCGAAACTCTTGATAATGATTAAAAATGAAAATTTTTACCTCGATATCCCAAATTACCAAAATAGTCACACGAGTGATCTTAAAATGACATTTATATTAAATGTTATAAAAGAAGCTAAGTCAAAATACAACTAAAATTGAAGTAATTTCATTTTTTAGTTTGAACCTAAATCCAAAAAATTCGGAAAAATAGATCCTTAATTGATTTTGAGAAATTTTTATGGCCAAAATCAAATTGAAGCTAAAATAAAGTGATTTGTGTTTCAATTTTTTAATCAATGGCAAGACTAAGAAATTTAATCAATGGCAAGACTAAGAAATTATGGACTCAATAACGTAACATGGACAAACTATGCCAAACTTAATTGTTGACATAACTTGAGAACACAGGGACACAACGTCTAAATTTGATTGACGACACAACACTAAGATATGGATACACGTTGGAAAGATAGAGATAATTGCAAGATAATATTTTGCTTGATTTACGGGGGCTTTCTAGTTGGTGACTAACAATAGGTATAATGGTTATTGTGATTACTTTTCGACAATTCCTAGTGGTTACAATCTCCTAAATAACTCTTGCCCATTATCTCCATGTTCCTAAATTTTACATGCACAAGCTATTCCATGACATGATTTCTTTTAATCGGTGCATACTTCATGATCTTGCTTCTAAGCGGTAATTATCCCTTTCAAAAGATGTGTCATTGACTCCAGTTGATCCATCAAATGACTTGGTCTTTAAATGATAATTGTTCCCTACATAGCTATGCCTCTAGTCTCAATTGATTCATCGGACAACTTGATCTTTGAACAGTAACTGTTCCCTCTAAAATTGTGTGCCTTACGTTTTATTGATCTTAAACTTCAAAGCAGCTTATATATATTCTTTTGATAAATATTGTTAATATTCATATTAACAATTATTTGTGGTCCGTCGTTGTATTTCTACAATTGAACACATTGCTTCAATGTATACCATTGTCAATCGACATATATTTATCTCCATACTCGTCGATAAGTTAGCACACTTGTATTAATACCCACGCAGTATGCACATGACTATTTATACCCATCACAGGTGATGTTCACTTGCTTGTGCTAGACAAGACATATTTTGGGTACACTCTACTAATAGATAGGCCACCAATAGATTTACTTCATCTGTTTGTAGGAGATCAGATAGGATTAAGTTTTATTAGGATAGTAATCGTCTGTTACCAAAAAAGAAAAGTAAATCATCCCATTACCTCTGAGAAATGCTCAAATTATGGTAAGAAAATCTCGACCTTTTGGATTACATACCTTGATTACTTATTGTCTTACCTGGTAAACCAAGATACTCAGTAATTATATTAGCAGCTGAATAGGAATACGTAGCAAGCTAATTACTATTCATTTTCCTTTTTTAATCTTGCATTTACTCAAATTACAAAAATAGTGAACTTTAGACATCTATATAAACCCACTTCAATGGGACACACAAGACATATCTTTCACAACCTTACTGTCCATCAATCAAGCCAAATACACTTAAAAATGGAGAAGGGTCAAGTCAAACTCAGTGCACTGGTCTTTCTATTGGTGATTGCTTCCAGTAAGTTTCTTTTCATCTCTCCATTACTATTATCATTTCTATACGTACAACTGCACTAATGAGTTCCTCCACATTTTCCTTCCTTTAAGGTCTTGTTGTCTCACATGCTCAAACAAGAGTAGGACCAGAAGGAGGCTGGGATCACACGCTTGATCTTCGGAGAGGACCAGGAGAAACTTGTATTGGAACTTGTCCTCCTGGGCAGTATCCCGCCTTGATAAATAACCATTGTGTGTGTGTTGCAGGTTAGGACCATTGATTTATGTGAGTTTTGTGCCTCTGTGAGAGCAGATGAAGCAAAAATAAAATGGGAAATTTTCTTTTAATAAAGTGGGTTCATGCTATTGAATATTTGACTTTTTCCATAGTCTCAAAAATCTCCAATGATTAATCGAAAGTAATCAAAGGCAATGGTCATATTCCTTATGTACAGCTGTCTATGCTTGAGGCGGGATAAGAGAATAAAAATTTTGATATCTGAACTTAAAAGACAAATTCCCAAAAGAGTGACACAACCAATATCACCTCACGTCTTTGAATTTGATGGCGAAGAAATTCAAAACATAGTTTAAATACTCTAACTTAGGGGTGAGCGCTTCCCGGTTTTGGTTCGGTTCCGCCCAGAACCTAGAACCTACCCGTTAGAACCAAGAACCTGGAACCTACCCTGTCACGGGTTCCGGTGTTAGTTCCAAGTTCCAACAGGTTCTTTTTTTTTTTTTTCATTTTTAGTTTAAAAAAACGAAAATGAACGCATCAATAATAAACAACTTATACCTCTTAATCCTCACTCTTTTTTTTTAGCTTATCCTTCAAATCATGATTAACACAGAAAAATAGCTTGAACTCACCATAACGGGTCCGACACCTTGACAATCCTTCAAGGAGCAGTACTCCTGTCTAATTTTTGTGTGGGTTTTCGAGTTTTCATGACTACGGGAACTTGATAACCTGCACTTCTAGTTCTAGGAGGCACTGTAGGAGTGCGGATCAGAGGAGTCAGGCCAAACTCTAAGATGCGACCTTCAAAGTATGTTGCCATGGATAAACCTCTCGCCTCTGGCCAAATGGATGTGAGCAATGCCTTTAGCCACTCCTAGAGAAATCTTCACCCACGATGCCTAGTCCAATGGTTGTCTCCCACCTTCTGCAAATCATTATCATAAGGTAACTATCAACAATGCACTAAATAGGAGACGACCTACACTTCTTCCAACAAACCTTCCCAATGTATCCCACCTCACATTGTGCCTGTGCATGGCCGTGTGCGGGCCCAGCCACCACGACTGAGCTGCGGGCGGCGAGGCTGTCACGGTGAGAGTGCTCCTGAGTCTGTCGTCATCGTTGTTGTAATGGTCGGAAGCGCAGTGGGCGGGAAATATAAAAGGGAGGGAAATCCGGGGCGAAAAGGGGAAAAAGGAAAGAATTAGAGGGGAGGAAAGAAATACTCCTCTTTTTTGTTTTTGTTTTTGGATATAAGGATATCTTTTCTATTGGAGAGTAATGGGTAAAAAACCATCGAGAGGGATGGTTTTTTCAATTTTTTGTGTAAATACAAATAAATAATAAATTTTATTTTTTTTCTTTTTAATTACTGCGTTCCTATATTTTTTCCTTTTGGAAATTTTTAATTGATGATGCGCAAATTTTTGCCTCTCTAATTCCCTTCTCAATTTCCTTATCGTGCTCGAATCTGAACATTGTTCCAACAGATTGCCTATCAACAATGATATATAATTTCAAATCTCTCTTCTTCTTTTTTTTTTTTTTTTGGTGATTTAGACTCCAAAAAATCTAGAGAAAAATATTCCCTTTTACTATCTTATTCTTAGTTTCATGTTAGGTCATTCGAAATTTTAGAGATAATGACCCGAATACACAAATAAAATGTTCGAAAGATGGTGATTTTCCAATGAGTGATTATATTTAATAATGATTATCTTAATAATTTTCTGAATGGCATAGTAAATTGTGTTATTGAATTCATGGAAACATGGGTAAGTAGTCCCAGAAATCAAGAATATAAAGAAGAGCTTTTCCATCAATTTTCTTCTTCTTCTTCTTTTATTTTTTTCATTTTTTTTCTGATCGTACTTCCTCTCATGATGTGAAAGGATCGAGATACATAGACATTAGACACTTCTCTCCACCAATTCCCTCCTCCTTTTCTTTTCCTATCTTTCCTTCACAATTTCTATGCTCATGTAATATAAATATTAATACGTAAATCTTTCCTCCCTCCCTCACTCTCTCAATTTTTGTAGTAACTCTCAACCATAACATTAGAATAAATAAAGTGATAAAACTATAATTACTTTCCTCAACAAAATAGATAAGGGAAAATAACACAAGCAATTTCTAAATTTTAACCTAAAGTGCAATGTGATTCATCAACTTTTAATTTGTTTATTGTGGTCTATGAACTTTAATTTAATGTACAACGCCGTTCATAAACTTTCAGTTTATTCATTGTGATCCCTAAACTTTCGATACATATTCAATCTAGTTCTAGAACTATATGAAAATGTTCAATATTGTCCCATACTTGAACTAATTGAAGAATAACATAAAATATTTTTATAAAATCTATGAACTAACTTGAATATGAGCAAAAAATCTAAGAACTACATCAAACAAATTAAAAGTTAAGGAATGACATAGCACGTTAGGCTAAAATTCAACGATCACATTAAAAAAAATTTAAAAACTCATGGACAACATTATATGTTCAATCATAGTTCATGGTCCAGTTATGTCATTATCTCAAAAAATAAAACACAACTTTGTGTACATAGATTTCTTGGACTGATTATCCACGGTGGTTGAACAACCTTAACCATACCAAACTTAAAATCAGCAATAGGAGCTTTATGTAGACTTCAAATGATAAGTGCGTTGTCCGCACAAGACATTCAATAACTTAATCAATTTTTCACCCTAATTGATAATTAAAGCACCGATCCACCACGGTCGGCGTTTATCCTATGCCTATGTTTCACCTTATTTTATAGTTTGTTCATGTTAAATATAGAGCGCACATGTCACTGACAAGAGACCACACAACTTTTGCATTAAATAGTACAATTTGTTCATTCATTTATTTATTCGACTACTATCGGAAAAAGGAACAAATCAATACAGAACTGAGCTCAGAGATAATTACAATACAGTAAATCTGCTATCTTAGCTGTACTTAAGGAATATGACTAATTTCCGACACGTTACATCTATATTGACAATTTCTTTATAATAATATTGAACTTTTATTTTGGTTGGGGACCATAATTCCTATTGTTCCGGTGAATCTTGTTGATCAATTGGCAAAGTGTCTGTCGGGTGTGGTGGGTCAACAGGCCATTGAGATTTTTGTTTGACATGCATGTGCTAATAATCTATATACAGAAAAACAAAACAAAAAAAACAAGCAAAAAAAATACATTCTATATCTTGAAAGCACATATACAGTGTGCTAGTTGTAAATAGTATAATAAGAGATACAAAGATGCGATATGTACTAAAACAGCTGAGTTACCTAAACAATTGCTCAAAAAAGCACACAAATTGCTTTAGGGGTGAGCATGGTCAAAGTTGGGCTGTTCCACCTCCTAAACTTAGGACCAACTCGCACAGTGCTGGTCCTTAATTTTTAGAACGGAAGACCGACCCTATTGAGCTTGGAACCGAGGACTGAACTGACCCAATGGGCTCGATTCGATTCTAAGGTCAATCCGAGACCAACTGATAATTTTTTATTTCATTTTTTATACTCCTTAAAAAAGCGATTGAGGACCGGACTGATCCAATGGGTTCAGTCCGATTTCAAAGTCAACCTAGGACCAACCAATAATTTATTATTTCATTTTTTTTTTTTACTCCTTGAAAGGGCAACCGAAGATCATACCGACCCAATAAGTTCGATAATGAGCGAGATCAGCTAAGGAAGGCAAGTGGTAAGGATCAAGTGGGGTGAGCGTCAAACAGAATGAGCATCGAATGTCAAGCGAGAAACAACAAGCCAAGCAAGCATCAAGCGGCAAGCAACACGAGTGAGGCGAGTGTTGAGTGGCAATCTTCGATTTTGGCAAATTGAAGACTAAGAAGACAAATAAGACAGAAGAGAACGAATATTAGAAAATGATGCCATAAGGTGCCTTTTTAGACGCCGTGAGAACTCATTACAAAAACATTTTCCTCCTTCGTAAATTATAACTATTGACATCATAAAAGATATTAAAAACCTAAGTTATTAAAGAATAATATAAAATTACTTAAACTCCTCATAAAGAGCTGTTTAATATTGTTGATGCCATTTATTTTAAGATTTTCTCTATAAAAAAATTATAAATAATATCATATATATATATATATATATATATATATTATGGTTATGGTTGATCCGAGTTGGACCGACTCGAAACTTTAGGACCGAGGACCGACCCAATCTCCCTAGGAACCGGACTAGGACCGGTAGGGTTGGGCCGGTCCAGGTGTTGAGAAATGTTCTTAAAGTGTTTTGAAGTTGATAAAACGTTTCTATCGCCTAGTCGAAGGCTTGCGACTACTGTTATTTAAAGTCCGAAGACTTCCGGACAGCCGCAGACTCAAGACTCAAAGTCTATCCTCATTGATAGTCTCTAATCCGTTGAAGAAAGGTTATCCGAACTGGATGTTTCGTTAAGGATTTAACCTTATCATCTGGAGAAGATCTCGTGGCTGGAAAAGACGTAACAGAATCCTTTGATTGATCAAGATTGATTGAAGATTCGATGATTGTCTAAATATTATTGGAAGGTTCTACTTATGGAAACCAAGATCTTGATTGTATGGGCGAACAGGATTGATGGGCTATCAACACGTTCCTTTAATAGCTTGAACAATCTTCCTAATTGATTCCGTCCAACGGGTAGATTGGAGGAATTCCTTTGGTAAGTGCCAACGGGAATGATGGCATAAAGGAATATATAAGGAAGACGGTCTTAGTTGTTCAAGAAGTGCGCGATAAAAGAATTCCAAAGTCTGAAGCTCCTTTTTGTTTAGACAGTTCCTTTGAGCGAATACTTGTATACAAAAGAGAGTCTATATTTGTGAGAAACCTTGAGAAGGTGTGGTAGAATATCTACACTGTGGAATCAAGGCAAAATTGTGCTGTAACTTCTCTTTTGATCATAGTGAAATCCAGCCAGTGGGCTGTCAGTGCGGAAGAGTGGACGTAGGCTTGGAATAAGCCGAACCACTATAAATCCTGTGTTCAATTTTCTCTTCCTCACTCTCTCTACCTCGATCATATTTCATTTTGTTAATCAAGAGAGAATTTCCTTTCTATCGTTTGCTAAGAATCGCTTCCGTATTTCGATAAATTGATTGTGCACCTATTCACCCCCCCTCTAGGTGTTTATACTAGCTATCACAATTGGTATCAGAGCTCGTGTACTCACTTTGTTTGAAGTGTTTTACTTCAGAGTTAAAGATCCATGGCTAGTATGCTAGCACCAGGGCTGATGGAAGGGCAAAGCAATACCAGACCACCCTACTTTGATGGAAAGGATTACAACATCTGGAAAAACAAGATGAAAGCTTTCCTACGATCAAAGGATCCTCTTGAATGGGACGTTGTAGAAAAAGGAATTACTCCTATAGCTGCATCGCGGTCTACGAAAGAGGGAAAGAAACTGTTGAGACCAGCGAATGACTCGGAAGAGATAAACAAGAGACAAGCACTCGATGCAAAAGCAATTTACTCTTTATATTGTGCTTTGTCACCAACTGAATATAATAGAATATCTTCTTGTGTTACAGCAAAAGAAGTCTGGGACAGATTGCATATCACCTATGAAGGAACAGATCGAGTGAAGGAAACCAGAATTAACATTATTCTCGATCAATATGAAGCCTTCAAAATGAAACCAGGAGAATCTATAACTGACATGTTTAGCCGTTTTACAGATATTGTCAATGGTCTTGAGAATCAAGGACAAAAAATTTCTGATCCCATGAAGGTAAACAAGCTACTGCGTGGACTCTCCAAGGATTAGAATCACATAAGACTTCCATAAGAGAGACGCAAAGAATTATGCCACTATCTGTCGACGAGCTGATTGGAACTCTTCAGTCTTATGAAGTGGAACGGATCAATGAAGATGAAGATCCAAAAGGTAAGAAATCCATTGCATTAAAATCAAATGATGATTCGATGATACAGATTCTCAAGATGATATGGATGATGAGGAGCTTGCTCTCATGATAAGAAGATTCAAAAAACTGAATAGAAAAGGAAGAAGGTTCAACTCAAAGAAACAAAGCTTTCAAAGACAACAGACCAAGTCTCGTTGATGATGAGAACCAAATAAAGATGTAGTCTCGCTTTGAATGCAAGAAAAAGGGACACATCGACCAACTGTCCTCTTCGAAGAAGAAGAGAGGAAAAGCTGAAAAATTTCGAAAAGCTTTCAAAGCCGAAACACAGTGATACGAGTGTGAAGAAAGTGATAATGAATATGCCAATCTATGTCGATGGCACAATCGACTCGGACTCTGGATCGACTCGACGGTGAATTTGAGGCAAGTAATTTTAAAATTCCTGTCAAAATTTCTAAATACATTGATGAACCGTGTGTTTTAGTCTTAAGACTTCTCTCAAAAGAATTTTCGAACTGAAAAAGGAAAACTCAGCTCTAAAACAAAAGGAAAATGTTTTAGTAGAAAGAGTTAAAAGTCTAGACTTGACTGTTTCCACTCTTAAAGAAAATAAAGATAATCTTTTAAAAGAAAATGCTCTTTTAAAAAACAGACTTATCAAATATTTCAAAGAAATTTTCAATAGGGTCTGAAAAACTTGAAAAAATTCTTTCAGCTCAAAGACCTTACTTCAATAAGTCTGGTCTAGGTATGTCAGCAGAAACAATTCCCTTGATTGATTTTCCTAAAGTAAAAGAAAGAATTAAGAAAAGACCCTCGAAAGAGGCTTACAAAAATCATTTCAAGAAAGTTTTTGTAAAACCTGTAGGTAGAAAGGCTCTCAGATGTTCAAAGTGCAACAGTCCGGATCACTTTGAAAAAGAGTGTCCTATGGTATGGAAACCTGTTAAGAAAGTATGGGCTAATATTGTTTATCTTACTAACACCAAAGGACCTAAGAAAATTTGGGTACCAAAGAAAGCTTGAGACTTTATCTTAAATGCAGGTTTCCGTCAAGAAACAGGTAAAGTGGTATCTTGACAGCGGATGCTCAAGACACATGACAGGAGACTCAAATTGTTTTATAAAGCTTGCTCAAGTAAATGGTGGAAAAGTTTCATTCGGAGGAAATAGCAAAGGAAGTATTGTGGGATTTGGAACTGTGAAAATTGGAAGTCTCACAATAAGTAATGTTTCCTTAGTGGAATGACTCAATTACAATCTTCTCAGCATTAGTCAATTGTGTGATACTGGTTTCAAGATCTTCTTTCAAGAAGGAACATGTTCTGGAATCGCAAGAAAGACTTTACTCGATCTTTCATGGGTCGAAGACATGGAAATATCTATCTTCTGGATGTGAAACCAAATGAATCGCAATGTCTTATCTCAATTCAAGACGAAGCAAGCTTATGGCACAAAAAGCTTGGTCATGTCAACATGAAGCAATTAGCCAAAATCTCTTCAAAGCAGCTAGTTCGAGGTCTACCCAAATTGCCATACCAAAAGACTGATCCATGCACTCCATGTATTCGGGAAAGCATGTAAGAAATTCATTTAAGCCAATAAATCATGTCTCTACTAATCATGTACTACGGTTGCTGCATATGGATCTCTTCGGACCAACCGAACACGAGTATTGGGGGTAAGAAATATTGCCTAGTAATTGTTGATGATTACTCCCGTTTTACTTGGGTATATTTCCTTGCAAGTAAGTCCGAAACCTTTTCGTATTTTGAAAAATTTGCTAAAAATGTTCAAAATGAAAAAGGATGTGTTATCTCTAGTATAAGAACAGATCACGGAGGTGAATTTAAAAATCAAGAATTTACAAAATTTTGTGATGAATCTGGCTTTAAGCATGTGTTCTCCTCTCCATATACTCCTCAGCAAAATGGAGTTGTGGAAAGAAAGAACAGATCTCTTCAAGAAATGGCTAGAACTCTTTTAATTGAAAGTAAAATTTCTTCACGATTTTGGGCTGAAGCTGTTTCAACAGCATGCTATATCATCAATAGAGTCTTCTTAAGACCTATTCTACAGAAAACCCCTTATGAGTTATTCAAAGATAAGAAGCCTATTGTTTCATACTTTAATGTATTCGGTTGCAAATGTTTTATATTGAAAAATGCAAAAGATCGAGTTGGTAAGTTTCAAGAAAGATCAGATGAAGGTATCTTCCTTGGATATTCTACTTCAAGCAAAGCCTACAGAGTCTATAACAAGAAGAGTCGGTCTGTGGAGGAGTCAATGAATGTCAAATTTCAAGACTCAACGCAAGATGAATCAAGTCGACTCATCAAGAAGAGTCTCGAACCGCTCCAGATCCTCCAAAGTCTACAACTCAAGAAGCATCTCGGACTGCGAAAACCAGCATCGGGTTGTTCGTGAAGATCTAAACAAAGCGAGAGATCATCAACCAGATACATCAACAAGTAACTGGAAGCATAAGTCCAGTCATCACAAAGATCTTATTATTAGCGAAATTAATGAAGGAATTTGCACCAGATCAAAAAGGCGAGAAGAGTCTAGTGCTGTGACTCTCATTTCTGAAATTGAACCAAAGAGCATAGAAGAAGCTTTATCTGATGAAAGCTGGATTGAAGCTATGCAAGAAGAGCTCAGACAGTTCAATATTAATGATGTCTGGGAATTGACATCCAAACCAAAAGGTAAAACTGTTATTGGAGCTAAATGGGTGTTCAGAAACAAGATGAATGAGAAAGGAAAAGTCGTACGAAACAAAGCAAGACTCATGGCCAAGGGATATACGCAAGAAGAAGGAATAGACTATGATGAGACTTACGCTCCAAAGCAAGGTTAGAAGCTATTCAACTATTACTTGCGTTTGCTTGTTATAAGAATTTCAGGTTATTCCAAATGGACGTCAAAAGCGCCTTCTTAAATGGATTTATCCATGAGGAAGTTTATGTGGAACAACCACCAGGGTTTGAAGACCCAAAGAAGCCGACTCGGTCTTCGACGAAAAAGGCTTTGTATGGTTTAAAGCAAGCACCTCGGGCTTGGTACGACAGATTAAGTAAGTTCTTAATACAAAATGGTTTTATCAAAGGTAAAGTAGATACGACTTTATTTATCAAAAAGGAAAAAAAAAGTTTCTTACTTGTTCAAATATATGTGGATGATATTATTTTTGGATCCTCTAATGAAAGTCTGTGCAAGAAATTTTCTAAGTCTATGCAGGATGAGTTTGAAATGAGTATGATGGGAGAATTAACATTCTTTCTTGGTCTTCAAGTAAAACAATTGAAGGAAGGAACTTTTATTTATCAAGAAAAATATGTTAATGATCTTGTCAAAAGGTTTGGACTAGAGAAGTGCAAAAAGACCGACATACCAATGTCAAGTTCTTTAAAGATAGACAAAGATGAAGAAGGGAAGAAAGTTGATCAAAAGCTGTACAGAGCATTATTGGATCACTTCTTTATCTTACTGCTTCTAGACCTGACATTTTGTTGAGTGTTTGCATCTGTGCTAGGTTTCAATCAGATCCTAGAGAATCTCATCTCAGTGATGCGAAACGCATCTTTAAATACGTTGCTTCGTCATCAAGCATCGGTCTTTGGTATCCTAAGAAGGGAGACTTTAATCTTCTGGGGTATTCAGACGCAGATTTGGCCGGTTGCAGAGTTGATAGAAAGAGCACTTCGGGAACTTGCCAGCTTGCTTGGAAGGGACGTGTCTTGGTTTTCAAGGAAACAAAGCACGTGTCTCTTTAACAACAAGCGAGTATGTAGCTCTTGGAAGCTGCTGTTCGCAAATTCTATGGATAAAACAACAGCTAAGAGACTTTGAAATTGAAGACTCATGCACGGAGATTAATTGCGACAACACCATCGCTATCAACCTCACCAAAAATCCAATTCTCCATTCAAGAGCAAAGCATATAGAGATTCGACATCACTTTATTAGAGACCATGTTCAAAATGGAGATGTTTCAATTCAATTTGTTGACTCAAAGAATCAACTCATGGATATATTCACAAAGCCTTTGGAGAAAAATCAATTTGAATCTATATGTTCCAGACTCAACATTTTGAGGTATGAGGATATCAAAGTCTAAAGACTTTCAGACTCAGGCTTACAAGACTTTATCTGAAAGACAGTCTTGGCACGACCGTCAGACTGTAAGTCTTTCTCTCTCTAATCTTATCTTGAAAATGTACGATCGTCAGACTGTGTTTTAATTGTTGCTATATTTAATCGACGTAAGTATTGCATCATTTCATTTTCAAAAAGGAAGTTATTTTTGAAATGGCTATTTTTGCGGAAGAAGACAGTTATTTTGAAAAGGCATTTTTTTTATTTCCTTTGTGACGGTTCGTTTATTTCTCTTTTTAACCGATCGTGCACTGTCTATTCCTCTTCACTTCACTCTTGAAAACCCTAGAAAGCATCGATCCTCCATTCCCGTTTGTCTTCTTTGTTTAATCTTCAAAAGTTGTCATCTTTCCCGGGAAAGTCAAGCAAGGAATCTTCCAAAAACTGAGAAAGATGTCATCTTCAAGAAAGTCTTCGAGAATCGCAAGCAGGGGACCACGGCGAATGAGTGAGGGGCCTACGCACTTCGATCTTACTGAGGAAGAAGTGAGTCCAGAACAGCAAGCGAGCCCACAACATTCTCAGCAGCGTCATTCTCCATCATCTAGTCCTCAAGGTGTTGTTCATCAACATCAGGAAGAAATCAACGAGGATGCAGACCCCGTAAGAGTTCAAAAGCCCGCTTTTATTTACAAGCTATATCGTGCCTTAAAAGGAACTCGTACTCCTTTGAACTATGTTGATGACTTTCTTAAAGACAAAGGATATAGGAACGAATATATCTTTCTGCGAAAAATGGAAAGTTTGGGAATTGCTCGAAAAGGGGTGGCTGAGGAAACCCTTGCGAACATCCCAAGTGATCCTCGTGATTGGGGGCCGAATCCTGTAGATGGGAATGATGATGACAATTTGTACAGCCTATTTCAACCGAAAATGGGTATTGCGGTTGAAATTCAAGGAAAAATGGGAGATTTGTTCATATCAAAGGAACAAAAGGATCTGTACTCGAAATTGCTGAAGCGTGGGGTAATAAACCCTAGGAGTGTGGATTTTGATTTTCTGGATGCTGTGAATGTGAACTTGAGGGAAAAGTTCAATCAACTTCAACTTGAAAAGTTCTGTTCGACAATACGAGGCTTATGCTGAATTAACTGCATATTTCTATTCAAATCTTAGCTTTTTGGATGCGAATAGATTCTCCTTCAGCGTTAAAGACCAAGATTATGTTGTGGATATGAATATGCTGGCAGATGTGTTAGGAGTTGAAAGAGGAAAATATCAACAGATCAAAGTTTCCATTGCTTGAGCCACACTTGAACTGGTGAAGGACAGGAGAACAGATGAGAAGATCACCTACTTAAGGATGAGTGCATTCAACATCTTGCTTCACAAGATTGTGATTAATTGCCTCCGACCGAAATCAACCTCCAAGACTGATGTTTCAAGTTCAGAGGCCAAGCTGATGTATGCCATTCTCTTTGGAAAAAGGTTTTCCGCCTCACACTGTTATGTTTCACATGTATAGAGCAATGATGAAGGACGGAGGTCAACTCCCTTACCCAAGCCTTGTTACGAAGTTATTCAGATATCTGAATATTCAGCCTCCACAAATCTTTTGTGTTCGACCATGCGATCATATGGTGGTAGGACTGAAAATGGTGACCAAAATGCGTCTGAAGGAACTGAGCAAGGAATTGGAGAAATTCAAGGAGAAGACTCTGCCAAATCTCATCAAATCTCCTCTCGCATCTAAGAGAAAAGGGAAGGAGCCCATGGTTGCTCCATCCAAGAGAAGAAGAGCTCTACTCGTTGAGGATGAAGATGATGACGAAGACATCACCATCTCTGCAATGGCTTTGAAGAATTTAAGTCGTCCTGTTCCACAGAAAGAATCGGAACAAATGACGAAAGAAGAAGAGGAGAAGGAAGAAGAAGAAAGAGAAGCTGAAAAAGAAGCAGAGGAAGAAAGACCTCAAGAAGAAAGAAGAGAAGAAGGAGAACCTAAGGAAATCTCTTCTCCACCTGTAGGCATGGAAACAGGGGGAGATCAGGAGAAAGGAGTGAAGTCTTCATATCCCGATGCAAGTGAAGGAGTCGGTCCGCTCGCCGTGACCCGAGGATGTTTATGCATCTCAATTTCCAAAGGAAGGTCATGAAGCTTCATCGCCAAACCTGCGAGATCATGCTGATCTACCATCGTCGCATTTACTCCATCGATCGAGCCGAAGCAAGTACTCGGGACCGATAATGGAGCAGATTTTCGCAGAATCATGGATATTCTCTTGGAAATGCGAGGTCAAATTTATGCCTTGGGATGCGAAGTCCAAAGCTTGAAGAATGAAAGTCAAGCTTCTTCCTGTTCATTGAATGATAAGATGCAAGCCCTCTCTGTTCAGAATTAGACCAATGCCAAGAGTGAGGAGATTGCACAGTTGAAGGAAGACTTCAAAAGGCTGGAAGACATCGTTCAGTCTATGGAAGATTTCCAGCTTGTCCGCATTCCCAAGCAATCTTGAATTCATCTCATCCTTTTTAATGATGACAAAAAGGGGGAGAGATGTGGCATCCCAAAAATTCAAGACATCCTCTAGAGAAATTAAAGCCTATAATTAGGTAATGAAATTACCTATGGTCGATGTGTTGGCCATGTACTTTATAAATTAAATTTCAATGAACATAAAATGCCCAAAGACTTTGGCCAAGATGAAAATTGGAATTTTAAAATATTTATAGAAGGAATTCAAAAAAAAAAAAAAAAAAAAGAGAAAAAGGGGATTAAATTCGAATGGGCCTTGGACCCATTGGCCTAAAGCTTGGTGGGCCAAGCTAGTCGGCCCAAGGGGGGATTCGACCGGCCCATTAAGGCCCAAAGGAAGAGGTGGCCGGCCCATCTTGCATGAAGGAGGCCATGTGTTTCCTCCGAGTTGCCAAGTGGCGCAAAGAAGGGCATGCATTGGCCTAGACTAGGATGCCATGCATTGGTCCATTTAGGTGGCAAGCAATGATTACTAATCATGAGAAGATGGGGATATAAAAAGAGAGAGAGAAAGGTGAGTGGCTGGTTCTTTGTTCAATTCGTCCAAAGAGAGGGTGAGAAAGAGAGAGTTTGAGAGAAAGGAGAGAAACCGAGAGGGAAGGAGGCGGAGCCGGAAGGGTGCCGTTCGTTCGCCGTCCGATCATCGCCGTTCGTCGTTGCTTGTTCATCTTTAAGGCAAGTGGAGTCCATAACTTCTCTTGCATGTTTGTTGTGGTGTTTGCATGTTAGATTTTAGGTGTGATTTGTGCGAAAAACCGAGGTAAGAGTTGGTTATTTGTAAACCGTGTGACTGTTCTCGTTCGGTTTGTTGAAGTCAGTAGCTTGTTCGAGTTTGCATGTGGGTTTGGAGTTCGATTTTGGCTTCGGTGTCTTCATGAAAGTTGAAGCTAACGTCTTGTACTATGACATAATAAAAATTCGTAGAAAACGATGGAGATTTGAGGGGTCAAAAGTTCTATTGTACGGAGACTTTAGATCTGCGAAATTTTCACTGACCTCTTGTTGATTTCTTGGTTGCATGTTGATTTCTGTTGGAGATCTCACTTTGTTGTCTTCTTGAAATTTGTAGGAAACACATAAGCTACAAAATAATCAAATTTGAAGAGAAATGAATGAGTGTAGCCTAGTAAATCGGCTAGATCTCGGAGATGATTGATTCTGATGAAGTGTACCGAGACACCCGAGACTTCATGGACTAAAATGGTGATCATAATCTGGTTATTTGGCCTAGATCTCTTCATGAAACTTGTAAAGAACGTCTTGGTACATAACATACTCAATTTTCAGAAGAAAAAAAAGAGAATTGATGGGTGAAAACTAAGAAATTCGGAGAAGTATGTTCTGGACGACGCGGTAGTGGTTCCAGAAGCTTCGTAGGGTTGTAGAAATTAATCTAAAAAGAATTTGGCTTAGATTTCTTCATGATAAATGCACGAAAATGTGTTGGCTATCACGCTGTAAAATTTCGTAATTTTTGAAGGCCATATGAGTATTTTAATCGAATTTATTTGGAAACTGTGCAAGTCTGGCCATATCCGAATATAAGGTGCTATTTTGTAGAAATTGTGAAACTATGAGAAATTCAATTTGGCCATGAATTTTGTATGAAATTGTGATCCTATTGATTTTTTTAGTGATTGTTTGAATATTATGATTTTGGGAAAATCATAGATATTAAATTTAATATTTATTTATGAAAATAAATAAATATAATAAAATAATAAAATAATAATAAAATAATAATAAAATAATAAAATAATAATAAAATAAAATAAAATAAAATAGATTTTTATTTGGCCATGGATTCAATTCTATTTGTGTGGCATATGTGTGATGAGGTCTTTGCACATGTATTGGATTGAGATGTATATGTGATAAAGTCTTGGTATGCGTATGACATGGTCCATGTACATGTATTGAATTGAGATGTGTATGGGATAAAGTTTTGGCATGTGTATGACACATGAATTGAGATGCAAGTGTGAATTCCATGTCAAGTGTGATTTGTTTGATACCATGCCAATTGCCATGTTAAATTGAGATAAAGAAATGGTATATGTGGATGATGGTAAATGAGGAAGTGGTTGTGGTGGATGATGATGCTCGGTGGCCTAGTGGCGTAATTCCGGAGATTCCCCGGGAGTGTCGGGATGCCCGGTGGTATACGGTACGTAATTCCAGGGGAAGCTTGGTGGTATGTTGGTACATAATTCCGGAAGCCCTATCAGAGGTCTTTGCCTGAGTGGAATGCCTCGCGATGCTAGGATTTGGGTGCGGGATGCCTGGCTAGAAGGGTAAAGGCCAGAGGTCCGGTTGTATCTTGGATACATGCCCGGAGGTTCCTCGTGATGCTAGCTGGGATGCGAGATGCCCAGAATGTGGGGGGCCGGATGCCCGGTTGTATCTTGGATACATGCCCGGAGGTTTTTCTCGCATGAGATGCGAGTGTAAAATATGAGATAAAATTGATGAATCGAGGAAGGGTGATGTGGTGATCAAATTTAAAGATAAAGATGAAAATTAGCTCATGGCATGATATGGCATGATATGCATAATGATATGCATGATGATGGAGATGATGATGTGATGTGATATGATGATCACCCATGGTATGATATGCATGATAATGATGATGACATGTGATGTGATATGATGATCACCCATGGTATGATATGCATGATAATGATGATGACATGTGATGTGATATGATGATCACCTATGATAATATATGCATGATGATGCATGATGATGATGTGTGATGTGACATGATGATCATCCATGGTATGATATGCATGATGAAATGCATGATGATGACAATGATATATGATATGCCATGATGATGATGATATATGATGTGATGATGCATGATACGCATGATTACAAGGTAAGTAATGCTTGCAACGTGTGATGATATGCATGATGCATTGGAATGTTATTGGATTTCCCTATCTGCTGAGTGGTTGTACTCACCCCTTTTGGGGACCAACATTTCAGATTAGTAGATGGTTTGAACGGTTGGATATAACCGTGAGGAGGAGGATAGCAAGGGAAGGAGCTTTTGGACGCCGACACTGATCGATGGACTTTAAGTGTATGACTGTTGGAGGAAATGTCGGTCATCTTTTGGAGTGTAGCCGAATATAGAAGACTACGGCATTTTGATGTACCGATGAACAATGTCCATCTGGTTTAACTAAATAAAAGGTGTACGGCTTTTACTTATAAATATTTAGTAGGTGTGCATCGTTTTCTGAATATAGGGAAGGGAGTTGTTGGATGTGCTTCCGCATATAAATTGCGCAAGGGACCGATCGATAAAAAAAAAAAAATGTAAACCCCCAAGCTGTATGGACCCGCTGCAATTGAATTGAATGAATGGTATCAGAGTGACATGTTAATAAGGAAAATGAAAGGTAAGCGAACTGTGGCAACCCTAATCGGATCGGGGGCCGTCGAAGGGTGCCACAAGAGATATTAGATTTGATCAAATTTTCAATCATTAAACTTTTTAACTATTTGTTGGATTGTGTTGTTGTTTAAACTCTGTTTGACAGACTTTGACTTTATTTTATGTCTGGATGAGAACTGAACTAGACTTGGACCTGACTGCTTCTATTAACGAGTATTGATATCTTATGGATGGCTTTATCATATACTAGACTAACCTATTTTCTGTGGTTGCAGATTCTAGTGTTATTTTTTTGGCCATTTATCTCTATAAGATATGCATATGTGTTTGAGAAATGTTTTGCAGGTCAAAGTTATTCAAATCTGCAGGAAAGTTTTGTCACCATCAAAAAGGAGGAGATTGTTGAGAAATCTTCTTGAAGTGTTTTGAAGTTGACAAAACGTTTCTATCAGTCTAGTCTGAAGGCTTGCAGACTCTGTTATTTAAAGTCTGAAGACTTCCGGACAGCTAGACTCAAGACTCAAAGTCTATCCTCATTGACAGTCTCTAATCCGTTGAAGAAAGGTTATCCAGAACTGGATGTTTCGTTAAGGATTTAACCTTATCATCTGGAGAAGATCTCGTGGCTGGAAAAGACGTAACAGAATCCTTTGATTGATCAAGATTGATTGAAGATTCGATGATTGTCTAAATATTATTGGAAGGTTCTACTTATGGAAACCAAGATCCTGATTGTATGGGCGAACAGGATTGATGGGCTATCAACACGTTCCTTTAATAGCTTGAACAATCTTCCTAATTGATTCCGTCCAACGGGTAGATTGGAGGAATTCCTTTGGTAAGTGCCAACGGGAATGATGGCATAAAGGAATATATAAGGAAGACGGTCTTAGTTGTTCAAGAAGTGCGCGATAGAAGAATTCCAAAGTCTGAAGCTTCTTTTTGTTTAGACAATTCCTTTGAGCGAATACTTGTATATAAAAGAGAGTCTATATTTGTGAGAAACCTTGAGGAGGTGTGGTAGAATATCTACACTGTGGAATCAAGGCAAAGCTGTGCTGTAACTTCTCTTTTGATCATAGTGAAATCCAGCCAGTGGGCTATCAGTGCGGAAGAGTGGACGTAGGCTTGGAATAAGCCGAACCACTATAAATCCTGTGTTCAATTTTCTCTTCCTCACTCTCTCTACCTCGATCATATTTCATTTTGTTAATCAAGAGAGAATTTCCTTTCTATCGTTTGCTAAGAATCGCTTCCGTATTTCGATAAATTGATTGTGCACCTATTCACCCCCCCTCTAGGTGTTTATACTAGCTATCACACCAGGGTCGGTCTAGGGTTGACCTTGGACCGATACTCACCCCTAAATTGCTTAGAGTTTTACATATTTTGAATCCTAGCAGACATTTAATTCAACAGGAAGTGTTTTTGCATCAAATCTCTGTGTTTTCTAACCTTAAAAAGAAATTGTGCTCTCTTTCTTGCTTGCATCAAAATATCGTGAACAAATATTGTTTTGCCTAGTACTCTTGTCTAATTACGATATTCTAAAGTTTGGTTGTCGTCACATTGCCACCATTAAAAGGGTACATTCATATTTATCTTCATAAGGGGTCCACGGAAGGTTTGAAAAGGAACTCACATCATCGAATTCGTATCATAATATAAACAAAATATCGATTGATGGCATTTAATTGACTATGTATCTTAAGTCAATTTTGATTTTTAATTAATTTTTGTTGGGTGTGGGGTCAGAGAGAGCGACATGATTCTGCTCCAAGACGCTTTCCATGTTTGCGAGAATGGATTGAACACAAAATCATGCCTTTTTACCTTCCTATCATGCTTCGGTTTTAGCTTAATACGACTGATAATGATGACGATAACAACGTTTTGTAGCCATTTACATGATGAGAACGACAAGTTTTGAACTTTACCAATTTCAATCATTATGTATTTGATTATATAGCAACGATGGAATATTAAGCAACATTCACATCCAATGCCGTATGATAATATGGAATAGCGTCAGCATCAGTTAACGTAAATAATATGGAAATCACTTAAAATAAATGAGAATTGATAAGGATAAGAAACGTTAAATATGCGTGCATATTTTATTTTTTTTAGATTTAATTTCAGCAATGAGAAATAATAGAGACATTCTAGAAGAAATTAGATTGATGGACATGCCGATAATTATAAATATGAGTAATTTATAGATTATGTTTTTTTTTCTCTAGCTTAATTGCTAGAATAGACATAAAGATTAAAGCCGATATGCATCCAAACCCAGTTGCAATAAACATTAATTAATTAGTTAATTAATATGAATATGGCAAGTCAATTACTATCAATCTTGCATTCACTACTCAAACTCCAAAAAATACTCAACTTTAGACATCTATATAAACCCACTTCATTGGGACACATAAGCACATATCTTTCAGAACCATATACCCTATACAATCAATCAAGTCAATATACTTGGAAATGGAGAAGGGTCAAGCCAAGCTCGGCGCAATGATCTTTCTATTAGTGATCGCATCTAGTAGGTTTCTTCTCCTCCCTCAATTACTATTGTCATTTCTATACGTACAAATGCACTAATCATTTCCTCCACATTTTCCTTTGCTTTAAGGTCTTGTCATCTCGCATGCTCAAACAAGAGTAGGACCAGGAGAGGGCTGGGATCACTCAGCTATTCGGAAAGGACTGAGAAAAACATGTGTTGGACATTGTCATATTCCGTAGCATCCCGCCTTGGTAAATGGCAAATGCGTGTGTTACAAATTAGGACCATTGATGTATGTGAGCTTCGTGCCTCTATGAGAGTAGAGGAAGCAAAAATAAAAAGGGAATTTTCCTCCTAGTTAGATGGATTCATATTACTGAGTATTTGACCTTTTGGACTATCTTGAAAATTTCCGACGGTCAAAATTGATCGATTGCATCTTAGTATCTTATAACAAGGTGATGAATAGTGATGGTGGTATTACTTATGTATAGGTTGGACGAATGATTAACAATAGATAAGAGAAGATGAGGTCCCGGAAGAGTGGCAAACCCAAGATCCTTACGCCTTCGAATTTGACTGCAAAGAAAGTTGAAACATAGTTTGTATTGATGAATGATTAACAATGGAACCACACCAATTCCTGATTCTACTGTGGAACCATGCTCATCTCTACATATAATAATTCTGCTAAAATGACCTAGTTATCCTTCCTTTTGTAAAGTTCTCCTCCAAGTGTTATTGTATTACAAAACACGTTTTCCTATACTTTATCTTTAGTTCAAGTACATTATGGTTTACCGACTCAAAAAAAAAGGTCCATTCTGGTTTCATCATATAATAATTCCAACTTATACTATAAAGAGTACTTATAAAAATTATTTTTACAGCAATCAATGTCTTCCAAGTTCCAACATTTGTTTCCTTTAGTTCGAAGCATGACTTTGTGTGTGAAATTGTGAATCTTGACTTTTCACTGGAGACATGTTTATTAGGAGATTTCTTTGTAATTTTTTAGATGTGCATCTCGATACAGGAAAAGTACCCAAAAAAGTCCTAAACTTATTGCATCGGTACCAATTCAGTCATAAATTTTTCAATTTGACCAATTTAACCCTAAACCTTTTAATATTTGTACCAATTTAGTCTATCCGGCCAATTTTGGCCAACTGACGCTAACATGGACGTCGGCCGAATGCTGATGTGGCAATTTTTTTAATTTTTTTTAATTATTTTTTTGTATTTTTTATTAATTTTTTTCTTTTTTCTTTTTTCTTTTTCTTTTCTCCCTTCTTCCTCCTTGGATTGCTCCGGCCACTGGGCAAGGGCCGCAAAGTCCTCGCCTGCCGCTAGAAGGGTCACGGCCCTCGCCTACCGCTAGAAGGTTCGCGACCCTCGACCAACCTCTCTCAGGGCCATTGGCAAGGCGGCTTCACCTGAATCTAGGCCAGGCTAGCCTCGCCTTGGCCTTGCCATGAGTGAAGGCGGCCTCACCTGTGGCTAGCAAGGCCATGGCAGCCATCGCCAGGGCGGAGGCGAGGGACTTGAAGCCCTCATCAGTCGCCGATGAGGGTTGCAGCCCTCGCTCGGCCTCACCCAGGGCCGCGGGCGAGGTGGCTTAGCTTAGGTCTGGGCAAGGCCAACGCAGCCTTTGCCAAGCCTTGTCGCATGCTGGCGATGGCCGCCTTCACCCGCGACAAGGCCCAACGAGGCCGAGCGAGGGCCGCAACCCTCACCGATGGCTGGAGAGGGCTTCAAGGCCTCACCTTCGCCCTGGTGATGGCCGCCATGGACTCACTAGCCACAGGTGAGGCCACCTTCGCCCGCGGCAAGGCCAAGGCGAGGCTGGCCTCGCCTAGATCCAGGAGAAGCCACCTCGTTGGACCTTGGGAGAGGCTGGGTGAGAGCCGCGACCCTGGCCGGCTACCGCCGAAGCAGTCCAAGGAGGAAGAAGGGAGAAAAGAAAAGGAAAAAGAAAAGAAAAAATTCATAAAAAAATCATAAAAAATCATTAAAAAAATTGCCACGTTAATGTCGGCCAGCCAAAATTGGCTGGATGGACTAAATTGATACCAATATTAAAAGGTTTATGACTAAATTTGTCCAATTGAAAAGTTTATGATTGAATTGGTACCAATCCAATAGGTTTAGGATTCTTTTGGTACTTTTCCCAATGGAGTTTATGCCAAGATGTCTTAATTTGTTAGGTGAAGAAGAGGAGGAAAAAAAGGAGAGAAGAAATGACGATCGAATTATTGACTAGGGAAGGGAGCACGTCATCGGGGAATTAATAAAGCCCATTTTGTTGGGCCTCAATCCAAATTGAGGTCAAGCCACCCGATGAGATGTCCAAAGTTGGCCCGTTGGAAATTGATCGAAACTCTTAATTATGGCTAAAAATGGAAATTTTTACCTCAATATCCCAATTTACCAAAATAGTCACACGAGTGATCTTAAAATGACCTTTATATTAAATGTTATAAATGAAGCTAAGTCAAAATACAACTAAAATTGAAGTAATTTCATTTTTTTTTTTTGGTAAGGAAAGTAATTTCATTTTTTTTTAATTTGAACCTAAATCCGAAAAAATCAGAAAAAATAGATCCTTAATTAATTTTTGAGAAATTTTTACTGCCAAAGTCAAATTGAAGCTAAAATAAAGTGATTTGTGGATTTTTCAATTTTTTAATTTTTTTTGTCAAACGTCAACCCTTTGATGATTAATCACTAAAAAGGTCGATTTATGGCCAAAACTTCAATTTATTTTCAAAAACATTTTCAGCCAAAATGAAATTGAGACTATTAGGAACTTTTCATGGAAAAAGGGTTGATTTTTTGGTCACCCATAAATGATGGACCAAAGGCAAAAAATGAAAAACAACACTTTTTGGTTGAGAAAATGATTTCGTCATGATCGAAAACCCTAATCTTGACATTTTACTTTATAGACGTATCTGCTAAAAATTAGGTGTCAACAATATTTAGATCTCAAATGGCAATCTCATTGGGCATTCGAAAACTTATTGTGAAGGAGGACTTGCATGCGATTACTTCCCTTCTTTAGAAATCAACTCCCTCTCTCAATTTTGGTGACATTCTCATTTCTCATATTAGGAAAATGTTAGGATATTACTTTTAGGGAAGGAAACTTGTGTAGATTGATTAGCAAATTGGAAACGACCATCTGCACTTGAATTGTTTTTGCAACAAAATATATTTCATTGAAAGTATCTCTTCAATTTTTCTTTAAGTAGACCAAACTTCTATACTAACTTAGGATAAAGGATATCTCATGCGAAAGGAAATTGATTTCTTCGATTCAAACAACACTATAAAGCTTATGATTGAGCCAAAATTTAATCAATGGCAAGACTAAGAAATTATGGACTCAATAACGTAACATGGACAAACTATGCCGAACTTAATCGGGGACATAACTTGAGAACACGGGGATACAACGTCGGAATTTGATTAACGATACAACACTAAGATATGGATACACGTCGGAATTTAATCGACGATGCAAACCTAAGAGCTACAACTAAGAAATTTAAAGTGCAATGCAGGAAAGATAGAGATAATTGCAAGATAATATTTTGCTTGATATACGAGGGCTTTCTAGTTGGTGACTAACAATATGTATAATGGTTAATGTGATTACTTTTCGACGATTCCTAGCAGTTACAATCTCCTGAATAACTCTTGCCCATTATCTCCATGTTCCTAAATTTCACGTGCACAAGCTATTCCATGATGTGATTTCTTTTAATCAGTGCATACTTGATGATCTTGCTTCTAAGCAGTAATTATCCCTTTCAAAAAATGTGTCATTGACTCCAATTGATCGATCAAATGACTTGGTCTTTAAATGATAATTGTTCCCTACATAGCTATGCCTCTAGTCTCAATTGATTCATCGGACGACTTGGTCTTTGAACGGTAACCGTTCCCTCTAAAATTGTGTGCCTTTCGTTTTATTGAACTTAAACTTCAAAGTAGCTTATATATATTCTTTTGATAAATATTGTTAATATTCATATTAACAACTGTCTGTGGTCCGTCAATGTATTTCAACAATTGAACACATTATATCAATGTATACCATTGTCAATCGACATATATTTATCTCCATACTCGTCGATAAGTTAGCACACTTGTATTAATACCCACACAGTATGCACATGACTATTTATACCCATCACGAGTGATGTTCACTTGCTTGTGCTAGAAAAACCATATTTTGGGTACACTCTAGCAATCGATAGTCTACCAATAGATTTTGTGACATCCCAGATTTTCTATGTTGTTTTCTACTGAATAAATCGGGCATTTCATTGACGCGCTTATAGGGTTGTTCTCAGAGCTGATCACTCTTGAGATTCTAGATTATCTGGATAAGCTATTAAGAATTTTAAAGCAAATAGACTTGAGAATTTGACCAAGAATTGGCTTCTCGTCCATACTTATCTTTAAAGGCCATTACGGCATAGTTAAAAATTAATTTGAAATCAGAGATAGGTTTGTTCGACTAAGATGTATGGCCGATCGTGGGTGACTCCACCAAGTTGGAAAATTATCGTCGATCGGCACTAATTTGATTTCTCTATCATTTTGGTACCTTGTGTCCGTAATTAAATCCTCGAGATTTTCACGACAATCGAGAGTCACCAATGAGTTGAGTGAGTTCATTGTGGCTCGAAGAAAATCGACCACGAGTCATATGCACTAAAAATCTCTGAAAACTACCTAGTGGTCTAGGTCACGCTAAAAATGCGGCGAATGGAAATTAACCGCCAATTCAAGTTCGATTTCAGAAATTGAAAATTTTGTTATGTCACGATCTATTTTAAGAATGTCGACTCGTCCTCTGAAGAATTTTCAGAGATTCCGAGATTTTTACAGAAAATTAATTCATACGTTGTGGAAAATTAGCGGAAATTTGGATTAACTGAATTGAAAAGATTTTCGACTTGCAAATTGAGCTACATGACGAAGGGGACTTGTAGAAATTATATGGGCTTTATCTTCATCAAAATAAGATGTCGAATTTGAGAATTTGTTGAAGAAATTGAAGACCAAAATGTGAAATTCGGAATTATGCTTGGACAGCATCTTTTTTGCTTCATTTTGGATTAGTTTGTGGAATTTAAATTGGTAGAAAGTAATAGAGACTAAGGGATAAGGTTGAAATCTAAAGGCGGGGGGGACCAAGCATTAAATTTTTGGAGATATTTTGGCTTTGATTTTCCTCTCCACTCTTCGGTCACAAATCTCAACCACCCTTTACCCCTTCACAGCTCTTGCTTCTGGTTTAGCTTTCATTTTTCCTCTTTGCCGCATGCGTCTACTTCTCCATTTGCTGCCCCATCCCGCTGGTCAACATCCTCCACCAAAACTGCTTCTATGTTGAAGCTGCTGCCAAGCGTCTGAACGTTCACGTCTCCACCATCGAAAACTCCATTTGCCCATGTCTCCTCTCCTTTCGCTCCTTGGCTGCCAGCGCGTCTTCACGGTCAACAAATCAGCCTAAGTTTCATCCGGTTGACTGCATGCCTCACGCTACAGCTGCCAGCGAAGCTTGAAGCCACCGAAGCAACTGCCTTCGTCCACACCTCCACCAATGAAGTCCACGATTCAGTGCCTGCAACTTCAGCGTCTTCATCCATCCATCCGCGCAAGCAGCAATCCTTGCAAGTTTTTGTGGCCCAACAGCTGGGCTTGCCTTCAGTCCTCCAAGCACAACGAGTTTCAGTTTAGCCGAGCACAAAAGTCCAACAATTCAACCACTTGAAGCCTAGTGTTTAAAGCCTAATCCCAACTCACTTGAAGTCAGCCCAAGAAACCAACGAAGCCCGTTTAGTTTGTCCAATTCATTAGCCCAAGCCCGCAAGGTCAGCCCACTTCAAGCCCAGCCCGTTTTGAAAAAAAAAATCTCAAATTGGACTGAGATTTGTTGGGCCAAGTTTCAGCCCAGCCCAAGTCTGCCAACACTGCCGAAAATTGGGATTTCAGCCGCCATCGCGCCGTCGTTGTGGTGTTCTAGTCTTCGCTCTACACAAATGAGTTTTGCTCAATAATCCCTTATTAGTATGCTAATGATGCTTAGGGGTTGATTAGATTTAATTAAGTGCAATTAAGTAGATAGATTAGATTAGAATAATTAAATTAGGGATTTACCTATGCATGTTAGGCAAATGGTTAGTGTAATTACCAAGTAGACATGCTCTATTATTTATTGAACGAGTCTCGGTAATTTTCTGAGGTCGTATCAGCTTCAAATTAGGCATTTCGGGTCTAAATTGGATTTATTGTATTTATTTAATGATTTTTTAAATTATTTATTTATTTATTTATTTTTCGGAAATTAAACCGGGATAGTCAACAATTGGAATTTTATGCTAATTGTCGTGGTGCAATCTGTTTATTTAATTGAGCTTTATTTTGTGCTTAAACGAATTATTTGTGATTATAAGATTATTTTTCTGAATTAATTAATTTGGATGATTAATTGGAAACTAACCGAATGTCGGTTTACAGCACCAAAAATGTTTTTGTGGACTACAGATAAGGGTGGGATTTATGGAAATGAAATTATAACGTTTTGGTTAAGGCCGACCGTGTGCCCACGCACGTATACTTTTGTCAGAAATGAATAAAAGGACAAATTGATTGTACGTTTGAAGTATCATGTTATACAATATTAGCTCGATGACACTATATGTCGTTTTGTAGAATGGACAATATGCAATACCGGCTCGGTGACCCTATAGGTCATTTTATAGAATGGACGAGATGCCATAACGGCTCGATGACTCAACATGTCATTTTGCGAAATGTACGTTATGATGAATATACTTGGTGACTTGTAGTGTCATTTCAGAGAATGGATCGTTTAAAATACTAGCTCAATAACCCAATAAGTTATTTTGAAGAATGCACAGTATTAATTGAAATGACCAAGGATGGTCTGTTTGACATATAATCAACTAGGTCGATTGATCGATATTTCGATCTGTTGTGATTGTTTGGGTGCGTATTGACTGTACTGATTTGTAGGTGGAATCTAAGGACAAGTAAGTCTCCTGACCCGTGTGTGCTTAGGCAGCCCATAGTATATTGGTTTACTAATCGGGTTTTAAGGGGTATAACTTGCTGAGACGTTGTCTCACTGGTTATTGAATAACCATTTTCAGGTCCTTAAATGGCATTGGTGAAGAACTAGAGACTGAAGTGTGGGAGGGGAAGCCGGAAGAATTGACGATCCTATTGGATTAGCTAGTCATAAGGCAATTCTCTTTTTATAGAAGTCAATTCCATTTTGCAGACTCTGTGTTAGAAACTTGTGGTTTAATCCTGACTTAACAATTCAACTTATATATATATTTGCACTATGTTTGGCAATGTATATAAGTTTGGATGCTTTTAAAGTGGAAATTTGGAATTCTAATTTTCTATCACATTGCTTTATTGTTTGGGGATTTTCTATGCTTCCGCATGCGTATATTAAATGAAAAGGTCGGCGATACATCCTGGGACCGAGAGAAACTTGTATTGGAACTTGTCCTCCTGGGCAGCATCCCGCCTTGATAAATAACCAATGCGTGTGTGTTGCAGGTTAGGACCATTGTTTTACTTGTAGTCCGAGAAAGAATGATAGTTCACCCATCATGCTCATCTTGAATTCATCCTGCATAGACTTAGAGAATTTCATGCACAAATTTTCGTTAGGTGGTCCAAAAATAATATCATCAACATAGATTTACCTTTGACCACAAGTCTTGCTTTGTTCCTTATAACTTTTCCTTTCTCATCCATTTTATTTCTGAAAACCCATTTAGCTCCAATAACAGATTTACCTTTTGGTTTAGAAGTTAATTCCCAAACATCATTAATACTAAACTACCTGAGTTCTTCTTGCATAGCTTCAATCCAGCTTTCATCAGTTAAAGCTTCTTCTATGCTTTTGGATTCTATTTCAGAAATAAGAGCCATAGTGCTAGACTCTTCATGCCTTTTGGATCTTGTACGAATCCCTTCATCAATGTCACCGATAATAAGTTCTTTGGGATGACTAGACTTGTGCTTCCAATTGCTGGTTGGTCTGACCGACTGCTGATCTTTTTCTTCATTTGATTCTTTAACGTTCGTTCGTTGTTGACCTTCTGCAGTCTGAGCTACTTCTAGGGAATTAGACTTTGTAAAGTTTGAAGCAGGTTCAAATTCTTTAAGTTGAGTCTGGATTGATTGATTTTGTATAAGGTCTTGAAATTTGACATTCATTGATTCTTCCACAGATTGAGTCTTCTTGTTGTATACTCTGTAAGCTTTGCTGATGGTTGAATATCCAAGGAAGATTCCTTCATCTAATTCAAACTTACCAATTCGATCATTTGCATTTTTCAATACAAAACATTTGCAACCAGACACATGAAAATAGGAAACAATTGGCTTCTTTCCTTTGAAAAACTCATAGGGAGTTTTCTCCAAAATAGGCCTTAAGAAAACTCTATTAATGATATAACATGCTGTAGAAGCTGCTTTAGCCCAAAAACGAGAAGAAATGTTGCTTTCAATTAAAAGTGTTCTAGCCATTTCTTGCAACGATCTATTCTTCCTTTCTACAACTCCATTCGGTTAAGGAGTGTATGGAGAGGAGAACATATGTCGAAAACCAGATTCATCACAGAATTTAGCAAAGTCTTGATTTTCAAACTCACCTCCATGGTCTGTCCGTATGCTTGAAATAATATATCATTTCTCATTTTGTACTTTTTTAGCAAACTTTAAAAAATAAGAGAAGATTTTAGACTTACTTACTAGAAAGTATACCCAAGTAAATCGTAAATAATCATCCACTATTACTATGCAATATCTCTTTCCACCAATGCTTTGAGTTCTAGTTGGTCCAAAGAGATCCATATGTAGGAGCTGCAACACACGATTAGTGGAAACTTGATTTATTGGTTTGAAAGAATTTCTAACCTGTTTTCCCAACACATGGTGTGCATAATTCAGATTTTTGGTATGTTAGGTTGGGTAGTCCATCAACAAGCTTCTTTGAGGAAATCTTGGCAATTTGCTTCATATTGATATGGCTAAGTTTTCGATGCCAAAGATTAGCTTCCTCTTGAATTGAAATTAGACAATGAGATTTTTCTGGTTTGATATCCAAAAGATAGATGTTCCCATGTCTTCGCCCCGTGAAAGTCTAAAAAAAGTCTTTACTGGTTCCTTCTTGAAAATTGATTTTGAAACCCGTGTCGCACAATTGGCTGATACTTAGTAAGTTGTAATTGAGTCCTTTTACTAAGGAGACGTTGTTGATTGTGAGACTTCCAATTTTTACTATTCCACATCCAACAATTTTTCCTTTGCTGTTTCCACCAAAAGAGACTTTTCCACCATTTGTTTGGATGAACTTTATAAAAAAACTTGAATCTCTTGTCATATGTCTTGAGCATCCACTATCCAAGTACTATTTGACCTTTTTCTTGATAGTGACCTGCATTTAAAAAAGAAACTCAAGCTTTCTTTGGTACCCATACTTTATTGGGTCAAATGGAATTAGTGCAATATACAGTCTTTGCCCAATCCTTCTTAACAAGTTTCCAAACCATAGGACATTATTTCTCAAAGTATTCTGAGTTGTTGTACTTAGAACATTTAAAAGCACTATGGCCAATAGGTTTTACAAAGACTTTTTAAAAATGATTTCTATAAAAGGCTTTTGTAGGTCTTTGTTTGATTATTTCCTTTACTTTTGGAAAATCAATTAGAGGAATGGTTTCAAAAGTCATTCCTAAGCCTGATTTGTTAAAGTAAGGTCTTTGTGCTGAAAGAATCTTTTCCAATTTCTCAGATCTTATAAAAAAAAACCTTTTTGAAATATTTGAAATATCATTTTTTCAAAAGTGTATTTTCTTTTGAAAAAGAGTATACATTTTCTTTTAAAGTAATAAAACATTTATCTAAATTTTTGAACTTTTCTTTCCAAACAATCTCCTGTTGCTTCAATGTAGAATTTTCCCTTTTTAGCTCGGAAATCCTCTTAAGAGAGGTTTTGAGACTAAGACAAAGTTCATTGATATATTTCGAGACTTTAGTAAGAATTTTTAAATTACTTATCTCGAATTCACTATCTGAGTCTGAATCTGTGCCTGTCTTAGAGTTTGAATCTTATTCTGATTTTTCCATTAAACAAATATTAGCATAATCATTATCACTCTCTTCGCATTCAATATCGCTCCAAGTTTCTGCTTTGAGTGTCTTTCTGTATTTATCAGTTTTTCCTTTCTTTTTCTTCAGTAAGCGATAGTTGGGTCTGATGTGTCCATTTTTCTTGCGTTCAAAACAAATCACATCTTTATTGGATTCATCGTCCTCAGCTGATAAGTATGAGGTGAAGTTCGCCGAACTTTCGCGGTATGACCCTGAGCTAATTGAGAACCCTGTAAACCGAGCGAGAAGATTTAGATATGGATTCAAACCGAACTTGAGAAGCCCCTTAGTCCTTCTGGATCTGAGGACTTACAACAACATATATCAGAGAGCTCAGAAAATTGAGAAGGATTTAAACGAGAGAGCTGTCTCATCTGGATCCATGTTTAGCTCTCATTGAGAAAGCATTTGCTAGGGAAAGAGGCCCATGCCTAGAGGTAGATTCCATGTCCCGCCCAATTGGAAGGGTGGAATTAGAAAGTCGAAACCCACTTACATTGGTGTATGTCGCTTTCGTGGAAGACAACATGGATCGGCCCTGTGCTTTCCTAGGGCAAGAGTTTGCTACAAGTGTCGCTAGCACGGCCACCTGGCCAAAGATTGTCCCCAAAGACATATGGGACTGCAACAATTACCGCCACCCCCACAGATGGGTCAGAACCGAGGAATTGCACCGCAAGATGCACTGCATGGTGGATTGTATAGACTACCAATTCAGAGCACAGTTTACGCCATCACCGGAGGACTGGACAAAGGGAAAGCACTGTAGATAAATCACCACTAGGATGACGAAAGGAATAGGAATGGACCGACTAGGCACCAAGCAAAGAAAGAATGTTTTTGAGGTGTTTTTATTAGAGTAGTGCAACGGGATTTTGAGTGAAGGTTGTAAAATTTCCATTGTTGTAATAAAGTGATAGAAAGATGAATCTCTAACTATAGTTGTACTTGACGGGTTTGCCTATGTATAACTTTGATACCATATATAAAAAGGTTTGGCTCAACGATCTTTTGTTGTAATGAATTGTTGTTGCAATGCGATTCGGTCTAATCTGTTGATAGAGGAAAATTTTGAATTTATCAAAAGTTGGGAGGACCCTCGATTTCCCTAATTTCATCGCAAAAGACAACCCGTTTGTTAGACGGGAGTTGTCAAGGTTACCTGGCAACTGTTGTGGATACGACAGTTGAGGAATTGAAAATTGAGAATATTGCAGTTGTGCAAGGATTTTGAGATGTATTACCGAAGGAATTTCAGTAGACCCGAGTAAGATTAAAGCAGTGATCAACTAGCCAATACGACTACAGTGCTAGAGATCATAAGTTTTTTGGGTTTAGTCAAATACTACAGAAGGTTCGTGGAGAGATTTTCAGCAATAGCCCTACCTTTGACTCGACTGCTGAAGAAGGAAGAAAAGTTTGTGTGGACAAACAAGTGCGAGTGTAGTTTCCAAGAGCTTAAGCAGAAGCTGACTATCGCACCTGTACTAACCATTCCATCTAGTCTTAGAGGATACGAGATCTATAGTGATGCGTCGTTTAGAGGACTGGGTTGTGATATTTTATATCACCATAGGAAGGCGAATTAAGCCACAGATGTGCTAAGTTAGGAGTCGTTAGTTGTACATATGCTGGTTAAAGAATGGACCTTACTTAAGAAAGTTCAAGGTTTGGTTTTTAATTTCGAGATGGGCTACCTTCCACATCTTAAAGCCGCTCTCAGAATTGAGCCGGATACTCATATTAGAATTAAGGCACAGCTTTGTAAGCCGGGAGGACTGTTACAAACTTTCGAGACCCCAAAATTGATATGAGTGCACATCACGATGGACTTTGTGACGGACTCACTGAGAAGTCAGAGGGGTAATAATTCCAATTGGGGTAGTGGTTGACGGACTGATGAAGTCGGCTCACTTTATCGCCGTATGGAAGGATCTTGCTTGGAATAGGTGTGCAGAACTGTATGTGTGTTAGACAGTTCGTTTGTGTGGAGTACTAGTGACGAACTTATATCAAATTTAGAACTGAGGTTCTCAGTTTCAGCAGAACAATCAAATAGTTCCTTTGAGGCAGAATAGAGCAAAGTGTGCAGAGCTTCGGTTTGTTGAAATGAGATCAAAGAAAGAAAAATCACAGGCCCAGAGTCAGTTCAGCAGTTAGTGATTGCAATTATCGTGATCAGAATCAAATTATAAACCGCTCAGAGCCGCCAGAAAAGTTATATCGTTGAGCATTAAAGACCCTTAAAGTTCCAAATTGATGATTACATCTTTCTGAATGTGTCACCAATGAGGGATACCTTGCGCTTCAGTAAGGAGGGGAAAAACTGAAACCGAGGTACGTAGTTTCCTTTGAGATTCTGAAAGGAATCGAAATCCTAACGTATTTTTCTTGCGGTGTCGCCGAGGTAGATACAAATGCATGATGTCTTTCACGTGTCGAGGTTGAGGATGTATGAGCCTGACTCAACCCACATACTAAATCTTGGAGAATTAGACATGGACGACAGAGTGTCGTATGTGGAAAGCCCGATTCAGATCGTGAATCAGAAAGATCGGATTCGGTGAACCAAGATAGTTCCCTAGGTCAAAGTGGTCTGACAACGCCACAGGACTAAAGAAGCAACCGGGGAAAGTGAGACTAGATGAGACGACGATACACCCACCTTTTTGTTTAAGGATTAGTAAAGGTTTAAATTTCGAGGACGAAATTTTTATAAAAGAGGAAGAGTTGTGACATCCCAGATTTTCAATTCTATTTTCTACTAGATAAATCGAGCATTTCATTGACGCACCTATAGGATTGTTCTCAGAGCTAATCACTCCCAAGATAACTAGATTACTTGGGGAAGCCATTAAGGAATTTTAAGGCAATAGACTTGAGAATCTAACCAGGAATCGGCTACTCAACCGTGCTCATCTTTAGAGGTCATTACGACATAGATATAAATCGATTTGAGATTAGAGATAGGTTAGCTCGACTGAGATGTGTGGCTAATCGTGGGTGACACCACTAAATTGGAAAATTCTCGTCGACCGATACTAATTTCATTTTACTATCGTTTTGGTACCCTGTGTCCGTAATTGAGTCTCGAGACTTGCACGAAAATCGAGAGTCACCAATGTGTCGAGTGGGTTAATTGTAGCTCGAAGAAAATCGACCACGAGTCATTTGCCCTAAAAAGTTCTGAAAACTATCCGGTAACCTAGGTCACGCTAAAAAACGTGTCAAATGGAAACTAACCATGAAATTAAGTTCGATTTCAAAAATTGAAGATTATTTCATGTTACAATAAATTCTAGAAATGTTGACTCAGCCTTAGAAGATTTTTCAGAGATTTCAAGATTTTTTACGGAAAATTGATTCGGACGTCGCAAAAAAAATAACGGAAATTCGGATGGGCCCGTTCGAAGGAAATTTGGACTTCCAAGCTAGGCTATGTGCTGATGGGAATTTATAGAATTTATGGAGACTTTTTCTTCTTCAAAATAAGACTTCGAATTGGAGAAATTTAGGATGAAATTGAAGCCAAAGTTGTGTGAAATTCGGATCTATAATTGGGGATGGAATTTGACACCAAAATTGGATTATTTGGTGGTAATTAAGCAAGAAAGTATTATAGGGGAACATTGAGATATTTATGAAAGTTTAAGGGAGACCAAGCATTGAATTAAAGGGATAGGCTTTATGATTTTGGGCCCCCACTCAGCCGGCTTCTCACGCATGCCATCTCCATTCCCCTCTCTATTGAAGACCCTCAGCTACACATCTCCACATAACTTCCCAACTCCTTGCTCCATCTTTGACCGTAACCTCACGCCCACAGCTCCACGATCTTCCTCCATCTCGCTGCCTCACACTCACGCTGCCACCAAAGCAACTTCTTCAACGCTGCTGACCAAAAGTCTCTTGTAGCTACCAACGAAGCCCCTCTCCACTATCTCTTCCTTTCACTCAACCACAAAAGCCACAAAACGAAGCCACCGAGCTGCCTTTGTCTGCCACACATCCATCACTTTGTTACCCTTGGTCAAAATTTTTTTCCCCAGCAAATTTAGTTTTTGACCCTTGAAGTCACGATCCACCGAGAAGCCAGCCTACGGGATCTTCAATCCAGCTGCTCCAAGATGTTGCTTTCCACTGATCCTGTTGACCTCAGCTCGTGGCTGTTTGCCACGAACTCCAACACCGTTGAAGCTTCGCCAACAGCTGCTTCTCCACGTCCGTTTCCCCTCTACCTGGCTATGTGTCCAAGTTTCGTCTAGCTCGTCTTCAGCGAACAAATTCCAGCATCGTCGAAGTAGTCCATCCCGAAGTTGTTTCTCTCTCGCCGCAACAACCTAAGCCAGCAAATTGCTCAGCCCATCTTCAGTTTATAAAAAGCTTAAGAAAGTAGCCCAGCAGTCAAGCCTTTGAGGCCCGCGACTTCAACCCACCTTCAACAAATTTTCGGCTCACTTGAAGTCCAAGAAGCAGGCCCAAGCTCATCAACCAAGCCCAGCAATTTCTGTGGGCCCGCAAAGCCTTTGGGCCCGGTCTATGTGCCCATCGACGTCGCCGAAAATTTGGATCTTGGCCGCCATCACAGTGTTCCAGTCTTCGCTTTAAGCATGTGAGTTTTGCTCACTAATCATTGCTTAGTTTGCTAATTATGCTTAATGGTTGATTAGATTTAATTAAGTGCAATTAGGTGGTTTGATTAAAGTGGATTAGTGATTATTAGATAATTGTGATGCATGTTAGGCATTGAATTGTGCAATTAGCAAGTACAGACTTACTATTATTTATTGAATGCATCTCAGGATTTTTCTCAATTCGTTCTGGCATCCAATTAGGCATTACATGCCTAAATTGGATTTTTAGTATTTATTTATTAATTTTCGAAACTATTTAATTGATTATTTATTTTTCGGAAATTAGGCAGGGATAGCCGACGACCGGAATTTTATGCTAATTGTCGTGATGTAGTCCATTTATTTAATTGAGTTTTATTTTGTGTTGAATTGAATTATTTGTGAATTTGGCAATTATTCCTAAATTAATTAATGTTGGTTATTAATTGAAAAATAACCGGGTATCGATTGATAATACCAAAAATATTTTTAGTGAACTACAAAAAATGTGGGAGTTATAGAAAGGAAAATATTATATTTTGGCTAAGGCCAACCATGTGCCCACGCACGATATTTTATCGGGTATGATAAAAGATAAGAAGAAATGATGTGTGGCATGGCTCGGTGATTATTACATCACTTTGGCATATAGGATGCCTTAGAGAATGCACGTAAATTGTTGAATATATATCATACCTGTGTGGTGATAATTAATCGTGCCTATGTGGCGTAGAATGTGCCTGTGTGGCGTAGATTGTATCTCTACACTGTGGAATCAAGGACGTAATCCTGTAACGACTCTTTTGATTCATAGTGAAATCTAGCCGGTGGGCTGTCAGTGCGGGAGAATGGACGTAAGCTTGGATTATGCCGAACCACTATAAACCTTATATTCTTATTCTCTTCCCTAAACTCTTTTATTTTGTTCGTTACTCTATTTAATTGTTAGAGTCCGATTTCCTCTGCAAAGTCTATTGTCAACCAGACTCAGATTAAAAGTAAAGTTTTACACTATATTTTGCAAAATTTATTTTCACACCTATTCACCCCTCTCTAGGTGCTCGTACTAGCACTTTCAATTGGTATCCGAGCTCTTGTACTCATTTAATTCAAGTGTTTTTACTTCAGAGTTAAAGATTCATGATTAGTATGTTGGCTCCAGGTTTGGTTGAAAGGCAAAGCAACACCAAACCGCCTTACTTTGATTAAAAGAAATATAATATATGGAAAAACAAGATGAAAGCATTCCTAAGATCAAAAGATCCTCTAAAATAGGATGTGATAGACAAAGGAATCATTCCTAAAACTACAACAGTCTTAGAAAGGGGAAAAGAAGTTGCAGATGCTAGCGAGATGACTCAAGAAGAGATAACCAAGATACAAGCTCTTGATGCAAAAGCAATTTACTCATTATATTGTGCATTATCTCCTACTGAATATAACATAATATCTTCTTATGAAACGGCTAAAGAAGTCTAGGATAGGCTACACATTACCTATGAAGGAATTGATCGAGTGAAAGAAACCGGGATCAATATTCTTCTCTGTCAATATGAAGCGTTCAAGATGAAGCCAGAAGAATCTATCATTGACATGTTTAGTCATTTTATAAAAATTGTGAATGGTCTTGAGTATCAAGGTCAACCAATCTCAGGACCTATGAAGGTTAACAAGCTACGTGGACTCCCCAAAGATTGGAATCACATAAAGACCTCAATAAGAGAGACGTAGATGATCATGCCACTCTCCGTTGACGAATTGGTTGGCACTCTTCAGTCTTATGAAGTGGAGCAAATCAATGAAGATGAAGATCCCAAAGGTAAAAAGTATATTGCTTTAAAATCTAATGATGACTCTGATGTTACAAATTCTGAAGACAATATGGACAATGAAGAGCTTGCTTTCATGATAAGAAGATTTAAAAAACTGAACAAAAGGGGAAAAAGATTCAATTGGAAGAAACAAAGCTCTCAAAAGTTTCAAAATAAATCAAATGAGGATGATGAATCCAATAAAGATGTGATTTGTTCTGAATGCAAGAAAAAGGGACACATTAGACCCAACTGTCCCTTATTGAAGAAAAAGAAAGGAAAAGCTGAGAAATACAGAAAGGCACTCAAAGTAGAAACTTGGAGTGATACCGAATGCGAAGAGAGTGATGATGATTATGCTAATATTTGTTTAATGGCAAAATCATAATCAAATTCAGACTTTGAGACAGATACAAACTTAGACTCAGACAGTGAAATCGAGGTAAGTAATCTAAAAATTTCTACTAAAATCTCTAGATATATTGATGAACTGTGTCTTAGTCTCAAAACCTCACTCAATAGGATTTCCGAGCTAAAAATGGAAAATTCTACATTGAAGCAACATGAGATTGTTTGTAAAGAAAAGTTCAAAAATTTAGATAAAAGTTTTATTACTTTGAAAGAAAATGTAGACTCTCTTTTAAAAGAAAATACACTTTTGAAAAATGATATTTCAAGTATTTCAAAAAGGTTTTCTATAGGATCTGAGAAATTGGAAAAGATTATTTCAGTACAAGGACCTTACTTTAACAAATCGGGCTTTGGAATGACTTCTGAGACCATTCCTCTACTTGATTTTCCAAAAGTAAAGGAAAGAATCAAACAAAGACCTACAAAAGACTTTTATAAAAATCATTTTCAAAAAATCTTTGTAAAACCTGTTGGCCGTAGTGCTCTTAAATGTTCTAAGTGCAACAGCACAGAACACTTTGAGAAAGAATGTCTTATGATTTGGAGACCTGTTAAGAAGGATTGAGCAAAGACTGTATATTGCACTAACTCCATTGACCCATGAAAGTATGGGTACCAAAGAAAGCTTGAGTTTCTTTTTTAATGCAGGTCACTATCAAGAAAAAGGTCAAATGGTACTTGGATAGTGGATGCTCAAGACATATGACAGGAGATTCAAGTTGTTTCATAAAGCTTATGCAAGTTAATGGTGGAAAAGTTTCTTTTGGTGGAAATAGCAAAAGAAGAATTGTTAGATGCGGAACAGTAAAGATTGGAAGTCTCACAATCAACAACATCTCCTTAGTAAAAGGACTCAATTACAACTTGTGCGACACAGGTTTCACAATCAATTTTCAAGAAGGAATATGTTCGGGAACCAGTGAAGATTTCTCTCAGACTTTCACAAGGCGAAGACATGGGAACATCTATCTTTTGGATATCAAATCAGAAAAATCTCAATGTCTAATTTCAATTCAAAATGAAGCTAATATCTGGTATTGAAAACTTGGCCATATCAACATGAAGCAAATTGCCAAGATCTCTGCAAAGAAGCTTGTTCGTGGACTACCCAACCTGATATACCACAAATCTGAATTATGCGCACCATGTATGTTGGGAAAACAAGTTAGAAGTTATTTCAAACCAATAAATCAAGTTTCCATTAATCGTGTGTTGCAGCTCCTACATATGGATCGAACTCAAAGCATTGGTGGAAAGAGATATTGCCTAGTAATAGTGGATGATTATTCATGATTTACTTGGGTATACTTTATGGCAAGTAAGTCTGAAACATTCTCTTATTTTTTAAAGTTTGCTAAGAATGTACAGAATGAGAAATGGTACGTTATTTCAAGCATACGGACAAACCATGGAGGTGAGTTTAAAAATCAAGACTTTGCTAAATTCTGCAATGAATCTGGTTTTTAGCATATGTTCTCCTCTCCATACACACCCAAATAGAATGGAGTTGTGGAATGGAAGAATAGATCGTTACAAGAAATGGCTAGAAGACTTTTAATTGAAAGCAACATTTTTTCTCGTTTTTGGGCTGAAGCAGTTTTTACGGCGTGTTATATCATAAATAGAGTTTTCTTAAGGCCTATTCTCAAGAAAACTCCCTATGAGTTGTTCAAAAGAAAGAAGCCAATTGTTTTCTATTTTCATGTATTTTGTTGCAAATGTTTTGTATTGAAAAATGCAAATAATCGAATTGGTAAGTTTGAAGAAAAATCAGACGAATGAATTTTCCTTGAATATTCAATCACCAACAAAGCTTACAGAGTATACAACAAAAAGACTCAATCTGTGGAAAAATCGATAAATATCAAATTTCAAACATTATACAAAATCAATTGATCCAAACTCAACTTGAAGAATCTTAACCTGCTCCAGACTCTACAAAGTCTAATTCCCCAGAAACAGCTCAGACTTCAAAAGGTTAACAAGGAACGAACGTTGAAGAATCAAATGAAGAAAATGTTCAGCAGTATGTCAGACCAACCAACAACTGGAAGCACAAGTCCAGTCATCCCAAAGAACTCATTATTGGTGACATTGATGAAGGAATTCGTACAAGATCCAAAAGGCATGAAGAGTCTTGTGCTGTGGCTCTTATTTCTGAAATAGAACCTAAAAGCATAGAAGAAGCTTTAACTGATGAAAGCTGGATTAAAGCTATGAAAGAAGAACTCAAGTAGTTCAGTATTAACGATATTTGGGAATTAACTCCTAAACCAAAAGGTAAATATGTTATTGGAGCTAAATGGGTTTTCAGGAACAAGATGGACGAAAAAGGTAAAGTTATAAAGAACAAAGCAAGAGTCGTGGCCAAAGGATATATGCAAGAAGAAATGATAGACTATGATGAGACTTACACACTAATAGCAAGGTTAAAAGCAATTAGATTATTACTTGCTTTTGCTTGTTATAAAAATTTCAGGTTATTCCAAATGGACGTCAAAAGTGTATTCCTAAATGGATTTATCCAAGAGAAAGTCTATGTGAAACAATCTCTTGGTTTTGAAGACCCAAGGAAACCAGACTCTGTATTCAGACTGAAAAAGGCGTTATATGGTTTAAAGCAAGCACCTCGAGTTTGGTACAACAGGTTAAGTAAGTTTTTAATTCAAAATGGCTTTGTTCAAGATAAAGTGGACACTACTCTGTTTATTAAAAGAGAAAGTAAAAACTTTTACTTGTTCAAATCTATGTTGATGATATTATTTTTGAATCACCTAACGAAAATCTGTGCAAGAAATTCTCTAAGTCTATGCAAGATGAATTCGAGATGAGCATGATGGGTTAACTATCATTCTTTCTTGGACTACAAGTGAAACAATTGAAGGAATGAATTTTCATTCACCAAGAAAAATATGCTAAAGAACTTGTTAAAAAGTTCGGTTTGGAGAATTGCAAAAAGACCGATATACCAATGTCAAGTTCTTCGAAGCTAGACAAAGATGAAGGAGGAAAGAAAGTTGACCAGAAGCTATACATTAGTATCATCGGTTCACTTCTTTATCTTATTGCCTCTAGACCTGACATTTTGTTTAGTGTTTGCATTTGTGCCAGATTTCAATCAGATCCCAAAGAATCTCATCTAAGTGTTGTGAAACGCATCATCAAATACATTGCAACAACCTCTAAGTTAGGCCTCTGGTATCCTAAAGAATGGGACTTTACTCTTCTTGGATACTCAAACGCAGATTTAGCAGGATGCAGAGTTGATAGAAATAGTACCTCAAGCACTTGTCAATTGCTTGGTAACAGGACAGTATTATGTTTCTCAAGGAAGCAAAGTACTGTAGCTCTCTCAACAGCAGAAGCAGAGTATGTGGCTCTTGGAAGTTGTTCCCAAATCTTATGGATAAAACAACAACCAAGAGACTTTGGAATCGAAGACTCATGCACTGAGATCAAATGTGACAATACCAGCGCGATTAATCTCACCAAGAATCCAATTCTTCATTCAAGAGCAAAGCATATAGAGATTCGACATCATTTAATTAGAGACCATGTTCAAAACGGAGAAGTCTTGATTCAATTCATTAACTCAAAGAATCAGCTGGCGGATATTTTTACAAAACCACTGGAGAAAAGTCTATTTGAGTCTATTCGATCCAAACTTAATATCTTAAAGTCTGAAGAAACTCAGACTCAGGGATAAAAGTCTAAAGATGATCAAACTTAGAAGATCAAGAATCACGATTGTAAGTTATTTTAGAAATTTATCTTTCGGATAAAAAACTCAAAAAGGTACGATTGTTTATTAATCTGCAATTGATTGATGTTATCTTCCCAAGTTTTTGAAATTATAGCAATTATTCTTTTTCGAAAAGGAAGTTATCTTTTTTAAATGACAGTTATCTATTTTCAAAAAGTAAGTTATTTTTTTAAAATGCACTTTTTATTTTTCCATTTATGACGATCTGAATACCTCGTTTCGATTGCTTTATATACTGTTTTTCTTCTTCATTTTTACTCACGAACCCTAGGAGCAAAGAACTTCACTTTCTTACTTTTTCTCTCTAGTTTAATCCTTAAAGTTTTCATCTTTCTTTTGAATCAAGTTCGGAAACTCTATCAAAGACTGTGATAATGTCTTCCCAAAGAAAGTCCTCAAGGATTGCAAGCAAGGGACCACAGCATATGCGTGAGGGTCCTACGCATTTTGATTTGACCGAGGAAGAAGAATCTCCAAGGCAATAGCAGAGTCCACAACATTCTCAACTGCGCCATTCTCCTCAGGCTAGACCACAAAATGTTCAGCAACAACAAGTAGAGGAAGAAATTATTAAGGATGCCGAACCTATAAGGACTCTTAACCTGCTTTTACCTTCAAACTCTACTCTGCCTTAAAAGATAGAGGTTCTCCAATGACCTTTATTGATGAATTTTTGAAAGAAAAATGGTACAGAAATTAAACTTATTTTTTACAAACAATGGAACGTTTGAGAATTGCTCCTGCCGATTCGGCAGAAAGAGCTATTGCGAATTTCCCAAGTGATTCATGTGTTGGAGGATTTAGTCAACCTGATGGAAAGAACAATCATGAAAAGATGTTCACTCATTTTAAGTTTAGAATGGGTGTTGCTGCGAACATTCAAGGAAGAAGAACAAATCTGTTTCATTCTGAGGAAAATAAGCAAGCTTACTCCAAGTTGCTGAAGTGAGGCGTGATGAACCCAAGGAGTGTGGATATTGATTTTCTCGACTCTCTGAATGTGAAGTTGCGGGAGAAATTTACTTTATTTCAACTTGAACGATTTTGGTATGAGAATACTATAGCTCATCCAAAACTTATTACATATTTCTATTCCAATCTAAGCTTTTTGGATGCAAATAGATTTTCTTTCAGTGTTAGAGACTAGGATTATGTGGTTGATATGGACACTCTGACTAATGTGATTGGAGTAGAGAGAGGGATGTTCCAATCGATTAATGTGTCTATTGGTCGCGCAACTGTGGAGCTTGTTCGAGATGGAATTATAGAAGGCCAGATTTCATACTCGAGGATGAGTGCTTCAAATATCTTGCTTCATAAGATTGTGATTAATTGTCTTAGACCAAAATCCACATCAAAGACTGACGTCTCAAATTCAAAAGTAAAGCTGATGTATGTTATCAATGCTGGTAAAAAGTTCTCTCTACCACACACTATCATGTTTCACATATATAGATCAATGGTAAAGGACAATGGTCAACTTCCTTATTCAGCACCTGTTACTCAACTATTCAGACATTTTAAAATTCAGCCTCCCAAAATTTTGTGTGTTCAAACCTGTGATCAAATGGTGGTGGGACTAAATATGGTTTCAAAGATGCGTCTGAAGGAGCTAAACAAGGCTTTAGAGAGATTTAAGGAGAAGACTCTTGTCAAGACTTGTCAAGACTCTATGGCTGCAAAAAGGAAAGGCAAGGAGCCTATGACAGCTCCATTTAAGAAAAGGAGAGCACTCATCTTGCAGGATGAAGAAGATGAGGAAGACATAACCATTTATGCTCTTGCCTTAAGGAACTTACAGCGTTTTGTTCCAGAGACAGAGGATAGAGAGAACCAAGACAAAGAAGAAACAGAGCAGAGTAGTGAAGAGAGGGAAATGATGAGGAAAGAAGCAAAGGGAGGAAGAACTGCAGAAGAAGAGCAAAAAGGAGAACAAGGTCATCGTGTCATTGAAGAAGAGATAGAGTATAAAGAGTACTTCTCTCCACCTGAAGGCACTGAAATAGAGGGAGCTGCTGATAAAAGAGGTACTCCTTCACTTGCTTTTACTAGTGATAATGCTAGTCATTCTCTTGCTGATCCAAAAGATGTATATGCCTCTCAATTTCTTGAAGAAGGTAATGAGGTTTCATCAATAAGTCTGGGTGCTCATGCTAAAGTTCCATCATCTGCCAATACTCTACAAACTGATCATGCTGAAGCAAGCACTCAAACTAACAACTCCGCAAACTTTAGAAGGTTGCTTGACGTTCTTATGGAGATGAGAGGTCAAATTTATGCTTTGGGATGCGAATTTCAAAATATGCAGAATGCCAATCAAGCCTCTTCAGTTTCATTGCTCAATCAAGTTCAGGCCCTTAATCTTCAAGTTCAAGCAATTGCCAAGGGTGAGGAATTTAGCGCAACTAAAGAAGGATTTGAGAAAGCTGGAGGAGACTATCAAGTAGATGGGAGATTTCCAGCTTATTCGCGTTCCCAAACAATCTTAATTTTATCCAATTCTCTTTTTCGTCTCTACCTTTTTAATGCTAACAAAAAGGGGGAGAAGTTGCTGCAGATTGACTTTTAGATTTGACTTTATTTTTGTGACTTTATTTTTGTTTGGTTGTGACTGGTTTGGTTTGGATTGTGTTTTGATCGTTTAATGCTTGCAGTATCTTAAGTATTGTTGGTATTCATGGCAAAGATAGTTGTTTTTACAAGACTAACTCATTTCCCGTGGATACAATTCAATACTATCTTTATCCTAATCCATTTATCTTTTATAAGATATCATTGTTTCCTTGAGTATTGTCTTGTAGGTCAAAAGTATCCAAATCTGTAGAGAAGTTTTGTCACTATCAAAAAGGGGGAAATTGTTGAAGAAAACTTCTTTATTTGTTTTGAAGCTGACAAAACGTTTCCATCAATCTAGTCTGAAAACTTACAAACTCTTTTGTCAAAATCTAAAGACCGCCAGACTCAAGATTTAAAGTCTGCCCTTATTGGCAGTTTCTAAACCGACGAAGAAGACTTATCCAGATGCAAGTATTTCTTTAAGGTTTTGATTCAAGCGGCTAAAGAAGTTCTCACGGCTAGAGATAGCATCTCAAGATTTATTATTCGTTTTGAAATTAATTCGAGTAATTTGGATCCGTTGATTGGTGAAATATACTTGGAAGGTTCTATTATGGAAACCTAGATCCTGATTATATGGGCGAGCAGGATTGGTGGGCTATCATCACATTCCTTAAGTAACTCAAAATCTCCCTAATTGATTCTATCCAGCGGGTAGATTGGAAGAACTCCTTTAGAATGTGCTAACGGATATGAAGGTATGGAGGAGTATATAAGGAAGACGCTCTAGTTATTTGAGTATGTGCACGATAGAAAAATTCCAAAGTCTGAAGCTCCTTGTTCTTTGCTAATTCAATTGTTGAGCGTAAATTTGTACTCAAAAGAGAGTTTAGATATTTGTGAGGCCTTGAGGAAGTGTAGCAGATTCTCTACACTGTGGAATCAAGGACGTGATACTGTAATGACTTTTTTGATTCATAGTGAAATCCAGCCGGTGGGCTATCAGTGTGAGAGAGTAGACGTAGGCTTAGATTAAAGCCAAATCACTATAAATCTTGTGTTCTTATTCTCTTCCCTAAACTATTTTATTTTGTTCGTAACTCTATTTAATTGTTAGAATCTGATTTCCTCTGCAAAGTCTATTGTCAACCAAACTTAGGTTAAAAGTAAAGTTTTACGCTATATTTTGCAAAAAAAAATTTCGCACATATTCACCCCCCTCTAGGTGCTCGTACTAGCACTTTCAAGACCAAGGTAAGTCCTTCGACCCGTGTGTGCATAAGCAGCTTGGATAGCGTATCGGTTTACTAATCGAGTCTTAGGGGGTAAAACTCGCTGAGACGTGGTCTCAATAGTTATTGTATAACCATTTCAGGACCCTGATAAGGATCCTGAGGAGGAGGAATCTGAGGAGGAGAACCCTGATGTAAAACCTAAGGAGAAGGAAGATTTTGAATAAAAAGATGATCCAAAGAAGGATCTTGAGTAGGACTCGAATGAAGACTGAGATCCCATCCCGTTTTGTGTGAACCTTGTGTTCTTGTAGATGGGTGTGAGATCAGACCTTTGTGAATAGTATGGTAAAATATTATGGGTTGTGCTATGTATAAAAGTAAAGTTGTGAATTTCATTATGAAAAATTATGGCATTGCTTTTCTATCCCATTGCTTTACTGTCTGGGAATTTATAATTGCTTCCACATATGCTTATGAAAATAAAAGGGTTGGCAATACGTAGTCCTAGGATATCACATTTAAAATCGACCAAGGTAAGGGATGTGCGCTTGCCTGAGGATCAGGGCATGACATAACACATCCTTTACAATCACACCACAAGCAATCAAGTCAATGTATTTGGAAATGGACAAGGGTCAAGCCAAGCTTAGCGCAATGAGTGTTCTATTGGTGATTGCATCCGGTAGGTTTCTTCTCACCCCTCAATTTGTATTGGTGATTGCATCCAGTAGGTTTCTTTTCACCTCTTAATTTGTATTATCATTTTTGAGTGTAGAACTACACTAATGAGTTCCTCCAGATTTTCCTTCCTTTAAAGGTTTTGTCATCTTGTGTGCTCAAACAATAAAAGACTGTCCTAACGGGTTTCGTCCTGCCGTTATAGATGGCCAAAGTGACTGCCTTCCAACAGAGGGCATTCGGAAAGGACCAGGAAAACTGTGTCGGAGTTTGTCCTCCTGGGGAGCATCTCTATTTTTATGAAGGCAGATGCGTGTGTCTTCAAGATTGAGGACCATTGATGTAAGTGAGTTTTGCATCTATGAGAGGAGAGGAAGCAAAATTTAAAATAAAATAAAATAAAATAAAAGGAATTTTGCTCCTAATAAAATAGGGTTCATATTATTGAGCATTTGACTTTTTGATGGTCTCAAAAATTTCCAATGGTTGAAATTGATCAATTGCATCCTATTCATTATGTATAGGTCAAATGAACGATTGACAATGGATAAGAGGATAAAAATTTTGATATCTAGCCTTAGAAGGCAAAGTCCTAAAAGAGTGACATGCCTAATATCCAATCCTCTTTGAATTTGATGGCAAAGAAACTCAAAACATAATTTGGATATTCTAACTAGGTATGCTTTATTGATTGTTTGTAAAACAAACATAAAAATAAAATAAAAATAAAAATAAAATAAAATAAAATAAACATAAGGTGTCTTGTCCCACATGGAAAAATGTGAGTATGAGGGTCAATATGTATGTGTGCAAGTCTTCTAACTATACAATGCAGACCATGAGCTAAGACCCTATGGTACTCACATGCAGGTTTGTGATTATTAGACACACTTTACACTTTGTACACTCACGGACCAGAACATCAACCCCAATAGGGCTACTCTTTTGAGTGTTTACCTGCATGTGCCAGTGCAGGGGACTGCGACACAGACCACTTCGTTTATTTGTACATGAAGGATAATGAGATTGAAGCTGATTGTATGCAAAATGTGACAGTATGGATTGAGCCAGGAAAGTATTTGATCATATGGTTGATGGAGGTGTTGTCTCGTGGAATGCAATGATCACGGGTCTTTGAATTAGATGCATGCGGGTAAGTGGTCACTAACAGTGGTTTTTTTTTTAATTCTAATTTATTTTTCAAAAAATAGAATAATGAAAGGTGCTGTTGACACCTAAATTTTGGCGACCCTTTTAGACATTTAAAAAATTAGGGGCTAATTTTATCCCTGAAAAAATAAAATCACATGGCATATAGTTTAGGAACATTTTTGTTTATTTTATTGGACCGACGGCGAGTGCAAAATTTTTCACATATTCCGTTCAAATTCTTCACACATTTAGGCAATATACACCAAAGGATGTATTTTCAAGCAAAAAGGAAAATTTTGGATGGGATATTTGATAAATACAAAAGGTAATATTGCGCGGGGTGCAACGATATATTCAGTGGTATTTTGCATGAGCAAAATTAGAAAGTAAAATATACCACGAAGATCCAATTTTTTGGTTTATAAAAGGGACCGCGTATGGACAAAGTGGAGGGGGGGGGGCACACAATTGAAACACACGGCCATAGGAGGCCACACATTGAATATACGGCCACAATATAGAAAACATACGTGAAGGAGAGGGAACGTGAGGGGAAAGAGGCTGGCTTTCTCTCTGCAATGGCTCGTTGAAGCTTCCTCGCAGCATCTCGGCGCAATCTTTAGCAAATCTCTACCACATTAAACAAGCCTTCGAGCCAGCATTAGAGTTCCAGCAGTCGTATGAGTTTCCCAAAGATAGTCCAGCAACCTCCAGGTGAACATCCAGCGAGCCAGCTCCAAGGTGTCCTAGGCAGGTTTTCAGCAAGATTCCCGCCACGACTAGCCTTAGTCGTGCCTCATCAAGCAGCTGCAGGGTTTCTCGAGGGACGTCAATAATCTCAGTCGAGAATTCCATCCTCTGGTCACGTGTTCAAGTTCCAATCGACGCCGATCTCGGAGCCTTACCAAGCGAAATTTCTTAGACGGTTACCTGGTCTTCTCGGAATACCTAACAGAGACCTCCACGAGATAAACCCGGAGAGAGGCTCGTGCTTTCACTTCTCTACTGCACCCATTCACAAAGTCCACGCATGAAGAGATAGGAGGAAAATCGGGACATAGATATTCTCAGTAAAAAAGGGGTGGTCAACTTTGAGAGGGATTTGATTGTGTTTCATAAAAATTGAGGACTAAGCTGGAGTAGTCCCTGCACGAACATCTTCTTTGGCCCACCGCTTCGGGAGGTTTCTAAAGCGGTCCCAAGTTGATCACCAAGATGTGAGCAGCCGCGTCTCCACCCCATCAACGACCAGCCGCAGAGCCATCGAACATCGCAAATCACCTGTGAACCACCACAGCCACTGACCTTGAGTCGTGCCGCCTCGAACCTCCGTTGCAGCCCAATCCATCACCGAGGACGTTCCTTTCACGGCCACCCAAGATTCCTAAGTCGTTGTTCTGGCCATCGTTGGTGAATCACTCCAATAGACTTAAATCTCAACGACGAAGCAGTCACGCCTTGCACAAGTCTTTCCTTGGAGGTTGAAAATTTAAGTGTGGATTTTAGAAGGTCAAAGTTTGACAATCAGTGGGATTGTCAGAAGGCTAGTGGATTTCCTTGCGTCACCAAATTCCACAAAACCAGCATTGGGAGACCAAGATTCGCCGTCCATCGACGAGTCCCTTGCCGAGCTTACAAATTTTTGTTTCGCAGGTCTCGTGGAGCCCATCGGGTGATTTTCGAGCATCCGAGCACCACCACGTTGCATCGCGAGTAGCCATTCGAGGATCGGAATTTGGAAACCAATATTCGAGTTAGGTGAAAATCTTATCTATTTTGATTTTCGAAAATTCCATTACCTTATTTGGGATATTTGTCGATGCATATAATTGAAATTCCCGATATGCCATGATATTCGCAACTCGAGTAGCCTCCTGAATTAGGAAATTTTCCTAATTTCGCAACGTGCGTATGATTGACAGTCCGATTTCACGCTCGAAATACGACTCGCAATCGCACGGAAAAATCGCCAATCCGATCTCACGCTCGAGATACGATTCGCGATTTTATTTGAAAATTGGCCAATCCGATCTCATGCGCGAGATACGATTCGTCAATTTATTTTCAAAATGGACATAGATGATATCTTGCCTGATTTGTTGCCGTGCTGTTCTTGATGTCTCATTTCGATATCTCCCGTAAAAGGAAGGAAAAATCCGAAAAAAATCCGAGTTAGATTAGCTTTGTTTTAGAATATTCATCGTTTTAGGGTTATCCTGCATGTTTAGAATAGGAAATTTATTTATTTCAAATTTTTGAAAAAATGAAAAAATCCAAAAGATGCAGTCATTTAGGATGTTAGTTCTTTTTAAATTTGAATTGCATGTTTAATTATTTGGCAGTTTTAATTTCGAATTTCATAATAAAAAAAAGAAAAGATTAGAATTAGGGCATTATTTGCACGTCATTGCATGTTAAGATTGCATATTATAGGTTTAGATAATTTCTCCTAAATAGATTGCATGCTTATTAGGAAAATAAAAATCATGTGCACGCCATATAGAATTAGTTTCATACAATGCACGTCATTTAGTGATTTTTGTTAGATGCATTTAATTAGAAATTGCCCGTCATTAGAATTAGGTCATTAGATTAATTTAGATTGCATATTTAAGTGTTGCATTTCTTTAATTTCGAATCTCATGGAAAATAAAAAAATTATTCAGAATAAATCATCTCATGCTTAGGATAGACTACATGCTTAGTTATGTATAGCTAAGTCATGTTGCCATGTGATATCATTTCATGTTAAATTAGTGACATGCATTGCATAAAGCATGATTCTCATTAATTAAGTGAAAATAAAAAAAGAAAAAAAAAGAAATTGCGTGTTAATTAGAAATCATATCTAGGGCTGTTGATGTGAATTCTGATCTAACAACGCAGATGCTTTCGTTGCTTTGAGGTAAGTCCTGCAATTTATTTATTGTTTATTTGGGTGTTAAATTGGTGGATTGTGCACCCGTATGACCACCTCACATGTTAGGGAAATAGATTTAAAATCAATCCAAACCGCTTGCCAAACATTTTTCAAAATGAAAAGAAAGGTACCGAAAGGGCGTTAGAGAATTCTAGCGTAACCAAATCCCCGTACCCAAATCTCTGGTTTGTAGGAGTAAAGTAAATCTCCCATTATTTTACTTGGGTTTCTAATCGACCTACAAAAAATAGATTAGTGGCGACTCCTAATTAAAAAAAATTGTGTTAAGAACTTGAATCAAAAGTCGCGAATTGGTATGGGCTTAGGAGAGCCCGAGTTAAGTCTAGGCTTAACAATCTATTAGCCAAACCCTAGGTGGTTCACACCCCCGAAAAAATTGGTCGCGATAGGTGTGTTGAAACTTGGGTTTAAGTCGGATTTATTTGTGGGAAATGCGTTGATTCATATATATTTGGTTTTTCAAAAAGCAAGGAGTGTGCGCTTGGTGTTTGATGCAGGGCCTGTTTTTTGGTTCGCTGGAATTCCATGATTGATGGTCATTTTAAGAAAGGGGAAGTGAATGTTTCTCGTGAACTTTTTGATGAAATGACCGAAAGGGACATCTACGACCGGAACCGGATGACTAAGGGTTGCCAGAGAGGACACGGGCTAAGCGCAATGGTTGTATGATAGAATGCCGTTTAGGGATAATGTGTTGTGGAATTGTGCAATTGATGGAAGGGCAAGGATTAGACACGCATCAGAGGCTCGTGGCTATTTTGATTCAATGCCTTCCCATAACGCGGTTTCATATAGAACCATGTTGGCTCTTTACGTATGTGTTAAAGGTCACATGGAGCTTTTGAGTTTGTTTGATAATATGCTACAAGAGGAAGAGATTAAACTCAACAGGACTTCTTGTTAGTGGACCTCAACACGGGCCACTTAGTTCATTCTTACATGAAATATTATGATATTGAAGCTATTGAAAATTTATGCAAAATGTGGCGCTACAGATTTAGCCGAGAAAGGGCTTGATCCGATGCCCGACAAAAGTGATGTCTCGTGGAATGCTATAATCATGGGGTATGGAATACATGGGCGAAGTGAGAAAGCCCTGGAAATGTTCTTGTATATGGAGAAGAAAGGTCCAATGCCGAATGATGCTACTTTTGTCGGCATATTATCCGCCTACACACATTCCGAGATGGTTCAAAAGGCTAGTGGTGTTTCAACCTAATGTCTCGAGTTTATGATATCCACCCTAAGGTGGACCACTACGGTTGCACGGTCGATCTTCTTGCTTGGACTAGTCCCGTGAAGGATTCGAGAGAATTGATTAAAGGGTTAATACCCTTAAAAATCTCAAATTGGTACACTTATGACAAATTTACCCCAAACTATTTTTTTTATCACCAAAAACCCCAAACTGGTATACCTTTGACAAATTTACCCAAAACTGATATATTTGTGACAAATTTATCATCTGTTAGTTTTCGTTAAATTTATTTTCAAATTATTAAGTTAAATGACACGTGACAATTAACCGGTATACAAATTTAAGATTTTATGCTCAATTTGTCACAGTTTACAATTTTTGTGGTATTAATCCAATTTAGCATATGGCATATTTGTCATAAATTTATCATTTTAGATTTTTTTTTTGTAGTCGAATAAATTAGTTTGGAATAAACTTGTCATAAATGTATTACTTTATGGCTTTTTATAGTCAGTCAGGGTAAATTTGTTACAAGTATACCGTTTTGGGGTTTTTCATGGTCAAAAAAATAATTTTTTGTAAATTTGTCACAAGTATACTAATTTAAGATTTTTCAGAGTATTAACCCTTGATTAAAACAAGTACCTACTGAGTACTGAGGCAAGATCTTCACCACGGGGTCCTATGCTTTCTTGCTTGTAGGATCCATTTCTCATATTGAACTTGGGGGAGATGGTGGCCAAGCGTTTGATCGTAGTGGAACCAACAGATGTTGGGCCCTATGTGCTATTGTCAGACCTGTCAAAATTGATTCTGCAATGACTGCCCAACTGCTCCAAGCATTAATTTGTACCTTTTCTGATAACTATGATACGGCAAGCAAATACAGAAATGAATAAATTGTACTAATTAATACAAAAGTTCTGTGGGTTCTTGTCAGCGACATGTACCCTGCATATTTAACACGAAAATGGTGTAAATTAGGTGAAACAAAAGCATGTAATTAAAGCCGACTATCGTGGGACGATGCTTTGATTATCTAATGCGGTAAATCAAAACATTTTTTAATATTTTAAATGTCTTATTCGGACAAAGAATCATGTAAAGTCCACATAGCATGTGAAGCTCCTTTTTTCTGATTTTAATTTTGATATGATTAAGGTTGTTCAACCACCGTCCATAATCAGTCCAAGAAATCAGCACAACAAAGTTGTGTTTGATTTATTCTAATTGAAGAAAGTATTTTAGGGACAAATTAGGTTATAGTCGTGAGTTACTAAGTAAATTGAGAGAAAGGCAGAGAGAAAGAGAGAGCCTTAGTTATTTTAAGGTCTAACTTGTGAACAGCGCATTGGTTTATCTTTAAGAAAAGTTTGTATTTTAATAAGTTTTTAATCTAATATTTCCATTAGCTTGCATATGCGTACTTAAAATAGTAAATTACTTCGACTTGTTCTAAGACTTGACAAAATCAAAGTTGCTTTCATTTTTAATGTTCTCATAAACTACTATAAAAAATCTTTATGAGAATGACTCGGAATTGAAATTCAACAAATAGATTGATTTGAATGAAGATGCCGCCATGCAAAAAGTGCGGACACTTGCAATATACCCCGAAATTTACAGGGCTTGAATATTTAGTAATCGAGAAAATGATTTGTATATTGATTGCATGGTTGCTATAAAAAATAAATTCAAATATATGGCATCCCTTATTCTATGTAACGGCCTATTGGGTTAAGTTTTTTTTTTTAAATATATTTTTCCATCAAAATTAAAAATATTACTCAAAATTGAAAAAATTATGGAAAAATATATATTTGAACTTCCTTATTAATATTTTATATTACACGAGTATAGAAATTTTGAGGCAAAGAGAAAAAAGGGGCGAATTGGTGGAGAGACTTAGTTAGTTTGATAACTATGTTAATTGGGGACAAATTTTTATATTCACTATTAATTCTTTCGCGGGGTCAAAAGGGGGGGGGGGTATTGGGCGGCATGTCATTTTGCGGGGAAGGGCAATTTCTGTCAAAATTTGAAAATTATGAAAAAATTATATGTTGACCCACATTTTAATATCTGAATTATGTGAAAGTTTATGTGTATCAATGGGAAAAAGTTAAAATGCTTACATTGCAAAAGGTTAATACCACGAGAAACTTCAAATTAATTTTTTGATCACGAAAAAACCTAAAAGTGGTATAACTGTGATAAATTTACTATTAATTTTTAAACCACTAAAAGGCCCTGACTAGTGCGTTCATGATAAATTTAGCCTCATTTAGTTTCTATTAAATTGGATTAAAAATATGAAAGACTACAAATTGGTTTATTTGTAACAAACGAAGGGTAAAATCCCAAACTTGTATATCCGTCAGCTATCACATGTCATTTAATTCAACAATTTAATGGTAAAACTTAACAAAAACTAATAAAGGGTAAATTTATCACAAGTGCATTAATTTGAAATTGGGATAAATTTATTATAGATATATCAATTTCGAGTTTTTTATATTTTTTCTATAATCTTTATTATTGCTCTTCTAGCACTTTTGCATTTAATTCTCTTTTCCTCGAGGTCGATTTATTATGACTATCTTTTGTTCTATAGAAAGGTAATAATAACACCTTTGACTCATAAGCTGGTGTTCAATGATGAAATCTTGAACCCTTTTTTTTTTTATAAATTTAAATACATTAATAGGGTATCTAATAATGCTAAATTCTAGTATAACGCGTTGCATGCTACATGATTCGTCAATGGGAATCATGCATTTCAGCATTAATAATCGATCAAAGGTATAAAAAAAATAATAAAAAAAAAACGGCATTAACTTATAGGGACCTCTCAAATTAATAACAATTGAAATGTGTTTGTTAAGTGAAACACAGCTTTAGAATTTTTCAATTTTTCGACTAGCTGGTTACCACGAAATTCTGAAGATTAGTTAGTCGTGACTGTGTGCTTAGTGGTATTATTTTTTTTCTTAGCTTATTAATAATTTTCTTGATGATATAGTAATTTTTTATTAATTGATGTAAATGTCCAATGGACATGTATTCCGAGATATCAAAGATATAAAGCAGGGGTGAGCATCGGTTAAGAGTTGACCTTGGACCGACTTTGAACCAACCCAACCCGACCAATCTCAATCCAGTTCCTAGGGAAAAGTAGGTTGGTCCTTACTCCTAGGACCTCTAAACCCCACATTATTTGAGTTGATTCTTGATCATGAGAGTTTAAGGTTGATCCAACTTAAACTAACATTGTAAATATTGTATATTTTGTATTATATGCTTTGTCTATTCTAAACCCTAGTGCCTCCTCCTTTGGTATCTTTTTTTTCTTATGTTTACCATGTAAATTAAAAAGTAAATAGAAACATGGCCTTAATTCAACTGAGGAAAAAAAAAAAACCCTCTTCGCTGACCATGCTATTTGCTTACCTCAGCCTCGCTCGCTACTCACCTGACTCGCCTCTGCTCACTCACCTCACACTCATCTCTCTTCACTCACCTTGCACTCGCTCCTCTTAGCTAGCCTTGCTTACCCTGCCACTCACCTCCATTCACTTGCCTTGCGGCTCACCTCTGGTGTCTCCTTGCTTGCCTAAGGTGTTATTTTTTTTTATGGTTTGTTGCTTTTAGCAAGCATGAAATTTATGTTATTACATTATGTTATATTTATGTTTGATATGTATTGGTGTTCATAATTTAGTTGTTCAATGTTGCATTGTTAATATATATGTAATTTAAAACAGTATGTTTAACCTTTAACAAAAAAAAAAAAAAAAATTGGTTGGTCCCAAATTAAACCTAAAACCAAATCAAGTTCTTTGTCCTAGCCTTAATAGGATTGGTCTTTTGCTCCAAAAATTAAGAACCAACACTATGTGGTTTGGACTTTGGGTTGCTAGATCAACTCAATGAGGATTATGCTCACCTCTATAAAGAGCTTTTTCCATCCATTTATTTTTCCATTTTTGATTCCGAGGCAATCTTTTTCTCTACGGGTGGCTATGCAAAAGATAGAAGCATGTAAAAAAGGAAAAAGGGCAAGGCATGATTCTGATTGTACTTCCTCAATTAAAGTGATTGAGACGTAGACGATAGACAGTTCTCTCCACCATTTTGCCCCTTTTCTTCTTCTTTTTTCCCCCAAATTTGTCACTCTTTATTGTTATAGAAAGAATTACAACCTTTCCATATCATTTTCCATAACTGCGTTCATACTTTTCCTTAATCGAGATACCCGAAATTCTTGCACAATACAAATACTGATAAGTACATCAGCATGCAATTCTTTTCATACTTTTCAGCATTTTGAATAGCATTTTAAGTTCTGGCGAAAAAGTATAATTATGTTTTATCATTTAAAAAAAAAAAGAAGCTTAGCCAAATAAGCCCTTAAAAGATGCTATGTAGTCGAATTTATGGTTTTTTATTAGCCTTGCAATCAATATACAAAACACTTTCTCAATCATTAAATTTTTCGATTGCGTAAATTTTGGGGCATTTTACAAATATGAGGCACTTTTGGTGATAGAATATAACGTTAGACATTATTATCATCACTAAGGATATGGCAAAGGGGCAATTAGCGATGTTCCAAGCTTTAACGCTCACGTGTCCGTCGCATTTTGCCTCACCCCCATCTCCTCCTTCGCAAAATGACATGCATCTCCATGTTCCATTGTTTGAGCTTGTGAAAGAATTTATAAAAAATAAATATGTATGCGATTTTTAAATTGGCTAAATAAAAAAAAATAAAAACCCAAATTATATCTACTATGGCAAAAAGGCCTTGTGATATAAATGCCTGCAATTTTTTTGTCTCGAAAAAACTCAAACATATACAATTGTGACATATTTATTTACCCTATATTTCAGCTCAATCCAAAGTATATTTATCGCACTAAGTAAGTTCGGGATTTTTTATAATACAAAAAAAAGTGTTGAGTATAAGGATAAAGAGTTTTTAATGACACAAAAAAAAAATGTGTAATGTTTGTGTCATGGTGAGTTTAGATTGGGGTTTTTTGTGATATTGACCCTTTTAAATTATGTCCTTAAGTAATATCTTTAGCAACCTAATTTTTATTTTACTTGTTGTAGATCCCAACAAAAAGAGTTATAAAAGTTTATTATCACATGTGATTCCATAAATGTGGCGATTCATAAAGGTAAACTAGGTACATTTTGATAAAGTTATGGATTTTTTGGTGATATGAATAGGTAGTAAGTTCTTCAATTTGGTTGTTGAAGTGTCAATGCTTAAAGGAGTTGAATTTAACCCAAACTGATTTAAAAAAGGAATCGTCATGTGACTTCATTAAGATCCAGAGATCTGACCAATTCTATCTCTATGTGGTCAGCCATACGATCTAATTTTACTCCCAAGCTTTTAAATAAATCTAGATATCAAGTTCGAATCTCAATTTTCATTTTTATCTTTCTTTTTTCCCATTTTGAAATCTTGAATATTAGAAATTTCAGGAAAAATCTTCAATCCATTAGAAGGGGCTTTTTATATGGTCCATGACGGGATATCATAACAAACTAAAACTCGAGAATTCACAATCAAAACTAGAATGTTCGGCAATAATTACATCAAAGGGCATCTAATGATGATAATGACCTTTGGGGACCATTTATGTGGCAAGAGTGGGAAACTCTAAACATTATTAAATTTGATCATATGCTTGTTGACATTTTGTGGCCCATTTACATGATAATAACAACAAACTTTTTACCACCGGCCGCGGTGGCTCCGCTGGATAAGGCCCTGCTGATCCTCAGCCCAAAGGTGAAGGGTTCAAAACCCAGGGGAGGCGCTAGGTGTGTTAAGTGTAACTCAGGGGTGGTGGGTCACCTGGGGGGTTTACGGCGCGGCTGTCGGCTGCAAGCCGGTTCCTCCAACACCAAAAAATAAATAAATAAATAAATAATAACAACAAACGTTGAACTTGATTAATTTCGATGGTTATGCGTTGTGGTGATAGTCATGACTCATCAAGACAATAATGTCGTGATATTTGACTTTTTGCATGAACTCCTTAGCTTAAGGAAAAATTGTGTTTTGACGTTAGCTTATGAGATGTGTGAGCAATATTACGATATTTAGATATCTTTTAGAGATATTTAAAATATTTTCTCTTATTTCAATATCTAATTTGAAGATGCACATTTAATTTGATTTCTTTTTATTTCTTGCATCTAAACTTATAAATAAGCTCTTCATGTACTTTTTTTCAATATATCCCTATTTACTTTACATTTAACTGTGGTCATACACCCGTATTTATTTTTGTCCTCAGAAACAGTGTCTAAACCACCCAATATTTAAAAGCTGATTGAAAATTATTTAGGAGCTCGTACTCATCAAAACATGCCTCTTGTCATCGTGTGTCAAATCAAAAGACATCAAATGTCTTTATAAAATGTTGGTCAATTCTATAGGTAAAAAGAATTCGAGAAATATTTAAGAAAAAAAATCTTATTCACAAACCTAGTTTAATTTTTTCGAACGATGTCAGGTTGGCAAAGCATTACGTGTGTGTCCTGGGAGTTATATGAATGAGGATGTACTTGATAAGTACATAAATAATAATGATACATTTTTCTTAATAAGTGTGGAATCTGCCAAAATATCTTGAAAATAAATAAATAAAATTGATGGGTTTTTACCCCACGTGGTAAGTGCGGATGACAAGATGATTCTTGTGTACAAGTCACATTTCCGATTTTCTTTTCTTGGCTAAAAAAGGGGAAGGCATTACAAGAAATTAGGTGGAACTTATATAAAAGGTGTATCGTCTAGTTCTAAATCTATGGAGATTGCAACATTGGGCCATGATGTGATCAAAACCCAATACACAAAAACTATGGCCCAACTACATGATGTGGCAACTCTCTAAAAAGAAAGCATGAAATTGACCACCAACAACAATAGCAACTCGCCCAATTTGTGTTCACGCCCCTGACATTCCCTCCTCTCTTTTGCTTCTCGTGATAGAAATTACATAAAATTCGAGTCCACTCCAACCAAAGCATGATCAAGATCTTAGCACCTAGGCCTATATATTTACATGTATGATATTTGAATCTCATCTTACTTGTCCCAACGGGACAATAACTAATTAAAGATTGATATTGATACTTAAGATGATAGCAGATTCTAAATTCTAGTTTAGAAAGCAAGTGCAATCCCTTACTAGGGAGGTAATCACTTACTAGGGAGTAATAGATCCAGCCATCTCTCCTCCGAAACTCATTGAACCAAGCGAATTGGGATCGAATTCAATCACATCCATGCCTTGTCCGATCTCACTTAGCGTGCAGTACCACGACAGCCTTGTCTATCCTATGAAGAATTGTACCCCCACCCAACCGGGGGAATGGGGGCGAATCCTTCCCGTTAGGGTTTTTCCTAAGGGGCCCACGAGGTGTTAAAAAATGTAGTGTCGTACATTTATTTGAATTCTAATGCACTCGTTGATGGTGGGATTTTGAGATATGGACATCACCTTTCTTGCCATGCTGCCCCTCCCTTCCTTTCCTTCGAGAGAGAGCGAGAGAGAGAGAGGTGGTCAATGGCAGCATCATTAGCTCCATCTCCCAAAGCTTTGTGAGAATTTCGAGGGTTTCTCCTCCTCCATTGGCAACTTGAATTGGCTGCTCCGATGGAAAGTTTTAAGTCTTTTCTGATGGAGGACCAGATCTGGCCTGCGCCGGTGCGGGGTCCGCCTACGGGAGCAGCTATCCCCGGAGGGGGAGCAACGGCGGCGTCTCACGGCGGCGACGGCGGTGGTCTGGAGGTGCAGGGCGTACGGCGCGAGGAGGAGAAGGAGGAGGAGGAGGAGGTCGGGGGTGCTGCCGCCGTGCCGCCACCTGTGCCTGCCCACGGCGTGCGTGCCAAGCCACCCCGACTGCCCGGCGGTCACCGCCCGCCTGCCCGTGACGACGTCAGTCGTCGTCGAAACGGTCGGAAACGCGCCTAATAAAAACCCAAAACTCCCTCGCCCACACCATACGCGCTCGCGCTCTCGCTCTCGCTCTCACTCTCTTCTTCATGCTCTTCGTCTGAAACTCCCTCTCCCTCTCTCTCTAAAATTGAAGCGACTCTCATGGCGGTCGAAGCTCGGCGCGCCAATCCTTTTCCCGCTCGGATGATCGTGAACAGGTATTCGTCGAACTTCATTCGTGGGTCTCTGTTCGATTTTGAATATCGTGAGCTATTTGGGTTATTTCTCTCTCTCTCTCTGCTTTTCATTCGAGCTTAGTTCCAATCAGTTCGGTTCTTTTGCAGATTCTTCGGGAATTCCATCACGACGAGGAAGTACCGTTGCGCGATCCGCTCCTACCCCACCCATGCGGAGGACTTCATCCCTCTGCCGTCGATGGAGACGGAGACGCCCGACCCGATCTCGCGTCCGTCTCGCCGCTGCCTGAAACTTCGCGTCGTCCCGGAGTTCAGCACGGCGAAATCGTCCGTGAAATCTGACAGCGGATCGACCAGCAACTACAACGTCGTCGTTTCTGTCCCCAGGAGCCACCACAAGCGGTCTAGAGACGACGCGATCGGCGACGACCACTTGAACGGCGATGGCTTCCCTTGGGTCGCATAGGATCACTTAGGATGATGTTGAGGTAGATACCACTCTAACTATAATTATGTAGTACGAGTCGCCTATCTCAACCTCGAAATTTCTTTCATGATGTCAAAGGTCCCCACCCTGGTCTACAACCACGTGACACGGGTCGATTCTTTGACGAAACTGAAATCATGAGAAACACGACCTAGCTGCGATCTTGTTGGTTTGGTCAGGTGATCTTATGCCTTCATTTTGGGCTTTATAGAGTAAAAATTGAACCACATCTCATGTGTATGTCTATGCAATTTTTATTTTAAAAAAAAAAAGAGAGAGAGAGAGAGAAAAGTCGTTCGCCACTATAAGTATCATTCTTCTTTTTATTCGTTTTTTTTAAATTCAATTTTCATTTAAAAATTCGCAAAGACCAATCGAATATCCTCAATTATGTAGGCTTATAATTGAAAAAATTGGCAATTGAAAAAACTGGCAATCACTCTTGATAAGTGAACATTAAATGCAAGTTCTAAACACTTTGATTTGACCTTGTTGAAAAACATGGTTTTACTTAAATTTCTAGTTATGGGCTCAAAATCACATTTTGAAAAAAAACAAAAAAAGAATTCAAGTTGTGATTATATATTGGGGCACAAAATTTGAAATTGCATTTTTACTCAAATTCTCTCATTCCCACATTTTGGGTCTGAAATGCAAATCATTTGGTGTACAAATTTCTCAAAATAGAAGTCACTTCTTTCAAAAATCAATGCCACTTTTACATATGAAACTTTTGGAATAGAGTGGACATTCGATTGATAGCCGTCGATCAATCTTTTAATGATGTCCCTTCTCTTATGACTAATCTTGGTGAAATACCAAAATCCCATAATAGGGACTATGGGGCATGAATCGTCATCTCGATTTTGTTGTAAGAGGCGACCTCATTGAAAGATCGATTTTTCATCTACATACTGACATTGTCGTCTTTTTGCAAGTTATGTGTGATGCTCCTTGACATTCTCGTGTTTGACCACATAGAGAAGTGAAATATAGAGTTAGGACAAGAGTTGATTTTTATTTTTATGTAAAAAGAATGGTACCGAAAGGGCATTAGAGAAATCTAGTGTAACCAAGTCCCCGTACCCATAGTCTCTGGTTCATAGAAATAAAATAATTCTCCAATTATTTTATTTAAGTATCTAATCGACCTACCATAAACTGATTAGTGGCGACTCCTAGATAATAATCATTTGCATGTTAAATATTTGAACCTTAAATCACAAATTGGTATGGACTTGGGAAAGCCCGAGCTAAGTTTAAAAACCTAGTAATCCATTAGCCTAAATTTAGGTGGTGCACTCGAATTTAGGTTGTGACATACTTTAAAGATCCGACTTCATTGTTCTACTTAGTTCGAAGCCATATTTTCCAACAATTTGAAGTATTTATCCGTGTAACAATGAGTCGAAGTCGGAGGAAGTACCTACCTGTGGTGGTTCACCATCAACGGTCCTCGAGATGTCCTCCATGAATCCCGAATCTTCCTCTTCTTTTGCCCATCGCAACATGCCTATCAAAAAATGGAAATGCGATGGATGACCTGCAGATTATTATTATTTGCTTGTTCATCTCCACCGCCTCTGTCACCTTGAAGTTGACGACAAATCCAAAATCATTATATGCACGTAGACCTCTCTATCCAATGTGGCGGACGTGACCTGGACTTCAAAGTTTACGCGGGAGAAGTCGAGTAAAAAGCCAAAGCATAATAAGATCACACCCGGAACGGCACGCACTAGTCAAAGATGATCTCCCCAGCGAATTACCACAACGCTTCGCCATACACACAATCACCATAGAAGATTATTGTCTCTGTATTCAACTCACAACGATGTCGGCACTGATTACCTCGATTCGTCTCCGTCTCTGTGTGAGTCCGGCGGCGAAGACGAGGATGAAAATCCCTTATAAGATGTGGGGCCTGTGGCGGTTTAGGATCTATCTCCATGCAATTCCCTAAATCGAAGGGCGGTGGCAGCAAAATCAATCTAAAGGCCTCCTCAAATTTGCCGAGATTTCTACAGGCAATGCCTTACATACATGTTGCGCTGGATGGGTACCACCATGCATAGCATGTTGAGTGCTTGCGCTGGTGTGGCTCATTGGGGATGGCTTAGCAAATTTTTCCAGCGGATCAACCATCTCTTACCTGTGCCTGCCCGCAGCGTGCGTGCCAAGCCACCCCGACTGCCCGGCGGTCACCGCGCACCTGCCCGTGACAACGTCGGTCGTCGTCGCAATGGTCGGAAACGCGCCTAATAAAAACCCAAAACTCCCTTACCCACGCCACACGCGCTCTCACTCCATCTTCTTCATGCTCTTCGTCTGAAACTCCCTCCCTCTCTCATGGCGGCCGAAGCTCGGCGCGCCGCTCCTTTTCCCGCTCGGATGATCGTGAACAGGTACTCTGTCAAACTTCATTCGTGGGTCTCTGTTCGATTTTGAGTATCGTGAGCTATTTGGATAATTTCTCTCTCTCTCTCTGCTTTTCTTTCAAGCTTAATTCCAATCGATTCGGTTCTTTTGCAGATTCTTCGGGAATCCCATCTCGACGAGGAAGTACTGTTGCGCGATCTGCTCCTACCCCACCCATGCGGAGGACTCCATCCCTCTGCCGTCAACGGAGACGGAGACGCCTGACCCGATCTCGCGTCCGTCCCGCCGCCACCTGAAACTCCGCGTCGTCGGAGTTCAGCGCGGCGAAATCGTCCATGAAATCTGACAGCGGATCGACCAGCGACTACAACGCTGCCGTCTCTTCTGTCCCCAGTAGCCACCGCAAGCGGTCCAGAGACGACGCGATCGGTGGTGACCACTTGAACGACGATCGCTTCCTGGCGAGTCGTAGTCCTCCTCACAAGATGAGCAAGGCGTCGCCGTTTCTGGGACACGAGGAGGGGTTCGAGATCCAAGGTCGCGAATCGGAGATCGACCGTTTGATTTCGCAACATGTGAGACCCTTCTTCTCCTTCCTTCCTCTTTCAATAATTTTAATTTTGATGGATTTGATTAGGGTTCTTACGTTCTAGGATTTCAAGAAAAAAAAAAAAACCCAGAAAACATTAACAATGTCGGCTCTGTTCCCGACGAGAAAAACATTAAATTTTCTCGAATTGCGCCAAGAAATTACTTATTGTTGAAAGGGAAAGAGGAAAATTATAAATTTCCTGACAACTTTCCTGTTGTGGACGTGTCTGCAGACACAGGCGTGGTCGACGACGCGGAGTCCTGCTGCGGGAGCAACGGCCCCGGGACGGCGGCTGCGGGAGAAGGCGACGCGGAGGCGGAATCCACGAGGCCGCCGCGGCGACGATGCAGGCGGTGCGGGAAGTGCGAGGTGGGGGCGGTGCTGCTGCCGCGCAGCACCTGTGCCTGCGCACGGCGGAGCGCGGGCCCGGCCACCGCAACTAAGCTGCTAGCGGCGAGGCTGTCACGGCGAGAGTGCTCCTGAGTCCGTTGTCGTTGTCGTCATAACGGTCGGAAGCGCAATGGGCGGGAAATATAAAAAGGAGGGAAATCCGGGGCGAAGAGAGGGAAAAGGAAAGAATTAGAGGGGAGGAAAGAAATACTCCTCTTTTTTGTTTTTGTTTTTGGATATAAGGATATATTTTCTGTTGGAGAATAACGGGTAAAAAAACCATCGAGAGGGATGGTTTTTTTCAACTTTTTGTGTAAATACAAAGACATAATAAATGTTATTTTTTTTTCTTTTTAATTACTGCGTTCCTATATTTCTATCTTTTGGAAACTTTTAATTGATGATGCGCAAATTTTTGCCTCTCTAATTCCCTTTTCAATTTCCTTATCGTGCTCGAATCTCTTAACATTGTTCCAACAGATTGCTTATCAATATTGATATATAATTTCAAATCTCTTTTTTTTTTTTGTGATTTAGACTCCAAAATATCTAGAGAAAAATATTCCCTTTTACTATGTTATTCTTAATTTCATGTTAGATCATCGAAATTTTAGAGATAATGACCCTAAAACAGCTATGTTATTCTTAAGTTCATGTTAGATCGCATCTAGTAGGTTTCTTCTCCTCCCTAAATTGAAGAGATTTTCAACTTGCAATTGAGCTACATGAGAAAGGAGACTTGTAGAAATTATGTGGGCTTTTTCTTCATCAAAATTGGATGTCGAATTTGGGAATTTGTTGAAGAAATTGAAGACCAAAATGTAAAATTCGGAATTATGCTTGGACAGCATCTTTTTGGCTTCATTTTGGATTAGTTTGTGGAATTTAAATTGGTAGAAAGTAATAGAGACTAAGGGATAAGGTCAAAAGCTGAAGGGGGGACCAAGCATTAAATTTTTGGAGATATTTTGGCTTTGATTTTCCTCTCCAATCTTCAATCATAAGTCTAAGCCACTCTTTACCCCTTTCGCAACTCCTGCTTCTGGTTTAGCTTTCATTTTTCCTCTCTGCCGCGTGCGTCTGCTTCTCCATTTGCTGCCCCATCCCACTGGTCAATGTCCTCCACCAAAACTGCTTCTGTGTTGAAGATGCTACCAAGCGTCCGAACGTTCACGTCTCCACCATCAAAGACTCCACCTACTCGTGTCTCCTCTCCATTCGCTCATTGGCTACCAGCGCGTCTTCACAGTCAACAAACCAACCTAGGATTCATCCAGTTAACTGCATGCCTCATGCTGCAGCTGCTAGTGAAGCTTGAAGCCACCGAAGCAGCTGCCTTCGTCCACACCTCCACCAGTGAAGTCCACGATTCAGTGCCTGCAGCTTCGACGTCTTCATCCATCCATCCGCGCGAGCAGCAATTCACGCAAGTTTTCGTGGCCCAACAGCTAGGCTTGTCTTCAGTCCATCAAGCCCAAAAGTCAAGCAATTCAGCCACTTGAAGCCCAATGTTTGAGGCCCAATCCCAGCTCACTTGAAGTCAACCCAAGAAACCAGCGAAGCCCATTTAGTTCGACCCAATTCAGCAGCCCAAGCCCGCAAGGTCAGCCCACTTCAAGCCCAGCCCGGTTCAAAAACAAATCTCAATTTGGACTAAGATTTGTTTGGGCAAGTTTAGGCCCGGCCCAAGTCCGCCGACACCGCCGAAAATTGGGATTTCAGCCGCCGTCGCACCATCGTCGTGGTGTTCTAGTCTTCACTCTGCACAAGTGAGTTTTGCTCACTAATCCCTTATTAGTATGCTAATAATGCTTAGGGGTTGATTAGATTTAATTAAGTGCAATTAGGTGGATAGATTATATTAGAATAATTAAACTAGGGATTTAACTATGCATGTTAGGCAAATGGATAGTGCAATTACCAAGTAGACATCCTCTATTATTTATTGAACGAATCTTGGTAATTTTCCAAGCTCGTATCGGCTTCCAATTAGGCATTTCGGGCCTAAATTGGATTTATTGTATTTATTTAATGATTTTCGAAATTATTTATTTATTTGTTTATTTTCCGGAAATTAAACCGGGATGGTCGACGACCGGAATTTTATGCTAATTGTCGTGGTGCAGTCCGTTTATTTAATCGAGCTTTATTTTGTGCTGAAATGAATTATTTGTGATTATAAGATTATTCTCTTGAATTAATTAATTTAGATGATTAATTTAAAAATAACCGGATGTTGGTTTACAACGCCAAAAATGTTTTGGTGAACTACAAATAAGGGTGGGATTTGTGGAAAAGAAATTATAATATTTTGATTAAGGCCGACTGTGTGCCCACATACGTATACTTTTGTCAGAAATGAATAAAAGGACAAATTGATTGTACGTTCGAAGTATCATGTTATACAATACCGGCTCGGTGACACTATATGTCGTTTTGTAGAATGGATGGTATGCAATACTAGCTTAATGACCCTATAAGTTATTTTGTAGAATGGACGGTATTTAATGTCGGCTCGGTGACCCTATAAGCTTTGTAGCACCGACACGCGACACGTGACACGCGACACGACACGACACGACACGACACGTGACACATCATTTATAAAAAAGTAGAGAATTTCGACACGTTCCGACACGTTAAATATTAAATAAATATTTTTATATATAAATGCATAAATAAGTAAATAATAATAATAAAAAAGAGTCTAGAATTAGTCTATACTAAAAAAATTAATCATACATTTGTTAATATCATGCATTCTTTTAATTTGACAAATTCAACTATATTTCATTGTAATAAACCATAAAACTTAAAGGAAAAAACAAGTAATCCACATCCTTTTGTTAAATTTTAAATTTAACAATAAGCAAAAAAACAGTTAACATTCCATCAAGTAATATAACAAAGTCATTCATCCACATTATCCACTTCTTCTGCAAAAAAAACAGACTCCATCTCCGGCTCATCAAGTGAAAGATTTGCAACTTCAAGCACCCCAACATCTTCAAACGAGTCAAAGGCATCTCCGCCAATATCCCACATCTTAGTCTCTCCTTCTGCATATTGTGGGCTTTTTCTTGATAGAAGACGGAGATTGCTATGAATAAAAACCAAATCTTCTGCACGTTTTGGGGTCATCTTATTTCTTCTCGCCGAGTGCACAAATGAATAAGTACTCCAATTTCTCTCAGCACATGATGAAGAAGAAGGTTGTGCAAGAAGCTTTAAGGCTATGCTTTGAAGCATCGGTGCACATGCACCATGATTGACCCACCAAGCCTTAGGATCCATTGAATATCGATTTTGAATGGAATCAAATTCTCTAAAATCCCCATTTTTACTTGCAAAATCTATGTACTCCAAATTCACCTTGTTGCGCTCATCCAAGTTAGGAAAGTATTTCTTGAAGCATTTCAGTCTTTCTTGGTTGATCTCCTTATTCTTGTATGGAGAAATTCGAGTAGGATCTTCATCAAACCATTGATCACTATAGTACCTTTATTTAATAAAATGAAATAAAATTAGAAAACAATAATAAATAAGAGGAGTATTATATAATCACGTTAAAGAAAGAATAACTACTAAAGTAATAATCTCATACAAATTTAGAACTTACCTAGGATTTAAGGCATGTGCCTGAAGTGGAGTGTTATTCTTTGTCCAACGATCTACAAGAATTGTGTGAATCACCTCATAAAATGTGGACGTCTCATCTAGCCTCTTCACTTCATGTGCATATATAACTTTCTTCACTTTTTCGATCATCGAACCCCACATATCATAAACTAAGTGAAGACAAGGCTTATCGGTGTCACAAACTCTAAGCATATCATAAATAGGAGCCGTGAAGGAAAGTATATAATCAATCAAATCCCACCAAAAATCATCCAACACCTTCTCCTTGACAAGCTTAGCTTTCTCTTGATTAACATCCCGATAGATATTCCATTTGTCACAAATCACCATGTTTTGAAGACCACTTTTTATCAATTTGAATCTCTTAAGCATCACAATCATCGAAGCAAAACGTGTATCCGCTACAGAAAGCAACTTCAAGCTAACAAACTCATTATATATTGCTAATCTCATAGAATGGTTCATGATGAAATGTTTGATTTGCATAACTTCCTTAACAATATCTGAAATCCAACTACATTCTTCATAAACTATTTGATTGCTCTCCATATTTTTTGCTGCACAAATGTTCTTCAAAGCTAGATTAAGGGTGTGTACCACACAAGGCGTCCACATAATGGACGAAAATTCCTGCTCAATGAGTTGTCCCGCGCCCTTACAATTTGAAGCATTATCCGTAATTACTTGGACCACAATCTCATGCCCAATTTCATTGATAACTCCTTTCAGCAAGTTACAAATGAAATGCATATCTTTTGTTTCTCCCGAGCAATCAACCGATTTTATAAACATTGGTTCTCCATCCGATACCGCCATGAAATTAATAAGCGGTCTTCTATGTGAGTCGCTCCATCCATCACTCACAATACTTACACCCTTCTCCTTCCACATGATTTTGATAGGTGTACACAACCTATCAATATTTGCCTTCTCCTTTTGCAACAAAGTGGTCCTCAACAAATTATACTTCGGTGGTACATAACCCGCAATATTATGATTAGCAGCATAAGTGAAAGCGGATTGAAAATAAGGATTCCTTGCTAGGTTAAACGGCAAGCCCGCCGAATAAAACATCCTAGCAATCTCACAATCTAGACGTTCCCGTTGAGTCATATTAAATGCATTTTCAAGTGATTTGCCACTCCCACTTTCGCCTTTCCTTTTTTTGGAGTTCAATGATAAATCCATTCTATCACCACCACCACCACTAAGTGAATAACTAGCAGGAGGCAAAGGTACATTTCTAGGTGCAATACTCATTAATTTAGTATTGATCTCTTCCTCTAATCTTTCCATCTCCAAAAGATCTTTTTTTTCTACTTTTGTGCACTTTCCAATTCCTTTTCCACTTATCATCATCAAATGGCACCTCACTCTTGTATATGAACTCTTAAAATCTTTTTCACAAAAGTTGCATCTCCAAGACAAATTTCCCCCCGCATCAGTATGATTAACTAACTTAGTAACATACCTCCATAATGGTTGTTTTACAACTTCATTGCTAGAGGTAGCTTGTGTGCTTGAAGTACTACTAGCCATATTTGAACTTGAAGACATTATGCAAAAAAGAAGAAAAAATAAACATGTTATTATCAATAGCTATAAGGTTTCAAGTCGAAAACAAGTGAACCAACATCAATGCTAGTCAAACACCCAAGAAAAAAGAAATCAGAACAGAAATCAGGAGCACAATCCATATCATCTTATAAGGTTTCTCACTGTCTACCTCGTGTAGCCCCCTTTCCTAAACCAACATTCATAACCCAGATCATAGATTGCACTAATTGTATGAATGGTAATGCTTTAATATCAATTACAAATCAGTAAATCGCCCAAAAAATAAAAGATTACAAATCAATAAATCACCCAAAAAATAAAAGAACTCTGTAAAGGGGAGAAACACATTTGAACGCTATAGAAACAAAAAAACGAAATTCAAAACTATCCCCTCATGCGTTAGCAGCAAAAGCAGGCCAATCAACCACAAAAGTTTTAAGTCCCGCGACATATTCTTTGCTTTGCAGAGAGAGAGATTCTGACTCCAAATGCAACCCCAAAACTGAAACACAAGCGCAAACGACGAGTACCCACCTCACAATCAATACTTCGAATTTGAAAGGCAGCTCGAAATTACGGCGACGGTCGCGATGAGCAATCAACAAAAAAGATAATTCACGGAAAATCTCACAATCGTGAACAAACAGAACGGATAGAGCACCAAAATCTGAAAAAAAAAAAAAAAAAGAAAGAGAACGCGAAGCATCAGCCAACGAGCAGTCCACCAAACAAAAACAACAACAACAACCCAGGGAGCGAAACCGGCAAAAGAACGACACAAGAGCGCTGGAGACAGAGAGACGGAAAGAGGGTCTGAAAAATCCCCCTTTCCCCGAACTAGGGTTCACCAAAAAATCCCAAATCGCAAGATGCTAACCTGAGGTGCGGGGGCTACGGCGATTCGGCGACTAGTGGGGTGGGCCACGCGGCTGGCAAAGCAACACCGACAAAAGAACAGCGAAAGAAGAGAACCGCTCACTGCTCAGGCTCGTTCGCTGCGACTGGAGAAGACAAAGAGAAGACTGAAGAGAAGACTGAAGTGAAGACCCCGTGCGTGCGAGTGGACAAACGCGAAGAACCCGTGCGTGCGACTGAACTGAAGTGAAGAACCCGTGCGCTCGCCGCTCACAATCGTGAACAAATGGAACGAACAGAGCACCAAAATCTGAAGAAAAAAAAGAAAAGAAAGAGAACGCGTCAGTCAACGAGCAGTCCACCAAACAAAAACAACAACAACCCAGGGAGCGAAACCGGCAAAAGAACAGCACAAGAACGCTAGAGACAGAGAGATGGAAAGAGGGTCCGAAAATCCCCTTTCCCTGAACTAGGGTTCGCCAAAAATCCCAAATCGCAAGATGCTAACTTGAGGCGCGGGGGCTACGGCGAGTCGGCGACAGGTGGGGTGGGCTGCGCGGTTGGCAAAGCAACACCGGCGAAAGAACGGCGAAAGAACAGCGAAAGAAGAGAACCGCTCACTGCTCAGGCTCATTCGCTGCAACTGGAGAAGACAAAGAGAAGACCGAAGTACCGTGCGTGCGAGTGCAACTGATGTTTTAACTTTTATTTTTTATTTTTATTATTTTTTTCATATATTTATATTTAGAGCCCAGAAGTTTTGAAAATTTATAAAAATAACCCCGTGCGTGTCGAAGTCACGTGTCGGAATTTTCGACTCGCGTGTCGGAGCGTGTCGGAAATAGTTGACCGCATGTCGATTTTCCCGACACGCGTTGACCGCGTGTCGGAGCGTGTCGGAGCGTGTCGGACACGTGTCGGAGTGTCGGACACGACACGAAGGGTCCCGGAGAGTGTCCGTGCTTCATAGCCTATAAGTCATTTTGTAAAATGGACAGTATACCATAACGGCTCAGTGACTCAACATGTCATTTTGCAAAATGTACGTTATGATGAATATACTTGGTGACTTATAATGTAATTTCAGAGAATGGATTGTTTAAAATACTAGCTCAGTAACCTAATAGGTTATTTCGAAAAATGGATAGTATTGATTGAAATGACCAAGGATGGTTTGTTTGACATGTAATCGACTAGGTCAATTGATCAATGTTTCAATATGTTATAATTGTTTGGGTGCCTATTGACTGTACTAATTTGCAGGTGGAATCTGAAGCCAAGGTAAGTCATTTGACCCGCGTGTGCTTAGGCAGCCCATAATGTATTGGTTTACTAATCAGGTCTTAGGGTGTAGAACTTGCTGAGACGTTGTCTCACTGGTTATTGAACAACCTTTTTCAGTTCCTTAAATGGCATTGGTGAAGAACTGGAGACCTAAAGTGTGGGAGGGAAAACCAGAAGAATTGACGATCCTATTGAACTAGCTAGTCATAGGGCAATTCTCTTTTTAAAGAAGTCTAATCCATTTTGCAGACTCTATTTTAAAAACTTGTGGTTTAATCCTAACTTAACAATTCGACTTGTATATATTTGCACTATATTTGGCAATGTATATAAGTGTGGATGCTTTTAAAGTGGAAATTTGGAATCCTACTTTTCTATCACGTTGCTTTATTGTCTGGAGATTTTACTTCATCTGTTGGTAGGAGATCATATAGGATTAAGTTTTATTAGGATAGTAATCGTTTGTTACCAAAAAAGAAAAGTAAATCATTCCATTACCTCTAAGAAATGCTCAAGTTATGGTAAGAAAATCTCGACCTCTCTAATTGGATACCTTGATTACTTATTGTCTTACCTGGTAAAGCAAGATACTCAGTAATTATATTAGCAACTGAATAGGATTACATAGCAAGCTAATTGCTATTCCTTTTCCTTTTTTAATTTTGCATTTACTCAAATTAAAAAAAATATTGAACTTTAAACATCTATATAAACCCAATTCAATGGGACACACAAGACATATCTTTCACAATCTTACCCTGTCAATCGATCAAGCCAAATACACTTTAAAATGGAGAAGGGTCAAGTCAAACTCAGTGCACTGGTCTTTCTATTGGTGATCGCTTCCCGTAAGTTTCTTTTCATCTCTCCATTACTATTATCATTTCTATACGTACAACTGCACTAATGAGTTCCTCCACATTTTCCTTCCTTTAAGGTCTTGTCGTCTCACATGCTCATACAAGAGTAGGACCAAAAGGAGAAGGAGGTTGGGAACACACGCTTATTCGGAAAGGACCGGGACACCTTTGTGTTGGAGTTTGTCCTCCTGGGCAGCATCTCGCCGTGATAAATAACGAATGCGTGTGTGTTGCAGATTAGGACCATTGATGTATGTGAGTTTTGTGCCTCTATGAGAGCAGAGGAAGCAAAAATAAAATGGGAATTTTTCTCGTAATAAAATGGGTTCATGCTGTTGAATATTTGACTTTTTCCGTGGTCTCGAAAATCTCGAATGGTTAATCGAAAGTAATCAAAGGCAATGGTCATATTCTAAAAAGAATCGGAATCTTAACGTATTGTCTTGCGTTGTCGCCAAGCTAGGTACAAATGCATGACGTATTTCACATGTCGAGGTTGAGGACGTATGAGCCTAACTCGACTTACGTGCTAAATCTTGAAAAATTAGACGTGGACGACAGAGTGTCGTACGCGGAAAGCCCGGTTCATATTGTGAATCAGAAAGATTGAATTCCGTGAACCAAGATAGTCCCCTAGGTCAACCAGGGAAAGTAAGACTAGATGAAACAATGATACCCTCACATTTTTGTTTAAGGATTGGTAAAGGTTTAAATTTCGAGAACGAAATTTTTATAAGAGGGAAAGAGTTGTGACATCCCATATTTTCAATTCTATTTTCTACTGGATAAATCGAGCATTTCATTGACGCATCTATAGGGCTGTTCTTAGAGCTGATCATTCTCGAGATAACTAGATTACCTAGGGAAGCCATTGAAGAATTTTAAGACAATAGACTCGAGAATTCAACTAAGAATCGGCTACTTGACCGTGCTCATCTTTAGAGGTCATTACAATATAGATATAAATCGATTTGAGATCATAGATAGGTTGGTTCGACTGAGATGTGTGGCTAATCGTGGGTAACACCACTAAATTGGAAAATTCTCGTCGACCGACACTAATTTCATTTTACTATCATTTTGGTACCATGTGTCCATAATTGAGTCCTCGAGATTTGCACGACAATCGAGATTCGCCAATATGTCGAGTGGTTCATTGTGACTTGAAAAAAATTGACCACGGGTCATTTGCCTTAAAAAATTCTGAAAACTACCCAGTAACCTAGGTCACACTAAAAACGCGCCGAATAGAAATTAACCATGAAATTAAGTCCAATTTCAGAAATTGAAGATTCTGTCATGTCACAATAAATTCTAGAAACGTCGACTCAGCCTCAGAAGATTTTTCAGAGATTCTAAGATTTTATACGAAAAATTGATTCGGACGTCGCGGAAAAATAAAGGACATTCGGATGGGCCCGTTTGAAGGAAATTTGGGACTTCCAAGCTAGGCTATGTGCTTATGGGAATTTATAGAATTTATGGAGACTTTTTCTTCTTCAAAATAAGACTTCGAATAGGAGAAATTGAGGATGAAATTGAAGCCAAAGTTGTGTGAAATTCGGATCTATAATTGTGGATGGAATTTGACACCAAAATTGGATTATTTGGTGGTAATTAAGCAAGAAAGTATTATAGGGGAACATTGAGATATTTATGCAAGTTTAAGGAAATAAGCATTGAATTAAAGGGATAGGCTTGATGATATTGAAGCTGACATGCTGCTTTCAACTCCCCTATTGAGAATTTTTATGCAAAATGTGGCACTACAGATTTAGCCGAGAAAGGGCTTGATCCGATGCCCGACAGAAGTGATGTCTCATGGAATACTATAATCATTGGGTATAGAATACATGGGCGAAGTGAGAAAGCGCTCAAAATGCTATTGTACATGGAGAAGAAAGGTCCAATGCCGAATGATGCTACTTTTGTCGGCATATTATTCGCCTACACACATTCCAAGATTGTTCAAAAGGCTAGTGGCATGTCTCGAGTTTATGATATCGACCCTAAGGTGGACCACTACGGTTGCACGGTCGATCTTCTTGCTTGGACTGGTCCCGCGAAGGATTCGGGAGAATTGATTAAAAGAAGTACCTACTGAGTACTGAGGCAGGATCTTCACCACGGGGTCCTCCGCTTTCTTGCTTGTAGGATCCATTTCTCATATTGAACTTGGGGAGATGGTGGCCGAGTGTTTGATCGTAGTGGAACCAACAGATGTTGGGCCCTATGTGCTATTGTCAGACCTATCAAAATTGATTCTGCAATGACTGCCCAACTGCTCCAAGCATTAATTTGTACCTTTTCTGATAACTATGATACGGCAAGCAAATACAGAAACGAATAAATTGTACTAATTAATACAAAAGTTCTGTGGGTTCTTGTCAGCGACATGTAGCCGTCCATCGTGGGACGATGCTTTGATTATCTAATGCGGTAAATCAAAACATTTTTTAATTAATTTAAATGTCTTATTCGGACAAAGAATCATGTAAAGTCCACATAGCATGTGAAGCTCCTTTTTCTGATTTTAATTTTGATATGATTAAGGTTGTTCAACCACCGTCCATAATCAGTCCAAGAAATCAGCACAACAAAGTTGTGTTTGATTTATTCTAATTGAAGAAAGTATTTTAGGGACAAATTAGGTTATAGTCGAGAGTTACTAAGTAAATTGAGACAGAGGCAGAGAGAAAGAGAGAGCCTCTTCGTTATTTTAAGGTCTAACTTGTGAACAGTGCATTGGTTTATCTTTAAGAAAAGTTTGTATCTTAATAAGTTTTTAATCTAATATTTCCATTAGCTTGCATATGCGTACTTAAAATAGTAAATTACTTCGACTTGTTCTAAGACTTGACAAAATCAAAGTTGCTTTCATTTTTAATGTTCTCATAAACTACCACAATAAATCTTTATGAGAATGACTTAGAATTGAAATTCAACAAATAGATTGATTTGAATGCGGAAGCCAGCAATGGTAAGTGCCCCTTGCCGCCATGCAAAAAGTGCGGACACTTGCAATATGCCCCGAAATTTACAGGGCTTGAATATTTAGTAATCGAGAAAATGATTTGTATATTGATTGCATGGTTGCTATGAAAAATAAATTCAAATATATGGCATCCCTTATTCAATGTGTAACGGCCTATTGGGTTAAGTTTTTTTTTTTTAAATATAATTTTCCATCAAAATTAAAAATATTACTCAAAATTTTAAAAATTACGGAAAAATATATATTTGAACTTCCTTATTAATATTTTATATTACACGAGTATAGAAATTTTGAGGCAAAGAGAAGAAAAGGGGCGAATTGGTGGAGAGACTTAGTTTTTTCTTTTTTTTATGGTCGAAAGACTTAGTGAGTTTGATAGCTATGTTATTTGGGGACAAATTTTTATATTCACTATTAATTCTTTCACGGGGTCAAAAAGTGGGGTATTGGGCTGCATGTCATTATGCGGGGAAGGGCAATTTCTGTCAAAATTTGAAAATTATTAAAAATTTATATGTTGATCCACATTTTAATATCTGAGTTATGTGAAAGTTTATGTGTATCAATGGGAAAAAGTTTAAATGCTTACATTGCAAAAGGTTAATACCACGAAAAACCTCAAATTAATATACTTATGACAAATTTGTTCCAAACTAATTTTTTGACCACGAAAAAACCTAAAAGTGGTATACCTGTAATAAATTTACTATTAATTTTGAAACCACTAAAAGGCCCTGACTAGTGCGTTCATGATAAATTTAGCCTCATTTAGTTTCTATTAAATTGGATTAAAAATATGAAATACTACAAATTGGTTTATTTGTAACAAACGAGGGTAAAACCCCAAACTTGTATATCCGTCAACTGTCACATGTCATTTAATTCAACAATTTAATGGTAAACTTTTTTTTTTGTCAGTCTTACTTTATTCCTACTCTACACTCACTCTCAGATTTTTGCCCTGCCTCTTGCAGGGTGTGGGAGTCGAAACCCACTCCTAAAACTTACGCGTCCCCACCCCATCCCCCCTGAGAAGGTGGGGATTTGAACCCCTCACCTCCCCCCTTCCATGTTGGAAGGGTGGCCACTGGGGCGAATCTCAGTGGTTTTTAATGGTAAACTTAACAAAAACTAATAAAGGGTAAATTTATCACAAATGTATCAATTTGAAATTGGGATAAATTTATTACGGATATATCAATTTCGGATTTTTTATATTTTTTCTATAATCTTTATTATTGCTCCTCTAGCACTTTTTACACTTAATTCTATTTTCCTCGAGGTCTATTTATTATGACTATCTTTTGTTTTATAGAAAGATAATAATAACACCTTTGACTCATAAGTTGGTGTTCAATGATCAAATCTCGAACCCTTATTTTTATAAATTTAAATACATTAATAGGGCATCTAATAATGCTAAATTCAAGTATAACGCGTTGCATGCTACATGATTCGTGATGGCTTTATAAGAATTGGGCTTAAGGCCCGTCCGCCCAAGTTGGGCCGAGAAAGCCCGGCCCATGGGAATAGGGCCCGTGGAAGGAGGGAGGTATAAGAGGGAGGAGAGAGAGAGAGAGAAAAAAACACACCGTTTTATTTTAGAAAAAAGGCGTAAGTTTTTCTCTCAATGTACACTCCCTCTCTCTCTCGTTTTTCTTCAAAAGCAAAAGGAAAACAGTGAGGCGCGAAGGCCAATTCGCTTCACCGGATCGAACGGAATCAAGTCTCTCTTCCTCTAACGGCGTCGGTGTTTAATCTGTGACTAAAAGGTACGCTCGAATCCGTGGTGTGCTTTAGGATCGGTGATACGTGTTGTTTTTCCTGGGCTTCGCTTCCGCATTGGTTTAAGGGTTCGATTTAGTGTCGAATCCGGTTTTTCGGGGATCAGTCATCCCCAACATTGGTATCAGAGCCCTAGTTCACGTTTTCCCGACTTGTTTGATGATCTTTGATTGATTTTTCCCAAAAACAATTCGACCGTACGGACACCCGAGCGTTCTTCGGCCATTTTAATGAGTTTTCGTAAGTCGAAACCGTTTTCTAAACACATGGGGAGAAAGGCGACGTCGAGACGAGTCTGGCGATGCGTCGTGCACCGCCGGGCGACACCGCACACGCCCACACGCGCGGCCAGAAGCCGATGCGCGTGGGCGCGACGCGCCCGGAAGCACTGCCTCACCCAGCGCGTGCGCACCGCCGGTCGGCGAGCCGGCACGCGCCGGTCCGCGGACCAACGCGTGCTGACGTCAGCATGACGTCACCCAACGGTCAATAACCGCTAGGGTGACGTCATCGATGACGTCAGCACGGACCCGACCCAACCCGCGCGAGACCCGGCACGCGCGCAACACGTGCCGGCTAACGTCTGCGTCACGTCAACTCGCGCACGTGCGCGACACGTGCCTTCGGTTCGCCCGAGCCAGCCCCACCGGCCCGACCGGTCCGACGACCGTTGACCGTTGACCGTTGACCACCGTTGACCGTTGACCAAAAAAAAAAGGAAAAAGGAAAAGAATGTGTTTCTTTTTCAATTAAGTCTATGTGGATTATAATGTGATCCCTTATTTGTTCTGCATTTGTTGCAGGAACAATGCCTCCTCTGAGATTGCGCACACCTATTCGCGCAATTACCGATGAACAAAAGGATAGGTCAGTCTAAGTTGATAGCCGAAATGATCGATCATCGATGGGAGAGAGGTGACTTAATTGACCACGTCCTTGAAGTCAACGGGAAAATTCAACAGGTCATGCGGAATGGTCGTCCTATGTCACAGTCAGAGATGGTGCGATTTTTCATAAACACTCTTCTACCTGAATGGCAAGATGTGTTGAATCGCATATGGGATGTCAACGGAGCTGCTTCATATAAGAAAATTGTGATGGATTTTGTAAATGAATATTACTGTATTGTTTCAAGGGAAAAGATCAAGAAATTGAACAAAAGAGGATCTTTCCCAATTCGTGTACTGACTTGGTGTTAGTTGTATTGGCTGATATATGTTAAGTGTGATTTGTGGACATATTATGTAATGATTACTACCTAATTGTGTTAATTGAAAGCATTATTGTTTTATTGGATGTCTATTATATGTTGCTTTCTGTTATTGCTAGTTGCTGTGGGTAATTAGCTGTGGGTAGTTTTAGAAGTTTTTGTAGCTTCATAGAATTGATTTTGCATAAGACAATTATATTGATGATAATTTTAAGTTAGGATTTTTGGAAGATGATTGGAAACATAGTGACCTTTTGATTCTGAAGCCTTACTTGAAATTATTCATTAATATGATGGGTCTATGTAAATAGGGATGCATAAATGATAGGCATTAATAATTCGTGCATATTTGTCTCGATTTGTTCGGATCAATGGCTTCAGCCACAAAGAGCATAGTTGCCGAGCTGAACAAAGGTGAAAAGCTCAATGGTGACAACTACGAAATTTGGCAAATGAAAATCCAGTATGTGCTGGAAGAGCAAGAAGCACTTGAGGCTCTTAACCTAACCATGGTAGAACCTAAAGATGGAACCACTGCACAGCACAAAAGAGACAAGGAAGCTTTTTCTTCGTGGAAAATAAAGAACTCTCTAGCTCGCATCACGTTGCTGAGCAGCATGGAAAATGACGTCATGCGAGAGTTTAGGCGTTTTGATAATGCCAAGGAAATGTGGGAGGCATTGGCAGCTAGATTTGGTCATACTTCGGTGACCAGACTGAGACAGCTCACTATTAGGTTTGACTCCTATAAGAAGCCTCATGGTCAAACCATGAAGCAACATCTTAGAAAGATGTCAAGCATGATAAATGAGCTAAAAGATGCTAGCCATGTCCTCACAGATGAGCAGCAGGTGCAAGCAGTGATTCGTTCCTTGCCTCAGAGTTGGGAGCATATGAAGGTGCACCTGACTCATAATTAAAATATCAAAACCTTCGAGGATGCAATGTGCCATCTTGAGCTGGAAGAGGACCGCCTCTTGGCGGCTAAGCCGGATGCTGAACTCTATCATGCTAGTTCTAGCTCAAATGGAGCTTCGAGCTCCAAGCGCAAACACCTTAACTGGTTTGATAAAGGGAAAGGCAAAGGAAAAAGGTCCTTCAGGGAAGAAACCCAAGTTTAACCAACCTGGAAGAGGAAAGCTTCCTCGTATGAAGAAGCTAGCAAGGGTGAAATGCTACAACTGTGACAAGAATGGTCACTATGCTCGCAACTGTCGTGAGCCAAAGAAGGTATGCACCCCTTGTACTTTTCAGAACTTTGCTTTTGTGTCGAGTTCTGTGTTCTTAACTGAGTCTAATCATTTGTGGACTGTGGATTCAGGAGCGACGGACCATGTAGCGAAGGATAGAGGATCTTTTGTGGAATTCCGACGAGTACCAATTGGAACTAAGTGGATCTATGTGGGAAACAACTCCAGAGCTGAAGTGAAAGGAATTGGCACATGCCAATTGAATATGCGTGGTGGACGCACTTTGTTCCTTCATGATGTATTGTATGCTCCGGAGATTCATCGGAATTTAGTGTCTGTATTAGTGTTGGTTAAATTAGGTTTTAATATGAACTTCTATAGTAGAGGTGTGAATTTGTTTTTGGATACAAATTACTATGGTTGTGGTTATTTTCTGGATGGTTTCATTGTATTAGATATTGATTATGTTAATGCAAATGTTTGTTATTCCCTTCTCACGTCTCCTAATACATATGATAATGATGTGAATGTGTGGCATGCTAGACTTGGTCATATTGGCCAACAGCGTATGAATAGACTAGCCAAAGAGGGCTTGTTGGGCAACATTGAAAAAGTCGATTTGTCCATCTGTAAGCATTGCCTAGAAGGGAAAACGACCAGGAAACCATTTGGAAAAGGTAAAAGAGCTTAATTTCCTCTGCATTTAATCCATTCTGATGTCTGTGGTCTAATGAATGTGAGAGGAAGGCATAGGGCTGTTAATTTCATCACTTTTATAGATGATTATACTCGATTCGGATATGTCTATTTGATTTCTCATAAATCTGAAGCAATAAGTTGTTTCAAAAGGTTTATGAACCTGGTAGAGAATCAATTAGACAAGAAAATAAAAACATTGAGATCCGATCGAGGTCAAGAATATTTATCTAATGAGTTCAGAAAATTATGTGATGAAAAAGGAATAGAAAGACAGTTGTCTATTCCATATACTCCTCAACAAAATGGTGTTGCGGAAAGAAGAAACAGAACCTTACTGGAAATTGTTAGGTCCATGATGGCGCATGCCAACTTACCTATTACCTTTTGGAGTGATGCGTTGTTAACTGCTGCCTATATACTTAACCGTGTGCCTTCCAAATCAGTTACTTCCACTCCATATGAGTTATGGATAGGTAGAAAACCGGACTTAAGTTTTCTTAAGCCATGGGGTTGTGCTGCCTATACACATGAGTCCTCTCACAAGTTTGGGAAACTGGGTCCCAGAGGAAAGAAGAGTATTTTCATAAGGTACTCAGAACACTCAAAAGGGTATGTGTTCATAGGTGAGCAGGAAAGTGGGAGTATAACTGAGTTTTAATCACGAGATGTCACATTCTTAGAGGATGAATTTCCTAAGAAGGGTGAAATAGGGGAAGATTGTTCCCTATTTGAAACCTTGGATCAAGATAATGACCTTAGTGGACTTCATCCAAGTGGGAGCACAATAGGGAATGATGTGCAAAGTGTACAATCTCCCATACGGCGAACAAGTCGCCAAAGTATTCCTCGTCGACGTTTTGACATTGAAGGGGAGACTTTTATGGTTGCTCCACAAGATGAGGATGAGCCAAGAAATATTAATGAGGCTCTGAATTGCCCTAATAAGGAAAAATGGATTCATGCAATGGAAGAGGAAATGGAGTCAATGAAATCAAACCAAGTCTGGGAACTAGTTGATCTTCCAAAGGGACGCAGAGCTATTGGGAACAAGTGGGTTCTCAAAATAAAGCGAAAGGCTGATGGCTCGATTGAAAGGCATAAGGCTCGCCTTGTGGCGAAGGGGTATAATCAATAGGAAGGAATTGATTATGAAGATACGTTTTCTCCTGTAATGAGATTTACCTCGATTCGCATTATTCTGGCAATAGTGGCTAGTCTGGATCTTGAATTACATCAAATGGATGTAAAGACTGCTTTCCTCAATGGAGAATTAGAGGAAGAAATATATATGGAACAACCTGCTGGTTTCATAGTGAAAGGCCAAGAAGAAAAAGTATGTCGACTTTTGAGGTCGCTTTATGGTCTTAAGCAGTCATCAAGACAATGGTATATACGTTTTCATAATGTCATAATGGCATATGATTTTACAATGATTGATGAGGATCATTGTGTATATATCAAAAGATCCAAGGATCAATTTGTGATCATATCATTATATGTTAATAATATACTAATTGCCGGAAGTAATATGGAATTTGTTCATACTGTCAAGAGTTGGTTGTCTTCCAACTTTGAGATGAAGGATATGGGTGAGGCTGCATACATTCTTGGAGTTAAGATTTCAAGAGATCGTTCAAGAGATCGTTGTCTCTTTCGCAAGAAACCTATATAAATAAGGTTCTTGAACGATTTCGTATGCAAGATTGTAAACCCATAGACACTCCTATTGCAAAAGGTGAAGGATTGAGCCATAGACTATGTCCAATGACTCCACAAGAGAAGGAACAAATGAAAAATGTTCCTTATGCTAGTGCTGTTGGGAGCTTGATGTACGCTATGATGTGTACAAGACCCGACATATGTTTTGCAGTTGGAATGGTGAGTAGATACCAATCCAATCCAGGTCCAAAGACATTGGAAAGCCGTTAAGAGAATACTTGAGGTATCTCGAAGGGAACTGCTGATTACAAGTTGAATTACCAAGGAAAGGATCTGCGACTTGAAGGCTATTCGATGCTGATTGGGGAGGAGATTTGGATGAAAGGAAATCTACCTCGGGATTTGCTTTCTTACGAGCAATGGCGCCATATCATGGAGTAGTAAGAAGCAAACGTGCATAGCCTTATCCACGATAGAAGCTGAGTTCGTGGCGTTATCGCAGCGGACAAGAAGGAGTTTGGCTTAAGAGATTCTTGGATCATTTAGGTGTTATTGAGAAAGCTGCAAATCCATTATTGGTTAACTGTGATAGCCAAGCAGCTATAGCGTACACCAAAGATCCAAAATATCATGGCAAGACCAAACATATAGATACCAAGTATAACTTTGTCAATGATATGGTTGCACGAAAGGATGTGAACTTACAAAGTACATATCTACGCATAGAATGGTAGCAGATCCTATGACAAAGCCAATACCTAGAGATGTGTTTTGTGGTCATGTAAAATCTCTAGGATTGCGTAGAGTCTGATGTACTAGATTGTAATTTCCCTGATTTGTTCACATTTATGAACTAGTGTTGTTTCATTATTAATGCCTATGAATCTTTGTATGATCTTTATGCATCTTAATACTCAGTATATTATTATAAGTTAAGGAAGTATGTCGGACAGATAAAAGATTAGCCCACTCACACGGGTAATCGCCTCTATTTACTGTGTGATGAATAGAGATGAGACTGTTTTTAAGCTTATTATCTAGGTGATAATCGAGAGCTCAAGCTTAAAATACGTATGTCACCTTAGCTGACTGTTAAGATGAGGACATAATACTTACTATGTCCGAAAGTAAAATACCCCACATATTTTACTTTATCTGTCTAAGATGCTAGATATGAGTTCTAATGAATTTTGTAAAAGAGTAGATACGTGAACTCAAGTTAGACATTGGGTATGTCTGAACTATCATCTGTACGGTATTGAATGGTGTAGACATACGCTCCATGGGAAAGGAGTTAATACCGTAATACGTATTTCATACTACGTATGCATAAGACGACCAATAAGAGTGGCAAAAAGTTTAATCTCAACTTTTATGACGTGTGAGACTCTTGAGGAAAAGAGTTCCTCAATTTTAGTGCCCTCATGACTTTTACTTATTCTCAAGGTTTCTATTTAGTGTTTGCTATCTTAGGATGTTGCCAATGGTCATGAGTTGATTCGATCTAATGGGACAGTTCTAGAAAAGCAAGCTGAACTAAAATTGAGAGTTTGAAGGAAAGAGGAAGATCGGTTTTGAGGAATCACATTGTAGTTTTGTATTCACTGGTCGACCAATTATGACTGTCTTTGTGATAATTATAATTGTGAATACAATATACATATCATGTTTAAAAGAGATCAAGAGAGATATAACATGTGATCGATCGATCTAGGGTACTGCATACTAAATCTACTCAGAGTGTGATGCCCATTATGAGCTGCTATATATTCCTAACAGATGTATAGCAACGAGCTCTCAAAGTATGCTGGTCGCACGGATTATTCACCGGTATGAATGTTGAAAAGAAGTAAAGAGAATCCTGTTCGGCCCACCATGTGCAAGTGGGAGATGATGGCTTTATAAGAATTGGGCTTAAGGCCCGTCTGCCCAAGTTGGGCCGAGAAAGCCCGGCCCACGGGAATAAGGCCCGTGGAAGGAGAGAGGTATAAAAGGGAGGAGAGAGAGAAAAAAAAACACACCGTTTTATTTTAGAAAAAAGGCGTAAGTTTTTCTCTCAACGTACACTCCCTCTCTCTCTCGTTTTTCTTCAAAAGCAAAAGGAAAACAGTGAGGCGCGAAGGCCAATTCGCTTCACTGGATCGAACAGAATCAAGTCTCTCTTCCTCTAACGGCGTCGGTGTTTAATCTGTGGCTAAAAGGTACGCTCGAATCCGTGGTGTGCTTTAGGATCGGTGATACGTGTTGTTTTTCCCGGGCTTCGCTTCCGCATTGGTTTAGGGGTTCGATTTAGTGTCGAATCCGGTTTTTCGGGGATCAGTCATCCCCAACAATTCGTCGATGGGAATCATGCATTTCAGCATTAATAATCGATCAAAGGTATTAAAAAAAAACGGCATTAATTTATAGGGACCTCTCAAATTAATAACAATTGAAATGTGTTTGTTAAGTGAAACACAGCTTCAGAATTTTTCAATTTTTCGACTAGCTGGTCACCACAAAATTCTGAAGATTAGTTAGTCATGATTTTGTGATTAGTGGTATTATTTTTTTTCTTAGTTTATTAATAATTTTCTTGATGATATAGTAATTTTTGATTAATTGATGTAAATGTCCAATGGACATGTATTCCGAGATATCAAAGATATAAAGTAGGGGTGAGCATCGGTCAAGAGTTGACCTTGGACCGACTCTGAACCAGCCCAACTCGACCAATCTCAGTTCAATTCCTAGGGAAAAGTAGGTTGGTCCTTACTCCCGGGACCTCTGAACCCCATATTATTTGAGTTTATTTTTTATCATGAGAGTTTAAGGTTGATCCAACTTAAACTAACATTGTAAATATTGTATATTTTGTACTATATGCTTTGTCTATTCTAAACCCTAGTGCCTCCTCCTTTGTTATCTTTTTTCTTATATTTACCATGTAAATTAAAAAGTAAATAGAAACACGGCCTTAATTCAACTGAAAAAAAAAAAAAAAAAAAAAAAAAACCCTCTTCGCTCACCATGCTATTTGCTTACCTCAACCTCACTCACTGCTCACCTAACTCGCTTGTGCTCACTCACCTCACACTCATCTCTCTTCACTCACTTTGCGCTCGCTCCTCTTAGCTAGCCTTACTTACCCCGCCACTCGCCTCCATTCGCTTGCCTCGCAGCTCACCTCCGGTGTCTCCTTGCTTGCCTAAGGTGTTATTTTTTTTTTTATGGTTTGTTACTTTTAGCAAGCATGAAATTTATGGTATTACATTATGTTATATTTATGTTTGATATGTATTGTTGTTCATAATTTAGTTGTTCAATGTTGCATTGTTAATATATATGTAATTTAAAATAGCATGTTTGACCTTTAACAAAAAAAAAAAATGATTGGTCCCGAATTAAACCTAAAACCAAATCAAGTTCTTTGTCCTAGCCTTAATAGGATTGGTGTTTTGCTCCAAAAATTAAGAACCAACACTATGTGGTTTGGACTTTGGATTGCTAGATCAACTCAATGAGGATTATGCTCACCTCTATAAATAGCTTTTTCCATCCATTTCTTTTTCCATTTTTGATTCAGAGGCAATCTTTTTCTCTATGGGTGGCTATGCAAAAGATAGAAGCATGTAAAAAAGGAAAAATAGCAAGGCATGATTCTGATTGTACTTCCTCAATTGAAGAAAAAAGTGTTTCTGTTCCGGGGAACAATTTTTGAATAAAAAAACGCGTTTGGTAAACTTGTTCCGGAAATAAAAAATGAACAGAAACACGTTTGGTAAATTTTATTCTTTTTTTGTTTCTTTTAATTTTTTAATATTTTTATTTTATATTTCATTTTTTCCTTTCTTTTTTATTTTTTCTTTTTTCGGCCGATCGGCGGCCTCCGGCGACCGGCCGACGGGGCCGGCAGCTTCGCCCAGCCACGGCGAGGCTCACCGGCCCTCGGCGAGGCCGAGCCTCACCGTGGCTGGGCAAGGCTCGGCCTCGCCGGATCTAGGCGAGCCCGAGCTCGCCCAGCCATGGCGAGGCTCGGCGTCGCCGACCCTCGACGGCCAGCGACCGGCGAAAAAGAAAAGAAGAAGAAAAGAAGAAGAGAGAGAAGAAGAAACGTTTCTTCAAAATTGTTTCTGGAACAAGAAGTGAGTTTTTTTTTGTTCTTTTTGTGTTCCAGGAACAAAAGAACAAAAAAAGAAAAAAGTGTTCCGAAACACTTTTTAGGAACGTTTCCATGCAGCCCCTGAGAGGTAGACGATAGACAGTTCTCTCCACCATTTTGCCCCTTTTCTTCTTCTTTTTTCCCCGAAATTTCTCACTCTTTATTGTTATAAAAAGAATTACAACCTTTCCATATCATTTTCCATAACTCTGCGTTCATACTTTTCCTTAATAGAGATACTCGAAATTCTCGCACAATATAAATACTGATAAGTACATCAGCATGCAATTTTTTTTCATAATTTTCAGCATTTTCAATTGCATTTTAAGTTTTGGCGAAAAAGTATAATTATGTTTTATCATTTAAAAAAAAAGATTAACCAAATAAGCCCTTAAAAGATGTGGCGAAAAAGTATACTTTTCGAATTTATGTTTTTTTATTAGCCTTGCAATCAATATACAAAACACTTTCTCAATCATTAAATTTTCCGATCGCGTAAATTTCGGGGCATTTTGCAAATATGAGGCACTTTTGGTGATAGAATATAACTTTAGACATTATTATCATCACTAAGGATATGGCAAAGGGGCAATTAGCGATGTTCCAAGCTTTAACGCTCACGTGCCCATCGCCTTTTGCCTCACCCCCATCTCCTCCTTCGCAAAATGGCATGCATCTCCATGTTCCATTGTTTGACCTTGTGAAAGAATTTATAACAAATAAATATGTATGCGATTTTTAAATTGGCTAAATAAAAAAATAAAAACCCAAATTATATCTACTGTGGCAAAAATACCTTGTGATATAAATGCCCACAATTTTTTTGTCTCAAAAAAACCCAAACATATACAATTGTGACATATTTATTTACCCTATATTTCAATTCAATCCAAAGTATATTTATCACACTAAGTAAGTTCGGGATTTTTTATAATACAACAAAAAAAATGTTGAGTATTTATGTCACAAAGGATAAGTTAAGAGTTTTTAATGACACAAAAAAAAAATCCGTAATGTTTGTGTCATGGTGATCCCAACAAAAAGAGTTATAAAAGTTGATTATCACATGTGATTCCAGAAATGTGGCGATTCATAAAGGTAAACTAGGTACATTTTGATAAAGTTATGGATTTTTTGGTGATATGAAGAGGTAGAAAGTTCTTCAATTTGGTTGTTGAAGTGTCAATGCTTAAAGGAGTTGAATTTAACCCAAACTGATGCAAAAAAGGAATCGTCATGTGACTTCATTAAGATCCAGAGATCTGACCAATTCTATCTCTATGTGGTCAGCCATATGATCCAATTTTTACTCCCAAGCTTTTGACTAAATCTAGATATCGAGTTCGAATCTCATTTTTCATTTTTATCTTTCTTTTTTCTCATTTGGAAATCTTGAATATTATAAATTCCACGAAAAATCTTCAATCCATTAGAAGGGACTTTTTCTATGGTCCATGACGGGATATCATGACAAACTAAAACTCGAGAGTTTACAATCAAAACTAGAATGTTTGGCAAAACCAAAACTCGAGAGTTTATAATCAAAACTAGAATATTCGGCAAAAATTACATCAAAGGGCGTCTGATGATGATAATGATCCTTGGGGACCATTTATGTGGCAAGAGTGGGAAACTCTAAACATTATTAAATTTGATCATATGCTTGTTGACATTTTGTAGCCATTTACATGATAATAACAACAAACTTTGAATTTGATTAATTTCGACGGTTATGCGTTGCGGTGATAGTCATGACTCATCAAGACGATAATGTTGTGATATTTGACTTTTTGCACGAACTCCTTAGCTTAAGGAAAAATTGTGTTTTGACATTAGTTTATGAGATGTGTTAGCAATATTATGACATTTAGATATCTTTTAGAGATATTTAAAATATTTTCTCTTATTTCAATATCTAATTTGAAGATGCACATTTAATTTGATTTCTTTTTGTTTCTTGCATCTAAACTTATAAATAAGCCCTTCATGTACTTTTTTTCAATAAATCCCTATTTACTTTACATTTAACTGTGGTCATACACCGGTATTTATTTTTGTCCTCAGAAAACAGCGTCTAACCCACCCAATATTTAAAAGCTGATTGAAAATTATTTAGGAGCTCGTACTCATCAAAACATGCCTCTTGTCATCGCGTGTCAAATCAAAAGACATCAACCGTCTTTATATATAAAATGTTGGTCAATTCTATAGGTGAAAAGAATTCCAGAAATGTTTTAAAAAAAGAAATCTTATTCACGAACCTAGTTTAATTTTTTCGAACAATGTCAGGTTGGCAAAGCATTACGTGTGTGTCCTGAGCGTTAATATGAATGAGGATGTACTTGATAAGTACATAAATAATAACGATACCTTTTTCTTAATAAGTGTGGAATCTGCCAAAATATTTTGATAATAAATAAATAAAATTGATGGATTTTTACTAGAGATGTCAAAAACCGAACCAAAAAACTAACCGGATCAAATTGAAAAAATCAGTTTTTTTGGTTCGATTTTCATTCAGTTCGGTTCTCATTAAAAATCGAATTTTTTTTTATCGGTTCTATTTTTCTCAGTTAACCGAATTGAACCAAACCAATAAACCGATATGAGATTATTTCTTGGAAATACAACAGAAAAAAAAAACGAAAAAAAAAAACAAATGCAAAATCACAAACTAAATTTTAAAAACCAAAATAGAAAAACCGAAAAACTGAACCGAATCGAAATTTCGGTTCGATTCATACTCGCTTCAAGACTCATTCGGTTCGGTTCAAAAGTTTTTCCTAACGATTCGGTTTGGTGAACCGTTGACACCCCTAGTTTTTACCCCATGTGGTGAGTGCGGATGACAAGATGATTCTCGTGTACAAGTCACACCATGGCTAAAAAAGGGGAAGCCATTACAAGAAATTAGGTGGAACGGATATAAAAGGTGTATCGTCTAGTTCTGGGACAAGGGGGTGTACACACATTTGAGGACTTTGTCCTAAATCTATGAAGATTGCGACATTGAGCCATGATGTGATCAAGACCCAAGACACAAAAACTATGGCCCAACCGTGGCAACTCTCCAAAAAGAAAGCATGAAATTGACCACCAACAACAATAACAACTCGCCCAATTTGTGTTCACGCTCCTGACATTCCCTCCTCTCTTTTCCCTCGCGTGATAGAAATTACATAAAATTCGAGTCCACTCCAACCAAAGCATGATCAAGATCTTAGCATCCAGGCCTATATATTTACTTGTATGATATTTGAATCTCCTCTTACTTGACCCAACGGAACAATAACTAGTTAAAGACTGATATTAATAATTAAGATGATAGCAGACTCTAAATTCTAATTCAGAAAGCAGGTGCAATCTCTTATTAGAAAAGGTGACAAGTCATCGCAGAAGTGATAGATCCAGCCATCTCTCCTCTGAACCTCGTCGAACCAAGCGAATTAGGATCGAATTTAATCACATCCATGCCTTGTCCGATCTCACTTAGCGTGCAGTGCTACGACAACCTTGTTTACCCTATGAAGAATTGTACCCCCACCCAACTGGTGGAATGGGGCAAATCCTTCCCGTTAGGGTTTTTCCTAAGGGGCCCACGAAGTGTTAAAGATTGAAGTGCCGTGCATTTATTTGAATTCTAATGCAGTCGTTGATGGTCCAAGAAAAAAAAATGTTTGTTATGCTTAATATCTTTAGTTTGATCTGTATCTGTCTTCATTCCACCCTTTATTCAAGTAGTTTTTTCTTAGCCAAATTGCCTGAGGCCTACGCTTTTTTGAATCCAATCGTAGATTTTATGCCGTAATACCCCTTCTCTTTTTTCTCTTAGCCTTTGTTTGGCAAGCTGCTGTAAGTTTTCGATGAGATCTTTAATACTGTCCTAGACATGATTTATTCGAAAAAAAAAATGGGAACAATGGATAAGATCGGATAAGTCTTACAGCATGAACATGAACCCTCCATTCAAACAATTCTTAGATAGCTGCAAAAAATCTGACTCCCCTCTTTCCTTTCCTCATTCGGATTCTTTTTCATTTATTGAAAAACCCTTTTAGAGTCATTTCAAAATAGGAAAGATTGTTTTTTATGAAAGACTCGACTCTTATTCCAAATGAATTTCTGAAAATTCTTTTTGATTTTTGATTTCGAGAAACCGTTTTGTTTATTGGGATTTTGAGATATGGACATCACCTTTCTTGCTATGCTGCCCTTCCTTTCCAGAGAGAGAGCGAGAGAGAGAGAGAGAGGTGATCAATGGCAGCATCATTAGCTCCATCTCCCAAAGCCGTGCGAGAATTTCGAGGGTTTCTCTTCCTCCATTGGCAGCTTGAATTGGCTGCTCCGATGGAAAGTTTTAAGTCTTTTCTGATGGAGGACCAGATCTGGCCTGCGCCGGCGCGGGGTCCGCCTGCGGGAGCAGCTATCCCCGGAGGGGGAGCAGCGGCGGCGTCTCGCGGCGGCGACGGCGGTGGTGTGGAGGTGCAGGGCGTACGGCGCGAGGAGGAGGAGGAGGAGGAGGAGGTCGGGGGTGCTGCCGCCGTGCCGCCACCTGTGCCTGCCCACGGCGTGCGTGCCAAGCCACCCCGACTGCCCGGCGGTCACCGCGCGCCTGCCCGTGACGACGTCGGTCGTCGTCGCAACGGTCGGAAACGCGCCTAATAAAAACCCAAAACTCCCTCGCCCACACCATACGCGCTCGCGCTCTCACTCTCTTCTTCATGCTCTTCGTCTGAAACTCCCTCTCCCTCTCTCTCTAAAACTGAAGCGACTCTCATGGCGGTCGAAGCTCGGCGCGCCGATCCTTTTCCCGCTCGGATGATCGTGAACCGGTATTCGTCGAACTTCATTCGTGGGTCTCTGTTCGATTTTGAATATCGTGAGCTATTTGGGTTATTTCTCTCTCTCTCTGCTTTTCATTCGAGCTTAGTTCCAATCGGTTCGGTTCTTTTGCAGATTCTTCGGGAATTCCATCGCGACGAGGAAGTACCGTTGCGCGATCCGCTCCTACCCCACCCATGCGGAGGACTTCATCCCTCTGCCGTCGACGGAGACGGAGACGCCCGACCCGATCTCGCGTCCGTCTCGCCGCCGCCTGAAACTTCGCGTCGTCCCGGAGTTCAGCACGGCGAAATCGTCCGTGAAATCCAACGCCGCCGTTTCTGTCCCCAGGAGCCACCACAAGCGGTCCAGAGACGACGCGATCGGCGACGACCACTTGAACGGCGATGGTTTCCCGGCGAGTGGCAATCCTCCTCACAAGATGAGCAAGGCGTCGCCGTTTCTGGGGCACGAGGTGGGGTTCGAGATCCAAGGTCGCGAATCGGAGATCGACTGTTTGATTTCGCAACACGTAAGACCCTTTTTCTCCTTTCCTCTTTCAATAATTTTATTTTTTGATGGTTTGATTAGGGTTCTTACACTTGTTCTGAGATTTCAAGAAAATAAAAACCCAGAAAACATTAACAATGTCGGCTCTGTTCCCGGCGAAGAAATATTAAATTTTCACGAATTGCGTCAAGAAATTACTTATTGTTGAAAGGGAAATAGGAAAATTAGAAATTTCCTGACCACTTTCCTGTTCTGGACGTGTCTGCAGACACAGGCGTTCGCGAGAAAACTGAAGGAGAAAGACAGAGAAATCCAGAGAATCGGGAAGTTGAACGGTCTGCTCCAAGAGAAACTGAAGATCCTGGCGATGGAGAGCCAGATGTGGCGGGGCCTCGCACAGGACAACGAGTTCGAAGCCGACTCCCTCCGCTCCACCCTCCAGCGCGTCCTCTCCCGCGGCGGCGGCGGCGGCGGCGGCGTGGTCGACGACGCGGAGTCCTGCTGCGGGAGCAACGGCCCCGGTACGGCGGCTGCGGGAGAAGGCGACGCGGAGGCGGAATCCACGAGGCCGCCGCGGCGACGATGCGGGCGGTGCGGGAAGTGGGAGGTGGGGGCGGTGCTGCTGCCGCGCAGCACCTGTGCCTGCGCACGGCGGCGCGCGGGCCCGGCCACCGCGACTGAGCTGCGTGCGGCGAGGCTGTCACGGCGAGAGTGCTCCTGAGTCTGTCGTCGTCGTCGTCGTAACGATCGGTAGCGCAGTGGGCGGGAAATATAAAAAGGAGGGAAATCCGGGGCGAAAAGGGGAAAAAGGAAAGAATTAGAGGGGAGGAAAGAAATAGTCCTCTTTTCGGTTTTTGTTTTTGGATATAAGGAGATTCTTTGATATATTTCCTGTTGGAGAATAACGGGTAAAAAACCATCGAGGGGGATGGTTTTTCCAATTTTTTGTGTAAATACTGATACATAATAAATGCTCTTTTTTTTCTTTTTAATTACTGAGTTCCTATATTTTCGTCTTTTGGGAACTTTTAATTGATGATGTGCAAATTGTTGCTTCTCTAATTTCCTTATTGTGCTCGAATATGAACATTGTTCCAACAAAATAACCGTCAACATTGATATATAATTTCAAATCTCTCTTTTTTTGTGATTTAGAGTCCAAAAAAAAAACTAGAGAAAAATATTCCCTTTTACTATGTTATTCTTCAATTTCATGTTAGATCATCGAAATTCTAGAGATAATGACCTGAATACACAAATAAAATGTCCAAAAGATGGTGATTTTCCAGTGAGTGATTATATTTAATAATGATTATCTTAATAATTTTCTGAATGGCATAGTAAATTGTGTTCTTGAATTCACGGAAACATGGGTAAGTAGTCCCAGAAATCAAGAATATAAAGAGCTTTTCCATCATTTTTTTTCTTCTTCTTCATTTATTTTTTTCATTTTTTCTCATTGTATGAAATGATCGAGACACATGGACGGTAGACACTTCTTTGCACCAATTCCCCCCTCCCTTTTCTTTTCCCATCTTTCCCTCACAATTCCTACGCTCGTGTAACATAAATGTCAATACGTAAATCTTTTTCCCCTCCCTCACTCTCTCAATTTTTTAGGTAACTCTCGACCATAACATTAGAATAAATAAAGTGATAAAACTAAAATTACTTTCCTCAACAAAATAAATAAGGGAAAATAACACAAATAATTTGTAAATTTTAATGTGATTTCTCAACCTTTAATTTGTTAAATGTGGTCTATGAATTTTAATTCAATATACAATGCCGTTCATGAACTTTCAATTTGTTCAATGTGATCCATAAACTTTTGATACATGTTCAATCTAGTTTTAGAATTATATGAAAATGTCTAATATTATTTATATACTTAAATTAATTGAAGGATAACATTAAACATTTTTATACAATCCATGAACTAACTTGTATGTGAACAAAACAGTAAATCTGCTACCTTACCTGTACTTAAGGAATATGAATAATTTCCTATACGGTACATCTATATTGACAATTTCTTTATAATACCATTGAATTTTTATTTTGGTTGGGGACCGTCATTCCCATTGTTCCGGTGAATCTCGTTGATCAATTGGCAAAGTGTCTGTCGGAAGTGGTGGGTCAACAGGCGATTTTTGTTTGACATGCATGTGCCAATAATCTAAATACAGAAAAGCAAAAAAAAAAAAAGAAGAAAAAGAAATACATTATATATCTTGAAAGCACATATACAGGAGAAACATGCGTTGGACATTGTCCTGTTCCGCAGCATCCCGCCTTGGTAAATGGCAAATGCATGTGTTACAGATTAGGACCATTGATGTATGTGAGCTTTGTGCCTGTGAGAGCAGAGGAAGCAAAAATAAAAAAGCGAATTTTCCTCCTAGTTAAATAGATTCATATTATTGAGTATTTGACTTTTTGGACTATCTTGAAAATTTCCGACAGTCAAAATTGATTGATTGCATCTTAGTATCTTATAACAAGGTAAACAATAGTGATGGTGTATAGGTCGGACGGACAATTAACAATAGATAAGAGAAGATGAGGTCCCGGAAGAGTGGCAAACCCAAGATCCTCACACCTTCAAATTTGACTACAAAGAAAGTTGAAACATAGTTTGTGTTGATGAATGATTTACAATGGAACCAGACCAATTCCCGATTATATTGTGGAATCATGCTCATCTCTACACATAATAATTCTGCTAAAATGACCTAGTTATCCTTCTCTTTGTAAAGTTCTCCTCCAAGTGTTATTGTATTACAAAATATGTTTTCCTACAATGTATCTTTAGTTCAAGTCCATTCTGGTTTACCGACCCAAAAAAAGAAGGTCCATTCTGGTTTCATCATATAATAATTACTACTTATACTATAAAGAGTACTTATAAAAATTATTTTTACAGCAATCAATGTCTTCCAAGTTCTAACATTTGTTTCCTTTAGTTCTAAGCATGACTTTGTGTATGAAATTATGAATCTTGACTTTTCACTCGAGACATGTTTATTTGGAGATTTCTATGTAATTCTTGAGATGTGCATCTAAATACAACGGATTTTATGCCAAGATGTCTTAATTTGTGGCTATAAATGAAGTCGTCTTTGCACACTTCAAAAGTTAAATTTTCATTTTAAAAATGGCACGTTAAAGCCTTTTTTGATATATAATATTATTATTTTTAGAGTTGTACATATTCCAATCTAACTTTTTGAGTGATTCATCTAAAATGCGTGCTTCCAGAATTGTGATACACGACGAAAGGAATTCGTAGGTGGGTATAACGAACCTTTTCCAACATTTGTTACATGAAGAAGAGGAGAAAAAAGAAGAAGAGAAGGAATGAAGATCACATGATTGACTAGGGAAGGGAGCACGTCACTGGGGAGATAATCAAGGCCATTTTGTTGGGCCTCAATCCAAATTGAGGTCATGCCACCCAATGAGGCGTCCAAAGTGGGCCCGTCGGAAATTGATCGAAACTCTTGATTATGACTAAAAATGGAAATTTTTACCTCGATATCCCAAATTACCAAAATAGTCACACAAGTGATCTTAAAATGACCTTTATATTAAATGTTATAAAAGAAGCTAAGTCACAATACAACTAAAATTGAAGTAATTTCATTTTTTAGTTTGAACCTAAATCCGAAAAATTCGGAAAAATAGATCCCCAATTGATTTTTGAGAAATTTTATAGCCAAAATCAAATTGAAGCTAAAATAAAGTGATTTGTGGATTTTTCAATTTTTTAATTTTTTTTGTCCAAAGTCAGCCCTTTGATGATTAATCACTAAAAAGGTCGATTTATGCCAAAAGTTCAATTTATTTTCAAAATCATTTTCAGCCGAAATGAAATTGAGACTATTAGGAACTTTTTATGGAAAAGGGTTGATTTTTTGGTCACCCATAAATGATGGGCCAATGGCAAAAAATGAAAAACGACACTTTTTGATTCAGTAATTCCATCACGATCGAAAACCCTAATCCTCACATTTTACTTTTTATAGACGTATCTGCTAAAAATCAGGTGTCAACAATATTTAGATCTCAAAGGGCAATCTCATTGGACATTTGCAAACTTATTGTGAAGGACTTGCATGTCATTACTTCCCTTCCTTAGAAATCAACTCCCTCTCTCAATTTTGGTGACATTCTCATTTCTCATATTAGGAAAATGTTAGGATATTACTTTTAGGGAAGGAAACTCGTGTAGATTGATTAGCAAATTGGAAACCACCATTTGCACTTGAATTGTTTTCGCAACAAAATATATTTCACTGAAAGTAGCTCTTCAATTTTCCTTTAAGCAGACCAAGCTGCTATACTAACTTAGGATAAAGGATATCTCATGCGAAAGGAAATTGATTTCTTCGATTCAAACAACACTACACAGCTCTTGATCAAGCCAAAATTTAATCAATGGAAAGACTAAGAAATTATGGACTCAATAATGTAACATGGACAAACTATGCTAAACTTAGTCGGTGACATAACTTGAGAACACAGGGATACAATGTCGGAATTTGATTGACGAGACAACACTAAGATATGGATACACGTCGGAATTTAATTGACGATGCAAACCTAAGAGCTACAACTAAGAAATTTAAAGTGTAGTGCAGGAAAGATAGAGATAATTGCAAGATAATATTTTGCTTGATATACGGGGGCTTTCTAGTTGGTGACTAACAATATGTATAATGGTTAATGTGATTACTTTTCGACGATTCCTAGTGGTTACAATCTCCTGAATAATTCTTGCCTATTATCTCCATGTTCCTAAATTTCATGTGCACAAGCTATTCCATGACGTGATTTCTTTTAATCGGTGCATACTTCATGATCTTGCTTCTAAGTGGTAATTATCCCTTTCAAAAAATGTGTCATTGACTCCAATTGATCCATCAAATGACTTGGTCTTTAAATGATAATTGCTCCCTACATAGCCATGCCTCTAGTCTCAATTGATTCATCGGATGACTTGGTCTTTGACCGGTAACTATTCCCTCTAAAATTGTGTGCCTTTCGTTTTATTGATCTTAAACTTCAAAGCAGCTTATATATATTATTTTGATAAATATTGTTAATATTCATATTAACAATTGTCTATGGTCCGTCGTTGTATTTCGACAATTGAACACATTGCATCAATGTATACCATTGTCAATCGACATATATTTATCTCCATAATCGTCGATAAGTTAGCACACTTTCTATTTATACCCACGCAGTATGCACATGACTATTTATACCCATCACACGTGATGTTCACTTGCTTGTGCTATACAAGCCATATTTTGGGTACACTCTACCAATAGATAGGCCACCAATAGATTTACTTGATCTATTGGTAAGAGATCAGATAGGATTAAGTTTTATTGGGACAGTAATTGTTTGTTACCAAAAAAGAAAGGCAAATCATCCCATTACCTCCGAGAAATGCACAAATTATGGTAAGAAAATCTCGACCTATCTGATTGCATACCATGATCACTTATTGTCTTACCTGGTAAAGCAAGATACTCAGTAATTATATTAGCAGCTGAATAGGAATACGTAGCAAGCTAATTACTATTCCTTTTCCTTTTTTAATCTTGCATTTTACTCAAATTACAAAAATATTGAACTTTAGACATCTATAAAAACCCACTTCAATCTGCGAAATAAAGGTAACAAAGAAAAAATACTCGGTAAGTACATCAGCAGCTGAATATGAATATGTAGCAAGCCAATTACTATTTTTTTTTTAATCTTGCATTTACTCAAATTACAAAAACAGTGATATAAACCCACTTCAATGGGACACACACATATCTTTCACAATCTTACCCTGTCAATCAATCAAGCCAATTACACTTAAAAATGGAGAAATGTCAAGTCAAACTTAGTGCACTGGTCTTTCTATTGGTGATTGCTTCCGGTAAGTTTCTTTTCATCTCTCCATTACTATTATCATTTCTACACGTACAATTGCACTAATAGTTCCTCCACATTTTCCTTCCTTTAAGGTCTTGTTGTCTCACATGCTCAAACAAGAGTAGGACCAGAAGGAGGCTGGGATCACACACTTATTCGGAAGGGACCGGGAGACACTTGTATTGGAGTTTGTCCTCCTGGGCAACATCTCGCCTTGATAAATAACGAATGTGTGTGTTGCAGATTAGGACAATTGATGTATGTGAGTTTTGTGCCTCTATGAGAGCAGAGGAAGCAAAAATAAAATGGGAATTTTTCTTTTAATAAAATGGGTTCATGCTATTGAATATTTGACTTTTTCCGTGGTCTCGAAAATCTTGAATTGTTAATCGAAAGTAATCAAAGGCAATGGTCATATTCCTTACGTATAGAATAGATGAATGATTAAGGAGGGATAAGAGAATAAAAATTTCGATATCTGAACTTAAAAGACGAATTCCCAAGAGAGTGACACAACCAATATCACCTCACGTCTTTGAATTTGATGGCGAAAAAATTCAAAACATAGTTTAAATACCTTAACTGGGTATGCTTTAGGTTGACAAGAAAAATGAAGTATTGAAATTGAGATATGGGAAATTCAAAGATATTAAAGTTCCATTTCTGATTTTATTCACCATCCTTTTGGATCACTCAACAATTAAGGTAGGGAAAATTTTAAATAAAGGCCTTAATTGAGGTCATTTTTTCGAAAAATGTCCCAAAATAGTTGGTTGTCTCAAATAAGAGCCTATCAATTTAGTTTCAGATAATGTTTTTACCGCAAATTTTGCATTGTGATGGTGATTATTGGGAAAAGGATGTCTCTTGACCTTAATCCTGACCCATCAAGACTTTTCGAAGGAAATGGATCTCTTCTCCACAAAATGTCGCCGATTTTTTTTTTTTCCTTTCTTCCTTCAGCCCTATTTCCCCAAAAGAAATTCCACCAAATCTTTTTTCGAGCCTTCTCCCATAGAATCTTCATTCCCTCAAAGTCTTCTTGTCTTTGTTGGAAAATAAACCAAAAATAAAACACAAACTGTTTGTTGCAATCAGAACATGAAATTGGAGGTGAGGTACGGATATCCGAATCTCCTTAAGGCAATTAGTTCCCGCCAATAGTGCTCCGCAGATTCACGAACTATGCCTCCCAAGATACAACACCTCGAACCTGTTTGGATTAGCACTATGCAAACAGGACTCAGTCGAACCGTTCAATTGAACCAGCACTCTCAGAAAATTCAGAAGAGTAGAAAAGTGTATCAAGGCCTTTTGGAATAGAGTCGGAAAAACCAAAAAACCATAAAGAAGCTCTAGGCTCTCATCTATTTATAGAGATTTTTAGTTCATGTACAAAAGAGATACATGAATTAAATAGACGCATGTATATTCGAAATTCATGAATCAAGAGATACATGAATTCAAGAGATTCACGAATCCAGAGATACATGAATTCAAGAGATTCGTGAACTCAATAAATACATAAACTAAAAGATACATGGATCTAGAAAATTCATGAATTCAATAGATACATGAACGGAAAAGTTTAAGAAATTCATGAATCCAAAAGAGATACGTGAATAGAAAAGACGTATCTTAATTTATTGGCATTCGTTGATCCATTAACCATAATTACAACAATCCCCCACATTAATGGATCAACAAAACATTTTTGACTCGAAGGAATCTGAGCATGCCTATTGAAATAAACCGCATCAAGATAGGTAGCTTTCGCTTTGAACCTTCTTTAGTGAAAGCTTATCGGACTTACTTAACTAGTCGATGGACTAAGCCTTGAATCGCCAGTTGTTTGTGTAAGCCTAGACAATAAACTTCACACGGAGTATTTCCAATTCAAGATTGGTTCTCGGTTGTGTTCGTTCTTTCGGCCCTGAACCTCTCGGGATTCATGCGTGCTTTAGAAAATCTAGCCTTTAAAGATTTTCATAGAGTCGGCCAGCTCCACGCATATAGGTGCATTCCTATTAAAGATATCCTACCATATCTCACTTGGATGTTATATTCCAAGTTATAGGAATCATTAAACGCATAGCGTACCCTTAATAACGCTGTAGGAGAGCACTTGTTGCATCATAGGAATGGTAGACAGTGCTTACACTAGAGTTTCCAAAATTTGCGTTGTCCTATTGAACCTAGACCATGGGATCTCCAATTGCATAGGTTAGGTTTCCACCCTGGAATTTCTTTATTGGGTTAAGGCTCTTAAACACATTCCCCTCGATGCGCAGTTTATCTACTCTTTTGACAAACCTTTTGTCAGCGGATCCGCAATATTTTCCTTTGACTTTACAAAGTCTAAAGAAATTATTCCATTTGAGAGCAACTGCCTTACGGTGTTATGTCTACGACGAATATGTCTAGACTTACCGTTATAAATCACATTATGTGCCCTTGCAATTGCCGCTTGATTGTCACAAAGTGTATGCAAATTGCAGGCATAGGTTTTGGCCACATTGGAACATCTTCTAAAAAATGTCGAAGCCATTCTGCTTCTTCAGCAGCTTTATCCAAAGCAACAAACTCGATTCCATTGTAGAGCGTGTTATTAGAGTTTGTTTAGAGGATTTCCATGACACTGCAGTACCTCCTAGCGTGAACACATATCCGCTAGTCGATTTCGATTCATCGAATCTGAAATCCAGTTTGCATCACAATAACCTTACAAAACAGCTGGATATTTGACATATTGTAGAACATAGTCTTTTGTCCTTTTCAAATATCCTAATACTCTCATCAAAGCATTCCAATGCTCATGACCTGGGTTACTAGTATATCTACTCGGTTTGCTTACGAGTACGCAATATCGGTCTAGTGCAATTCATGATATACATGATGCTGCCGATTACTTGAGAGTATTCTAGCTGTCTAACACTATTTCCAGTGTTCTTTCTTAAAGTTAGGTGTGGAAGAAAAGGATTGTTTGCATCTTTAATGCCGAATCATTTAAATCTCTCAAATACCTTTTCAATGTAATGAGATTGTGTTAAACCTAAGCCATCAGAATTCCTTAGAATTGTGATGCCGAGTATAACATCTACAACACCTAAATCTTTCATCTCAAAGTTCTTCTTGAGAATGTTCTTGGTGATTTTGATGACCTCAATGTTATCTCCAAAAATTAACAAGTCATCAACATATAGACAAATAAGTACATATCCAACGTAGTGGATTTAGTGTACACACATTTGTCACACTCATTGATTCTATACCCATTTTGAATCATTACCCGGTCAAATTTCTCATGCCATTGCTTAGGAGCTTGTTTAAGTCCATACAATGATTTGACAAGTCTACACACTTTGTGTTCTTGTCCTTTGACCTTGAACCCTTCAGGTTGTTCCATATAAATCTCCTCGTCAAGATCACCATTTAAGAATGCAGTTTTCACATCCATTTGATGTATTTGCAAATTGTATAGCGAAGCTATAGCAATCAACATCCTTACGATGTTATTCTTGTGACAGGTGAATAAGTATCAAAGTAGTCAAGACCCTCTTTTTGTCTAAACCCTTTGGCTACAAGCCGAGCTTTGTACTTATCAATGGAACCATCAGCTTTTAGTTTTTTCTTGAAAATCCATTTACATCCAATTGGTTTATTTCTAGGTGGAAGATCAACCAATTCCCAAGTATGGTTACTTAGGATAGAATGGATTTCATTATCAACACTTCTTTCCGAGAAAGGAGCATCTGGAGATGACATTGCCTCTTTATATGTTTGAGGCTCACCTTCTAACATGTATGTTAGAAAATCAGGTCCGAAAGATTTTTCGATTCGAGACCTTTTACTCCTTCGAAGTTCGGCTTCTTTGGCCACAACTTCATCATTCTCAGATTCTGATTCTCTAAGCCTTTTCTGAGAAAGTTCTCCTTGATTTCCTTTTGCAGGATATATATCCTCAAAAAAATTCAGCATCCCTTGATTCTAGGATTGTATTGACATGAATTTCCGCATTTTCAGATTTATGAACCAAAAATCTATATGCGCTACTATTTTGAGCATAACCGATGAATATGCAATCCACCGTTTTAGGTCCCAACCGAGTTTGTTTCGGAGGAGGAATCGCCACCTTGGCCAAGCACCCCCACACTTTTAGAAAATTGTAGGATGGCAACTTTCCATTCCATAACTCATATGGAGTTTTACCTGTCTTTTTATGGGGTATTTTATTAAGAATATAATTTGCAGTTAAAACTGTTTCCCCCCACAAGTTCTGAGGTAAACCTGAACTCAAAAGCATGGCATTAGCCATCTCCTTTAGTGTCATGTTCAATCGTTGAGCAACTCCATTTTGTTGTGGAGTATAAGGTGCAGTCGTTTGGAGAATTATTCCATGACTAGCACAAAACTCTTACAAATTGATTGAACTGTATTCTCCTCCTCTATCAGACCTAAGCACTTTAATTCGTTTATCAAGTTGATTTTCAACTTCAGTTTTATACTTGACAAACATGCTTATAGTCTCATCTTTGCTAGTTAGTAAATAAACATAGCAAAATCTAGTACAATCATCCACAAATGTGATGAAGTACTTCTTTCCACCTCTACTTTCTACAAACTTTAAATCACATAGATCACTATGGATTAATTGTAGAGGTTCACTTGTTCTTTCAATGGATTTGAAAGGTTTCTTGGCAAACTTGGCCTCAACACAAGTCTCACACTTGTAACGAGCATCCAACTCAAATCTTGGAATTAACCCCAAGTTTGCTATTCTCTTCATTGTACCATAGTTTACATGTCCTAATCTACCATGCCATAGATAAGGAGACACAACAGTGTAAACGAAGACTTTTCTTTATTAATAGTCTTTGGGTACACATACTTTGAGTTTACATCAATGACAGCCACATTGGCCTTAAACAGGTCATTACATAAGTACCCTTTCCCCACATACATCCCTCTTTTTGAAAGTACAAACTTGTCAGATTCAAATACAACTTTGAAACCCTTCTTGACAAGTATAGAGCCAGAAATTAGATTTTTCCGAATATCTGGTACATGCAGCACATTCAAAAGGCGACCTCCTTGCCGGATGTAAACTTCAGGATCACCTTTCCTCTTCGCGATCTTTGCTGATGCAGAGTTAGCCATATAAAGCTTCTCATCTTCTTCAGCTTTCTCATAAGATGAGAACATGTGTTTATCTGCACAGATGTGATTTGTGGCACCCGTGTCTAGCCACCAGCCATTAGTGTTCAACACCAGAGATGCTTCAGACATTACCACAGCAGACAGTCTCTCAATATTGTCATGCTCTGTCAAATTCAGTTGCTGGGTTGCACCTTCGTTCTTGCATTTTTTCGGGCGCTTCTTGCAATCCTTAGCACGATGGCCAGGCTTGTTGCATATAAAACACGTCCCTTGGAATTTCTGGAACTGCTCATTTTGCTTGCATTTTCCTTGAAAAGACATCTTCCTTTTTCTATCTTGCTTGGATTTGGAAGATTCCACAACATTGGCCTTTGGCTCAGAAGAAGGATTCGCACTCCTTCTATTGTCTTCCTCGATCCTGAGGCGCAAAATGAGATCTTCAAGGCTCATCTCCTTCCGTTTGTGCTTCAAATAATTTTTGAAGTCTGACCAGCCCGGAGGTAGTTTCTCAATCATGGCTGCCACTTGGAATGATTCACTAAGTACCATTCCCTCAGCCGAGATGTCACTCAGAATTAATTGCAATTCTTGAACCTGACTCATGACAGATTTAGAATCCACCATCTTGTAGTCCAAGAATTTGGCAACCACAAATTTCTTGGTGCCAGCATCCTCGCTTTTGTATTTTTTCTCTAAGGACTCCCATAACTGTTTAGCAGATTCAATATTACAATAAACATTATAAAGAGAATTCACTAAACAGTTAAGGATATAATTTCGGCATAAGAAGTCCCCATGCTTCCAAGCCTCCAACGCACCGAGCGTCGTGACATCTTGCTCATTTGGACTAATTATCGGGCACACCTCCGATAAATATTTCGTTAGATTGAGCATGGTCAAATAGAAGTACATCTTCTGCTGCCACTATTTAAAGCCCACTCCGGTAAATTTCTCCGGTTTCTCATTAGCTGTAACTGGAGGCGTTGCCATCACGGTAGGCAAGGTTCGTTGAACCATCCCTCCAGAAACAGAGCCAAAAGCCATTTGGCCTATACAGTTCTGAAAAACAGTCCCGGGTATACCAGTCATATGACTTGTACCCGCACCACCAAAATTGGTGTTGGCCCAAGGGCCCGTAGCATTGGCTGCTACAAATTCAGACCTCGAGGGTTGAACATCTTCCATAGCATCGAGTCGAATCGACCATAGGAACGTCTCCAGAAACATTCGGGACATTGAAGGGCACTTGGTTGTTTCCAGCCATCTCAATAATCTGACAAGAACAACAAACAGTGAGTGAATAATTGCCTTAAGATTGTTGGAAAATAAACCAAAAATAAAACACAAACTGTTTGTTGCAATCGAACATGAAATTGGAGGTGAGGTACGGATATCCGAATCTCCTTAAGGCAATTAGTTCCCGCCAATGGTGCTCCGCAGATTCACGAACTATGCCTCCCAAGATACAACACCTCGAATCTGTTTGGATTAGCACTATGCAAACAGGACTCAGTCGAACCGTTCAATTGAACCAGCACTCTCAGAAAATTCAGAAGAGTAGAAAAGTGTATCAAGGCCTTTTTGGAATAGAGTCGGAAAAACCAAAAAACCATAAAGAAGCTCTAGGCTCTCATCTATTTATAGAGATTTTTAGTTCATGTACAAAAGAGATACATGAATTAAATAGACGCATGTATATTCGAAATTCATGAATCAAGAGATACATGAATTCAAGAGATTCACGAATCCAGAGATACATGAATTCAAGAGATTCGTGAACTCAATAAATACATAAACTAAAAGATACATGGATCTAGAAAATTCATGAATTCAATAGATACATGAATGGAAAAGTTTAAGAAATTCATGAATCCAAAAGAGATACGTGAATAGAAAAGACGTATCTTAATTTATTGGCATTCGTTGATCCATTAACCATAATTACAACAGTCTTTTCCAGCCAAGAAATGAACTCCTCCTGATCGCGAAGCTTCGGTTCAAGCAAAGAGGATATCTTAATGTGCTTTCCTCTTTTCTTGAAGATCATAGAGCTTCTATTTTTGCCTTATCTTCTGATTTCTCCTGCTTGCCAAGAACGTCACTTTCTCCATTGGCAGTTAATGTTAGAGATATTTATCTTTCCTTATTGATTCTAATTGATTTTATTTGATATTGTAATATTTTATTATTTTAAATAGTTGTCTAGAACAGTCTACAAATAAGCTCATGTATCATCAATATTATAAACATAAAAATATATAGAAATTCTCTTTTCCGTTTTATCATAATTATATCCGTTAACTTCATTAAAGAGGGCCAGGCTTATGACGGATTGGTCTCAGAAGTTTAAATAAAATTCAGAATCTGAGTTCAAATTCACTCAACTAGTGAGCCCAATTCGAATGCCATCCACGACCGGCTCAAGTGCAATTTATGTGGGCGAATCTATTATGAACATGCTCCTCATATCTATGACGAAAATTAATAATATTTTTATTTAGAGGACAGGGTCCATCCTTAATTTTTCTATGCAATGAGTAATCAAATGGGTCGTCAAAATTAACTATCAACACCGACAAGAATGAGGAGAGTCCAAATACACGTCTCCAAAGTAGGGATTATCACAAGGAGCAGCGGCATTGCGAAGGTGATGGAGGAGCTTCGAAAGATTGAATTTCCACAAGATCAGCAAACCCGAATTTCGAAATTGATGAAGCAAAACGGTTGCGGTGGTTGAAACATTCGCATACTGCGACGGAATTGTTCTATGGCGAGAAATTGGCTAATCATCGAGCAAGAGTTAGTGGATTGGAGGCTTAAGTTAGTCAAAGAAGATGAAGTAACCGACTCCTTTGAAGCTATCGCCAATTCTTCATTCATTAAGGTTAACTTAACAGAGACAAACCGCTCTTTCTCTCAAATGTGTAACTCTTAAATTGATTATGTGCAGTTCATCGTCGCTCTTGTTCACTGCAATTCATTGTCTCGAAGTAAAAAATCAATGTTAGGCTACAAATCTCATAGTTTAGCTGCTGTTGTATAAATCTCACGGGCAGAATTGACTAACATTTATAAAACAGTTGATATCAATTCAAAGCGTGATTAAAAAAAGGGGGGGGGCATATTATGATGGGTATTATCTTTTAAATGATTTTTAATTAACTCTTAAACGTTGGATGGGTCAGAGCCTACTTTCGGAGAAAAATAAAAATATGTGCACACAACAATCGTATCCTTAATTTTTTTCGAAACACATTCTTCCTTAACATATCGAGTTACTACAATATTCAAATTTCACTCTGTTGTCGTCTCAATGATTTCGGGATCCGCAATTTTTAGAGGTGCTATCTATTTTTATTTTTCCATAATTAATGTTTTCAATAAGATAATGTTTCGCTTACACTAGAGTGGATTATAAACCAAATATAATCTATCTAGTCTAAAAAGATAGGCACCAAAAGTGCTTTTATATTATGCTATGTTGTGAGGGTAGCATGTTCACTGGCGGATACGAAAACTTTTGAATGTCCCACATAGATATGATTGATATACTTGATCAATGAGTCCAAGGCTTGTTAATCGATGCTCGCGGATGGGCACGTTTTGCGTGCATGCAAAGAAATTAGGCGAGTTGAAAACTCCCACCAAACACCAGATTCTCATTCCTATCTCTCGACAAATTCATCATATGCCGGAAAAACCTCTCCAAGCCCACATTGGAAGTTTGGCCCCACGATGTCAAGCGGTGAGTTTTAAACTTTAAAAAAAAAAAAAAAAAAAACGAAGAAGTTGGCGAATGGATGTTTATTTTTTTTGGTTGAAAATAAACCATGCATTCATTCACGGTTGAAACCTCAACAAAACACGAAAGCTTCTGACTAAAGGATATTTCAAAAAGGCCACAGGAGGCTTGTGGATCATTCAAGGGGAAGAGAATTTTGTCGATGGACCTTAGCAATCCAGTCCATAAAGGCATTAGCATCACGGGAACAATGAGATACTGTTAAAGTGTATTTAGTAACATTTCTATTCTCTAGAATATTTTTTTTTGAAATAATTTTTTTTTCATTTTTATTCCCTAGATGAATTTTTTAGAAGAAGAACTGATTAGTATGACTCAAATTTTTTTGTGATGAGAATTTTTTTAGTTTTTTAATATTTTTCTGAGATTTTTCTAACTTTTTTGAGATTTTTCCTTTTCTTTTTTCCCTTGTTTCTACTTCCTCTAACCGGTTGCTAGGCCTCGACAATGGCTGACGACCAACCAGAGACCAAGGCCGACAAGGTCGACCTCACCCAGCCAAGCGAGGGGACCTCGCGGTGGCTAGGTGAGGATCAACTCGCTAGCTCTGGGCAATGGCAAGGTCCATCCAACCAGTTTTGATCGAAATTATTAATGTAGTCGTCAATTGTGGTCGTCATACGTGACACGACTGACATTAATGTAGACAACTTTTAATAGTATTCTAATTTTTTTAAAAATTTATGTTATTTTTATCTTTTCCTTATTTATTTTTTCTTTTTTTTTTCCTTTTCTCTTGCTATCATTTATTTTTTCTTTTTCTTTTTTTTCCCTTTTCCTTATGCCAACCTCAAGTGAAGGATGCCCTTAGGGGCACCCTCGCGCCACCTAATTTGACGAATGGCTGCCCTCATCTAGGGCCGGCAACCTCCACCTGCCATCAACAAAGCCTGACAATGTAAATGACACTCTAGCATTAGATAGGCCGTCAAGAGATTTACCTCCTTTATTGATAAGAGATCATATAGGATTAAGTTTTATTAGGAGAGTAATGGTATAACTCTTAGGCTCCGCTCTCATTTCTTGCCAAAGAAAAAGAAGTAAGCTTATCACATTAACTCCAAAAAAAAAGCTCAAATTATGGTAGGAAAATCTCAAATTATACCATTATATCCATGAGTACTTATTGTCCTACCTAGTAAAGCAAACATGCATTTCGATGGAGACCTGTGAAATAATGGTAACAAGAAAAAATCTTGGTAAGTGTATGAAGAGCTAAGTATGAATATGTAGCAAGTCAATTACTATTCATTTTTTTTAATCTCCGATTTACTCACTCCAAAAACACCAGACTTTAGACATTTATATGTAAACCTTCAATGGGGCACATAACACATCCTTTACAATCACACCACAAGCAATCAAGTCAATGTATTTGGAAATGGAGAAGGGTCAAGCCAAGCTCAACGTAATGACCGTTCTATCGGTTATTGCATCCAGTAGGTTTCTTCTCACCCCTCAATTTGTATGATAGAATGCCCGTTGACACCTATTTTTAAATGATAAAAGAAAAAAATAACAACAAAACAAAAATACACAAAAAAGAGGGAAAAAAAAAAAGGACGCGAGAGGGGCCGGGTCGGACCGAATATGGCCTTGGCCCAACCCGCCCCTCCTTTTTTCCTCTCTCCCTTACGCGGCCCAGCCTCCTCTCCCCTTCGGCCCGGCACACGCCCTAGCTCTTCCTCCTCTAGCCACCTTCATGCGCAAGACTTAGGGAAGGAGGAAAAGAAAAAGCAGAGGAGCAGAGGTCATTGGGCAGAGGAAAGCAAAAAGCAAGCGGCAGAAGAAATAGGGGGCAATAGAGAGAAAAAGGGAGGAGGAGGAAAAAGACAGAGCGAGGAGAGGACCGAGAACAGCGTAAAAGAAGGGGGAGAACAGAGGGCGACGAGAACGAGAGTTTTGCTAGCCAAGCCTTGGCCAGGACCCACGTCGCTACCCCTGCTGCAGTGCTCTCAACGGCCGCGACGCCTCATCGACGTGCTGCCCTCCGTCCCGACATGCTGCTTGTTGATCCTCGCTGAGCCTTCGTCTTCGCCTAGCACGAGCTACACACCACTGCTCCCTCCCCACAACCGCACCTGTGACGAGGAGCCGTGCCAAGCACCCTCAACTGCGAGCTCCATTATCCCGAGCTTGCTAACTCAACACTGACCCACCATTGTTCCTGCTACTAGAGCCTAATGCCAATGACCCACCGCTACCGCCGCCAACTCATCGCCCAGCCACTGCAACCCGCCACTTCCGCTAGAGCTCAGGTAAGCATTTAGTTGAGCACTTGGTGTGCGTCTTCGGAACTGAGCTGGCCAGAGCTCATCCTAACCAGTTCAGGCGAGCTCCAACCCCCGTCTATCCCCTTTTGCAATCTCTGGTGTATAGGCTTGCCTAGTTAGTTCTCTAAGTTCGTGCTCGAGCCTCGGCCGAGCCAAAAATCACTAGCTCCTCTAGCGTGCACCACCTACTCTCTAAAATGCTGAGTTGAAGGCTAGCCCTTGGTCCCCTCTCTTGAGATCCTGCGAGAGCAATTGGCTGCCAAAGGGGACGTCATGGTCTGGCCGAAGGACGAACATTGTCCTCTGCCCCATCTAAGGCGGCGCCCACCATGCCTAAGCCAGAGAATTGGGCATGGCGTCCCCTCCTCTGGTCGCGACTAGGAAGTCGCAAACTAGAGGAGGGGCTAGGCCAAGCCGAGCCAGTTCCATGATCTAGCCCAATCGGACCATCTTGCCCCGCAAGTCGGTTGGGCTCGTCGATCGGGCTCATAGGGACCCCTTTTGCAAAAGGAGTTGGGCTCGTCGATTGGGCCTAACCCGTGATCGGGCCTCCTCTTTTTCAGGCGAGTCAACTGACCCAATCCCCAACTGGACCAAACCCAACTCGCGCCAACTGGGCCTAACTCGGGTCAGGTCAAACCAGACCTGACCCGGTCTAGCCTAAAATAAATAAATAAATAAATAAATATTCTATTTTAAAAAATAATTAATTAAAAAAAATTTCGAAAATCCAAAAATTGTAGGGTTTTGTTAGGATTTGCTATGTATTGCCTTTTTAGTGTAATTAGGCCTTTATTTGCTCATATATTGATTATATCGCATGTTTAATTCGCATATTTAATCACGTTTGCGAATGTTTAATTACACGTGTTCAATTTTACTGCAATTAAGATATTGATAGCTATAATTATTATTTTAATTGTTGCACACCCACATGATCACTTTGCATGTTAATGGATAGATATAAAATCAATCCAAATTGCCTGACAAAAATCTTTTATTCTAAAATGAATAAGATTAGGTATCGAAAGAGCAGTAATTGGTCAATTAGTGTAATCAAGTCCCTAACCCTAGATTCTCTGGTTGCGTAGGAAGTGAGGTATACTCTCATATTTCACTTGATTTCTGGTCGACCCCAATAGGCTAGTGGCGACTCCTTATTGCGGATTTTTTAAGAGTACCCCAATGTCGCATGAGGTATGGGCTTAGGAGAGCTCAAGCCTAATCTTGGACCATAGGCACGTCCTTTAGGCAATACCCCTAAACCTATTCCCTCCCCCCAAGGGGTATGTCGCAATAGTTTGGTGACTCCGCTGGGAACTTGGTTTAAACCTTAGAGGACTTAGGCCTAAATCTATCTTGTTCAAAAAATATTTTTGTTTGGTAGCGAGAATATTAGGTACGTCCCTAAAGCGAGTGCTAAATGTTTTTGCAGGTTGGAGTTATAAGGGGATGAGTGATTGTTAACCCCTTGTCTTGCAGGTGTGGAGTTGGGAATGAATGTTTATGTTTTGAAATTATGAAGTGTTGCTTGCTTATAAATTGTAATGTCTGTGTTCCCTGCATTGCACTACACCATGACACACTACATGCTGCCGAACTTGGGTCGCATAGGATCACTTAGGATGGTGTTGAGGTAGATACCACTCTGACTACAATTATGTAGTACAAGTCACCTATCTCAACCTCGAAATTTCTTTCTTGATGTCAAAGGTCCCCACCCTGGTCTACAACCACACGACACAGGTCGATTCTTTGATGAAACCGGAGTCATGAGAAACACGACCTAGCTGCGATCTTGTTGGTTTGGTCAGGTGATCTTATGCCTTCATTTTGGGCTTTATAGAGTAAAAATTGAACCACATCTCATGTGTATGTCTATGCAATTTTTATTTTAAAAAGAGAGAGAGAGAGAGAGAGAAAAGTCATCCCCCACTATAAGTATCATTCTTCTATTTATTCGCTTTTTTTAAATTCAATTTTCATTTAAAAATTTGCAAAGACCAATCTAATATCCTCAATTATGTAGGCTTATAATTGAAAAAATTGGCAATTGAAAAAACTGGCAATCACTCTTGATAAGTGAACATTAAATGCAAGTTCTAAACACTTTGATTTGACCTTGTTGAACACATGGTTTTACTTAAATTTCTAGTTATGGGCTCAAAATCACATTTTGAAAAAAAAAAAAAAAGAATTCAAGTTGCGATTATATATTGGGGCACAAAATTTGAAATTGCATTTTTACTCAAATTCTCTCATTCCCACATTTTGGGTCTGAAATGCAAATCATTTGGTGTACAAATTTCTCAAAATAGAAGTCTCTTCTTTCAAAAATCAATACCACTTTTACATATGAAACTTTTGGAATAGAGTGGACATTCGATTGATAGCCGTCGATCAATCTTTTAATTATGTCCCTTCTCTTATGACTAATCTTGGTGAAATACCAAAATCCCATAATAGGGACTATGGGGCATGAATCGTCATCTCGATTTTGTTGTAAGAGGCGACCTCATTGAAAGATCGATTTTTCATCTACATACTAACATTGTCGTCTTTTTGCAAGTTATGTGTGATGCTCCTTGACATTCTCGTGTTTGACCACATAGAGAAGTGAAATATAGAGTTAGGACAAGAGTTGATTTTTATTTTTATGTAAAAAGAATGGTACCGAAAGGGCATTAAAGAAATCTAGTGTAACCAAGTCCCCGTACCCATAGTCTCTGGTTCATAGAAGTAAAATAATTCTCCAATTATTTTATTTAAGTATCTAATCGACCTACCATAAACTGATTAGTGGCGACTCCTAGATAATAATCATTTGCATGTTAAATATTTGAACCTTAAATCACGAATTGGTATGGACTTAGGAAAGCCCGAGTTAAGTTTAAAAACCTAGTAATCCATTAGCCTAAATTTAGGTGGTGCACTCGAATTTAGGTTGTGACATACTCTAAAGATCCGACTTCATTGTTCTACCCAGTTCGAAGCCATATTTTCCAACAATTTGAAGTATTTATCCCTGTAACAATGAGTCAAAGTGGGAGGAAGTACCTGCCTGTGGTGGTTCACCATCAACGGTCCTCGAGATGTCCTCCATGAATCCCGAATCTTCCTCTTCTTTTGCCCATCGCAACATGCCTATCAAAAAGTGGAAATGCGATGGATGACCTGCAGATTATTATTATTTGCTTGTTCATCTCCACCGCCTCTGTCACCTTGAAGTTGACGACAAATCCAAAATCATTATATGCACGTAGGCCTCTCTATCCAATGTGGCGGACGTGACCTGGACTTCAAAGTTTACGCGGGAGAAGTCGAGTAAAAAGCCAAAGCATAATAAGATCACACTCGGAACGGCACGCACTAGTCAAAGATGATCTCCCCAGCGAATTACCACAACGCTTCGTCATACACACAATCACCATCGAAGATTATTGTCTCTGTATTCAACTCGTAACGATGTCGGCACTGATTACCTCGGTTCGTCTCAGTCTCTTTGTGAGTCCGGCCGCGAAGACGAGGATGAAAATCCCTTATAAGATGTGGGGCCTGTGGCGGTTTAGGATCTATCTCCATGCAATTCCCTAAATCGAAGGGCGGTGGCAGCAAAATCAATTTAAAGGCCTCCTCAAATTTGCCGAGATTTCTACAGGCAATGCCTTACATACATGTTGCGCTGGATGGGTACACCATGCATAGCATGTTGAGTGCTTGCGCTGGTGTGGCTCATTGGGGATGGCTTAGCAAATTTTTCCAGAGGATCAACCATCTCTCACCTGTGCCTGCTCGCAGCGTGCGTGCCAAGCCACCCCGACTGCCCGGCGGTCACCGCGTGCCTGCCCGTGACAACGTCGGTCGTCGTCGCAACGGTCGGAAACGCGCCTAATAAAACCCAAAACTCCCTCGCCCACGCCACACACGCTCTCACTCTCTCTTCTTCATGCTCGTCTGAAACTCCCTCCCTCTTTCATGGCGGCCGAAGCTCGGCGCGCCACTCCTTTTCCCGCTCGGATGATCGTGAACAGGTACTCTGTCGAACTTCATTCGTGGGTCTCTGTTCGATTTTGAGTATCGTGTGCTATTTGGATAATTTCTCTCTCTCTGCTTTTCTTTCAAGCTTAATTCCTATCGATTCGATTCTTTTGCAGATTCTTCGGGAATCCCATCTCGACGAGGAAGTACTGTTGTGCGATCCGCTCCTACCCCACCCATGCGGAGGACTCCATCCCTCTGCCGTTGACGGAGACGGAGACGTCCGACCCAATCTCACCTCCGTCCCGCCGCCACCTGAAACTCCGCGTCGTCCCGGAGTTAAGCACGGCGAAATCGTCCGTGAAATCCGACAGCGGATCGACCATCGACTACAACGCTACCGTCTCTTCTGTCCCCAGGAGCCACCGCAAGTGGTCCAGAGACGACGCAATCGGCGGCGACCACTTGAACGGCGATCGCTTCCTGGCGAGTCGTAGTCCTCCTCACAAGATGAGCAAGGCGTCGCCGTTTCTGGGACATGAGGCGGGGTTCGAGATCCAAGGTCGCGAATCGGAGATAGACCGTTTGATTTCGCAACATGTGAGACCCTTCTTCTCCTTCCTTCCTCTTTCAATAATTTTATTTTTGATGGATTTGATTAGGGTTCTTACGTTCTGGGATTTCAAGAAAAAAAAAAAAACCTAGAAAACATTAACAATGTCGGCTTTGTTCCCGGCGAGAAAAACATTAAATTTTCTCGAATTGCGCCAAGAAATTACTTATTGTTGAAAGGGAAAGAGGAAAATTATAAATTTCCTCACAACTTTCCTGTTGTGGACGTGTCTGCGGACACAGGCGTGGTCTATGACGCGGAGTCCTGCTGCGGGAGCAACGGCCCCGGGACGGCGACTGCGGGAGAAGGCGACGCAGAGGCGAAATCCACGAGGCTGCCGCGGCGATGATGCAGGCGGTGCGGCAAGTGCGAGGTGGGGGCGGTGCTGCTGCTGCGCAGCACCTGTGCCTACGCACGGCGGAGCGCGGGCCCGGCCACCGCAACTGAGCTGCTAGCGGTAAGGCTGTCACAGCGAGAGTGCTCCTGAGTCCGTTGTCGTCGTCGTCGTCGTAACGGTCGGAAGCGCATTGGGCGGGAAATATAAAAAGGAGGGAAATCCGGGGCGAAAAGAGGGAAAAGGAAAGAATTAAAGGGGAGGAAAGAAATACTCCTCTTTTTTGTTTTTGTTTTTGGATATAAGGATATATTTTCTGTTGGAGAATAACGGGTAAAAAACCATCGAGAGGGATGGTTTTTTTCAACTTTTTGTGTAAATACAAATACATAATAAATGTTCTTTTTTTTTGTCTTTTCAATTACTACGTTCCTATATTTCTGTCTTTTGGAAACTTTTAATTGATGATGCGCAAATTTTTGCCTCTCTAATTCCATTTTCAATTTCCTTATCGTGCTTGAATCTCTTAACATTGTTCCAACAGATTGCTTATCAATATTGATATATAATTTCAAATCTCTTTTTTTTTTTTTGTGATTTAGACTCCAAAATATCTAGAGAAAAATATTCCCTTTTACTATGTTATTCTTAATTTCATGTTAGATCATCGAAATTTTAGAGATAATGACCCTAAAACAGCTATGTTATTCTTAATTTCATGTTAGATGGCATCTAGTAGGTTTCTTCTCCTCCCTAAATTGAAGAGATTTTCAACTTGCAATTGAGCTACATGACAAAGGAGACTTGTAGAAATTATGTGGGTTTTTTTTTCATCAAAATTGGACGTCGAATTTGGGAATTTGTTGAAGAAATTGAAGACCAAAATGTAAAATTCGGAATTATGCTTGGACAGCATCTTTTTGGCTTCATTTTGGATTAGTTTGTGGAATTTAAATTGGTAGAAAGTAATAGAGACTAAGGGATAAGGTCGAAGGCTAAAGGGGGGGACCAAACATTAAATTTTTGGAGATATTTTGGCTTTGATTTTCCTCTCCAATCTTCAGTCATAAGTCTAAGCCACTCTTTACCCCTTCGCAACTCCTGCTTCTCCATTTGCTGCCCCATCCCGCTGGTCAACGTCCTCCATCGAAACTGCTTCTGTGTTGAAGCTGCTGCCAAGCGTCCGAACGTTCACATCTCCACCATCAAAGACTCCACCTACTCGTGTCTCCTCTCCATTCGCTCATTGGCTACTGGCGCGTCTTCACAGTCAACAAACCAACCTAGGATTCATCCAGTTAACTGCATGCCTCATGCTGCAGCTGCTAGAGAAGCTTGAAGCCACCGAAGCAGCTGCCTTCGTCCACACCTCCCGCCAGTGAAGTCCACGATTCAGTGCCTACAGCTTCAATGTCTTCGTCCATCCATCCACGCGAGCAGCAATTCACACAAGTTTTCGTGGCCCAACAGCTAGGCTTGTCTTCAGTCCATCAAGCCTAGGGAATTTCAATTTAGTCGAGCCCAAAAGTCCAGCAATTCAGCCACTTGAAGCCCAATGTTTGAGGCCCAATCCCAGCTCACTTGAAGTCAACCCAAGAAACCAGCGAAGCCCATTTAGTTCGGCCCAATTCAGCAGCCCAAGCCCGCAAGGTCAGCCCACTTCAAGCCCAGCCCGTTTCAAAAACAAATCTCAATTTGGACTAAGATTTGTTTGGCCAAGTTTAGGCCCGGCCCAAGTCCGCCGACACCGCCGAAAATTGGGATTTCAGCCGCCGTCACACCATTGTCATGGTGTTCCAGTCTTCGCTCTGCACAAGTGAGTTTTGCTCACTAATCCCTTATTAGTATGCTAATAATGCTTAGGGGTTGATTAGATTTAATTAAGTGCAATTAGGTGGATAGATTATATTAGAATAATTAAACTAGGGATTTAACTATGCATGTTAGGCAAATGGATAGTGCAATTACCAAGTAGACATGCTCTATTATTTATTGAACGAATCTTGGTAATTTTCCAAGCTCGTATCGGCTTCCAATTAGGCATTTCGGGCCTAAATTGGATTTATTGTATTTATTTAATGATTTTCGAAATTATTTAATTATTTATTTATTTTCCGGAAATTAAACCGGGATGGTCGACGACCGGAATTTTATGCTAATTGTCGTGGTGCAGTCCGTTTATTTAATCGAGCTTTATTTTGTGCTGAAATGAATTATTTGTGATTATAAGATTATTCTCTTGAATTAATTAATTTAGATGATTAATTTAAAAATAACCGGATGTTGGTTTACAGCGCCAAAAATGTTTTGGTGAACTACAAATAAGGGTGGGATTTGTGGAAAAGAAATTATAATATTTTGATTAAGGCCGATTTGTGTGCCCATATACGTATACTTTTGTCGAAAATGAATAAAATGACAAATTGATTGTACGTTCGAAGTATCATGTTATACAATACCGGCTCGGTGACACTATATGTCGTTTTGTAGAATGGACGGTATGCAATACTAGCTTGGTGACCCTATAAGTTATTTTGTAGAATGGACGGTATTTAATGTCAGCTCGGTGACCCTATAAGTCATTTTGTAAAATGGACAGTATACCATAACGGCTCAGTGACTCAACATGTCATTTTGCAAAATGTACGTTATGATGAATATACTTGGTGACTTATAATGTAATTTCAGAGAATGGATTGTTTAAAATACTAGCTCAGTAACCTAATAGGTTATTTCGAAAAATGGATAGTATGATTGAAATGACCAAGGATGGTTTGTTTGACATGTAATCGACTAGGTCAATTGATCAATGTTTCGATCTGTTATAATTGTTTGGGTGCCTATTGACTGTACTAATTTGCAGGTGGAATCTGAAGCCAAGGTAAGTCATTTGACCCACGTGTGCTTAGGCAGCCCATAATGTATTGGTTTACTAATCAGGTCTTAGGGTGTAGAACTTGCTGAGACGTTGTCTCACCTGGTTATTGAACAACCTTTTTCAGTTCCTTAAATGGCATTGGTGAAGAACTGGAGACCTAAAGTGTGGGAGGGAAAGCCAGAAGAATTGACGATCCTATTGAACTAGCTAGTCATAGGGCAATTCTCTTTTTATAGAAGTCTAATCCATTTTGCAGACTCTATTTTAAAAACTTGTGGTTTAATCCTAACTTAACAATTCGACTTGTATATATTTGTACTATGTTTCGCAATGTATATAAGTGTGGATGCTTTTAAAGTGGAAATTTGGAATCCTACTTTTCTATCACGTTGCTTTATTGTCAGGAGATTTTACTTCATATGTTGGTAGGAGATCATATAGGATTAAGTTTTATTAGGATAGTAATCGTTTGTTACCAAAAAAGAAAAGTAAATCATTCTATTACCTCTAAGAAATGCTCAAATTATGGTAAAAAAATCTCGACCTATCTAATTGGATACCTTGATTACTTATTGTCTTACCTGGTAAAGCAAGATACTCAGTAATTATATTAGCAACTGAATAGGATTACATAGCAAGCTAATTGCTATTCCTTTTCCTTTTTTAATTTTGCATTTACTCAAATTAAAAAAATATTGAACTTTAAACATCTATATAAACCCAATTCAATGGGACACACAAGACATATCTTTCACAATCTTACCCTGTCAATCAATCAAGCCAAATACACTTTAAAATGGAGAAGGGTCAAGTCAAACTCAGTGCATTGGTCTTTCTATTGGTGATCGCTTCCAGTAAGTTTCTTTTCATCTCTCCATTACTATTATTATTTCTATACGTACAACTGCACTAATGAGTTCCTCCACATTTTCCTTCCTTTAAGGTCTTGTCGTCTCACATGCTCAAACAAGAGTAGGACCAAAAGGAGAAGGAGGTTGGGAACACACACTTATTCGAAAAGGACCGGGAGACCTTTGTGTTGGAGTTTGTCCTCCTGGGCAGCATCTCGCCTTGATAAATAACGAATGTGTGTGTGTTGCAGATTAGGACCATTGATGTATGTGAGTTTTGTGCCTCTATGAGAGTAGAGGAAGCAAAAATAAAATGGGAATTTTTCTCTTAATAAAATGGGTTCATGCTGTTGAATATTTGACTTTTTCCGTGGTCTCGAAAATCTCGAATGGTTAATCGAAAGTAATCAAAGGCAATGGTCATATTATGAAAAGCATCGGAATCTTAACGTATTGTCTTGCGTTGTTGCCAAGGTAGGTACAAATGCATGACGTCTTTCACATGTCGAGGTTGAGGACATATGAGCCTAACTCGACTTACGTGCTAAATCTTGAAAAATTAGACATGGACGACAGAGTGTCGTACGCGAAAAGCCCGGTTCATATTGTGAATCAGAAAGATTGAATTCGGTGAACCAAGATAGTCCCCTAGGTCAACCAGGGAAAGTAAGACTAGATGAAACAATGATACCCTCACATTTTTGTTTAAGGATTGGTAAAGGTTTAAATTTCGAGGACGAAATTTTTATAAGATGGAAAGAGTTGTGACCTCCCATATTTTCAATTCTATTTTCTACTGGATAAATCGAGCATTTCATTGACGCACCTATAGGGCTGTTCTCAGAGCTGATCATTCTCGAGATAACTAGATTACCTAGGGAAGCCATTGAAGAATTTTAAGACAATAGACTCGAGAATTCAACTAAGAATCGGCTACTTGACCGTGCTCATCTTTAGAAGTCATTACAATATAAATATAAATCGATTTGAGATCATAGATAGGTTTGGTTCGACTGAGATGTGTGGCTAATCGTGGGTAACACCACTAAATTGGAAAATTCTTGTCGACCGACACTAATTTCATTTTACTATCATTTTGGTACCATGTGTCCGTAATTCAGTCCTCGAGATTTGCACGACAATCGAGATTCGCCAATATGTCAAGTGGGTTCATTGTGACTTGAAAAAAATCGACCACGGGCCATTTGCCTTAAAAAGTTCTGAAAACTACCCAGTAACCTAGGTCACACTAAAAACGCGCCGAATGGAAATTAACCATGAAATTAAGTCCAATTTCAGAAATTGAAGATTCTGTCATGTCACAATAAATTCTAGAAATGTCGACTCAGCCTCAGAAGATTTTTCGGAGATTTCAAGATTTTTTACGAAAAATTGATTCGGACGTCGCGGAAAAATAAAGGACATTCGGATGGGCCCGTTTGAAGGAAATTTGGGACTTCCGAGTTAGGCTATGTGCTGACGGGAATTTATAGAATTTATGGAGACTTTTTCTTCTTCAAAATAAGACTTCGAATAGGAGAAATTGAGGATGAAATTGAAGCCAAAGTTGTGTGAAATTCGGATCTATAATTGTGGATGGAATTTGACACCCAAATTGGATTATTTGGTGGTAATTAAGCAAGAAAGTATTATAGGGGAACATTGAGATATTTATGCAAGTTTAAGGAAATAAGCATTGAATTAAAGGGATAGGCTTGATGATATTGAAGCTGACATGCTGCTTTCAACTCCCCTATTGAGAATTTTTATGCAAAATATGGCACTACAGATTTAGCCGAGAAAGGGCTTGATCCGATGCCCGACAGAAGTGATGTCTCATGGAGTGCTATAATCATTGGGTATATAATACATGGGCGAAGTGAGAAAGCGCTGGAAATGTTATTGTACATGGAGAAGAAAGGTCCAATGCCGAATGATGCTACTTTTGTCGGCATATTATTTGCCTACACACATTCCAAGATTGTTCAAAAGGCTAGTGGCATGTCTCGAGTTTATGATATCCACCCTAAGGTGGACCACTACGGTTGCACGGTCGATCTTCTTGCTTGGACTGGTCCCGCGAAGGATTCGGGAGAATTGATTAAAAGAAGTACCTACTGAGTACTGAGGCAGGATCTTCACCACGGGGTCCTCCGCTTTCTTGCTTGTAGGATCCATTTCTCATATTGAACTTGGGGAGATGGTGGCCGAGTGTTTGATCGTAGTGGAACCAACAGATGTTGGGCCCTATGTGCTATTGTCAGACCTGTCAAAATTGATTCTGCAATGACTGCCCAACTGCTCCAAGCATTAATTTGTACCTTTTCTGATAACTATGATACGGCAAGCAAATACAGAAACGAATAAATTGTACTAATTAATACAAAAGTTCTGTGGGTTCTTGTCAGCGACATGTAGCCGTCCATCGTGGGACGATGCTTTGATTATCTAATGCGGTAAATCAAAAAAAAAAATTAATTAATTTAAATGTCTTATTCGGACAAAGAATCACGTAAAGTCCACATAGCATGTGAAGCTCCTTTTTCTGATTTTAATTTTGATATGATTAAGGTTGTTCAACCACCGTCCATAATCAGTCCAAGAAATCAGCACAACAAAGTTGTGTTTGATTTATTCTAATTGAAGAAAGTATTTTAGGGACAAATTAGGTTATAGTCGAGAGTTACTAAGTAAATTGAGAGAGAGGCAGAGAGAAAGAGAGAGCCTCTTAGTTATTTTAAGGTCTAACTTGTGAACAGTGCATTGGTTTATCTTTAAGAAAAGTTTGTATTCTAATAAGTTTTTAATCTAATATTTCCATTAGCTTGCATATGCGTACTTAAAATAGTAAATTACTTCGACTTGTTCTAAGACTTGACAAAATCAAAGTTGCTTTCATTTTTAATGTTCTCATAAACTACTGTAAGAAATCTTTATGAGAATGACTTAGAATTGAAATTCAACAAATAGATTGATTTGAATGGAGATGCATGCGGAAGCCAGCAATGGTAAGTGCCCCTTGCCGCCATGCAAAAAGTGCGGACACTTGCAATATGCCCCGAAATTTACAGGGCTTGAATTAGTAATCGAGAAAATGATTTGTATATTGATTGCATGGTTGCTATGAAAAATAAATTCAAATATATGGCATCCCTTATTCTATGTGTAACAGCCTATTGGGTTAAGTTTTTTTTTTTTTAAATATAGTTTTCCATCAAAATTAAAAATATTACTCAAAATTTAAAAAATTATGGAAAAATATATATATGAACTTCCTTATTAATATTTTATATTACACGAGTATAGAAATTTTGAGGCAAAGAGAAGAAAAGGGGCGAATTGGTGGAGAGACTTAGTTTTTCTTTTTTTTTTTTATGGTCGAAAGACTTAGTGAGTTTGATAGCTATGTTATTTGGGGACAAATTTTTATATTCACTATTAATTCCTTCGCGGGGTCAAAAAGTGGGGTATTGGGCTGCATGTCATTTTGCGGGGAAGGGCAATTTCTGTCAAAATTTGAAAATTATTAAAAATTTATATCTTGATCCACAATTTAATATCTGAGTTATGTGAAAGTTTATGTGTATCAATGGGAAAAAGTTAAAATGCTTACATTGCAAAAGGTTAATACCACGAAAAACCTCAAATTAATATACTTATGACAAATTTGTTCCAAACTAATTTTTTGACCACGAAAAAACTTAAAAGTGGTATATCTGTAATAAATTTACTATTAATTTTGAAACCACTAAAAGGCCCTGACTAGTGCGTTCATGATAAATTTAGCCTCATTTAGTTTCTATTAAATTGGATTAAAAATATGAAATACTACAAATTGGTTTATTTGTAACAAACGAGGGGTAAAACCCCAAACTTGTATATCCATCAACTGTCACATGTCATTTAATTCAACAATTTAATGGTAAACTTGACAAAAACTAATAAAGGGTAAATTTATAACAAATGTATCAATTTGAAATTGGGATAAATTTATTACGGATATATCAATTTTGAATTTTTTATATTTTTTCTATAATCTTTATTATTGCTCCTCCAGCACTTTTGCACTTAATTCTATTTTCCTCGAGGTCTATTTATTATGACTACCTTTTGTTTTATAGAAAGATAATAATAACACCTTTGACTCATAAGCTGGTGTTCAATGATCAAATCTCGAACCCTTATTTTTATAAATTTAAATACATTAATAGGGCATCTAATAATGCTAAATTCTAGTATAACGCGTTGCATGCTACATGATTCGTCGATGGGAATCATGCATTTCAGCATTAACAATCGATCAAAGGTATTAAAAAAAAACGGCATTAATTTATAGGGACCTCTCAAATTAATAACAATTGAAATGTGTTTGTTAAGTGAAACACAGCTTTAGAATTTTTCAATTTTTTTACTAGCTGGTCACCACAAAATTCTGAAGATTAGTTAGTCATGATTTTGTGATTAGTGGTATTATTTTTTTTCTTAGTTTATTAATAATTTTCTTGATGATATAGTAATTTTTTATTAATTGATGTAAATGTCCAATGGACATGTATTCCGAGATATCAAAGATATAAAGTAGGGGTGAGCATCGGTCAAGAGTTGACCTTGGACCGACTCTGAACCAGCCCAACTCAACCAATCTCAGTTCAGTTCTGTTGACACCTATTTTTAGCAAATCTAGGAAAATAAGGAAAATAAAAATTGCATTTTTTGGACAAATAAAAAGAAAAAATAAATATGGTGGAAATTGATTTGATTGAAGTATGCAAGGAAATATAGAATTTCGATGGATGTTCGGATTTTATTAAATGCAGCAACAATTTCAAAATCGGGCGAACAAATGGCAATAATTTTGATAAAATGGAAGAAATCGATGCAAAATTGAGCTGATTGCGAAATCATGCTCCAATTTGCATCCATGATTTAATGCAACAGAAGATGGAAGTTTAAAATTTTCCATAGAAAGCGGCCGATCGAACCCACTATAAAAGGGGTTGACTCCGCACGGTTATTGGGGGGAAGAAAAAAAATTGAGAGAGAATCCGCTAAAAAAATTTCGTGCAAGAGAGAGAGATTTTTCGAAATTTTGGAAGAAAAGAAGGCAAGAAATTGTGAGATTTTCGAGGAGAATTGGAGAGTGATTTTCGAAAATTGGAGAGCAAAAAGGTGAGAGGCTTTCCTTCAGTTTTGGGGGGAGAAAAAAAAGAAAAAAGTCAAAAAAAGAAAGAGCAAAAAGGGGTCTGACAAGAAGGAGAAAAGGAAGAAAAAGCGTGAAAAGAAGAAGAAGTCAGCAAGCTACAGTGAGAAAAGAAGAGACGTGGGCCAGCAGGAGTGAAAAAAGAAGAAGAAAAAACAAAGAAAAAGGAAAAGAAAAAGAACACTGTTCTTCTTCTCCAGCGATCGTGTCTTGCGCTTGCCCTCGCTCCGCCCTCTGCCCGCCGGAGGCCGCGTCATTGCCACACCAACGCCAGCCGCCGAGACTCCGCCATCCGACACCGCTGCGCCCTCCGCTGAGTGCCCGCCCGTCGCCGCCGCTCGTCACCCCCGACGCCTGCGCCAGCAGCCCGCCGCTGCAGATCGCGACTCCGGCACCACCGGAGCCCGCGCACCACCTAGCGCCTTACCCTCTCCGCGCCTGGACCCGCGCTGTCGATGACTCAGAGCCGCCACAGCGAGACCACTCTATGCCTCAGCCCAGCGCCCCTCCTTCGGTCGCCGTGCTGCCCTCCGCCTGAGCACCGCGCCTCCCTGTTGCTGCACTACCAAGGCCCGAAGCCTCCGCTTTGCCTCGTGCGACCCGCAAGCCCCCCGCCGCCGACGTGCCGCTCCCGGTGCTTTGCCGGACCTTCGCCGGAGCTCTGACCGCAACGCCCCCGCCGGACCTCCGGTCAGCCATCCTTGGCTGGATCCCACGGCTGCCAAGCCCAATAAAAAAAAAACACAAGAGAAAGCGCATTAGGTAGTTTTCTTTAATTTAATTTATTTATTTTATTTTACTTTTATCTTGTTTTTTAGTATAATTAGTCTTTAGTATATGATTGGAGCATATTACATGATTCGCAACCGCACCTGAATTTTTTATTTCATCTATAAGGCTTTAGATGAAATAATTAATTAAGTGGGAATAAAATTGATATTTTGATCTTTAAGGCTTAAGATCAATTTATTGATTTTACTAGCGAAACATTGTCCCTTGATCTGAATAATGTATGATATCTTTGGTTTGGTTTGTCTTGATTGCTTTGTTTATTTTGAAATATGTTTGAATTAGAATATTGCATGATTTAGGGTTATCTTGCATGTTTAGGATAGGAGTTTTATTATTTCGAAATTTAAAAAAATATAAAAAAAAATCAAATCAATCAATTTAGGTTGCTAGATTTCAAATTGAGTTGCATGTTTAATTATTTGGCAATTATAAATTTCGAAAATTAATAAAACAATATAAATTATCATACACTTGTCATGTAGAATTAGGGCATATTTTGCATGTCATTGCATATTAGGGTTAAATTGCACTTAGTTTAATTTAGATAATTTTTTTTTAAATTTATTATAAGTTTAGGCTTTTTTTTAGATATATTGCATTTTAGGATTATTTAGGTTAAGATAATATTTTAGTTTAAATTAGGATTTGGCTCAATCTAATTCCTAACATAAATTAAATAGGATCTTAATCTAGCTAGATAATTTTCACATTTAACCTAATTTCGAATTTCAGGAAAAAATACAAAAAAATGACTTAGGATAAATTAATTTTAATCCTTTAGGATGAATTGCATGTTTTTTTTTTTTTAAATGTCATTGCATGTTATTTAGAATTAGATTTATGAAATGCATGCCATTTAGTGATCATTGCTAGGTTCATTTAATTAGAAATTGCATGGCATTAGAATTATGTCATTTAGTTAATATTGCATTGCATATTGCATGATTTTTATTAATTAAGTGAAAACAAAAAGAAATTGCATGTTTATTAGAAACCATATCCAGGGCTGTTGATGTGGCTTTTAACCTAACATTGCAGATGCTTTCGTTGCTTTGAGGTAAGTTTTTGCAATTTATTTATTGTTTATCTGGGTGTTAAATTGGTGGATTGCGCACCCGCATGATCACCTCACATGTTAGGAAAATAGGTTAAAATAAATCAGCTGCTTGCAATTAAAAAGAAATGGTACCGAAAGGGCATTAGAGAAATCTAGTGTAACTAAGTCCCCGTACCCTCAGTCTCTGGTTCGTAGGAGTAAAGTGAAACTCCCATTACTTTACATGGGTTTCTAATCGACCCACCAAAAAATAGATTAGTGGCAACTCCTGATTAAAAAATCAATTGCATGTTAAGAACTTGAACCTAAATCGCGAATTGGTATGGGCTTGGGAGAGTCCGAATTAAGTCTAGGCTTAATAATCCATTAGCCAAACATTAGGTGGTTCACACCAGAAAAAAAATGTGGTCGCGACAGCTTGGCGACTCCGCGGGGATTTGAGTTAAAACACTTAGTGGACTTAGGCCAATTTTCTTTATTTTGAAAAATGTTTTTGGTTGGCGCAAGGATCCTGTGTACGTCCCTAACATTTAAGGTGTTAAATGTTTTTGCAGATTGGGAGGTATAAGGGGAAGTGTTTGTTAATCTCTGTTTTGTAGGGAGGTGAAGGAATGTATGGTTTATTTTCATGTTGAAGTGTTGCTTGATATAAACTGTTGTGTATGCCTTGCATTTAACACTACACTATTGCACACACAACCCGTGGGCCGGACTCCGGGCTACACTAGGATACATAGGATGGTATTGAGTTGGATACGACTTCGACCGCGAGGCCGCGTAGTAGAGGTTGCCCAACTCAATCCCGAAAGTTTTTCTTGGTGTCAAGAATGTTTACCTCGCCCGCAAGGCTGCGTCGCATTGGGGTATCATTCTTGACTGAGCCGGAGTTAGGAGGACTTGACTTGGTATGCGAGGCTGCAACTAAGTCATCCCACCCTTTTAACTCCACTTTGCTAAGCCTGTCTAGATAGAAATCGAGCCCCACACTTCATGCGCTTGTCTATCTGGTTGCTTTAAAGTAAACTCACTATCCTTTACTCTTGCAATTTATTTATTTACGTATTTGGTTGGTCCATGACTTAGGTTGGTCGAGTCCTGATCTATAAACAAATGGGAAAATCCGACATTCGATTCGTGCCAGCACCAAAGGCTGAACTCAAATCATGGTGGGATCGTCTAGGCCACGAGGGCCGAGCTATGTAGAGAGCAGACTTGGTCGCCTTGTTCCCCTCCTTGACATTGATGTCCGTGAGTGGCGTCATGCAAGCACTTGCTCATTTCTGGAGCCCCCAAACATCAACGTTTATATTTGGTAAGCATGAGCTGACTCCGACTCTTGAATAATACAAGATATTGCCATAGGAAAACCCTTGGAATTGGAATTAATAAATCCACCCATCGAACTAGAACCAGAATCAATTTTGTCAGATTTTCTTAAGATGGATAAGAATTTGATAAAAAGAGTGCTGAAAGATAATTGTCTTGCATGTCCTTTTTCTTTCCTAGATCAGATTTTTGCTAGTGCTAACACTCTCTTAAAAAGTAGGATTTTCCTCCTAGCTTTTTTCGGATTTGTTATTTTCCCTCTTCGTAAGGGCGCCATTAATCCTTCTATCGCATGGGTGGTCAAACAAGTATGTGCTAGGATTAGTTTTGTCAATACTATTCTAGCTGAAACATTTTTGTCATTCACCCGGTTTAAAGAAGATAAAGATAAAACCTTTCATGCACCAATTGAGCTTTTACAAATCTGGTTCTTTTCTCACATGAGTAGGATCAATATTCGCATGAATATTATTAATGTCACTGATTTCCATCATCCCATCGAAGTATTTAAAAATCATCAGGATCGAACTCCGAATCTTTCTTACTCGAAATGGGTCAAATTATTGAAAAATCCGAATACCAAGATTTTCCTATGGCATGCTAAATGGTTCAAAGTCTCCAAAGCACGTCTCTCTCATGGGGATGATGAACCAATCCCGCTATTGGGGATCACCGGTGTCACTTCCTACTACCCACTCCGAGTGGCTCGTCAATATCGAGTTGTGCAAGATCTACCGCCCCTCTCAAGCTAGGTTTGTTCCAAGTCCAGTTCACTGCTAAGGATGGCGATCACAAAGAGGAACTCTGCTGTATCGAACAAGCTTGGATTGCATGTCGCGAACAAAAATTGAGCTTACCTGAAGATGAGCTCGAGGGAAAGGAAAAGACTTACTATGCCATGGCTCGATACATCCGTCAGCACAAGATTCCGACCGAGTATCTCCCAAAAGTGCCAGAGGTGACCGAGAAGCCCACTCGACAAGCAGAGCTTAATCATCACAAAAGGAAGATTGAAGAACTTGAAGAGCAAGCCAAGAAAGACGCTAAGGAGAAGAGGCAATTACGTCGAGCGTTGGCTTCCCATATGTTTATTGATCGGCCAAATAAAGTGGCTTGAATCTATTCGGTCTTTTTACTTTAACCTAATGTTTAGGAAGTTGAGTCGTTTACTTGATTAGTTAAAGACTTTGCAAGCTCTTTACATTATTAATGTCAAAAATAATTTCATTAATGAATAAAAGCAGTTAGACTTTCGTCATGGACCGACATGTTTTATGTGAAATGCTCATGTGTATTCATATCATTAGGTGGCAACGGATCCTCTACGCTCACCCATCATCACACGATTAAAAGCAAGAATGGCCGATCAAGGCGAGATGCGTGATCGCATGTCCTCCGTGGAAGATCAACTCAAACAGTTAGCCGTTTCCTTGCAGCTTGTAACAGCTCAACTCCAATCCCTCCAAGTGAACCCAATTCCTCCACCTGCTCTCCCCGAGATAGTTGTCCCAAGGCAAGCAAATAGGGCCCAAATGAGTGATGACGAAATGCCCGAGCTGGAAGATGACATGGTTCCCAAGACATATCAGGATGGGCGCGTTGCAAAGCTGGAAGAGAAAGTGAGACAGCTGTAGGAGTCTCAAAGCTCACTCCCGTTTGACCTCTCAGTCTATAAGAAGGTTAAAATGCCAAGCAAGTTCAAAATGCCAAAGTTTGAGAGATATGACGGGACATCCTGTCCAAAGTCTCATTTGCAAATGTACCACGTGCGCATGGCCCAGCATGTCAAAAATGAGCCCCTTATGATCCAATCGTTTCATGCGAGTTTGACCGGGCCCGCACTAAACTGGTACGTGATGAAGAACGTAAACCTCCTCGAAACCTGGAACGAAGTGGCAGACGCATTCCTTAAACAGTACAAGTTCAACATGGACATCTTGCCTTCCCGAGAAGACCTAGAGCGGATGGAAAAGAAAAGGAGTGAGTCATTTAAAGAATATGCTGTGAGATGGAGAAACTTGGCGGCTCAAATTACTCCCGAGCCTACCAACAAAGAGTTGATGAAGCTGTTTGTGAAGACCCTTCCATCTGAGTTCCGAAATCGAATGGCCAGTACGTATGTTGAGAGCTTCAATCAGCTTATTCCTATAGGAGAACAGATCGAGATGGGGATAAGAGAAGGATGGTTTTCTGAGCCATCTACTAAGAGGTTCTCTGCCAAGAAGGAGAAGGAAGCAGCCGTGGATGTAAACGTGGCTTATAGCCAAGAAAGTGCCAAACGTGCCCCGGCTATACAAGTGAACCAAAGACAACAACAACCCGCTGGCCGTCAATCATTCGCCCAAGCGAATAATAGAAGGCAGTTCTCCCCTCTCCCTGGGTCTCCATCCCAAGTGCTGATAGTCCTCCGAAAGAGGGATTTGCTTACTAGTGAACCAAAGCGACCTAACCGTGAAGGCATGCGTGGTTACGACCCGACGAAGAAGTGTGACTACCATAGTGGTGAACTGGGGCATTCAACTGATGAATGTTTCACCCTCAAGCACAAGATCCGAATCTTCTCGGATACAAAGGCCTTTTCATTTCGGACCGCTAGGCCGAACGTTCAAAAAATCCGCTACCGAGCATGAGGGTACAGTGAATGCCATCCTGGAACCCGGTTGGACGGATAAGGAATTCAAAGGTGCACATGGCGGATGCCTACAATGGGCTAGTGAGAGCCGGGTATTACCGAGGTCGGAAGATGTCCCTCTATCGGTGATGAGAGAAAGAGTTGCCAAAATGGTAGATGATGGCACCATTGTGTATGTTGATCGTAACTGCATAGTTTCTACTATCTCCCACCTCATCATCGATTGGGAGGAGGAGCAGGCTACACTTGATGCTGACAAGAAAGAGGTTGATCCTTCGCTTGTAGACATGCCCCCATTAGAGGATGCATCTGACGAAGAGATAGTGATAGAGGTGCCTCAGCCATATGAGTATGTCAATAATAAGGCAGTGCCTTGGTCCTATGACTTGGATGTGGACCTTGTTACAAGATCTGGACGGACCTATGGTCAAGCCGCACTCAACCCGTAAAATCGGGCCACCGATGAAGAGGCTAAGGAATTTCTGGCCGTAATTAAAGCAAGCGAGTATAACGTGGTTGACCAATTATGAAAGATGCCCGCTCAGGTCTCCCTACTCGAGCTCTTGATGACATCCCCCGTGCATCAAAAGTCACTAATGAAGGTGTTGAGTGAAATCCGTGTGCCAGAGATCGTAGAGGCTGACAAGCTGGAAGAATTTGTGGGATCAGTACTTCTCAAGGATTTGATTGCCTTCTCTGATGAGGAATTCCCTCTTGAAGGCAGGGGACATAACAAAGCACTCTACATATCCGTTAAGCACAAGTCTTCTCATATGTCCCGAGTGCTCATCGATAATGGGTCCGCTCTGAACATTTGTCCATTGGCTACTCTTCACCGCCTCAAGGTAGACCCGGCAAGGATACATGCTGCGAAGACTTTAGTGCGAGCTTTCGATGGAACAAAAAAGGAGGTGATCGGGGAAATCCATCTCGATGTCCAAATAGGGCCGGTCGTCTTCAACATTCCCTTCCAAGTGCTGGACATCCCTACTGCATTCAATTTCTTGCTAGGTCCTCCCTGGATACACACTGCTGGAGCAGTACCTTCAAGTCTACATCAAGCTGTGAAATTTGTGATCGAAAAGAAGTTGGTCACTGTGTATGGTGAGGAAGACCACCGGATCTATCATGAGACGGCTATCCCCTATATAGAACCGGATTCCCGCTTTGAATCAAGTTACCACTCATTCGAATTGGTGTCCACCATACATGCTTCTCGGGGTTCATCACCACCTACCCCTGAGGTATCAGATGCTACTCTCATGGTAGGAAGATTAATGGTTGGGAACGGCTTCGTCCCTGGCAATGGTCTCGGGAGAAATGGTCAGGGTATTCGAAGCCCCATTGAAGCCCCTCAGAGGTCCCGTTCTGCTGGTTTAGGGTACCATGGACGAGGTGGAGGAAGTTCTGAAGGACGAAGACAAGAAAGGCGGAGCTCGCCACTTGACCAAGGACGAGGGAGGCAAAACCCACTACCCCGAGCATTCACGAGACATTCCCTGGTCCTCCAAGAATGATGCATGAAGAAGCGGAAGTGATAGACACTTTGGGGCAGCCTAGTGGCAAGTTTGATTACCTGGTGAAGTATTCAACCCCTCATAGCTATTACATTGATCCTAGTGAGATAGTCCCAGATGGATGGGGTGGCATGGATGATCCGACACCCTCAAAAGCAGGGAACCCTAATGATGAGCTGGAAGGAGTCGCAAGCTTATTCGACAACCTCATCATAGGAGCCATTAATGAAGGACCCCCTGAAGAGATGGGCCTTGGCCCTCGAGAATAACTCTTTTACTGCTTTTGCACATTCCCCTGCGTGGGAATTTCTATTATTTTCTGAATGATGTCTTCAATTTCTTATTTTATTAATTGAGTGTTGCATTTTCTCATTCAATAAATGTAATCGATTGATGAATTTCAATGAAGTTACAAATTTTATTTTGAGGGCATGATGAGGTACACCAAACCAGCCCGGTGATGATATCCAACCGATAAAAGAAAAATCCAAGGAGAACTCTGAGGCCTGGGCTTCATCATGTTTCCTCATGTCAAAATGTTCAGAAAAAAAAAATGTTTTCGCCAAAGATTTAAAAAAAACGAAAAAAAAAACGAAAAAAAGAAAACAAAAAGCAAAGATGCTGATTACTCTGTTTGTCTTTCTAATTTAGCTACCTCATGTTTCAGGAACAATCCTATGGCATGCAAAGGTGTAGAAATGGTTCGATCCGCTGCAACAAGTGCTAATGGTGATGATCCTGAAGACTCAATCAAAGACTCCATTGAAGTGCAATATAGCTGGGAACAACATGAAAAAGCTAAGGCTCTCACATCGAAAGACCGTCACTATTAATTTGAGTGACATTGAAGAAGCCAAAGAGGTGAAAATTAGGGCGAGTCTCCCCAAAGATGAGGCTGAACGCCTAATTCAATTACTGAAGGAATATCAAGACATTTTTGCATGGACCTACGTTGACATGCCTGGACTAGACCCGTCAATCGTGGAGCATCGCTTACCTACTAATCCAGATGCGCCACCTAAGAAACAAAGGCTACGGAGGACTAAGCCCGAACTCTCAAAAAAGATAGAGGAAGAGGTGATGAAGCTCTTGAATGTGGGGTTTATTGAAGTCTCACAGTACCCTGAATGGGTGGCTAATATCGTACCAGTGATGAAAAAGGACGGTCGAGTTCGAGTTTGTGTTGACTATCGGGATCTGAACAAGGCTAGTCCAAAGGATGATTTCCCATTACCACACATAGATGTCCTTGTGGATTGTACTGCTGGCTTTGAACTATTCTCGTTTATGGATGGTTTTTTACAATCAGATAAGGATGATGGAGGAAGATAAGGAAAAGACTGCATTTATTACCCCGTGGGGAACCTTTCATTATAAAGTCATGCCTTTCGGACTTAAGAATGCAGGGGCAACCTACCAGCGAGCCATGGTTGCATTATTTCATGACATGATGCATAAGGAGATTGAAGTCTATGTTGATGATATGATCGCGAAGACCCGACCAGGAAGAAGCCACATAGAAACATTGAAGAAGTTGTTCGACCGACTTCGTGAGTTCAAGCTTCGTCTAAATCCCGCTAAATGCGTGTTCGGAGCAACATCCGGTAAATTACTCGGATTTATTGTGAGCAGTAAAGGGATTGAGATCGACCCTTCCAAAACTAAGGCCATATGTGAATTGCAACCTCCATCAACGGTGAAAGAAGTCCGGAGCCTTTTAGGGAGATTAAATTACATAGCGAGGTTCATTTCTCAACTCTCGAAACTGCCAAGCCATTCTTCAAGCTTCTAAAGAAGAATGCACAAGTCAACTGGGATGATGAGTGTCGAGAAGCATTCAACAAGCTGAAGCAGTACTTGATGAATCCACCAGTTCTTGTCCCACCCTCATCGGGGCATCCTTTGATTCTCTACCTCACTATTCATAGTGAGTCATTGGGCGCAATGTTGACTCAAGAAAGTCCTGTTGATAGAAAAGAGCGGGCCATTTATTACCTCAGCAAGAAGTTCACCGTATCAGAGTTGAAGTATTCTGAGGTTGAAAAGACTTGTGTGGCATTGGTGTGGGTGTTGCATAGGTTGCGACAATACACACTACATTATCAAACATTCCTCGTGACTGAGAACGACCCTATCAAGTACTTACTTAATCAACCAGCTTTGGTAGGTAAATTAGCCAAATGGCAAATCTTGATTTCTGAATTTGATGTGCAATTCATGCCACAAAAGTCAGTTAAAGACCAAGCGATCGCTGATCTATTGGCCGAGAATTCGGGAGTCCCTAATGATGATGACAGTTTCCTTGATGACCATGTCTTGAGTGTAAATGAAGACTCATGGAAGATGTTCTTTGATGGCGCTGTAAACCTATCCGGTTCAGGTAATGGAGTAGTTCTAATATCTCCAGATGGACAACACCATCCGGTAGCTGCAAAATTAATATTTCCGTGCACCAATAATGTGTCCGAGTATGAAGCTTGCATCCTCGGGCTTCAAGCAGCAATTGAGATGGGTGTGGCTAAGTTAAAAGTGTTCGGAGATTCCGCACTAATCATACTACAGACCATGGGGGAATGGAAGACCAAGGATGCCAAGTTACTCCCATACCACAAGTATCTAGAAAATCTGGTGAAAGAATTCGAGGAAGTTTCATTTCAATACTTGCCGAGGTCTCATAATCAATTTGCGTGATGCGCACTTGCGACGTTGTCCTCTATGTTGCAAGTTACTGATGGTTTGGAGGTTGAACCCCTGAAAATAGAAGTTTTGCCGAAGCCAGCTTATTGTATGATTGTGACTGAAGAACCTGATGCAAAACCATGGTATTACGATATCATGAATTACATTAAAAAACAAGAATTTCCCGAAGGAAGCACTCAGGCTGATAGGAAGTACATCATGAAGATGGCCTCGAAATTTTTCGTCAGTGGTGAGAATTTGTACAAGAGGTCTTACAATTCTGTCTTGTTGCGATGTATAGATGCCGTCGAAGCCACTCAAATCATGCAAGAAGTGCACGAAGGAGTATGTGGCCCCCATATGAATGGACACATGTTAGCTAAGAAGATTATGAGACTAGGCTACTACTGGCTCACTCTGGAAAGTGATTGCATCTGGCATGTTCGAAGTTGTCACCGCCGCGCATTCATGGAAATAAGATAAATGTTCCTCCAACTGAGCTGCATCAGTTCTCAGAGCCATGGCCTTTCTTGATGTGGGGTATTGATGTGATTGGCCCAATCAATCCCAAGGCTTCAAATGGACATCGATTCATTTTGGTGGCAATAGACTATTTCTCCAAATGGATCGAAGCTGCATCCTTTGCAAGTGTCACTGCTCGCAATATTGTGAAGTTTGTCAAACGTGACATAATTGCTCGCTATGGTGTCCCTAAAGCAATCATCACTGATAATGGGACCAATTTGAACAACAAACGTGTTGATGAGTTGTTCAAAGAATTCAAAATCAAGCATCTGAATTCGTCTCCTTACCGCCCTCAAATGAATGGGGCCGTCAAAGCGGCCAATAAGAACATTAAGAAGATTTTGGCTAAGACCGCCGTGAACTATCAAGATTGGCATGACAGGCTACCCTTCGCACTAATGGTGTACCGGACATCGATCCGCACTTCTACTGGGGCAACCCCGTTTGCTTTGGTGTACGGCATGGAGGCAGTCCTACCTGTAAAAGTGGAGATTCCTTCTCTGAAGATTTTATCCCAAGTGGAGTTGTCTGAGGCAGAATGGTCACAACAAAGATTCGAGCAGTTGAACTTGATCGACGAGAAAAGACTGAAAGCTCTCTGTCATGGCCAAGCATATCAACAGAGAGTAGCCAGATCTTTCAACCGGAAGGTGCGGCCAAGGCATTTTGAGGTAAATGACCTAGTCCTTAGGAAGTTGTTGCCGATCTTTCCAGATCCTGGAGGCAAGTTTGCTCCAAACTACAGCGGCCCATATGTGGTAAAGAAGATATTTCCCGGCGGTGCCTTGATATTGGCAGAAATGGATGGTCGTGAGTTTTCCACTCCTGTTAATTCAGATGTTGTCAAGAAGTATTATCCATGATAGAATTTGCCATGTCATGTTTTGAACTGCAAGCATTTCAATGATCAATAAATTGCTTCAATGAGTTCAATTGTTCAGATTTGTTGCAAATTTTGCACATTTTCCCTGATGAATTGTGTGAGATGAATTGAATGTGTCAAATGAAGTACTTTGGAATGACGAAAGGCAAGCCTTGTTCCATATACTGTTTCATACACTAACCCCCAATGAGTTGTGTGAAAAATTCCATGCCCACAAGGAAGAGGGCTATCTCGCAAAGGGTACGTCAACAGGTGATGAGAGGCATTCGTTTCTCTATCCCAAACACTACAGGTGATCCATTGCTCAACCCCTTTGAGCCCCATACACTTATGGAGATTTAAAAATTATCCCTGTCAAGAATCATCCCACATTGTGACAAATTTGAAATGAATGGTAGGAACCTTCTTGCTCCCACTTGCATCAATCTTCGAATATTGCTTTTGCAGTGTAACTCTTGCGGTAATTTGAAGTGCCTTAGGATGACGAAGAGCAGTTCTTTCTTTATCCTATACACTTTTATCCATTGCATAGCCCACTTGAGCCTATGAATTTATTTCATATTAAACCCAGTTGGTGATCATCCCCCACACTGGGGCAAGGCAAAAAGAACCATTCGAGTAACATGGTTGAGAATGCTGCAAAGGATGGTTATGCAAGTTCAAAAAAATAAGTGCAAAATAATGGGGCATGAAAAAGCAGTGTGCCTGGTAAAAGCAAGGCCAATGCAAAAAAAAAAAAAAATCATCAAATAAAACTCTTGATGTAGTAAGTCATATCCCCGACAAGGTGGTACAAAAAAAAAACTCTCAAATGCTGTTGCAATCAATGGAGTTATGATAAAAAATCTTCGATAATGAAGAAGGAAAGTGGTGGAAATGTCAAGATGATCACCAACTTTAACTCTCCCCTAAACACTTTTTGAGCCTAATGATCATTTCATTTCTCAACCTATGAACCAAGCCTACGTTACGTCCCTTGCAAAGTCTCTTCTGATTAGGGCACTTGAATTAACCTAGGGGTTCACATGTTTTAAGCATCGCTCGAAGAAGTGCGAGCAAGATTATTTCTTTCTCATTTTGCAGGGTTCTTGACTTGTAAACCCAGAGATGATTACAGAATATCACTCATTCTTTCAAAAGCCTCGACTCAAAGAGTCCCTTTTGTTAAGCTGTTAACCAAGCCCACATTACGGTCCTTGTTAAAGACCTCTCAGATTGGTAAGATCGTACCACTTGCGAGATTGCTCAGACCCTGGTTTGGGCCTGACGACGGTGAGATAGAGTGATTGACAAAATCCTGCATCAAAGGTCAGGATGAAATTGCCATTTTAATAAGGATGAGAGAAAAAGTCCTTTCAGACCAAATGATCCCTCATTTGACACATCCATGACACTCATGTGTTCAGATTGAAATTTTCTTTTGAGATACTTCCCAATGGAAATTAGGTGATGCAAGATTAATATGAATCTCCATTATATTGATGCATGTTTATGATTACAAATGCATGTTGCTTCTCATATGACCATGTTTTGCAAGAGACATATTTTCGAAGATCGGAGATGTTACCAGGTAAGTATATCTCTAGCCATACCTTGAATATTTGTCATTGCACAGGTATTCCCTTTTAAGCATACCGACACTCAATTGAGTTGTCCCCCAAAGATTTTTCCTCCAGATTCAATCTGATTAAGGCGACCGAAGAATGGTTCGGGTCCTGGTTGGATGATTTTTGTCGCAAAGCTGGGCGACCGAAGAATGGTTCGCGCCTAGCCAAGCAAAACCTTAGTTCAGGCGACCGTAGAATGGTACGGGTCCTGGAAAACAAATCCCCGTTTAGGCGACCGTAGAATGGTACGAGTCCTAGACAACCTCAGTTCAGGCGACCGTAGAATGGTACGGGTCCTGAAAATGAATCCCAGTTTAGGCGACCGTAGAATGGTACGGGTCCTAGACAAGCTTAGTTCAGGCGACCGTAGAATGGTACGGGTCCTGGAAAATCATTTTTTCGTCAAGGGGACCGTAGAATGGTACGGGTCCTAGACACAACCAAACAATGCCAAACTAGGCGACCGTAGAATGGTACAGGTCTTGGGAAAGCAGTCACTTTGTGAAGTCATGTTACTATTCTGGGCGACCGTAGAATGGTACGGGTCCTAGGAAAGTAATCTCTTTACGAAGCCATGTTACTATCTTGGGCGACCGTAAAATGGTACGAGTCCTGGACATGTAACACCAATCTATCTTGAGTTACTCTACCACCCCCTAAGGTAAGTAATTCCATGTAAGTTCCTTTATCATTTGCATTAGCATTTCCGTGCATCATTTAAATTTCGTTTCAAAATGGGATTTATTTTCCCACCAAAAAAAAAAAAAAATCACTCAGTACATCTGCATGATTAACATTTAGGTCTCCACTTGTCTTTGAAGACAACCTCTACGAGCTAACCTTCAAAGAGGGGCAGCTGTTGACACCTATTTTTAGCAAATCTAGGAAAATAAGGAAAATAAAAATTGCATTTTTTGGACAAATAAAAAGAAAAAATAAATATGGTGGAAATTGATTTGATTGAAGTATGCAAGGAAATATAGAATTTCGATGGATGTTCGGATTTTATTAAATGCAGCAACAATTTCAAAATCAGGCGAACAAATGGCAATAATTTTGATAAAATGGAAGGAATCGATGCAAAATTGAGCTGATTGCGAAATCATGCTCCGATTTGCATCCATGATTTAATGCAACAGAAGATGGAAGTTTAAAATTTTCATAGAAAGCGGCCGATCGAACCCACTATAAAAGGGGTTGACCTGCACAATTTATTGGGGGGGAAGAAAAAAATTTGAGAGAGAATCCGCTAAAAAAATTCGTGCAAGAGAGAGAGAGATTTTTCGAAATTTTGGAAGAAAAGAAGGCAAGAAATTGTGAGATTTTCAAGGAGAATTGGAGAGTGATTTTCGAAAATTGGAGAGCAAAAAGGTGAGAGGCTTTCCTTCAGTTTTGGGGGGAGAAAAAAAAAGAAAAAAGTCAAAAAAAGAAAGAGCAAAAAGGGGTCTGACAAGAAGGAGAAAAGGAAGAAAAATCGTGAAAAGAAGAAGAAGTCAGCAAGCTACAGTGAGAAAAGAAGAGACGTGGGCCAGCGGGAGTGAAAAAAGAAGAAGAAAAAACAAAGAAAAAGGAATAGAAAAAGAACACTGTTCTTCTTCTCCGCGACCGTGTCTTCCGCTCGCCCTCGCTCCGCCCTCCGCCGCCGGAGGCCGTCATCGCTGCACCCAACGCCAGCCGCCGAGACTCCGCCATCCGACACTGCGCCCTCCGCCCGAGTGCCCCTCGCCGTCGCCGCTCGTCACCCCGACGCCGCGCCCGGCCCCCGCCGCTGCGAGATCGCGACTCCGGCACCACCGGAGCCCGCGCACCACCTCACGCCTTACCCTCTCCACGCCGGACCCGCGCGCCGACGACTCGGAGCCGCCACAGCGAGACCACTCTACGCCTCAGCCCAGCGCCCCTCCTTCGGTCGCCGTGCTGCCCTCCGCCTGAGCATCGCGCCTCCCTGTTGCTGCACCACCAGGGCCCGACGCCTCCGCTTTGCCTCGCGCGACCCGCAAGCCCCCCGCCGCCGACGTGCCGCTCCCGGTGCTTTGCCGGACCTTCACCGGAGCTCGACCGCGACGCCCCGCCGGACCTCCGATCCGCCATCCTTGGCTGGATCCCACAAATTTGCTAAACCCAATAAAAAAAAAACACAAGAGAAAGCGCATTAGGTAGTTTTCTTTAATTTATTTTATTTATTTTATTTTACTTTTATCTTGTTTTTTAGTATAATTAGTCTTTAGTATATGATTGGAGCATATTACATGATTCGCAACCGCACCTGAATTTTTTATTTCATCTATAAGGCTTTAGATGAAATAATTAATTAAGCGAATAAAATTGATATTTTGATCTTTAAGGCTTAAGATCAATTTATTGATTTTACTAGCGAAACATTGTCCCTCGATCTGAATAATGTATGATATCTTTGGTTTGGTTTGTCTTGATTGCTTTGTTTATTTTGAAATATGTTTGAATTAGAATATTGCATGATTTAGGGTTATCTTGCATGTTTAGGATAGGAGTTTTATTATTTCGAAATTTTAAAAAAATTAAAAATTAAATATTAAATATAAAAAAATCAAATCAATCAATTTAGGTTGCTAGATTTCAAATTGAGTTGCATGTTTAATTATTTGGCAATTATAAATTTCGAAAATTAATAAAACAATATAAATTATCATACACTTGTCATGTAGAATTAGGGCATATTTTGCATGTCATTGCATATTAGGGTTAAATTGCACTTAGTTTAATTTAGATAATTTTTTTTAATTTATTATAAGTTTAGGATTTTTTTAGATATATTGCATTTTAGGATTATTTAGGTTAAGATAATATTTTAGTTTAAATTAGGATTTGGCTCAATCTAATTCCTAACATAAATTAAATAGGATCTTAATCTAGCTAGATAATTTTCACATTTAACCTAATTTCGAATTTCAGGAAAAAATACAAAAAAAATGACTTAGGATAAATTAATTTTAATCCTTTAGGATGAATTGCATGTTTTTTTTTTTAAAAAAAATGTCATTGCATGTTATTTAGAATTAGATTCATGAAATGCATGCCATTTAGTGATCATTGCTAGGTTCATTTAATTAGAAATTGCATGGCATTAGAATTATGTCATTTAGTTAATATTGCATTGCATATTGCATGATTTTTATTAATTAAGTGAAAACAAAAAGAAATTGCATGTTTATTAGAAACCATATCCAGGGTTGTTGATGTGGTTTTTAACCTAACATTGTAGATGCTTTCGTTGCTTTGAGGTAAGTTTTTGCAATTTATTTATTGTTTATCTGGGTGTTAAATTGGTGGATTGCGCACCCGCATGATCACCTCACATGTTAGGAAAATAGGTTAAAATAAATCAGCTGCTTGCAATTAAAAAGAAATGGTACCGAAAGGGCATTGGAGAAATCTAGTGTAACCAAGTCCTCGTACCCTCAGTCTCTGGTTCGTAGGAGTAAAGTGAAACTCCCATTACTTTACATGGATTTCTAATCGACCCACCAAAAAATAGATTAGTGGCGACTCCTGATTAAAAAATCAATTGCATGTTAAGAACTTGAACCTAAATCGCGAATTGGTATGAGCTTGGGAGAGTCCGAATTAAGTCTAGGCTTAATAATCCATTAGCCAAACATTAGGTGGTTCACACCAGAAAAAAATGTGGTCGCGACAAGTTCCTAGGGAAAAGTAGGTTGGTCCTTACTCCTGAGACCTCTGAACCCCACATTATTTGAGTTTATTTTTTATCATGAGAGTTTAAGGTTGATCCAACTTAAACTAACATTGTAAATATTGTATATTTTGTACTATATGCTTTGTCTATTCTATACCCTAGTGCCTCCTCCTTTGTTATCTTTTTTCTTATATTTACCATGTAAATTAAAAAGTAAATAGAAACACGGCCTTAATTCAACCGAAAAAAAAAAAAAAAAAAAAAAAAAAACCCTCTTCGCTCACCATGCTATTTGCTTACCTCAGCCTCACTCACTGCTCACCTAACTCGCTTGTGCTCACTCACCTCACACTCATCTCTCTTCACTTGCCTTGCGCTCGCTCGTCTTAGCTAGCCTTACTTACCCCGCCACTTGCCTCCATTCGCTTGCCTCGCAGCTCACCTCTGGTGTCTCCTTGCTTGCCTAAGGTGTTATTTTTTTTTTTTATGGTTTGTTACTTTTAGCAAGCATGAAATTTATGTTATTACATTATGTTATATTTATGTTTGATATGAATTGGTGTTCATAATTCAGTTGTTCAATGTTGCATTGTTAATATATATGTAATTTAAAACAGTATGTTTGACCTTTAACAAAAAAAAAAAAAAAATTGATTGGTCCCGAATTAAGCCTAAAACCAAATCAAGTTCTTTGTCCTAGCCTTAATAGGATTGGTCTTTTGCTCCAAAAATTACCAACACTATGTGGTTTGGACTTTGGGTTGCTAGATCAACTCAATGAGGATTATGCTAACCTCTATAAAGAGCTTTTTCCATTCCATTTTTGATTCCGAGGCAATCTTCTTCTCCATGGGTGGCTATGCAAAAGATAAAAGCATGGAAAAAAGGAAAAAGGGCAAGGCACGATTCCGATTGTACTTCCTCAATTGAAGTGATTGAGATGTAGACAATAGACAGTTCTCTCCTCCATTTTGCCCCTTTTCTTCTTCTTTTTTCCCCGAAATTTCTCACTCTTTATCGTTATAAAAAGAATTACAACCTTTCCATATCATTTTCCATAACTGCATTCATACTTTTCCTTAATTGAGATACCCGAAATTCTCGCACAATACAAATACTGATAAGTACATCAGCATGCAATTTTTTTCATAATTTTAAGCATTTTGAATAGCATTTTAAGTTTTGGCGAAAAAGTATAATTATGTTTTATCATTTAAAAAAAAAAAAAAGCTTAACCAAATAAGCCCTTAAAAGATGCTATGTATTCGAATTTATGTTTTTTTATTAGCCTTGCAATCAATATACAAAACACTTTCTCAACCATTAAATTTTCCGATCGCGTAAATTTTGGGGCATTTTGCAAATATGAGGCACTTTTGGTGATAGAATATAACTTTAGACATTATTATCATCACTAAGGATATGGCAAAGGGGCAATTAGCGATGTTCCAAGCTTTAATGCTCACGTGTCCGTCGCCTTTTGCCTCACCCCATCTCCTCCTTCGCAAAATGACATGCATCTCCATGTTCCATTGTTTGACCTTGTGAAAGAATTTATAACAAATAAATATGTATGCGATTTTTAAATTAGCTAAATAAAAAAATAAAAACCCAAATTATATCTACTGTGGCAAAAATACTTTGTGATATAAATGCCCGCAATTTTTTTGTGTCTCGAAAAAACCCAAACATATACAATTGTGACATATTTATTTACCCTCTATTTCAGTTCAATCCAAAGTATATTTATCGCACTAAGTAAGTTCAGGATTTTTTATAGTACAAAAAAAAAAAAAGTGTTGAGTATTTGTGTCACAAAGCATAAGTTAAGAGTTTTTAATGACAAAAAAAAAAAATTCATAATGTTTGTGTCATGGTGAGTTTAGATTGGGGTTTTTTGTGATATTGACCCTTTTAAATTATGTCCTTAAGTAATATCTTTAGCAACCTAATTTTTATTTTACTTGTTGTAGATCCCAACAAAGAGAGTTATAAAAGTTGAATATCACATGAGATTCCAGAAATATGGCGATTTATAAAGGTAAACTAGGTGCATTTTGATAAAGTTACGAATTTTTTGGTGATATGAAGAGGTAGTAAGTCCTTCAATTTGGTTGTTGAAGTGTCAATGCTGAAAGGAGTTGAATTTAACTCAAACTGATTTAATAAAGGAATCATCATGTGACTTCATTATGATCCAGAGATCTGGCCAATTCTATCTCTATGTGGTCAACCATACGATCCAATTTTTACTCCCAAGCTTTTAAATAAATCTAGATATCGAGTTCAAATCTCATTTTTCATTTTTATCTTTCTTTTTTCCCATTTTGAAATCTTGAGTATTAGAAATTCCATGAAAAATCTTCAATCCATTAGAAGGGGCTTTTTCTATGGTCCATGACGGGATATCATAACAAACTAAAACTCGAGAATTCACAATCAAAACTAGAATGTTCGGCAATAATTACATCAAAGGGCGTCTGATGATGATAATGACCTTTGGGGACCATTTATGTGGCAAGAGTGGGAAACTCTAAACATTATTAAATTTGATCATATGCTTGTTGACATTTTATAGCCATTTACATGATAATAACAACAAACTTTGAACTTGATTAATTTCGACGATTATGCGTTGTGGTGATAGTCATGACTCATCAAGACGATAATGTCGTGATATTTGACTTGTTGCACGAACTCCTTAGCTTAAGGAAAAATTGTGTTTTGACGTTAGCTTAAGAGATGTGTTAGAAATATTATGATATTTAGATATCTTTTAGAGATATTTAAAATATTTTCTCTTATTTCAATATATAATTTGAAGATGCACATTTAATTTGATTTCTTTATATTTCTTGCATCTAAACTTATAAATAAGCTCTTCATGTACTTTTTTTTCAATATATCCCTATTTACTTTACATTTAACTGTGGTCATACACCCGTATTTATTTTTGTCCTCAGAAAACAGCATCTAACCCACCCAATATTTAAAAGCTGATTGAAAATTATTTAGGAGCTCCTACTCATCAAAACATGCCTCTTGTCATCGCGTGTCAAATCAAAAGACATAAACCGTCTTTATATATAAAATGTTGGTCAATTCTATAGGTGAAAAGAATTCGAGAAATATTTTAAAAAAAAATTCTTATTCACGAACCTAGTTTAATTTTTTCAAACAATGTCAGGTTGGCAAAGCAGTCCCGCGTGTGTCCTGAGCGTTAATATGAATGAGGATGTACTTGATAAGTACATAAATAATAATGATACCTTTTTCTTAATAAGTGTGGAATCTGCCAAAATATTTTGAAAATAAATAAATAAAATTGATGGGTTTTTACTAGGAATGTTAAAAACCAAACCGAAAAACTAATCGAACCAAACCGAAAAATTCGATTTTTTTTGTTCAATTTTCATTCAGTTCAGTTCTCATTAAAAATCGATTTTTTTATCGGTTCTTTTTTTATCGGTTAACTAAATTGAACCGAACCAATAAACCGATAAGAGCTTCTTTATTGAAAATGTAACAGAAAAAAAACAAATGCAAAACCGAAAACTAAATTTTGAAAACCAAAAACCGAAAAACTGAACCGAACCGAAATTTCGGTTCAGTTCATATTCGGTTCAAGACTCGTTCAATTCGATTCGAAAGTTTTTCCTAATGATTTGATTCGGTTCGATTTTTCAAAAAAATCAAATCGAACCGAACCGTTGACACCCCTAGTTTTACCCCATGTGGTAAGTGTAGATGACAAGATGATTCTTGTGTACAAGTCACATTTCCAATATTCTTTTCTTGGCTAAAAAAGGGGAAGCCATTACAAGAAATTAGGTGGAACGTATATAAAAGGTGTATCGTCTGGTTTTGGGACAAGGGGGTGTACACACATTTGAGGACTTTGTCCTAAATCTATGGAGATTGCAACATTGGGCCATGATGTGATCAATACCCAAGACACAAAAACTATGGCCCAACCGTGGCAACTCTCCAAAAAGAAAGCATGAAATTGACCACCAACAACAATAACAACTCGCCCAATTTGTGTTCACGCTCCTGACATTCCCTCCTCTCTTTTCTCTCGCGTGATAGAAATTACATAAAATTCGAGTCCACTCCAACCAAAGCATGATCAAGATCTTAGCATCCAGGTCTATATATTTACTTGTATGATATTTGAATCTCCTCTTACTTGACCCAACCGAACAATAACTAGTTAAAGACTAATATTAATAATTAAGATGATAGCAGACTCTAAATTCTAGTTCAGAAAGCAGGTGCAATCTCTTATTAGAAAGGTGACAAGTCATCGCAAAAGTGATAGATCTAGCCATCTCTCCTCCAAACCTCGTCGAACCAAGCGAATTGGGATCGAATTTAATCACATCCATGCCTTGTCCGATCTCACTTAGCGTGCAGTGCTACGACAACCTTGTTTACCCTATGAAGAATTGTACCCCCACCCAACTGGGGGAATGGGGCAAATCCTTCCCGTTAGGGTTTTTCCTAAGGGGCCCACGAGGTGTTAAAGAATGAAGTGCCGTGCATTTATTTGAATTCTAATGCAGTCGTTGATGGTGGGATTTTGAGATATGGACATCACCTTTCTTGCTATGCTGCCCTTCCGTTCCCAGAGAGAGAGAGAGAGAGAGAGGTGTGATCAATGGCAGCATCATTAGCTCCATCTCCCAAAGATTTCGAGGGTTTCTCCTCCTCCATTGGCAGCTTGAATCGGCTGCTCCGATGGAAAGTTTTAAATCTTTTCTGATGGAGGACCAGATCTGGCCTTCGACGACGCGGGGTCCGCCTGCGGGAGCAGCTATCCCCGGAGGGGGGCGGCGGCGGCGTCTCGCTGCGGCGACGGCGGTGGTGTGGAGGTGCAGGGCGTACGGCGCGAGGCGGAGGAGGAGGAGATCGGGGTTGCCGCAGCCGCTGCTGCCGCCGTGCCGCCACCTGTGCCTGCCCACGGCGTGCGTGCCGAGCCACCCCGACTGCCCGGCGGTCACCGCGCGCCTGCCCGTGACAACGTCGGTCGTCGTCGCAACGGTCGGAAACGCGCCTAATAAAAACCCAAACCTCCCTCGCCCACACCACACGCGCTCTCACTCTCTCTTCTTCATGCTCTTCGTCTGAAACTCCCTCTTCCTCTCCCTCTCCCTCTCCCTCTCTCTCTCTCTCTCTCTCTAAAAGCGAAGCGACTCTCATGGCGGTCGAAGCTCGGCGCGCCGCTCCTTTTCCCGCTCGGATGATCGTGAACAGGTACTCTGTCGAACTTCATTCGTGGGTCTCTGTTCGATTTTGAATATCGTGAGCTATTTGGGTTATTTCTCTCTCTCTCTCTCTCTGCTTTTCTTCGAGCTTAGTTCCAATCGGTTCGGTTCTTTTGCAGATTCTTCGGGAATTCCATCGCGACGAGGAAGTACTGTTGCGCGATCCGCTCCTACCCCACCCATGCGGAGGACTTCATCCCTCTGGCATCGACGGAGACGGAGACGCCCGACCCGATCTCGCGTCCGTCTCGCCGCCGCCTGAAACTTCGCGTCGTCCCGGAGTTCAGCACGGCGAAATCGTCCGTGAAATCCGACAGCGGATCGACCAGCGACTACAACGCCGCCGTTTCTGTCCCCAGGAGCCACCACAAGCGGTCCAGAGACGATGCGATCGGCGACGACCACTTGAACGGCGATGGCTTCCCGGCGAGTCGCAATCCTCCTCACAAGATGAGCAAGGCGTCGCCGTTTCTGGGGCACGAGGTGGGGTTCGAGATCCAAGGTCGCGAATCGGAGATCGACTGTTTGATTTCGCAACATGTAAGACCCTTTTTCTCCTTTCCTCTTTCAATAATTTTATTTTTTGATGGTTTGATTAGGGTTCTTACACTTGTTCTGAGATTTCAAGAAAATAAAAACCCAGAAAACTTTAACAATGTCGGCTCTGTTCCCGGCGAAGAAATATTAAATTTTCACGATTTGCGTCAAGAAATTACTTATTGTTGAAAGGGAAATAGGAAAATTAGAAATTTCCTGACGACTTTCCTGTTCTGGACGTGTCTGCAGACACAGGCGTTCGCGAGAAAACTGAAGAAGAAAGACAGAGAAATCCAGAGAATCGGGAAGTTGAACGGTCTGCTCCAAGAGAAACTGAAGATCCTGGCGATGGAGAGCCAGATGTGGCGGGGCCTCGCACAGGACAACGAGTTCGAAGCCGACTCCCTCCGCTCCACCCTCCAGCGCGTCCTCTCCCGCGGCGGCGGCGACGTGGTCGACGACGCGGAGTCCTGCTGCGGGAGCAACGGCCCCGGTACGGCGGCTGCGGGAGAAGGCGACGCGGAGGCGGAATCCACGAGGCCGCCGCGGCGACGATGCGGGCGGTGCGGGAAGTGGGAGGTGGGGGCGGTGCTGCTGCCGCGCAGCACCTGTGCCTGCGCACGGCGGCGCGCGGGCCCGGCCACCGCGACTGAGCTGCGTGCGGCGAGGCTGTCACGGCGAGAGTGCTCCTGAGTCTGTCGTCGTCGTCGTAACGATCGGAAGCGCAGTGGGCGGGAAATATAAAAAGGAGGGAAATCCGGGGCGAAAAGGGGAAAAAGGAAAGAATTAGAGGGGAGGAAAGAAATAGTCCTCTTTTTGGTTTTTGTTTTTGGATATAAGGAGATTCTTTGATATATTTTCTGTTGGAGAATAACGGGTAAAAAACCATGAGAGGGATGGTTTTTCCAATTTTTTTGTGTAAATACTGATACATAATAAATGCTCTTTTTTTTCTTTTTAATTACTGAGTTCCTATATTTTCGTCTTTTGGGAACTTTTAATTGATGATGTGCAAATTGTTGCTTCTCTAATTTCCTTATTGTGCTCGATTATGAACTTCGTTCCAACAAAATGCTCGTCAACATTGATATATAATTTCAAATCTCTCTTTTTTTGTGATTTAGAGTCCAAAAAAACTAGAGAAAAATATTCCCTTTTACTATGTTATTCTTCAATTTCATGTTAGATCATCGAAATTCTAGAGATGGTGATTTTCCAGTGAGTGATTATATTTAATAATGATTATCTTAATAATTTTCTGAATGGCATAGTAAATTGTGTTCTTGAATTCACGGAAACATGGGTAAGTAGTCCTAGAAATCAAGAATATAAAGAGCTTTTCCATCATTTTTCTTCTTCTTCTTCATTTATTTTTTTCATTTTTTCTCATCGTATGAAATAATCGAGACACATGGACGGTAGACACTTCTTTGCACCAATTCCCCCCTCCCTTTTCTTTTCCCATCTTTCCCTCACAATTTCTACGCTTGTGTAACATAAATGTCAATACGTAAATCTTTTTCCCCTCCCTCACTCTCTCAATTTTTGAGGTAACTCTCGACCATAACATTAGAATAAATAAAGTGATAAAACTAAAATTACTTTCCTCAACAAAACAAATAAGGGAAAATAACACAAATAATTTGTAATTTTTAATGTGATTTCTCAACCTTTAATTTGTTAAATGTGGTCCATGAATTTTAATTCAATATACAATGCCGTTCATGAACTTTCAATTTGTTCAATGTGATCCATAAACTTTTGATACATGTTCGATCTAGTTTTAGAATTATATGAAAATGTCTAATATTATTTATATACTTAAATTAATTGAAGGATAACATTAAACATTTTTATACAATCCATGAACTAACTGGTATGTGAACAAAACAGTAAATCTGCTACCTTACCTGTACTTAAGGAATATGAATAATTTCCTATACGGTACATCTATATTGACAATTTCTTTATAATACCATTGAATTTTTATTTTGGTTGGGGACCGTCATTCCCATTGTTCCGGTGAATCTCGTTGATCAATTGGCAAAGTGTCTGTCGGAAGTGGTGGGTCAACAGGCCATTGAGATTTTTGTTTGACATACATGTGCCAATAATCTAAATACAGAAAAGAAAAAAAAAAGAAAAAGAAATACATTCTATATCTTGAAAGCACATATACAGGAGAGGGCTGGGATCACTCGGCTATTCGGAAAGGACCGAGAGAAACATGTGTCGGACGTTGTCCTGTTCCACAGCATCCCGCCTTGGTAAATGGCAAATGCGTGTGTTACAGATTAGGACCATTGATGTATGTGAGCTTTGTGCCTGTGAGAGCAGAGGAAGCAAAAATAAAAAAGCGAATTTTCCTCCTAGTTAAATAGATTCATATTATTGAGTATTTGACTTTTTGGACTATCTTGAAAATTTCCGACAGTCAAAATTGATTGATTGCATCTTAGTATCTTATAACAAGGTAAACAATAGTGATGGTGTATAGGTCGGACGGACAATTAACAATAGATAAGAGAAGATGAGGTCCCGGAAGAGTGGCAAACCCAAGATCCTCACGCCTTCAAATTTGACTACAAAGAAAGTTGAAACATAGTTTGTGTTGATGAATGATTTACAATGGAACCAGACCAATTCCCGATTATATTGTGGAATCATGCTCATCTCTACACATAATAATTCTGCTAAAATGACATAGTTATCCTTCTCTTTGTAAAGTTCTCCTCCAAGTGTTATTGTATTACAAAATATGTTTTCCTACAATGTATCTTTAGTTCAAGTCCATTCTGGTTTACCGACCCAAAAAAAAAAGGTCCATTCTGGTTTCATCATATAATAATTACTACTTATACTATAAAGAGTACTCATAAAAATTATTTTTACAGCAATCAATGTCTTCCAAGTTCTAACATTTGTTTCCTTTAGTTCTAAGCATGACTTTGTGTATGAAATTATGAATCTTGACTTTTCACTCGAGACATGTTTATTTGGAGATTTCTATGTAATTCTTGAGATGTGCATCTAAATACAATGGAGTTTATGCCAAGATGTCTTAATTTGTGGCTATAAATGAAGTCGTCTTTGCACACTTCAAAAGTTAAATTTTCATTTTAAAAATGGTACGTTAAAGCCTTTTTTGATATATAATATTATTATTTTTAGAGTTGTACATATTCCAATCTAACTTTTTGAGTGATTCATCTAAAATGCGTGCTTCCAGAATTGTGATACAAGACGAAAGGAATTCGTAGGTGGGTATAACGAACCTTTTCCAACATTTGTTACGTGAAGAAGAGGAGAAAAAAGAAGAAGAGAAGGAATGAAGATCACATGATTGACTAGGGAAGGGAGCACGTCACTGGGGAGATAATCAAGGCCATTTTGTTGGGCCTCAATCCAAATTGAGGTCATGCCACCCAATGAGGTGTCCAAAGTGGGCCCATCGGAAATTGATCGAAACTCTTGATAATGACTAAAAATGGAAATTTTTACCTCGATATCCCAAATTACCAAAATAGTCACACGAGTGATCTTAAAATGACCTTTATATTGAATGTTATAAAAGAAGCTAAGTCACAATACAACTAAAATTGAAGTAATTTCATTTTTTAGTTTGAACCTAAATCCGAAAAATTCGGAAAAATAGATCCCCAATTGATTTTTGAGAAATTTTATAGCCAAAATCAAATTGAAGCTAAAATAAAGTGATTTGTGGATTTTTCAATTTTTTAATTTTTTTTTGTCCAAAGTCAACCCTTTGATGATTAATCACTAAAAAGGTCGATTTATGCCAAAAGTTCAATTTATTTTCAAAATCATTTTCAGCCGAAATGAAATTGAGACTATTAGGAACTTTTTATGGAAAAGGGTTGATTTTTTGGTCGAGTGATTCCATCACGATCGAAAACCCTAATCCTCACATTTTACTTTTTATAGACGTATCTGCTGAAAATCAGGTGTCAATAATAGTTAGATCTCAAATGGCAATCTCATTGGACATTTGCAAACTTATTGTGAAGGACTTGCATGTCATTACTTCCCTTCTTTAGAAATCAACTCCCTCTCTCAATTTTGGTGACATTCTCATTTCTCATATTAGGAAAATGTTAGGATATTACTTTTAGGGAAGGAAACTCGTGTAGATTGATTAGCAAATTGGAAACCACCATTTGCACTTGAATTGTTTTCGCAACAAAATATATTTCACTGAAAGTAGCTCTTCGATTTTTCTTTAAGCAGACCAAGCTTCTATACTAACTTAGGATAAAGGATATCTCATGCGAAAAGAAATTGATTTCTTCGATTCAAACAACACTACACAGCTCTTGATCGAGCCAAATTTAATCAATGGCAAGACTAAGAAATTATGGACTCAATAATGTAACATGGACAAACTATGCTAAAGTTAGTCGGTGACATAACTTGAGAACACAGGGATACAATGTCAGAATTTGATTGACGAGACAACACTAAGATATGGATACACGTCGGAATTTAATCAACGATGCAAACCTAAGAGCTACAACTAAGAAATTTAAAGTGCAGTGCAGGAAAAATAGAGATAATTGCAAGATAATATTTTGCTTGATATATGGGGGCTTTCTAGTTGGTGACTAACAATATGTATAATGGTTAATGTGATTACTTTTCGACGATTCCTAGTGGTTACAATCTCCTGAATAATTCTTGCCCATTATCTCCATGTTCCTAAATTTCACGTGCACAAGCTGATCCATGACGTGATTTCTTTTAATCGGTGCATACTTCATGATCTTGCTTCTAAGTGGTAATTATCCCTTTCAAAAAATGTGTCATTGACTCCAATTGATCCATCAAATGACTTGGTCTTTAAATGATAATTGCTCCCTACATAGCCATGCCTCTAGTCTCAATTGATTCACCGGATGACTTGGTCTTTGAACGGTAACTATTCCCTCTAAAATTGTGTGCCTTTCGTTTTATTGATCTTAAACTTCAAAGCAGCTTATATATATTATTTTGATAAATATTGTTAATATTCATATTAACAATTGTCTATGGTCCATCGTTGTATTTCGACAATTGAACACATTGCATCAATGTATACCATTGTCAATCGACATATATTTATCTCCATAATCGTCGATAAGTTAGCACACTTTCTATTTATACCCACGCAGTATGCACATGACTATTTATACCCATCACACGTGATGTTCACTTGCTTGTGCTATACAAGCCATATTTTGGGTACACTCTACCAATAGATAGGCCACCAATAGATTTACTTGATCTATTGGTTAGAGATCAGATAGGATTAAGTTTTATTGGGACAGTAATTGTTTGTTACCAAAAAAGAAAGGCAAATCATCCCATTACCTCTGAGAAATGCACAAATTATGGTAAGAAAATCTCGACCTATCTGATTGCATACCATAATCACTTATTGGCTTACCTGGTAAAGCAAGATACTCAGTAATTATATTAGCAGCTGAATAGGAATACGTAGCAAGCTAATTACTATTCCTTTTCCTTTTTTAATCTTGCATTTTACTCAAATTACAAAAATATTGAACTTTAGACATCTATAAAAACCCACTTCAATCTGCGAAATAAAGGTAACAAAGAAAAAATACTCGGTAAGTACATCAGCAGCTGAATATGAATATGTAGCAAGCCAATTACTATTTTTTTTTAATCTTGCATTTACTCAAATTACAAAAACAGTGATATAAACCCACTTCAATGGGACACACACATATCTTTCACAATCTTACCCTGTCAATCAATCAAGCCACTTACACTTAAAAATGGAGAAATGTCAAGTCAAACTTAGTGCACTGGTCTTTCTATTGGTGATTGCTTCCGGTAAGTTTCTTTTCATCTCTCCATTACTATTATCATTTCTATACGTACAATTGCACTAATAGTTCCTCCACATTTTCCTTCCTTTAAGGTCTTGTCGTCTCACATGCTCAAACAAGAGTAGGACCAGAAGGAGGCTGGGATCACACACTTATTCGGAAGGGACCGGGAGACACTTGTATTGGAGTTTGTCCTCCTGGGCAACATCTCGCCTTGATAAATAACGAATGTGTGTGTTGCAGATTAGGACAATTGATGTATGTGAGTTTTGTGCCTCTATGAGAGCAGAGGAAGCAAAAATAAAATGGGAATTTTTCTTTTAATAAAATAGGTTCATGCTATTGAATATTTGACTTTTTCAGTGGTCTCGAAAATCTTGAATGGTTAATCGAAAGTAATCAAAGGCAATGGTCATATTCCTTACGTACAGAATAGATGAATGATTGAGGAGGGATAAGAGAATAAAAATTTTGATATCTGAATTTAAAAGACGAATTCCCAAGAGAGTGACACAACCAATATCACCTCACGTCTTTGAATTTGATGGCGAAAAAATTCAAAACATAGTTTAAATACCTTAACTGGGTATGCTTTAGGTTGACAAGAAAAATGAAGTATTGAAATTGAGATATGGGAAATTCAAAGATATTAAAGTTCCATTTCTGATTTTATTCACCATCCTTTTGGATCACTCAACAATTAAGGTAGGGAAAATTTTAAATAAGACCTTAATTGAGGTCATTTTTTCGAAAAATGTCCCAAAATAGTTGGTTGTCTCAAATAAGAGCCTATCAATTTAGTTTCAAATAATGTTTTTACCGCAAATTTTGCATTGTGATGGTGATTATTGGGAAAAGGATGTCTCTTGACCTTAATCCTGACCCATCAAGACTTTTCGAAGGAAATGGATCTCTTCTCCACAAAATGTCGCCGATTTTTTTTTTTTCCTTTCTTCCTTCAGCCCTATTTCCCCAAAAGAAATTCCACCAAATCTTTTTTCGAGCCTTCTCCCATAGAATCTTCATTCCCTCAAAGTCTTCTTGTCTTTTCCAGCCAAGAAATGAACTCCTCCTGATCGCGAAGCTTCGGTTCAAGCAAAGAGGATATCTTAATGTGCTTTCCTCTTTTCTTGAAGATCATAGAGCTTCTATTTTTGCCTTATCTTCTGATTTCTCCTGCTTGCCAAGAACGTCACTTTCTCCATTGGCAGTTAATGTTAGAGATATTTATCTTTCCTTATTGATTCTAATTGATTTTATTTGATATTGTAATATTTTATTTTTTTAAATAGTTATCTAGAATAGCCTACAAATAAGCTCATGTATCATCAATATTATAAACATAAAAATATATAAAAATTCTCTTTTCCGTTTTATCATAATTATATCCGTTAACTTCATTAAAGAGGGCTAGGCTTATGACGGATTGGTCTCAGAAGTTTAAATAAAATTCAGAATCTGAGTTCAAATTCACTCAACTAGTGAGCCCAATTCGAATGCCATCCACGACCGGCTCGAGTGCAATTTATGTGGACGAATCTATTATGAACATGCTCCTCATATCTATGATGAAAATTAATAATATTTTTATTTAGAGGACAGGGTCCATCCTTAATTTTTCTATGCAATGAGTAATCAAATGGGTCGTCAAAATTAACTATCAACACCGACAAGAATGAGGAGAGTCCAAATACACGTCTCCAAAGTAGGGATTATCACAAGGAGCAGCGGCATTGCGAAGGTGATGGAGGAGCTTCGAAAGATTGAATTTCCACAAGATCAGCAAACCCGAATTTCGAAATTGATGAAGCAAAACGGTTGCGGTGGTTGAAACATTCGCATACTGCGACGGAATTGTTCTATGGCGAGAAATTGGCTAATCATGGAGCAAGAGTTAGTGGATTGGAGGCTTAAGTTAGTCAAAGAAGATGAAGTAACCGACTCCTTTGAAGCTATCGCCAATTCTTCATTCATTAAGGTTAACTTAACAGAGACAAACCGCTCTTTCTCTCAAATGTGTAACTCTTAAATTGATTATGTGCAGTTCATCGTCGCTCTTGTTCACTGCAATTCATTGTGTCGAAGTAAAAAATCAATGTTAGGCTACAAATCTCATAGTTTAGCTGCTGTTGTATAAATCTCACGGGCAGAATTGACTAACATTTATAAAACAGTTGATATCAATTCAAAGCGTGATTAAAAAAAGGGGGGGGGGGGGGGCGTATTATGATGGGTATTATCTTTTAAATGATTTTTAATTAACTCTTAAACGTTGGATGGGTCAGAGCCTACTTTCGGAGAAAAATAAAAATATGTGCACACAACAATCGTATCCTTAATTTTTGTCGAAACACATTCTTCCTTAACATATCGAGTTACTACAATATTCAAATTTCACTTTGTTGTCATCTCAATGATTTCGGGATCCGCAATTTTTAGAGGTGCTATCTGTTTTATTTTTCCATAATTAATGTTTTCAATAAGATAATGTTTCGCTTACACTAGAGTGGATTATAAACCAAATATAATCTATCTAGTCTAAAAAGATAGGCACCAAAAGTGCTTTTATATAATGCTATGTTGTGAGGGTAGCATGTTCACTGGCGGATACGAAAACTTTTGAATGTCCCACATAGATATGATTGATATACTTGATCAATGAGTCCAAGGCTTGTTATCCTCGATCGATGCTCGCGGATGGGCACGTTTTGCGTGCATGCAAAGAAATTAGGCGAGTTGAAAACTCCCACCAAACACCAGATTCTCATTCCTATCTCTCGACAAATTCATCATATGCCGGAAAAACCTCTCCAAGCCCAATTGGAAGTTTGGCCCCACGATGTCCAGCGGTGAGTTTTAAACTTTAAAAAAAAAAAAAAAACGAAGAAGTTGGCGAATGGATGTTTATTTTTTTTGGTTGAAAATAAACCATGCATTCATTCACGGTTGAAACCTCAACAAAACACGAAAGTTTCTGACTAAAGGATATCTCAAAAAGGCCACAGGAGGCTTGTGGATCATTCAAGGTGAAGAGAATTTTGTCCATGGACCTTAGCAATCCAGTCCATAAAGGCATTAGCATCACTGGAACAATGAGATACTGTTAAAGTGTATTTAGTAACATTTCTATTCTCTAGAATATTTTTTTTTCGAAATAATTTTTTTTTTCCATTTTTATTCCCTCGATGAATTTTTTAGAAGAAGAACTGATTAGTATGACTCAAATTTTTTTGTGACGAGAATTTTTTTTAGTTTTTTAATATTTTTCTGAGATTTTTCTAACTTTTTTTAGATTTTTCCTTTTCTTTTTTCCCTTGTTTCTACTTCCTCTAACCGTTGCTAGGCCTCGACAATGGCTGACAACCAACCAGAGACCAAGGCCGACAAGGTCAACCTCACCCAACCAAGCGAGGCAACCTCGCGGTGGCTAGGTGAGGATCAACTCGCTAGCTCTAGGCAATGGCAAAGTCCATCCAACCAGTTTTGATCGAAATTATTAATGTAGTCGTCAATTGTGGTCGTCATACGTGACACGATTGACATTAATGTAGACAACTTTTAATAGTATTCTAATTTTTTAAAAAATTTATGTTATTTTTATCTTTTCCTTCTTTATTTTTTCTTTTTTTTCCTTTTCTCTTGCTATCATTTATTTTTTCTTTCTTTTTTTTTCCCTTTTCCTTATGCCAACCTCAAGTGAAGGACACCCTTAAGGGCCGCCCTCGCGCCACCTAATCTGACGAATGGCTGCCCTCATCTAGGGCCGGCAACCTCCACCTGCCATCAACAAGGCCTGACAATGTAAATGACACTCTAGCATTAGATAGGCCGTCAAGAGATTTACTTCCTTTATTGATAAGAGATGATATAGGATTAAGTTTTATTAGGAGAGTAATGGTATAACTCTTAGGCTCCGCTCTCATTTCTTGCCAAAGAAAAAGAAGTAAGCTTATCTGATTAACTCCAAAAAAAAAAAAAAAGCTCAAATTATGGTAGGAAAATCTCAAATTATACCATTATATCCATGAGTACTTATTGTCCTACCTAGTAAAGCAAACATGCATTTCGATGGAGACCTGTGAAATAATGGTAACAAGAAAAAATCTTGGTAAGTGTATGAAGAGCTGAGTATGAATATGTAGCAAGTCAATTACTATTCATTTTTTTTAATCTCCGATTTACTCACTCCAAAAACACCAGACTTTAGACATTTATATGTAAACCTTCAATGGGGCACATAACACATCCTTTACAATCACACCACAAGCAATCAAGTCAATGTATTTGGAAATGGAGAAGGGTCAAGCCAAGCTCAACATAATGACCGTTCTATTGGTTATTGCATCCAATAGGTTTCTTCTCACCCCTCAATTTGTATTGGTGATTGCATCCAGTAGGTTTCTTCTCACCCCTCAATTTGTATGATAGAATGCCTGTTGACACCTATTTTTAAATGATAAAAGAAAAAAATAACAACAAAACAAAAATACACAAAAAAGAGGAAAAAAAAAAGACGCGAGAGGGGCCGGGTCGAACCGAATATGGCCTTGGCCCAACCCGCCCCTCCTTTTTTCCTCTCTCCCTTACGTGGCCCAGCCTCCTCTCCCCTTCAGCCCGGCACACGCCCTAGCTCTTCCTCCTCTAGCCACCTTCACGCGCAAGACTTGGGGAAGGAGGAAAAGAAAAAGCAGAGGAGCAGAGGTCATTGGGCAGAGGAAAACAAAAAGCAAGTGGCAGAAGAAATAGGGGGCAATAGAGAGAAAAAGGGAGGAGGAGGAAAAAGACAGAGCGAGGAGAGGACCGAGAACAACGTAAAAGAAGGGGGAGAACAGAGGGGCGACGAGAATGAGAGTTTTGCTAGCCAAGCCTTGGCCGGGACCCACGTCGCCACCCCTGCCGCAGTGCTCTCAACGGCCGCGACGCCTCATCGACGTGCTGCCCTCCGTCCCGACATGCTGCTTGTTGATCCTCGCTGAGCCTTCGTCTTCGCCTAGCACAAGCTACACACCGCTGCTCCCTCCCCACAACTGCACCTGTGACGAGGAGCCGTGCCGAGCACCCCCAACTGCGAGCTCCGTTATCCCGAGCTTGCTAACTCAACACTGACCCACCATTGTTCCTACTACTAGAGCCTAATGCCAACGACCCACCGCTATCGCCGCCAACTCATCGCCTAGCCACTGCAACCTGCCACTTCTGCTAGAGCTCAGGTAAGCATTTAGTTGAGCACTTGGTGTGCATCTTCGGAACTGAGCTGGCCGGAGCTCATCCTAACCAGTTCAGGCGAGCTCCAACCCCCGTCTATCCCCTTTTGCAATCTCTAGTGTATAGGCTTGCCTAGTTAGTTCTCTGAGTTCGTGCTCGAGCCTCGGCCGAGCCAAAAATCACTAGCTCCTCTAGCGCGCACCACCTACTCTCTAAAATGCCGAGTTGAAGGCTAGCCCTTGGTCCCCTCTCTTGAGATCCTGCGAGAGCAATTGGCTGCCAGAGGGGACGTCATGGTCTGGCCGAAGGACGAACATTGTCCTCTGCCCCATCTGAGGCGGCGCCCACCATGCCTAAGCCAAAGAACCGGGCATGGCGTCCCCTCCTCTAGTCGCGACTAAGAAGTCGCAGACTAGAGGAGGGGCTAGGCCAAGTCGAGCCAATTCCATGATCTAGCCCAATCAACCCATCTTGCCCCGCAAGTCGATTGGGCTCACAGGGACCCCTTTTGCAAAAGGGGTTGGGCTCGTTGATTGGGCCTAACCCGTGATCGGGCCTCCTCTTTTTCAGGTGAGTCAATCGACCCGACCCCCAATTGGACCAAACCCAACCCGCGCCGACTGGGCCTAACTCGGGTCAAGTCAAACCAGACTTGACCCGGTCTAGCCTAAAATAAATAAATAAATAAATAAATATTCTATTTTAAAAAATAATTAATTAAAAAAATTTCGAAAATCCAAAAATTGTAGGGTTTTGTTAGGATTTGCTATGTATTGCCTTTTTAGTGTAATTAGGCCTTTATTTGCTCATATATTGATTATATCGCATGTTTAATTTGCATATTTAATCACGTTTACGAATGTTTAATTACACGTGTTCAATTTTACTGCAATTAAGATATTGATAGCTATAATTATTATTTTAATTGTTGCGCACCTGCATGATCACTTCGCATGTTAATGGATAGATGTAAAATCAATCCAAATTACCTGACAAAAATCTTTTCTTCTAAAATGAATAAGATTAGGTATCGAAAGGGCAGTAATTGGTCAATTAGTGTAATCAAGTCCCTGACCCTAGATTCTCTGGTTGTGTAGGAAGTGAGGTATACTCTCATATTTCACTTGATTTCTAGCCGACCCCAATAGGCTAGTGGTGACTCCTTATTGCGAAATTTTTAAGAGTACCCCAATGTCGCATGAGGTATGGGCTTAGGAGAGCTCGAGCCTAATCTTGGACCATAGGCGTGTCCTTTAGGCAATACCCCTAAACCTATTCCCTCCCCCCAAGGGGTATGTCGCAATAGTTTGGCGACTCCGCTGGGAACTTGGTTTAAACCTTAGAGGACTTAGGCCTAAATCTATCTTGTTCAAAAAATATTTTTGTTTGGTAGCGAGAATATTAGGTACGTCCCTAAAGCGAGTGCTAAATGTTTTTGCTGGTTGGAGTTATAAGGGGATGAGTGATTGTTAACCCCTTGTCTTGCAGGTGTGGAGTTGGGAATGAATGTTTATGTTTTGAAATTATGAAGTGTTGCTTGCTTATAAATTGTAATGTCTGTGTTCCCTGCATTGCACTACACCATGACACACTACATGCTGCCGAACTTGGGTCGCATAGGATCACTTAGTATGGTGTTGAGGTAGATACCACTCTAACTACAATTATGTAGTACGAGTCGCCTATCTCAACCTCGAAATTTCTTTCTTGATGTCAAAGGTCCCCACCCTGGTCTACAACCACGCGACACGGGTCGATTCTTTGACGAAACCGAAATCATGAGAAACACGACCTAGCTGCGATCTTGTTGGTTTGGTCAGGTGATCTTATGCATTCATTTTGGGCTTTATAGAGTAAAAATTGAACCACGTCTCATGTGTATGTCTATGCAATTTTTATTTTAAAAAGAGAGAGAGAGAGAGAGAGAGAGAGAGAGAGAAACGTCGTCCGCCACTATAAGTATCATTCTTCTTTTTATTCGCTTTTTTTAAATTCAATTTTCATTTAAAAATTCGCAAAGACCAATCGAATATCCTCAATTATGTAGGCTTATAATTGAAAAAATTGGCAATTGAAAAAACTGGCAATCACTCTTGATAAGTGAACATTAAATGCAAGTTCTAAACACTTTGATTTGACCTTGTTGAAAAACATGGTTTTACTTAAATTTCTAGTTATGGGCTCAAAATCACATTTTGAAAAAAAAAAAAAAGAATTCAACTTGCGATTATATATTGGGGCACAAAATTTGAAATTGCATTTTTACTCAAATTCTCTCATTCCCATGTTTTGGGTCTGAAATGCAAATCATTTGGTGTACAAATTTCTCAAAATAGAAGTCACTTCTTTCAAAAATCAATGCCACTTTTACATATGAAACTTTTGGAATAGAGTGGACATTCGATTGATAGCCGTCGATCAATCTTTTAATGATGTCCCTTCTCTTATGACTAATCTTGGTGAAATACCAAAATCCCATAATAGGGACTATGGGGCATGAATCGTCATCTCGATTTTGTTGTAAGAGGCGACCTCATTGAAAGATCGATTTTTCATCTACATACTGACATTGTCGTCTTTTTGCAAGTTATGTGTGATGCTCCTTGACATTCTCGTGTTTGACCACATAGAGAAGTGAAATATAGAGTTAGGACAAGAGTTGATTTTTATTTTTATGTAAAAAGAATGGTACCGAAAGGGCATTAGAGAAATCTAGTGTAACCAAGTCCCCGTACCCATAGTGTCTGGTTCATAGAAATAAAATAATTCTCTAATTGTTTTATTTAAGTATCTAATCGACCTACCATAAACTGATTAGTGGCGACTCCTAGATAATAATCATTTGCATGTTAAATATTTGAACATTAAATCACAAATTGGTATGGACTTGGGAAAGCCCAAGCTAAGTTTAAAAACCTAGTAATCCATTAGCCTAAATTTAGGTGGTGCACTCGAATTTAGGTTGTGACATACTTTAAAGATCCGACTTCATTGTTCTACTCAGTTCGAAGCCATATTTTCCAACAATTTGAAGTATTTATCCGTGTAACAATGAGTCAAAGTCGGAGGAAGTACCTGCCTGTGGTGGTTCACCATCAACGGTCCTCGAGATGTCCTCCATGAATCCCGAATCTTCCTCTTCTTTTGCCCATCGCAACATGCCTATCAAAAAATGGAAATGCGATGGATGACCTGCAGATTATTATTATTTGCTTGTTCATCTCCACCGCCTCTGTCACCATGAAGTTGACGACAAATCCAAAATCATTATATGCACGTAGACCTCTCTATCCAATGTGGCGAATGTGACCTGGACTTCAAAGTTTACGCGGGAGAAGTCGAGTAAAAAGCCAAAGCATAATAAGATCACACCCGGAACGGCACGCGCTAGTCAAAGATGATCTCCCCAGCGAATTACCACAACGCTTCGCCATACACACAATCACCATAGAAGATTATTGTCTCTGTATTCAACTCACAACGATGTCGGCACTGATTACCTCGATTCGTCTCCGTCTCTGTGTGAGTCTGGCCGCGAAGACGAGGATGAAAATCCCTTATAAGATGTGGGGCCTGTGGCGGTTTAGGATCTATCTCCATGCAATTCCCTAAATCGAAGGGCGGTGGCAGCAAAATCAATCTAAAGGCCTCCTCAAATTTGCCGAGATTTCTACAAGCAATGCCTTACATACATGTTGCGTTGGATGGGTACCACCATGCATAGCATGTTGAGTGCTTGCGCTGGTGTGGCTCATTGGGGATGGCTTAGCAAATTTTTCCAGAGGATCAACCATCTCTCACCTGTGCCTGCCCGCAGCGTGCGTGCCAAGCCACCCCGACTGCCCGGCGGTCACCGCGCGCCTGCCCATGACAACGTCGGTCGTCGTCGCAACGGTCGGAAACGCGCCTAATAAAAACCCAAAACTCCCTCGCCCACGCCACACGCGCTCTCACTCCCTCTTCTTCATGCTCTTCGTCTGAAACTCCCTCCCTCTCTCATGGCGGCCGAAGCTCGGCGCGCCGCTCCTTTTCCCGCTCGAATGATCGTGAACAGGTACTCTGTCGAACTTCATTCGTGGGTCTCTGTTCGATTTTGAGTATCGTGAGCTATTTGGATAATTTCTCTCTCTCTGCTTTTCTTTCAAGCTTAATTCCAATCGATTCGGTTCTTTTGCAGATTCTTCGGGAATCCCATCTCGACGAGGAAGTACTGTTGCGCGATCCGCTCCTACCCCACCCATGCGGAGGACTCCATCCCTCTGCCGTCGACGGAGACACCCGACCCGATCTCGCGTCCGTCCCGTCGCCACCTGAAACTCCGCATCGTCCCGAAGTTCAACGCGGCGAAATCGTCCGTGAAATCCGACAGCGGATCGACCAGTGACTACAACGCTGCCGTCTCTTCTATCCCCAGGAGCCACCGCAAGTGGTCCAGAGACGACGCGATCGGTGGCGACCACTTGAACGGCGATCGCTTCCTGGCGAGTCGTAGTCCTCCTCACAAGATGAGCAAGGCGTCGCCGTTTCTGGGACACAAGGCGGGGTTCGAGATCCAAGGTCGCGAATCGGAGATCGACCGTTTGATTTCGCAACATGTGAGACCCTTCTTCTCCTTCCTTCCTCTTTCAATAATTTTATTTTTGATGGATTTGATTAGGGTTCTTACGTTCTGGGATTTCAAGAAAAAAAAAAACCCAGAAAACATTAACAATGTCGGCTCTGTTCCCGACGAGAAAAACATTAAATTTTCTCGAATTGCGCCAAGAAATTACTTATTGTTGAAAGGGAAAGAGGAAAATTATAAATTTCCTGACAACTTTCCTGTTGTGGACATGTCTGCAAATACAGGCATGGTCGACGACGCGGAGTCCTGCTGCGGGAGCAACAACCCCGGGACGGCGGCTGCGGGAGAAGGCGACGTGGAGGCGAAATCCACGTGGCCGCCGCGGCGACGATGCAGGCGGTGCGGGAAGTGTGAGGTGGGGGCGGTGCTGCTGCCGCGCAGCACCTGTGCCTGCGCACGGTGGAGCGCGGGCCCGGCCACCGCGACTGAGCTGCTAGTGGTGAGGCTGTCACGGCGAGAGTGCTCCTGAGTCCATTGTCGTCGTCGTCATAACGGTCGGAAGCGCAATGGGCGGGAAATATAAAAAGGAGGGAAATCCGGGGCGAAAAGTGGGAAAAGGAAAGAATTAGAGGGGAGGAAAGAAATACTCCTCTTTTTTGTTTTTGTTTTTGGATATAAGGATATATTTTCTGTTGGAGAATAACGGGTAAAAAACCATCGAGAGGGATGGTTTTTTTCAACTTTTTGTGTAAATACAAATACATAATAAATGTTCTTTTTTTTTCTTTTTAATTACTGCGTTCCTATATTTCTGTCTTTTGTAAACTTTTAATTGATGATGCGCAAATTTTTGCCTCTCTAATTCCCTTTTCAATTCCCTTATCGTGCTCGAATCTCTTAACATTGTTCCAACAGATTGCTTATCAATATTGATATATAATTTCAAATCTCTTTTTTTTTTTGGTGATTTAGACTCCAAAATATCTAGAGAAAATTATTCCCTTTTACTATGTTATTCTTAATTTCATGTTAGATCATCGAAATTTTAGAGATAATGACCCTAAAACAGCTATGTTATTCTTAATTTTATGTTAGATCGCATCTAGTAGGTTTCTTCTCCTCCCTAAATTGAAGAGATTTTCAACTTGCAATTGAGCTACATGACAAAGGAGACTTGTAGAAATTATGTGGGCTTTTTCTTCATCAAAATTGGATGTCGAATTTGGGAATTTGTTGAAGAAATTGAAGACCAAAATGTAAAATTCGGAATTATGCTTGGACAGCATCTTTTTGGCTTCATTTTGGATTAGTTTGTGGAATTTAAATTGGTAGAAAGTAATAGAGACTAAGGGATAAGGTCAAAAGCTAAAGGTGGGACCAAACATTAAATTTTTGGAGATATATTGGCTTTGATTTTCCTCTCCAATCTTCAATCATAAGTCTAAGCCACTCTTTACCCCTTCGCAACTCCTGCTTCTGGTTTAGCTTTCATTTTTCCTCTCCGCCGCATGCGTCTACTTCTCCATTTGCTGCCCCATCCCACTGGTCAATGTCCTCCACCAAAACTGCTTCTGTGTTGAAGATGCTACCAAGCGTCCGAACGTTCACGTCTCCACCATCAAAGACTCCACCTACTCGTGTCTCCTCTCCATTCGCTCATTGGCTACCAGCGCATCTTCATAGTCAACAAACCAACCTAGGATTCATCCAATTAACTGCATGCCTCATGCTGCAACTGCTAGCGAAGCTTGAAGCCACCGAAGCAGCTGCCTTCGTCCACACCTCCGCCGGTGAAGTCCACGATTCAGCGCCTGCAGCTTCGACATCTTCATCCATCCATCCGTGCGAGCAGCAATTCACGCAAGTTTTCGTGGCCCAACAGCTAGGCTTGTCTTCAGTCCATCATGTAACATCCCGGGCCCCACCGTGTGATATTGTCCGCTTTGGACACTAAGTCCTCACGGTTTTAAAACGCTTCACACATATTAAGGAACCCAAGCCTTATAAAGGCTTCTAGGAACCCCTCCCTAAGCGATGTGGGACAAGAGGGAGAGGAATCCCTTCCCCTTCCCTTGCGCGCGTCCGAGGACCGGAGGCGCGGACGCACCGCCATCCCTCCTCCCCGCGCACCGCCGCTCGGGTCGTCACACATCAAGCCTAAGGAATTTCAATTTAGTCGAGCCCAAAAGTCCAGCAATTCAGCCACTTGAAGCCCAATGTTTGAGGCCCAATCCCAGCTCATTTGAAGTCAACCCAAGAAACCAGCGAAGCCCATTTAGTTCGACCCAATTCAGCAGCCCAAGCCCGCAAGGTCAGCCCACTTCAAGTCCAGCCCGTTTCAAAAACAAATCTCAATTTGGACTAAGATTTGTTCGGGCAAGTTTAGGCCCGGCCCAAGTCCGCCGACACCGCCGAAAATTGGGATTTCAGCCGCCATCGCACCATCGCCGTGGTGTTCTAGTCTTCGCTCTGCACAAGTGAGTTTTGCTCACTAATCCCTTATTAGTATGCTAATAATGCTTAGGGGTTGATTAGATTCAATTAAGTGCAATTAGGTGGATAGATTATATTAGAATAATTAAACTAGGGATTTAACTATGCATGTTAGGCAAATGGATAGTGCAATTACCAAGTAGACATGCTCTAATATTTATTGAACGAATCTTGGTAATTTTCCAAGCTCGTATCGGCTTCCAATTAGGCATTTCGGGCCTAAATTGGATTTATTGTATTTATTTAATGATTTTCGAAATTATTTATTTATTTATTTATTTTCCAGAAATTAAACCGGGATGGTCGACGATCGGAATTTTATGCTAATTGTCGTGGTGCAGTCCGTTTATTTAATCGAGCTTTATTTTGTGCTAAAATGAATTATTTGTGATTATAAGATTATTCTCTTGAATTAATTAATTTAGATGATTAATTTAAAAATAACCGGATGTTGGTTTACAACGCCAAAAATGTTTTGGTGAACTACAAGTAAGGGTGGGATTTGTGGAAAAGAAATTATAATATTTTGATTAAGGCCGACTATGTGCCCACATACGTATACTTTTGTCAGAAATGAATAAAATGACAAATTGATTGTACGTTCAAAGTATCATGTTATACAATACCGGCTCGGTGACACTATATGTCATTTTGTAGAATGGACGGTATGCAATACTAGCTTGGTGACCCTATAAGTTATTTTGTAGAATGGACGGTATTTAATGTCGGCTCGGTGACCCTATAAGTCATTTTGTAAAATGGACAGTATACCATAACGGCTCAGTGACTCAACATGTCATTTTGCAAAATGTACGTTATGATGAATATACTTGGTGACTTATAATGTAATTTCAAAGAATGGATTGTTTAAAATACTAGCTCAGTAACCTAATAGGTTATTTCGAAAAATGGATAGTATTGATTGAAATGACCAAGGATGGTTTGTTTAACATGTAATCGACTAGGTCAATTGATCAATGTTTCGATCTGTTATAATTGTTTGGGTGCCTATTGACTGTACTAATTTGCAGGTGGAATCTGAAGCCAAGGTAAGTCATATGACCCGCGTGTGCTTAGGCAGCCCATAATGTATTGGTTTACTAATCAGGTCTTAGGGTGTAGAACTTGCTGAGACGTTGTCTCACTGGTTATTGAACAACCTTTTTCAGTTCCTTAAATGGCATTGGTGAAGAACTGGAGACCTAAAGTGTGGGAGGGAAAGCCAGAAGAATTGACGATCCTATTGAACTAGCTAGTCATAGGGCAATTCTCTTTTTATAGAAGTCTAATCCATTTTGCAGACTCTATTTTAAAAACTTGTGGTTTAATCCTAACTTAACAATTCGACTTGTATATATTTGCACTATGTTTGGCAATGTATATAAGTGTGGATGCTTTTAAAGTGGAAATTTGGAATCCTACTTTTCTATCACGTTGCTTTATTGTCTGGAGATTTTACTTCATCTGTTGGTAGGAGATCATATAGGATTAAGTTTTACTAGGATAGTAATCGTTTGTTACCAAAAAAGAAAAGTAAATCATTCCATTACCTCTAAGAAATGCTCAAGTTATGGTAAGAAAATCTCGACCTATCTAATTGGATACCTTGATTACTTATTGTCTTACCCGGTAAAGCAAGATACTCAGTAATTATATTAGCAACTGAATAGGATTACATAGCAAGCTAATTGCTATTCCTTTTCCTTTTTTAATTTTGCATTTACTCAAATTAAAAAAATATTGAACTTTAAACATCTATATAAACCCAATTCAATGGGACACACAAGACATATCTTTCACAATCTTACTCTGTCAATCAATCAAGCCAAATACACTTTAAAATGGAGAAGGGTCAAGTCAAACTCAGTGCACTGGTCTTTCTATTGGTGATCGCTTCCAGTAAGTTTCTTTTCATCTCTCCATTACTATTATCATTTCTATACGTACAACTGCACTAATGAGTTCCTCATTTTCCTTCCTTTAAGGTCTTGTCGTCTCACATGCTCAAACAAGAGTAGGAGCAAAAGGAGAAGGAGGTTGGGAACACATGCTTATTCGGAAAGGACCGGGAGACCTTTGTGTTGGAGTTTGTCCTCCTGGGCAGCATCTCGCCTTGATAAATAACGAATGCGTTTGTGTTGCAGATTAGGACCATTGATGTATGTGAGTTTTGTGCCTCTATGAGAGCAGAGGAAGCACAAATAAAATGGGAATTTTTCTCTTAATAAAATGGGTTCATGCTGTTGAATATTTGACTTTTTCCGTGGTCTCGAAAATCTCGAATGGTTAATCGAAAGTAATCAAAGGCAATGGTCATATTCTGAAAAGAATCGGAATCTTAACGTATTGTCTTGCGTTGTCGCCAAGATAGGTACAAATGCATGACGTCTTTCACATGTCGAGGTTGAGGATGTATGAGCCTAACTCGACTTACGTGCTAAATCTTGAAAAATTAGACATGGACGACAGAGTGTCGTACGCGGAAAGCCCGGTTCATATTGTGAATCAGAAAGATTGAATTCGGTGAACCAAGATAGTCCCCTAGGTCAACCAGGAAAAGTAAGACTAGATGAAACAATGATACCCTCACATTTTTGTTTAAGGATTGGTAAAGGTTTAAATTTCGAGAACGAAATTTTTATAAGAGGAAAGAGTTGTGACATCCCATATTTTCAATTCTATTTTCTACTGGATAAATCGAGCATTTCATTGACGCATCTATAGGGCTGTTCTCAGAGCTGATCATTCTCGAGATAACTAGATTACCTAGGGAAGCCATTAAAGAATTTTAAGACAATCGACTCAAGAATTCAACTAAGAATCAGCTACTTGACCGTGCTCATCTTTAGAGGTCATTACAATATAGATATAAATCGATTTGAGATCATAGATAGGTTGGTTCGATCGAGATGTGTGGCTAATCGTGGGTAACACCACTAAATTGGAAAATTCTCGTCGACCGACACTAATTTCATTTTACTATCATTTTGGTACCATGTGTCCGTAATTGAGTCCTCGAGATTTGCACGACAATCGAGATTCGCCATTATGTCGAGTGGTTCATTGTGACTTGAAAAAAATCGACCACGGGTCATTTGCCTTAAAAAATTCTGAAAACTACCCAGTAACCTAGGTCACACTAAAAACGCGCCGAATGGAAATTAACCATGAAATTAAGTCCAATTTCAGAAATTGAAGATTCTGTCATGTCACAATAAATTCTAGAAACGTCGACTCAGCCTCAGAAGATTTTTCAGAGATTCCAAGATTTTTTACGAAAAATTGATTCGGACGTCGCGGAAAAATAAAGAACATTCGGATGGGCCCGTTCGAAGGAAATTTGGGACTTCCAAGCTAGGCTATGTGCTGATGGGAATTTATAGAATTTATGGAGACTTTTTCTTCTTCAAAATAAGACTTCGAATAGGAGAAATTGAGGATGAAATTGAAGCCAAAGTTGTGTGAAATTCGGATCTATAATTGTGGATGGAATTTGACACCAAAATTGGATTATTTGGTGGTAATTAAGCAAGAAAGTATTATAGGGGAACATTGAGATATTTATGCAAGTTTAAGGAAATAAGCATTGAATTAAAGGGATAGGCTTGATGATATTGAAGCTGACATGCTGCTTTCAACTCCCCTATTGAGAATTTTTATGCAAAATGTGGCACTACAGATTTAGCCAAGAAAGGGCTTCATCCGATGCCCGACAGAAGTGATGTCTCATGGAATACTATAATCATTCGGTATAGAATACATGGGCGAAGTGAGAAAGCGCTGGAAATGTTATTGTACATGGAGAAGAAAGGTCCAATGCCGAATGATGCTACTTTTGTCGGCATATTATTCGCCTACACACATTCCAAGATTGTTCAAAAGGCTAGTGGCATGTCTCGAGTTTATGATATCCACCCTAAGGTGGACCACTACGGTTGCACGGTCAATCTTCTTGCTTGGACTGGTCCCGCGAAGGATTCGGGAGAATTGATTAAAAGAAGTACCTACTGAGTACCGAGGCAGGATCTTCACCACGGGGTCCTCCGCTTTCTTGCTTGTAGGATCCATTTCTCATATTGAACTTGGGGAGATGGTGGCCGAGTGTTTGATCGTAGTGGAACCAACAGATGTTGGGCCCTATGTGCTATTGTCAGACCTGTCAAAATTGATTCTGCAATGACTGCCCAACTGCTCCAAGCATTAATTTGTACCTTTTCTCATAACTATGATACGGCAAGCAAATACAGAAACGAATAAATTGTACTAATTAATACAAAAGTTCTGTGGGTTCTTGTCAGCGACATGTAGCCGTCCATCGTGGGACGATGCTTTGATTATCTAATGCGGTAAATCAAAACATTTTTTAATTAATTTAAATGTCTTATTCGGACAAAGAATCATGTAAAGTCCACATCGCATGTGAAGCTCCTTTTTCTGATTTTAATTTTGATATGATTAGGGTTGTTCAACCACCGTCCATAATCAGTCCAAGAAATCAGCACAACAAAGTTGTGTTTGATTTATTCTAATTGAAGAAAGTATTTTAGGGACAAATTAGGTTATAGTCCAGTGTTACTAAGTAAATTGAGAGAGAGGCAGAGAGAAACAGAGAGCCTCTTCGTTATTTTAAGGTCTAACTTGTGAACAGTGCATTGGTTTATCTTTAAGAAAAGTTTGTATCTTAATAAGTTTTTAATCTAATATTTCCATTAGCTTGCATATGCGTACTTAAAATAGTAAATTACTTCGACTTGTTCTAAGACTTGACAAAATCAAAGTTGCTTTCATTTTTAATGTTCTCATAAACTACTACAATAAATCTTTTATGAGAATGACTTAGAATTGAAATTCAACAAATAGATTGATTTGAATGCGGAAGCCAGCAATGGTAAGTGCCCCTTGCCGCCATGCAAAAAGTGCGGACACTTGCAATATGCCCCGAAATTTACAGGGCTTGAGTATTTAGTAATCGAGAAAATGATTTGTATATTGATTGCATGGTTGCTATGAAAAATAAATTCAAATATATGGCATCCCTTATTCTATGTGTAACGGCCTATTGGGTTAAGTTTTTTTTTTTAAATATAGTTTTCCATCAAAATTAAAAATATTACTCAAAATTTTAAAAATTACGGAAAAATATATATTTGAACTTCCTTATTAATATTTTATATTACACGAGTATAGAAATTTTGAGGCAAAGAGAAGAAAAGGGGCGAATTGGTGGAGAGACTTAGTTTTTTCTTTTTTTTTATGGTCGAAAGACTTAGTGAGTTTGATAGCTATGTTATTTGGGGACAAATTTTTATATTCACTATTAATTCTTTCGCGGGGTCAAAAAGTGGGGTATTGGGCTGCATGTCATTTTGCGGGGAAGGGCAATTTCTGTCAAAATTTGAAAATTATTAAAAATTTATATGTTGATCCACATTTTAATATCTGAGTTATGTGAAAGTTTATGTGTATCAATGGGAAAAGTTAAAATGCTTACATTGCAAAAGGTTAATACCACGAAAAATCTCAAATTAATATACTTATGACAAATTTGTTCCAAACTAATTTTTTGACCACGAAAAAACCTAAAAGTGGTATACCTGTAATAAATTTACTATTAATTTTGAAACCACTAAAAGGCCCTGACTAGTGCGTTCATGATAAATTTAGCCTCATTTAGTTTCTATTAAGTTGGATTAAAAATATGAAATACTACAAATTGGTTTATTTGTAACAAACGAGGGGTAAAACCCCAGACTTGTATATCCGTCAACTGTCACATGTCATTTAATTCAACAATTTAATGGTAAACTTTTTTTTTTTTTTGGTCAGTCCTACTTTATTCCTACTCTACACTTACTCTCAGATTTTTACCCTGCCTCTTGCAGGGTGTGGGAGTCGAAACCCACTCACTCTCAGATTTTTGCTCTGCCTCTTGCAGGGTGTGGGAGTCGAAACCCACTCCTAAAACTTACGCGTCCCCACCCCATCCCTCCTGAGAAGGTGGGGATTTGAACCCCTCACCTCCCCCTTCCATGTTGGAAGGGTGGCCACTGGGGCGAATCCCAGTGGTTTTTAATGGTAAACTTGACAAAAACTAATAAAGGGTAAATTTATCACAAATGTATCAATTTGAAATTGGGATAAATTTATTACGGATATATCAATTTCGGATTTTTTATATTTTTTTCTATAATCTTTATTATTGCTCCTCTAGCACTTTTGCACTTAATTCTATTTTCCTCGAGGTCTATTTATTATGACTATCTTTTGTTTTATAGAAAGATAATAATAACACCTTTGACTCATAAGCTGGTGTTCAATGATCAAATCTCGAACCCTTATTTTAATAAATTTAAATACTTTAATAGGGCATCTAATAATGCTAAACTCTAGTATAACGCGTTGCATGCTACATGATTCGTTGATGGGAATCATGCATTTCAGCATTAATAATCGATCAAAGGTATTAAAAAAAACGGCATTAATTTATAGGGACCTCTCAAATTAATAACAATTGAAATGTGTTTGTTAAGTGAAACACGGCTTTAGAATTTTTCAATTTTTCGACTAGCTGGTCACCACAAAATTCTGAAGATTAGTTAGTCATGATTTTGTGGTTAGTGGTATTATTTTTTTCTTAGTTTATTAATAATTTTCTTGATGATATAGTAATTTTTGATTAATTGATGTAAATGTCCAATGGACATGTATTCCGAGATATCAAAGATATAAAGTAGGGGTGAGCATCGGTCAAGAGTTGACCTTGGACCGACTACGAACCAGCCCAACTCAACCAATCTCGGTTCGGTTCCTAGGGAAAAGTAGGTTGGTCCTTACTCCCGGGACCTCTGAACCCCATATTATTTGAGTTTATTTTTTATCATGAGAGTTTAAGGTTGATCCAACTTAAACTAACATTGTAAATATTGTATATTTTGTACTATATGCTTTGTCTATTCTAAACCCTAGTGCCTCCTCCTTTGTTATCTTTTTTCTTATATTTACCATGTAAATTAAAGTAAATAGAAGCACGGCCTTAATTCAACTGAAAAAAAAAAAAAAAAACCCCCTCTTCGCTCACCATGCTATTTGCTTACCTCAGCCTCACTCACTTCACCTAACTCGCTTGTGCTCACTCACCTCACACTCATCTCTCTTCATTCACCTTGTGCTCGCTCCTCTTAGCTAGCCTTACTTACCCCGCCACTCGCCTCCATTCGCTTGCCTCACAACTCACCTCCGGTGTCTCCTTGCTTGCCTAAGGTGTTATTTTTTTTTATGGTTTGTTACTTTTAGCAAGCATGAAATTTATGTTATTACATTATGTTATATTTATGTTTGATATGTATTGTTGTTCATAATTTAGTTGTTCAATGTTGCATTGTTAATATATATGTAATTTAAAACAGTATGTTTGACCTTTAACCAAAAAAAAATGATTGGTCCCGAATTAAACCTAAAACCAAATCAAGTTCTTTGTCCTAGCCTTAATAGGATTGGTCTTTTGCTCCAAAAATTAAGAACCAACACTATGTGGTTTGGACTTTGGATTGCTAGATCAACTCAATGAGGATTATGCTCACCTCTATAAATAGCTTTTTCCATCCATTTCTTTTTCCATTTTTGATTCAGAGGCAATCTTTTTCTCTATGGTTGGCTATGCAAAAGATAGAAGCATGTAAAAAAGGAAAAATAGCAAGCCATGATTCTGATTGTACTTCCTCAATTGAAGAAAAAAGTGTTTCTGTTCCGGGGAACAATTTTTGAATAAAAAAATGCGTTTGGTAAACTTATTCCTGAAATAAAAAATGAACAGAAACACGTTTGGTAAATTTTATTCTTTTTTTGTTTCTTTTAATTTTTTAATATTTTTATTTTATTTTTCATTTTTTCCTTTCTTTTTTATTTTTTCTTTTTTTCGGCTGATCGCTGGCCTCCGGCGACCGGCCAACGGATGTGACATCCAAAATATTCGGTATTAATTTCAATTGAGTTAATCGGTCATTTCACGTTTAAATCGGAGTGGGTCGGGGTTAAAATGGAATACAAAATTGAGATGCGAGATGAGCTATTGGATGAGGAGAATATTTAATGGAAGCATTGAGGCCAATTGAGATGGATTTAAAGTAAATCAAGTGATTAATGGAAGCCAATTGTTTCAAAATTCGTATGCCACACTTACCCCCATATTTTAGCCTACCTAAATGCTTCTAGAATGGGCAAATTTGTCAAGAAATGGTGGGTGGAAGGTGACATCACATGATGTCATGGTGGCCCATGTGTGATGACCTAAGAGAGAGAGTGTGTGAGAGGAAGAGGGGAAATTGATTTTTCCTTCCTCCCCTCCCTCCTCCGTCGACGGATCTCCCCCATCTTCTTCTTTTTTCTTCAAAACTCCATGGGAGACCAGCGAAGACCGAGCTGCCATCACCGCCTCTCGCTGCCGTCGTCACGCGCCCGCAAGCCACCGGAGCTGCCGCGCCGCCGCCGTCGCTGCTTCGCCCCAACCGCGCGCACCTTCGCTTCTCTCCTCTGTCCTCTTTCTGCTGTTCGGTGCCCTTGTCGTGTGAAGATTAGAGCAAGCTGAAGCAGCAAGTTCCCTCGCCGCCGCAGCAAGCAACCGGAGCTGAAGTCGTCATCGAGCGCCGCCCGCACATCTCTGCCTTCAGCCGCGTCGTCCCTGGCTTGGCCGACGTCCAGAGCTGCTGTCCAACTCTTGTCGCCTCTGTTCGGTCCCGTTCGGCCACCTACGGCCGCCGCCCGACCACCTCCGGCCACTGTCGATTTCGCCGGAGCTCCGCCTCGCCCTCAGCCGCCCTTGGCCGCCTCAACCAGCCCCGAATCTGCCCCGACCAGCAGCGATCAGAGGGTTGTAGAAAATGGGTATGACAGTGGGTTTTGGCCCGTTTTGGCTGTTTTCCCGAGCCCGGATGCTCGGCCTGCTTTGGGGAAAGTCGATCCTCGCGTCGAGCCGGTCGTTTTGAGTGAGTTTTACTCACTAAAGCCTTCTTAGTTTGCTAATTACACTTAAAAGGTTGATTAGTGTTAATTAAGTGTAATTAGGTTGTTAGATTAGAATGGATTAGCGATTATTAGTTAATTGCATTGCATATTAGTGAAATAATTTGTGTAATTAGATAGAGAATTGCCTATAGTCTTTATTGGAAGCTTCTTGGGATTTTTCCCGTCCCTTATCGGGTGTTAATTAAGCAAATCGGGCCTAGGTGGAATTTTTAGGAATTAAATATTAATTTTCGAAATTAATTATTTAATTATTTATTTTCCGGAAATTCAACTGGGATGGCCAGTGACCGGGATTTTATGCTGACATTGGTGGCGCAGACCGTTTATTTAATTGAGCTTCATATTGTGCTAAATTGGAATTATTGTGTTTATTTACTTATTTTTCGGAATTAAATTAATTATTTATTTATTTTCCGAAAATTCAACTTGGATGGCCAGTGACCAGAATATTATGCTGATGACCGTGGTGAAGTCCGTTTATTTAATCGGGCTTTATTTTGAGTTAAATGGAATTTTTAATATTTATTAATTAATTAATTTTCGGAAATTAATGCTGAGGTGATCAACGACCGGAATTTTGTGGTGATGGTCGTGGCACAGTCCGTTTATTTATTTGAGCTCTACGTTGTATGGAATTAAATAAATTATGATATTTTAGGGATTTACCCTAAATTGATTGAAATTGAGTGAAGTTGAATTATTGATTGGTAAATGGCCGAGTATGGCTAGTTAGCCTTTGTACTGCCTTGTTGAGCTGTAAGTGGAGAAAGTGGTGAGAACTAACTGAGAAATTTATTGGCTGGGACTGATCAAGTACGAAGTATAGACACGCGTGGTTCGGTGATAAAGTACATCACTCACTGTCTGAAAACGCGCCTTAAAGAACGCATACGTGAAGCTGCCTATGAATCGTGACAGGTGCGTGGTTCGGTGATGAAGGATATCATCGTCTTAACGGCGCCTTAAAACGCACGTGAAGCTTGTTAGTGATTTGTGACCTATGACGGGCGTGGTTCGGTGATGAGGAATATCACTATGCGAAAACGGCGCCTTAAAGAACGCACGTAAACCGTCTGATACTTATGTCACCTTGGCGAAATCGACGCCCGAGAGCATTGATGGAGCTCTGTGACTAAGTGTACTATTGGAGGTTATGTGGGATGGAGTGAATGACCTAGAAATGATTCGATCGACTTGTCGATTGGTCGATTGATCGATGATTCGATCTGAGTGTGATTCAATGTGATTGATCACTGCCTTGATTTGATGTTGCGAATTGATTGATTGAATGGAAATGACCGTGAGTGGTCTTGTTGGCGTGTAATCGACTAAGTCGATTAGATCGATGCTTCGATCTGTGATGTGATTGCTTGAATACCTATTTGATTTGTGCTAATATGCAGGTGGAATCTGAGGCCAAGGTAAGTCCTCTATCTCATTTTGTGCATAGGCAGCCCTAAGGTATATTAGTTTACGAATCGGGTCTTAGGGGGTAGAACTTGCTGAGACGTTGTCTCAATGGTTATTGAATAACCATTTCAGGACCTGGATGAGAAGCCTAAGGAGGATGAATCTGATGAGGAGATCCCTGTTGAGGAACCTGAAGAGGAGTACGTGGAGGAGGACCCCGAGGATAACCCCGAGTGCGACCCGGATGAGGATTGAGATCGCGTCCTGTTTTGTCAAACCTTGTGTACATGTGAATAGATGTTAGACCTGAAGTGTTTATATGTACATAAGGATGTGGTTTTCAGGTTCAGGTTTTTTAGTCCTACTTGTATATCTCATTGCTTTATTGTATGGGGATTTTTATAACTGCTTCCGCATGTGCTATTAAAAAGGACAGGGTCGGCGATATGTAGTCCTGGGGATATCGCATAATAAAATCGACCAAACTCGAAGGATGGTCACGTGACCGAGAGTCGGGGCGTGACAACGGGGCCGGCAGCTTCGCCCAGCCACGGCGAGGCTCGCCAGCCCTCGGCGAGGCCGAGCTCGCCCAGCCATGGCGAGGCTCGGTGTCGCCGGCCCTCGACGGCCAGTCGCCAGCCATGGCCGAGGCCGACGACCGGCGAAAGAAGAAAAGAAGAAGAAAAGAAGAAGAGAGAGAAAGAAACGTTTCTTCAAAATTGTTTAGAAACAAAGTAAGTTTTTTTGTTCTTTTTGTGTTCCAGGAACAAAAGAACAGAAACGCAACCAAACGCGTTTCTGTTCTTTTTTTGTTCCCGGGAACAAAAAAACAAAAAAGTGTTCTAGAAACACTTTTTAGGAACGTTTCCATGCAGCCCCTGAGAGGTAGACGATAGACAGTTCTCTCCACCATTTTGCCCCTTTTCTTCTTCTTTTTTTCCCGAAATTTCTCACTCTTTATTGTTATAAAAAGAATTACAACCTTTCCATATCATTTTCCATAACTACGTTCATACTTTTCCTTAATAGAGATACCTGAAATTCTCGCACAATACAAATACTGATAAGTACATCAGCATGCAATTTTTTTTCATAATTTTCAGCATTTTCAATTGCATTTTAAGTTTTGGCGAAAAAGTATATTATGTTTTATCATTTAAAAAAAAAAAAAAAAGCTTAACCAAATAAGCCCTTAAAAGATGTGGCGAAAAAGTACACTTTTCGAATTTGTGTTTTTTTATTAGCCTTGCAATCAATATACAAAACACTTTCTCAATCATTAAATTTTCCGATCGTGTAAATTTCGGGGCATTTTGCAAATATGAGGCACTTTTAGTGATAGAATATAACTTTAGACATTATTATCATCACTAAGGATATGGCAAAGGGGCAATTAGCGATGTTCCAAGCTTTAACGCTCACGTGCCCATCGCCTTTTGCCTCACCCCCATCTCCTCCTTCGCAAAATGACATGCATCTCCATGTTCCATTGTTTGACCTTGTGAAAGAATTTATAACAAATAAATATGTATGCGATTTTTAAATTGGCTAAATAAAAAAATAAAAACCCAAATTATATCTACTGTGGCAAAAATACCTTGTGATATAAATGCCCACAATTTTTTTGTCTCGAAAAAACCCAAACATATACAATTGTGACATATTTATTTACCCTATATTTCAGTTCAATCCAAAGTATATTTATCGCACTAAGTAAGTTCGGGATTTTTTATAATACAAAAAAAAAATGTTGAGTATTTATGTCACAAAGGATAAGTTAAGAGTTTTTAATGACACAAAAAAAAAAAAATCCGTAATGTTTGTGTCATGGTGATCCCAACAAAAAGAGTTATAAAAGTTGATTATCACATGTGATTCCAGAAATGTGGCGATTCATAAAGGTAAGCTAGGTACATTTTGATAAAGTTATGGATTTTTTGGTGATATGAAGAGGTAGAAAGTTCTTCAATTTGGTTGTTGAAGTGTCAATGCTTAAAGGAGTTGAATTTAACCCAAACTGATGCAAAAAAGGAATCGTCATGTGACTTCATTAAGATCCAGAGATCTGACCAATTCTATCTCTATGTGGTCAGCCATACGATCCAATTTTTACTCCCAAGCTTTTGACTAAATCTAGATATCGAGTTCGAATCTCATTTTTCATTTTTATCTTTCTTTTTTCTCATTTTGAAATCTTGAATATTAGAAATTCCACGAAAAATCTTCAGTCCATTAGAAGGGGCTTTTTCTATGGTCCATGACGGGATATCATAACAAACTAAAACTCGAGAATTCACAATCAAAACTAGAATGTTCGGCAATAATTACATGAAAGGGCGTCTGATGATGATAATGACCTTTGGGGACCATTTATGTGGCAAGAGTGGGAAACTCTGAACATTATTAAATTTGGTCATATGCTTGTTGACATTTTGTGGCCATTTACATGATAATAACAACATACTTTGAACTTGATTAATTTTGACGGTTATGCGTTGTGGTGATAGTCATGACTCATCAAGATGATAATGTCGTGATATTTGACATTTTGCATGAACTCCTTAGCTTAAGGAAAAATTGTGTTTTGACGTTAGCTTATGAGATGTGTTAGCAATATTATGATATTTAGATATCTTTTAGAGATATTTAAGATATTTTCTCTTATTTCAATATCTAATTTGAAGATGCATATTTAATTTGATTTCTTTTTATTTCTTGCATCTAAACTTATAAATAAGCTCTTCACGTACTTCTTTTCAATATATCCCTATTTACTTTACATTTAACTGTGGTCATACACCCGTATTTATTTTTGTCCTCAGAAACAGTGTCTAAACCACCCAATATTTAAAAGCTGATTGAAAATTATTTAGGAGCTCGTACTCATCAAAACATGCCTCTTGTCATCGTGTGTCAAATCAAAAGACATCAACTGTCTTTATAAAATGTTGGTCAATTCTATAGGTGAAAAGAATTCGAGAAATATTTAAAAAGAAAAAATCTTATGCACACACCTAGTTTAATTTTTTCAAACGATGTCAGGTTGGCAAAGCATTACGTGTGTGTCCTGGGAGTTAATATGAATGAGGATGTACTTGATAAGTACATAAATAATAATGATACAATTTTCTTAATAAGTGTGGAATCTGCCAAAATATCTTGAAAATAAATAAATAAAATTGATGGGTTTTTACCCCATGTGGTAAGTGCGGATGACAAGATGATTCTTGTGTACAAGTCACATTTCCGATTTTCTTTTCTTGGCTAAAAAAGGGGAAGCCATTACAAGAAATTAGGTGGAACTTATATAAAAGGCGTATTGTCTAGTTCTAAATTTATGGAGATTGCAACATTGGGCCATGATGTGATCAAAACCCAAGACACAAAAATTATGGCCCAACTACATGATGTGGCAACTCTCTAAAAAGAAAGCATGAAATTGACCACCAACAACGATAACAACTCGCCCAATTTGTGTTCACGCCCCTGACATTCCCTCCTCTCTTTTGCCTCTCGTGATAGAAATTACATAAAATTCGAGTCCACTCCAACCAAAGCATGATCAAGATCTTAGCACCTAGGCCTATATATTTACATATATGATATTTGAATATCCTCTTACTTGACCCAATGGGACAATAACTAGTTAAAGATTGATATTGATACTTAAGATGATAGCAGACTCTAAATTCTAGTTTAGAAAGCAAGTACAATCCCTTACTAGGGAGGTAATCCCTTACTAGGGAGTGATAGATCCAGCCATCTCTCCTCCGAACCTCATCGAACCAAGTGAATTGGGATCGAATTCAATCACATCCATGCCTTGTCCGATCTCACTTAGCGTGCAGTACCACGACAGCCTTGTCTATCCTATGAAGAATTGTACCCCCACCCAACCGGGGGAATGGGGGCGAATCCTTCCCGTTAGGGTTTTTCCTAAGGGGCCCACGAGGTGTTAAAAAATGTAGTGTCGTACATTTATTTGAATTCTAATGCACTCGTTGATGGTGGGATTTTGAGATATGGACATCACCTTTCTTGCCATGCTGCCCCTCCCTTCCTTTCCTTCAAGAGAGAGAGAGAGAGAGAGAGAGAGATGATCAATGGCAGCATCATTAGCTCCATCTCCCAAAGCTTTGCGAGAATTTCGAGGGTTTCTCCTCCTCCATTGGCAACTTGAATTGGCTGCTCCGATGGAAAGTTTTAAGTCTTTTCTGATGGAGGACCAGATCTGGCCTGCGCCGGCGCGGGGTCCGCCTGCGGGAGCAGCTATCCCCGGAGGGGGAGCAGCGGCGGCGTCTCGCGGCGGCGACGGCGGTGGTGTGGAGGTGCAGGGCGTACGGCGCGAGGAGGAGGAGGAGGAGGAGGAGGAGGTCGGGGGTGCTGCCGCCGTGCCGCCACCTGTGCCTGCCCACGGCGTGCGTGCCAAGCCACCCCGACTGCCCGGCGGTCACCGCGCGCCTGCCCGTGACGACGTCGGTCGTCGTCGCAACGGTCGGAAACGCGCCTAATAAAAACCCAAAACTCCCTCGCCCACACCATACGCGCTCTCGCTCTCACTCTCTTCTTCATGCTCTTCGTCTGAAACTCCCTCTCCCTCTCTCTCTCTCTCTCTCTCTCTCTCTCTCTCTCTCTCTAAAATTGAAGCGACTCTCATGGCGGTCGAAGCTCGGCGCGCCGATCCTTTTCCCGCTCGGATGATCGTGAACAGGTATTCGTCGAACTTCATTCGTGGGTCTCTGTTCGATTTTGAATATCGTGAGCTATTTGGGTTATTTCTCTCTCTCTCTCTCTCTCTGCTTTTCATTCGAGCTTAGTTCCAATCGGTTCGGTTCTTTTGCAGATTCTTCGGGAATTCCATCGCGACGAGGAAGTACCGTTGCGCGATCCGCTCCTACCCCACCCATGCGGAGGACTTCATCCCTCTGCCGTCGACGGAGACGGAGACGCCCGACCCGATCTCGCGTCCGTCTCGCCGCCGCCTGAAACTTCGCGTCGTCCCGGAGTTCAGCACGGCGAAATCGTCCGTGAAATCCGACAGCGGATCGACCAGCGACTACAACGCCGCCGTTTCTGTCCCCAGGAGCCACCACAAGCGGTCCAGAGACGACGCGATCGGCGACGACCACTTGAACGGCGATGGCTTCCCGGCGAGTCGCAATCCTCCTCACAAGATGAGCAAGGCGTCGCCGTTTCTGGGGCACGAGGTGGGGTTCGAGATCCAAGGTCGCGAATCGGAGATCGACTGTTTGATTTCGCAACACGTAAGACCCTTTTTCTCCTTTCCTCTTTCAATAATTTTATTTTTTGATGGTTTGATTAGGGTTCTTACACTTGTTCTGAGATTTCAAGAAAATAAAAACCAGAAAACATTAACAATGTCGGCTCTGTTCCCGGCGAAGAAATATTAAATTTTCACGAATTGCGTCAAGAAATTACATATTGTTGAAAGGGAAATAGGAAAATTAGAAATTTCCTGACGACTTTCCTGTTCTGGACGTGTCTGCAGACACAGGCGTTCGCGAGAAAACTGAAGAAGAAAGACAGAGAAATCCAGAGAATCGGGAAGTTGAACGGTCTGCTCCAAGAGAAACTGAAGATCCTGGCGATGGAGAGCCAGATGTGGCGGGGCCTCGCACAGGACAACGAGTTCGAAGCCGACTCCTCCGCTCCACCCTCCAGCGCGTCCTCTCCCGCGGCGGCGGCGGCGGCGGCGGCGGCGGCGGCGTGGTCGACGACGCGGAGTCCTGCTGCGGGAGCAACGGCCCCGGTACGGCGGCTGCGGGAGAAGGCGACGCGGAGGCGGAATCCACGAGGCCGCCGCGGCGACGATGCGGGCGGTGCGGGAAGTGGGAGGTGGGGGCGGTGCTGCTGCCGCGCAGCACCTGTGCCTGCGCACGGCGGCGCGCGGGCTCGGCCACCGCGACTGAGCTGCGTGCGGCGAGGCTGTCACGGCGAGAGTGCTCCTGAGTCTGTCGTCGTCGTCGTCGTAACGATCGGTAGCGCAGTGGGCGGGAAATATAAAAAGGAGGGAAATCCGGGGCGAAAAGGGGAAAAAGGAAAGAATTAGAGGGGAGGAAAGAAATAGTCCTCTTTTCGGTTTTTGTTTTTGGATATAAGGAGATTCTTTGATATATTTACTGTTGGAGAATAACGGGTAAAAAACCATCGAGAGGGATGGTTTTTCCAATTTTTTGTGTAAATACTGATACATAATAAATGCTCTTTTTTTTGTTTTTAATTACTGAGTTCCTATATTTTCGTCTTTTGGGAACTTTTAATTGATGATGTGCAAATTGTTGCTTCTCTAATTTCCTTATTGTGCTCGAATATGAACATTGTTCCAACAAAATAACCGTCAACATTGATATATAATTTCAAATCTCTCTTTTTTTGTGATTTAGAGTCCAAAAAAACTAGAGAAAAATATTCCCTTTTACTATGTTATTCTTCAATTTCATGTTAGATCATCGAAATTCTAGAGATAATGACCCGAATGCACAAATAAAATGTCCAAAAGATGGTGATTTTCCAGTGAGTGATTATATTTAATAATGATTATCTTAATAATTTTCTGAATGGCATGGTAAATTGTGTTCTTGAATTCACGGAAACATGGGTAAGTAGTCCCAGAAATCAAGAATATAAAGAGCTTTTCCATCATTTTTCTTCTTCTTCTTCATTTATTTTTTTCATTTTTTCTCAACGTATGAAATGATCGAGACACATGGACGGTAGACACTTCTTTGCACCAATTCCCCCCTCCCTTTTCTTTTCCCATCTTTCCCTCACAATTTCTACGCTCGTGTAACATAAATGTCAATACGTAAATCTTTTTCCCCTCCCTCACTCTCTCAATTTTTGAGGTAACTCTCGACCATAACATTAGAATAAATAAAGTGATAAAACTAAAATTACTTTCCTCAACAAAATAAATAAGGGAAAATAACACAAATAATTTGTAAATTTTAATGTGATTTCTCAAGCTTTAATTTGTTAAATGTGGTCTATGAATTTTAATTCAATATACAATGCCGTTCATGAACTTTCAATTTGTTCAATGTGATCCATAAACTTTTGATACATGTTCAATCTAGTTTTAGAATTATATGAAAATGTCTAATATTATTTATATACTTAAATTAATTGAAGGATAACATTAAACATTTTTATACAATCCATGAACTAACTGGTATGTGAACAAAACAGTAAATCTGCTACCTTACCTGTACTTAAGGAATATGAATAATTTCCTATACGGTACATCTATATTGACAATTTCTTTATAATACCATTGAATTTTTATTTTGGTTGGGGACCGTCATTCCCATTGTTCCGGTGAGTCTCGTTGATCAATTGGCAAAGTGTCTGTCGGAAGTGGTGGGTCAACAGGCCATTGAGATTTTTGTTTGACATACATGTGCCAATAATCTAAGTACAGAAAAGCAAAAAAAAAAAAAAAAGAAATACATTCTATATCTTGAAAGCACATATACAGGAGAGGGCTGGGATCACTCGGCTATTCGGAAAGGACCGAGAGAAACATGCGTTGGACGTTGTCCTGTTCCACAGCATCCCGCCCTGGTAAATGGCAAATGCGTGTGTGTTACAGATTAGGACCATTGATGTATGTGAGCTTTTTGTGCCTCTGTGAGAGCAGAGGAAGCAAAAATAAAAAAGCGAATTTTCCTTGAATGGGACACACAATGGGACACACACATATCTTTCACAATCTTACCCTGTCAATCAATCAAGCCACTTACACTTAAAAATGGAGAAATGTCAAGTCAAACTTAGTGCACTGGTCTTTCTATTGGTGATTGCCTCCGGTAAGTTTCTTTTCATCTCTCCATTACTATTATCATTTCTATACATACAATTGCACTAATAGTTCCTCCACATTTTCCTTCCTTTAAGGTCTTGTCGTCTCACATGCTCAAACAAGAGTAGGACCAGAAGGAGGCTGGGATCACACACTTATTCGGAAGGGACCGGGAGACACTTGTATTGGAGTTTGTCCTCCTGGGCAACATCTCGCCTTGATAAATAACGAATGTGTGTGTTGCAGATTAGGACAATTGATGTATGTGAGTTTTGTGCCTCTACGAGAGCAGAGGAAGCAAAAATAAAATGGGAATTTTTCTTTTAATAAAATAGGTTCATGCTATTGAATATTTGACTTTTTCCGTGGTCTCGAAAATCTTGAATGGTTAATCGAAAGTAATCAAAGGCAATGGTCATATTCCTTACGTATAGAATAGATGAATGATTGAGGAGGGATAAGAGAATAAAAATTTCGATATCTGAACTTAAAAGACGAATTCCCAAGAGAGTGACACAACCAATATCACCTCACGTCTTTGAATTTGATGGCGAAAAAATTCAAAACATAGTTTAAATACCTTAACTGGGTATGCTTTAGGTTGACAAGAAAAATGAAGTATTGAAATTGAGATATGGGAAATTCAAAGATATTAAAGTTCCATTTCTGATTTTATTCACCATCCTTTTGGATCACTCAACAATTAAGGTAGGGAAAATTTTAAATAAAGGCCTTAATTGAGGTCATTTTTTCAAAAAATGTCCCAAAATAGTTGGTTGTCTCAAATAAGAGCCTATCAATTTAGTTTCAGATAATGTTTTTACCGCAAATTTTGCATTGTGATGGTGATTATTGGGAAAAGGATGTCTCTTGACCTTAATCCTGACCCATCAAGACTTTTCGAAGGAAATGGATCTCTTCTCCACAAAATGTCGCCGATTTTTTTTTTTTTTTCCTTTCTTCCTTCAGCCCTATTTCCCCAAAAGAAATTCCACCAAATCTTTTTTCGAGCCTTCTCCCATAGAATCTTCATTCCCTCAAAGTCTTCTTGTCTTTTCCAGCCAAGAAATGAACTCCTCCTGATCGCGAAGCTTCGGTTCAAGCAAAGAGGATATCTTAATGTGCTTTCCTCTTTTCTTGAAGATCATAGAGCTTCTATTTTTGCCTTATCTTCTGATTTCTCCTGCTTGCCAAGAACGTCACTTTCTCCATTGGCAGTTAATGTTAGAGATATTTATCTTTCCTTATTGATTCTAATTGATTTTATTTGATATTGTAATATTTTATTATTTTAAATAGTTGTCTAGAACAGTCTACAAATAAGCTCATGTATCATCAATATTATAAACATACAAATATATAGAAATTCTCTTTTCCGTTTTATCATAATTATATCCGTTAACTTCATTAAAGAGGGCCAGGCTTATGACGGATTGGTCTCAGAAGTTTAAATAAAATTCAGAATCTGAGTTCAAATTCACTCAACTAGTGAGCCCAATTCGAATGCCATCCACGACCGGCTCGAGTGCAATTTATGTGGGCGAATCTATTACGAACATGCTCCTCATATCTATGACGAAAATTAATAATATTTTTATTTAGAGGACAGGGTCCATCCTTAATTTTTCTATGCAATGAGTAATCAAATGGGTCGTCAAAATTAACTATCAACACCGACAAGAATGAGGAGAGTCCAAATACACGTCTCCAAAGTAGGGATTATCACAAGGAGCAGCGGCATTGCGAAGGTGATGGAGCAGCTTCGAAAGATTGAATTTCCACAAGATCAGCAAACCCGAATTTCGAAATTGATGAAGCAAAACGGTTGCGGTGGTTGAAACATTCGCATACTGCGACGGAATTGTTCTATGGCGAGAAATTGGCTAATCATCGAGCAAGAGTTAGTGGATTGGAGGCTTAAGTTAGTCAAAGAAGATGAAGTAACCGACTCCTTTGAAGCTATCGCCAATTCTTCATTCATTAAGGTTAACTTAACAGAGACAAACCGCTCTTTCTCTCAAATGTGTAACTCTTAAATTGATTATGTGCAGTTCATCGTCGCTCTTGTTCACTGCAATTCATTGTCTCGAAGTAAAAAATCAATGTTAGGCTACAAATCTCATAGTTTAGCTGCTGTTGTATAAATCTCACGGGCAGAATTGACTAACATTTATAAAACAGTTGATATCAATTCAAAGCGTGATTAAAAAAAGGGGGGGCGTATTATGATGGGTATTATCTTTTAAATGATTTTTAATTAACTCTTAAACGTTGGATGGGTCAGAGCCTACTTTCGGAGAAAAATAAAAATATGTGCACACAACAATCGTATCCTTAATTTTTGTCGAAACACATTCTTCCTTAACATATCGAGTTACTACAATATTCAAATTTCACTCTGTTGTCGTCTCAATGATTTCGGGATCCGCAATTTTTAGAGGTGCTATCTATTTTTATTTTTCCATAATTAATGTTTTCAATAAGATAATGTTTCGCTTACACTAGAGTGGATTATAAACCAAATATAATCTATCTAGTCTAAAAAGATAGGCACCAAAAGTGCTTTTATATAATGCTATGTTGTGAGGGTAGCATGTTCGCTGGCGGATACGAAAACTTTTGAATGTCCCACATAGATATGATTGATATACTTGATCAATGAGTCCAAGGCTTGTTATCCTCGATCGATGCTCGCGGATGGGCACGTTTTGCGTGCATGCAAAGAAATTAGGCGAGTTGAAAACTCCCACCAAACACCAGATTCTCATTCCTATCTCTCGACAAATTCATCATATGCCGGAAAAACCTCTCCAAGCCCACATTGGAAGTTTGGCCCCACGATGTCAAGCGGTGAGTTTTAAACTTATAAAAAAAAAAAAAAAAAACGAAGAAGTTGGCGAATGGATGTTTATTTTTTTTGGTTGAAAATAAACCATGCATTCATTCACGGTTGAAACCTCAACAAAACACGAAAGTTTCTGACTAAAGGATATTTCAAAAAGGCCACAGGAGGCTTGTGGATCATTCAAGGGAAGAGAATTTTGTCGATGGACCTTAGCAATCCAGTCCATAAAGGCATTAGCATCACGGGAACAATGAGATACTGTTAAAGTGTATTTAGTAACATTTCTATTCTCTAGAATATTTTTTTTCGAAATAATTTTTTTTCCATTTTTATTCCCTAGATGAATTTTTTAGAAGAAGAACTGATTAGTATGACTCAAATTTTTTTGTGACGAGAATTTTTTTAGTTTTTTAATATTTTTCTGAGATTTTTCTAACTTTTTTGAGATTTTTCCTTTTCTTTTTTCCCTTGTTTCTACTTCCTCTAACCGGTTGCTAGGCCTCGACATAGGCTGACGACCAACCAAAGACCAAGGCCGACAAGGTCGACCTCACCCAGCCAAGCGAGGCGACCTCGCGGTGGCTAGGTGAGGATCAACTCGCTAGCTCTAGGCAATGGCAAGGTCCATCCAACCAGTTTTGATCGAAATTATTAATGTAGTCGTCAATTGTGGTCGTCATACGTGACACGATTGACATTAATGTAGACAACTTTTAATAGTATTCTAATTTTTTTAAAATTTTATGTTATTTTTATCTTTTCCTTCTTTATTTTTTCTTTTTTTTTCCTTTTCTCTTGCTATCATTTATTTTTTCTTTTTCTTTTTTTTTTCCCTTTTCCTTATGCCAACCTCAAGTGAAGGACACACTTAGGGGCGCCCTCGCGCCACCTAATCTGACGAATGGCTGCCCTCATCTAGGGCCGGCAACCTCCACCTGCCATCAACAAAGCCTGACAATGTAAATGACACTCTAGCATTAGATAGGCCGTCAAGAGATTTACTTCCTTTATTGATAAGAGATCATATAGGATTAAGTTTTATTAGGAGAGTAATGGTATAACTCTTAGGCTCCGCTCTCATTTCTTGCCAAAGAAAAAGAAGTAAGCTTATCACATTAACTCCAAAAAAAAGCTCAAATTATGGTAGGAAAATCTCAAATTATACCATTATATCCATGAGTACTTATTGTCCTACCTAGTAAAGCAAACATGCATTTCGATGGAGACCTGTGAAATAATGGTAACAAGAAAAAATCTTGGTAAGTGTATGAAGAGCTAAGTATGAATATGTAGCAAGTCAATTACTATTCATTTTTTTTAATCTCCGATTTACTCACTCCAAAAACACCAGACTTTAGACATTTATATGTAAACCTTCAATGGGGCACATAACACATCCTTTACAATCACACCACAAGCAATCAAGTCAATGTATTTGGAAATGGAGAAGGGTCAAGCCAAGCTCAACGTAATGACCGTTCTATTGGTTATTGCATCCAGTAGGTTTCTTCTCACCCCTCAATTTGTATGATAGAATGCTTGTTGACACCTATTTTTAAATGATAAAAGAAAAAAATAACAACAAAACAAAAATACACAAAAAAGAGGAAAAAAAAAAGGACGCGAGAGGGGCCGGGTCAGACCGAATATGGCCTTGGCCTAACCCGCCCCTCCTTTTTTCCTCTCTCCCTTACGCGGCCCAGCCTCCTCTCCCCTTCGGCCCGGCACACGTCCTAGCTCTTCCTCCTCTAGCCACCTTCATGCGCAAGACTTGGGGAAGGAGGAAAAGAAAAAGCAGAGGAGCAGAGGTCATTGGGCAGAGGAAAACAAAAAGCAAGCGGCAGAAGAAATAGGGGGCAATAGAGAGAAAAATGGAGGAGGAGGAAAAAGACAGAGCGAGGAGAGGACCAAGAACAGCGTAAAAGAAGGGGGAGAACAGAGGGCGACGAGAACGAGAGTTTTGCTAGCCAAGCCTTGGCCGGGACCCACGTCGCCACCCCTGCCGCAGTGCTCTCAACGGCCGCGACGCCTCATCAACGTGCTGCCCTCCGTCCCGACATGCTGCTTGTTGATCCTCGCTGAGCCTTCGTCTTCGCCTAGCACGAGCTACAAACCGCTGCTCCCTCCCCACAACCGCACCTGTGACGAGAAGCCGTGCCAAGCACCCCCAACTGCGAGCTCCGTTATCCCGAGCTTGCTAACTCAACACTGACCCACCATTGTTCCTACTACTAGAGCCTAATGCCAACGACCCACCGCTACCGCCGCCAACTCATCGCCCAGCCATTGCAACCCGCCACTTCCGCTAGAGCTCAGGTAAGCATTTAGTTGAGCACTTGGTGTGCGTCTTCGGAACTGAGCTGGCCGGAGCTCATCCTAACCAGTTCAGGCGAGCTCCAACCCCCGTCTATCCCCTTTTGCAATCTCTGGTGTATAGGCTTGCCTAGTTAGTTCTCTGAGTTCGTGCTCAAGCCTCGGCCAAGCCAAAAATCACTAGCTCCTCTAGCGTGCACCACCTACTCTCTAAAATGCCGAGTTGAAGGCTAGCCCTTGGTCCCCTCTCTTGAGATCCTGCGAGAGCAATTGGTTGCCAAAGGGGACGTCGTGGTCTGGCCGAAGGACGAACATTGTCCTCTGCCCCATCTGAGGCGGCGCCCACCATGCCTAAGCCAGAGAACTGGGCATGGCGTCCCCTCCTCTGGTCGCGACTAGGAAGTCGCAAACTAGAGGAGGGGCTAGGCCAAGCCGAGCCAGTTCCATGATCTAGCCCAATCGACCCATCTTGCCCCGCAAGTCGATTGGGCTCGTCGATCGGGCTCACAGGGACCCCTTTTGCAAAAGGAGTTGGGCTCGTCGATTGGGCCTAACCCGTGATCGGGCCTCCTCTTTTTCAGGCGAGTCAACCGACCCGACCCCCAACTGGACCAAACCCAACCCGCGCCGACTGGGCCTAACTCGGGTCAGGTCAAACCAGACCTGACCTGGTCTAGCCTAAAATAAATAAATAAATAAATAAATATTCTATTTTAAAAAATAATTAATTAAAAAAATTCGAAAATCCAAAAATTGTAGGGTTTTGTTAGGATTTGCTATGTATTGCCTTTTTAGTGTAATTAGGCCTTTATTTGCTCATATATTGATTAATTCGCATATTTAATCACGTTTGTGAATATTTAATTACACGTGTTCAATTTTACTGCAATTAAGATATTGATAGCTATAATTATTATTTTAATTGTTGCGCACCCGCATGATCACTTCGCATGTTAATGGATAGATGTAAAATCAATCCAAATTGCTTGACAAAAATCTTTTCTTCTAAAATGCATAAGATTAGGTATCGAAAGGGCAGTAATTGGTCAATTAGTGTAATCAAGTCCCTGACCCTAGATTCTCTGGTTGCGTAGGAAGTGAGGTATACTCTCATATTTCACTTGATTTCTAGCCGACCCCAATAGGGTAGTGGAGACTACTTATTGCGAAATTTTTAAGAGTACCCCAATGTCGCATGAGGTATGGGCTTAGGAGAGCTCAAGCCTAATCTTGGACCATAGGCACGTCCTTTAGGCAATACCCCTAAACCTATTCCCTCCCCCCAAGGGGTATGTCGCAATAGTTTGGCGACTCCGCTGGGAACTTGGTTTAAACCTTAGAGGACTTAGGCCTAAATCTATCTTGTTCAAAAAATATTTTTTTTGGTAGCGAGAATATTAGGTACGTCCCTAAAGCGAGTGCTAAATATTTTTGCAGGTTGGAGTTATAAGGGGATGAGTGATTGTTAACCCCTTGTCTTGCAGGTGTGGAGTTGGGAATGAATGTTTATGTTTTGAAATTATGAAGTGTTGCTTGCTTATAAATTGTAATGTATGTGTTCCCTGCATTGCACTACACCATGACACACTACATGCTGCTGAACTTGGGTCGCATAGGATCACTTAGGATAGTGTTGAGGTAGATACCACTCTAACTACAATTATGTAGTACGAGTCGCCTATCTCAACCTCAAAATTTCTTTCTTGATGTCAAAGGTCCCCACCCTGGTCTATAACCACGCGACATGGGTCGATTCTTTGACGAAACCAGAGTCATGAGAAACACGACCTAGCTGCGATATTGTTGGTTTGGTCAGGTGATCTTATGCCTTCATTTTGGGCTTTATAGAGTAAAAATTGAACCACATCTCATGTGTATGTCTATGCAATTTTTATTAAAAAAAAAAAAGAGAGAGAGAAAATTCGTCCCCCACTATAAGTATCATTCTTCCTTTTATTCGCTTTTTTTAAATTCAATTTTCATTTAAAAATTCGCAAAGACCAATCGAATATCCTCAATTGTGTAGGCTTATAATTGAAAAAATTGGCAATTGAAAAAACTGGCAATCACTCTTGATAAGTGAACATTAAATGCAAGTTCTAAACACTTTGATTTGACCTTGTTGAACACATGGTTTTACTTAAATTTCTAGTTATGGGCTCAAAATCACATTTTGAAAAAAAAAAAAAAAAAAAAAAAAAAAAAGAATTCAAGTTGCGATTATATATTGGGGCACAAAATTTGAAATTGCATTTTTACTCAAATTCTCTCATTCCCACATTTTGGGTCTGAAATGCAAATCATTTGGTGTACAAATTTCTCAAAATAGAAGTCACTTCTTTCAAAAATCAATGCCACTTTTACATATGAAACTTTTGGAATAGAGTGGACATTCGATTGATAGCCGTCGATCAATCTTTTAATGATGTCCCTTCTCTTATGACTAATCTTGGTGAAATACCAAAATCCCATAATAGGGACTATGGGGCATGAATCGTCATCTCGATTTTGTTCTAAGAGGCGACCTCATTGAAAGATCGATTTTTCATCTACATACTAACATTGTCGTCTTTTTGCAAGTTATGTGTGATGCTCCTTGACATTCTCGTGTTTGATCACATAGAGAAGTGAAATATAGAGTTAGGACAAGAGTTGATTTTTATTTTTATGTAAAAAGAATGGTACCGAAAGGGCATTAGAGAAATCTAGTGTAACCAAGTCCCCGTACCCATAGTCTCGGTTCATAGAAGTAAAATAATTCTCCAATTATTTTATTTAAGTATCTAATCGACCTACCATAAACTGATTAGTGGCGACTCCTAGATAATAATCATTTGCATGTTAAATATTTGAACCTTAAATCACGAATTGGTATGGACTTAGGAAAGCCCGAGCTAAGTTTAAAAACCTAGTAATCCATTAGCCTAAATTTAGGTGGTGCACTCGAATTTAGGTTGTGACATACTCTAAAGATCCAACTTCATTGTTCTACCCAGTTCGAAGCCATATTTTCCAACAATTTGAAGTATTTATCCGTGTAACAATGAGTCAAAGTCGGAGGAAGTACCTGCCTGTGGTGGTTCACCATCAACGGTCCTCGAGATGTCCTCCATGAATCCCGAATCTTCCTCTTCTTTTGCCCATCGCAACATGCCTATCAAAAAATGGAAATGCGATGGATGACCTGCAGATTATTATTATTTGCTTGTTCATCTCCACCGCCTCTGTCACCTTGAAGTTGACGACAAATCCAAAATCATTATATGCACGTAGACCTCTCTATCCAATGTGGCGGACGTGACCTGGACTTCAAAGTTTACGCGGGAGAAGTCGAGTAAAAAGCCAAAGCATAATAAGATCACACCCGGAACAGCACGCACTAGTCAAAGATGATCTCCCCAGCGAATTACCACAACGCTTCGCCATACACACAATCACCATAGAAGATTATTGTCTCTGTATTCAACTCACAACGATGTCGGCACTGATTACCTCGGTTCGTCTCAGTCTCTGTGTGAGTCCGGCCGTGAAGACGAGGATGAAAATCCCTTATAAGATGTGGGGCCTGTGACGGTTTAGGATCTATCTCCATGCAATTCCCTAAATCGAAGGGCGGTGGCAGCAAAATCAATTTAAAGGCCTCCTCAAATTTGCCGAGATTTCTACAAGCAATGCCTTACATACATGTTGCGCTGGATGGGTACACCATGCATAGCATGTTGAGTGCTTGCGCTGGTGTGGCTCATTGGGGATGGCTTAGCAAATTTTTCCAGAGGATCAACCATCTCTCACCTGTGCCTGCCCGCAGCGTGCGTGCCAAGCCACCCCGACTGCCCGGCGGTCACCGCGCGCCTGCCCATGACAACGTCAATCGTCGTCGCAACGATCGGAAACGCGCCTAATAAAAACCCAAAACTCCTGTCGCGACCTCCTTTTTTTTCGGGCGCCCGCAATCGGGTACGAGCGCCTAAGGAGGCTAATGGCTCAGCTGAAATTAGTTATGCCCGGAGTCTCCCAAGTCCGCCAATTCACAACTTGAATGGTCCAAGTTTTTAATCTGTAAATCAATTTTTAAAATGGAGTCCCCACTAATCGATTTGGGGTGGGTTGGTTAGAAACCCAAGTGAAGTATCGGGAGAAATACTCACTCTTGCGCAACCAAAGAAATTAGGATCGGGGACTTGATTACACTAGTTAATCACTAATGCCCTTTCGGTACCTAATCTTGTTTAAACCCTGAGGTTTTTTTGGATGTTCGATGGATTTTCCATGCATTTTTGGGAGAAAAAACATTTTTTGAGTCATTTTCTAATTTTTTTTTTACACAAAAGGGATTTTTTGGTTTTTTTTTTGGAAAAATACAAGTTTTTTTCTGATTTTTTTTTTGTTTTTTTCATGAATTTTTGGCTTTTTCTGGATTTTTGGCATTTTTTGGAAAATATGAAATTCTTTTTATTTTTTGATTTTTCGGAAAATAAAATATTTTTTAAATATTTTTTAATATTTTTTGGAAAATAAATTATTTTTTGATTTTTCTGCTTTTTTCTGTTTTTTTGCTTTGTTTTGTTGTTTATTTATTATTCGATAAAGAAAATAAAAACTTAATTAATAAAATAAAATAAACCTAAATAAAATTAAGACGTCGGCAATGCCTTTCTCTTTGAAGATGAGCTCGTAGATGTTGCATTTAAAGACAAACCGATGCCTAAATTTTATCTATGCATGCACAACAGATTATATTTTATTTGGGACCTAATGTTCCATGCAAAAAGAGGTAGTATACTAAGACGGATAAGAAGATACCTGTAATTACTTACCGAGAATGAGTGAGATAGGGTGTGACCCCCGAGTTTGGCAAGTATCAAGGCATCATCTTACCTGGTGATGTGAGGAGGTTGCTTTTCTAGAACCCGAACCTTTCTTCGGTCGCCTTGACGTGAGATTGCTCCTCCAGGACCCGAACCATTCTTCGGTCGCCTGTTGGAGTAATCAATGGTTTGTCTCGGACCCAAACCATTCTTCGGTCACCATGACGGGAAATTGCTTCTCCAGGATCCGAACCATTCTTCAGTCGCCTGTTAAAACAATCAATGATTTGTCATGGACCCAAACCTTTCTTCTGTCGTCGTGATAGGAAATTGCTTCTCCAGGACCCGAACCATTCTTCGGTCGCCTGTTAAAACAATCAATGGTTTGTCTAGGACCCGAACCTTTCTTCGGTCGCCTTGACGGGAGATTGCTCTTCTAGGACCCAAACCATTCTTCGGTTGCCTTGACGGGAGATTGCTCTTCTAGGACCCAAACCATTCTTCGGTCGCCTGTTGGAGTAATTAGTGGTTTGTCTCGGACCCGAACCATTCTTCGGTCGCCGTGACGGGAAACTGCTCCTCTAGGACCCGAACCATTCTTCGATCGCCTGTTGGAGTAATTAGTGGTTTGTCTCGAACCCGAACCATTCTTCGGTCGCCTGTTAAAACAATCAATGGTTTGTCTAGGACCCGAATCTTTCTTCGGTTGCCTTGACGGGAGATTGCTCTTTTAGGACCCGAACCATTCTTCGGTCGCCTGTTGGAGTAATCAGTGATTTGTCTCGGACCCGAACCGTTCTTCGGTCGCCGTGACGGAAATTGCTTCTCCAGGACCCGAACCATTCTTCGGTCGCCTGTTAAAACAATCAATGATTTGTCTAGGACCCGAACCTTTCTTCGATCGCCTTGACGGAGATGCACCGACCTTTCTCAGGGCATCTCATTGTGGGTGCCTGATTTGTATCGAGGACACCAGTTGGTACCCGACCTTTCTCGGGAGATGCGCCGACCTTTCTCAGGGCATCTGTTTTGTGGGGGTGTCTGATCTTTGTCAAAGACAATAGCTGGTACCTGACTTTTCTCGGGAGGATGCACCGACCTTTCTCAAGGCATCGATTCTGGAAGATACCTGGACATTCACAAGCATATCAAAGAGTACCTGGACATTCACAAGTATCAACCTGAAGGGTATTTGGGCCTTTGCAGGCGTCAAAATGGGTATTTGGCTGACCATAGGCATTGAAGGGGTACTTGGATGATCACAAGTATGAATTCTTGGGGGATACTTGGTCATTCATAAGTATCGAAGGGGTACTTGATAATTGGAAATATTGAGAACATACCTTGGATATTTGTGAAGGTGTCCCACCTCCTAGCAATTGGGAAATATCGAGGGCGTACCTGGGATATTCGTGAAGGTCTCTCACCTCCTAGTAATTGGGAATATCGAGGGCGTACCTGGGATATTCGTGAAGGTCTCTCACCTCCTGGTAGTTGGGAATATCAAGGATGTACCTCGCATATTCATGAAGGTCTCTCACCTCCTGGTAAAGGGGAATATCGAGGACGTACCTGGGATATTCGTGAAGGTCTCTCACCTCCTGGTAATTGGGAATAGCGAGGGCATACCTGAGATATTCGTGAAGGTCTCTGACCTCCTGGTAATTGGGAATATGGAGGACGTACCTCAAATATTCATGAAGGTCTCTCACCTCCTGGTAATTGGGAATATCGAGGACGTACCTGGGATATTCATGAAGGTCTCTCACCTCCTGTTAATGGGAATATCGAGGACGTACCTCAAATATTCATGAAGGTCTCTCACCTCCTGGTAATTGGGAATATCGAGGATGTACCTGGGATATTCGTGAAAGTCTCTCACCTCCTGGTAATTGGGAATATCGAGGACGTACCTGGGATATTCGTGAAGGTCTCTCACCTCCTGGTAGTTGGGAATATCGAGGACGTACCTCGCATATTCATGAAGGTCTCTCACCTCCTAGTAAAGGGGAATATTGAGGACGTACTTGGGATATTCATGAAGGTCTCTCATCTCCTGGTAATTAGGAATATTGAGGATGTGCCTCGCATATTCATGAATGTCTCTCACCTCCTGGTAAATGGGAATATCGAGGACGTGCCTCGCATATTCATGAAGGTCTCTCACCTCCTAGTAGTTAGAATATCGAGGACGTACCTTGGATATTCATGAAGGTCTCTCACCTCCTGGTAATTGGGAATATCGAGGACGTACCTCAAATAGTCATGAAGGTCTCTCACCTCCTGGTAATTGGGAATATGGAGGACGTACCTCAAATATTCATGAAGGTCTCTCACCTCCTGGTAATTGGGAATATCGAGGACGTACCTCAAATATTCATGAAGGTCTCTCACCTCCTGGTAATTGGGAATATCGAGGATGTACCTGAGATATTCGTGAAAGTCTCTCACCTCCTGGTAGTTGGGAATATCGAGGACGTACCTGGGATATTCGTGAAGGTCTCTCACCTCCTAGTAGTTGGGAATATCGAGGTCGTACCTCGCATATTCATGAAGATCTCTCACCTCCTGGTAAAGGGGAATATTGAGGACGTACCTGGGATATTCGTGAAGGTCTCTCACCTCCTGGTAATTGGGAATATTGAGGACGTGCCTCGCATATTCATGAAGGTCTCTCACCTCCTGGTAAATGGGAATATCGAGGACGTGCCTCGCATATTCATGAAGGTCTCTCACCTCCTGGTAGTTGGAATATCGAGGACGTACCTTGGATATTCATGAAGGTCTCTCACCTCCTGGTAATTGGGAATATTGAGGACATGCCCCGCATATTCGTGAAGGTCTCTCACCTTCTGGTAATATAAACTTGAATGTAGCACGAGGCTTACCTGGATGGCCACAGGCACTCAAAATGGCTGGAACACCTGGGTAGCCACATGTGTACAAAGTACTGGAATACTTGGATGAACACAAGTACTTATGATATGATCTGGGACCTCTCAGGCTGGTCCAAGTGCTAGAAAGCATACCTGGACGGCGGTGCCAAGCAAAGCAATGGGATGTTTGAACAGCTGCTATATTATTTGGGGACAACTCGGGCAGGTTGAGTGTCATGAAAAGGGAGTACCTGGACGGCGGTGGGTACTTGATGATATGAGGATACCTAGACAGCAGTAGGTATTCCAAGAGATACTTGGTCAGTCACAAGTATCAATACTCTGGGGACAACTCGAACAGGTCGAGTGTCAAGAAAAGGGGTTATCCGAACGGTGGTCAATACTCAAAGATAATGGGGATACCTAGACAGCGATAGGTATTCAATGATAAAGAGATACTTGGTCAGTCACAAGTATCAATACTCTGGGGACAACTCGAATAGGTCGAGTGTTGATAAGAGGGAGTACCCGGCAAGTGGTGGGTACTCAAAGACAATGGGATACTAAGACAATTGCAAGCACCCAAACTCAAGGGACGACTCGAATAGGTCGAGTGTCAAGAAGAGAGTACCTGGACAGTGATAGGTACTTTAAGACAAATAGAGATATGCTTACCTGGCAATATCTTTGATCTCTGAGAGTATGCCTGCTATTTGCACAATATGCACACATGATTGTATATGCTGTAAATTCATGAATTTAAATGTGATTTATGCATAACAATTCTATCAATTTTGCATCATCTGAATTCTACTGGGGAAGATTTTGAAAGACAACCTTTTATTCGGAATATAGATGTCTTGAGCATGCCAGATGAGGGACTTTCAGTCTGAAAGGACTTTTCGTTCACTCTCATGGAAAATGATATCCTGACCATTGATGCAGGATTTATAAGGACCACACTATCTCACTGTCATCATGTCAGCAGGGGTCCGAGTATTCTCGCAAGTTGTACGACTTTACCAATGTGAGAGGTCTTTGTCGAAACTGTGATGAAGTCTTGGTCAGCGGCTCATCGAGGGACCATCAAGGTCGAAGGCGATGGACGAAAATGTTGCACGATCATCTTCGAGTTTACAAGTCAAGAACCCTGCGAAAAGAGATAGAATAATCTTGCTCGTACTTCTTCGAGCGATGCTTATATACGCATGAAATCCTACGTTAATTGAAGTGCCCCTAGTCTGAAGAGACTTTTACAATGGAAATGTAACGTAGACTTGGCTCACTTGTAAGAGGGTAAGAGTTGGTGACTGTCTCGGCATTTGTCACCGGTCTTTCTTCTCACTGTTAGATGGAGGTTCTATCAATTGAACCACAACAACAATTTTTTCTTGGCTGTATTTTTGACTGGAGGACATTAGCCTTGCTTTTACCAGGCATACTACTTTTTTCATGTTCCTATTTTTTATTCCAATTCTTCATTCATGGGCATTGACCTTGCTTTTACCAGGTACACTGCTTTTTTATGCCCCTGTTTTTTTTTTTTTCATTCTTGTTGCTTGAGAGCTGATCTTGACAAGTTTAATCGAAGCACCGTTATTAGACTCTTGAGTCTTCATCTTCAACCGGCGCTCAGGCTATGACAATAACTTCTGCTTTGTCTCGATGTGAGGGTAAAATTACAAACTCACTTGGGTTGTACAATGAATACAAGTGCCTAAAGAAAGAATTGCTCTTCATGACTCTAGGGCACTTAAATTAACACTAGTGTTCATATGCAATAAAGACACTCGAAGATTGATGCAAGTGCAAGCAAGAAAATTTCTATCCCCTTTCTCACCTTGTGATGCTGACTTGCTTTCGACTTGCCCTAGTGTGGGGTGGTTCTTTGACGGGAGCATAGCAGAAATTTGTCAGTGTATGGGGCTCAATGGGGTGAGCGATGGAATGCCTCTCACTATTTTGGTTATCGTACCATTCGCGAGAGAACTCTTTACCTTGCAGCCATAGAATCTTCTGTACTCATCTCACAAGTGTATAGACGGGGGGAATTGTGTGTAGGATATGGCTTGCCCTTCATCATTCTGACGTACCTCATCCAATATGCTCAATTAATCTTGTATTCTTCACTTAATTGTCTATTCTAATAATCCTCAGCGAAATCAGTGATCTAGACAGACAAAATCATCATGCAAAAATCACCTAGAAAAAGGCATGCATCATATGATGCGAAAGAGTTTGTACTTTCAAAATAAATAAATGGTTTTTACTCAAGAAAAACTTATTAACAGCTTTAAGGGTGCTTGCTTGGTGAAATGGTATTCACAAATGTGTTGAAATTTGAACATCAAAAGAGTTATTTACAAAGGGTTATTCACAAATGAGTGTCGATAGATTGCTCCTATTGGTTAGGAATATGACACATGAATGATTAGTCAGGGTTGGGAATCTGATCGGGCATCTCTGCTTTTGCCCCTACAGAAGAGAAGATGTACAAGCAGATCAATTAGTCTGGCCAAAATCAAATGTAAGTTGAGGCCTGAAGGATCTCTGTCATTTGCTTTGGCAATACTTGAGACGTCATTTTGCTTGGGAGAGTTTGTCATGCCTCTCATTGATTTGTTATCTTTATTTTTGACAGTTAGGTGATCCTACAACAAACAAGAGGGAATGTGTTAGTCATGAACTCTTTCAAGAGTCGAATAACTGGAAGCAATACAACTTTACCCTTCACTGGTTTGCAGATGATTGGGTGAACCTGAAGTGAGATGGGGACACGAAGTCCTATGTCCCTTGCTTTGTTAAGTCAATTATTCTCTGAATTGGCTCCTGGATGACACGTCCTTCTTTACACGAAGTCGTGCGATTCGATACGGGTCATTCTCATGAACCTCACTTGGCCAATATTGACCATCAAGTTTGGTTTTTGATTCCCAATGTTTCCGTCAATAGGGAAAATATGTCAAAAGCGAATTCAAAGAGTGGGGAGTATTGGAAACGATACCAAATTACTCTTCTCCAAAGCTTGTATGTGATAGCTCCTAAAGATATTTGAATGTCAATGATGGCCTCTTTATCTTGGCATAGCTTGACATTTCCTTCAATTGGCCTTCCTCATTTGTGACCATGTATGCATGATTGCTGGTCGTTGATTCATCTTCAATGCCTTCCTTCTGTGGAATTTTCTTCTGTCTTTGACTATAGCAGCATTGAGCAAAGTCATGTACTTCAAGCTTCTATGGAATCTCGAGATGGACAATCAAAACTTCCAATTCCCTTATGGCAATTACTTCTTGGGAGAGCATGCGTCCGGAGCACGAAGTGAGGTTTCTAAGCCCTTAGTCATCATTTGAAATAAAGGGGCTAGAGACCGCTAATTGTCTAGATTTCCTCCCGTAGCATTTAGTCGCTCGGGCACGTTGAGGAAAAAGATACATTACGGCTTGAGAAGGAGCTGGCGGGGGCGAGATGGAGTGCACAGAGCTCTAGGGGTGGCTTGATTTCAACCGTATGCCTGTACCTTCTTTGAAGTGGGATGATCTTTTATTTGCCCCACTGTCTTCTTGGAAGAGTGTCATTGAATTCGGTGAGTTCACATGATGCGCCAGCTTCAAATGCCCTCTGTCACACTAAGTCAAGGGGGATGGGGGTGATATTCTGAGACACAAAGTGAGAGACTTAAAAAGACAAACATGATTTAATAACCTTGTTTTGACAAAAGCTTTTGGTAATAAAACATTTTTTGTTTTCAAAAGTATATATCTTTGGGGGAAGAAAGCATGAGGAAGCCCACCCTCGCATTCTTCTTGGATGATAATTTTCATGGTTGGATAGCATCACCGGGCGGTTTGGAGTACCGCCTCATGCTCTCAAAACAAAATATTAGAACTGTACATTAGAGTACTTGAATGGAAAATGCAACGTAGCACACTAGACAAGATGAGAAACATGAAATTATAAAAACAATTAAAACTCATGAAAACCCCCGTGTAAAGGAGCGCCTTGATTGTGCTGGTCTTGAAGCTAAGCGTCTTTGAATTCCTCGCCTTCAGTAGACTCGAAGTATTTACATGCGATGACTATCTCGTTGAAGCTACGGAAGTGTAACCCATGCAGCCAACAACAATGCTTGCAGGACAAAGCTTCTATGAACTGCTTCATTAACTCCTCTTCAGCCAGTTGAGGGCGGGTTTGCATCATGAAAGCTCTCCACCTCCCTGCGTATGCTCGGAAATCCTCTATTGGTCTTCTTGTGAAGTGAGCCAAACTCTCACAAGGCAATTCGGTTCCGATCGGCTTTGGTACGATGCAAGAATGTGGAAGTCGCTCATTCCAATCCTTTAGGAGATAAATATTTGCTGTGATGAACCATTGCAATGCAGACCCCGTAAGAGTTTCTTGGAATGCCTGAGTTGTGAACGACATCGGGCCATAATACCGACTCATTTCCGCATGGAGATACTGCAAGTGTGCCACGGGGCAAGTCGTGCCGTTACATTTGCGGAGATTGGGTACCCACGTTTCTACGGGGGTAAGGATCCTACGAGGGCAAGACGAACATGATATGTCTTGATTAGGCCACTGGTTTTCCCACTGCATGTCCATCGTAGTGGTAAATTTTTCTACTTCAGGGAAGCTGGACTCTATCGAGATTACCCAATTGCTTTCTTCCGGGTCAAAATTACCAAAGGAGGATGAGGCATTTAAGCTATCCTCATGGTCGTGTGACGAGCTTAGTACTTCGTTAGGATCGTAGCGGATAAAGACGTATGCTTCCTCTTCGACGGGCCTTCATCCCCGAGAGAGTAGGAAAAGTTATACGATGAATCGTCGGTTCATTGTCGAAATAACGTGGAAGTCCTTGGGATTGTATTCTAGAGCCGGGAAGTCTTCAAGGTTGTACTCTAGGGAATGGTAGCCTTCAAAGCTGTATTCTTGGGAATGCTTGAAGCTTTGGTGCGGTGGCTCGTCGGCAGGTGCTGCATTGATCTGCTTAGGCTTTCTTTTCTTGGCTTTTGATCCAGACCTTTTGAGTAAGGCCATTCGTTTTGCCAGCTCGATTCTGTCAAGGGAAGTGAGAGACATTAGAGTTTCATTGTCTGATTCACTTTCCAAATTGATAGGGGTCGGTATTCTTTGGACCCTAGCTCTTGAAGTAAGCTTGGGAAGTCGTCCAGTCGTGCCCCGGTCTTGAACATACTCTGTGTCTTTGATCTCGTACAAAGACTCCTTGCCTTTCCTAGTGGGAAATTTTCCAAGAACAGTCTTCTTTCACCGCCCATTTATCATGCAAGGCTTCATTGACATGCTCTTCTCCTATCTCGCCGACTAATGGCTCCTCGTGCTCCGCGATCATTGGCTCTTCGTAGGAGAAGGTGATGTCAGGGGCGATGTCAATATTATACTCTTGGTAAAAAACATGAATGAGTTCCCTCCAGGTTTTAAGGGGACTAATCTTCCTAACAATGTACCATCGCAAGCGGGCCAGTCAAACTCGATTGGTACAATTGAATCATCCTTCGGACCAGGTAGGCCTGCAAGTAAGTCTTTGGGCGGGAGGTATCAGCATACATTTCGCATTCAGGTGCTTTGAGTTTTTCAGGGATCTCAATGTCGGCGTAATTGGACAGGTCCATGGGATTCTGCTCCTGCAACTGGCTTAACTTTTTCATGATCCTTTCAAACTGTCTAAGGTACTGGCCATTTTCTGGCGAATTTGCGGGTGTGATGACGGTGCTCAAAGCAGTTACGAAGTTGGGTTTGACTTGAGTGGATTTCAATTGTCTTGAGAGTTGTTGAAGGACAATGGACATCTGTCCTACGCCGTCTTCAATGTTAATGAGGCGATTTTGTACATCATTCTGATCGGGCCCTAGTGCATGAGGCCATTCGCGAGCTATTGGTGGCTGGCGATTCATAATTACCTGTCGTTGCGAAAATAATGAATGAGCATGAAAGTGAACAAAGATTGACCCATGGCAATGGTCTAACTGCTTTTTTTTTTATTCATCAAAAGAGGATTTTATAGACCGCAGACTTCTGACATCTAAAACTTGAAATTGAAATGACAGAATGAAATACTAGATATTAAACAAAAGTCCCTAAACAATGGGACAAAACTTTTACGATATTAACACTAAGGGAGACACGACTGCTAATTTATATGCGATAGGGAGCCTTGTTCTTGCAAAAGTTGCTTGCTTTCTTGGACTGGCTCTGAGATGAGTATCCGGCCTACTCCCATATCCTTTGCATAAGCTCTGCTTGCTCATGCGGGCTGCTCTCTCTGATTGAGCGAGGGACCGATGGCTTCCACCTTGTCGAGATGTGATGATTGTGGATGTAGGCCGCAGAGGCGTGGTGGGCTTTTTCTTCTCCCTCAAGCCCTTCAGGTATCACGATCCTTTTGCGATGGCATTTTTCCCAAGTTTCCTCAACGATAGAAATTTCGACTGCATAATCACGGCTTGTGTTGAAAAGGACTGGAGGAATTCTCCTCCTGGAAGGCGGTGGAATCTCCTGAAGGGCTCCAGATTGTCGTGCCACCCGATATAGGTAATAGGGAACGGCGCCAGTGTAGCCAAGCAATGGAATTGGGTGGGTGCGTTTGTAAGCAAAACGGGCCCTCTTTTCATGGAACCAACCAAGCACACCATTGGAATGCCTCGGGAGAGCCGGGTTTCTTAGGAAGTCAACCCAATTTAAACGGCTTTGATCTGGGAATATACGGTCCTAAAACCATAAATTTTTGTAACGGATTTTCGAAAGCATTTGTTTCCGACGATCGCATGAAATCTCGGAATTCGCTTAAGTGAGAAAAGAACCAGACTTGTAAAATTTCAGGAGAGGTTCGCATGATTTTCTCTGTGTTGTCTTTAAAACGATTAAATGACAAGAATGTTTCAATTAAAATCATGTTGACATAATTTCCCCCCCTCAAGATCTGATCAACTATCCATGCCATCTTAGGACTTATGGCATTTCTTTGATGAGGGAAAATTATGAGCCCGAAAAAGGCCAGGAGGAAAATCTCACTTTTTTGGGTCATAGGTTGATTTTGAAAACAGGCATTCATAAATTCAAATGGACAGGTATTATGGTTGTTTTCAAGAATTTGTATCATAACATGGACTTCAGTTCTCAAAATTCGCGCCAACCCACGCAATGGGATGATGCCTGTTGATGGCTTGACAAGCTTTTTCTCAAGAGGCATTCCAGTGATGATGCTGTATTCCTCCAGGGTTAGGGTTAGCTCAAACCTACCAAACATAAAAGTAAGTGTCCTCAGGCACCAGAATTGTGCCATGGCTTGTATGACTTCGGGACGAACAGTGATTTGGATCAACGATAGGAGATGACCGACTTTGGCCTTCACGCGCTCTTGGGCAAACTGATATAATTGACTCCACCATCTGAAGAGCTCCGCCTTGGGAGCAGGAATGAACTGGATCATCTTTCCCCATCGCATACAAACTGGGACTTGAAAAGCTTATCCTAAATTTCCATGGGCCAAATAAAAAGACTGAATAAAAGTAAAGAAATCACTTTGCTTTTAAATAAAATGACAAGCACAAAGACATGCACATGAGATGTGTGGCTCGATTTCTAACTCAGAAGGCTTGTTGAAATTAAAAAGGTATCCGCCCATCGCAGTCTCGCGTTAGCGAGATACCCTCTTAACCTCGGCTAAGAAATTCGGGGAAAAGAAAGGCAACCTCTACATCGCAGTCTCGCGTTCGAGGTCGTATCTTTCTTAACACCATCCTAGAAATCCTATGGCGGCCCAGGTCCGGCGACCGGGTTGTGTGTGCCATGTGTAGTGTTTGAAATCGTAAAGCATGGACAACAGTTTATGATCACAAGATAATCTATTTTAAGAAAAATTAAAATAAACTTCTAAGCTACTGACCTGCATAAAAAAAAAAAACAAAACAAAAAAAAAACAAAAATAAGTCAGTAAAGTGTTTAAACAAGATAGAATGGCCTAAGTCCTCAAATGTCCCCAGCGGAGTCGCCAAGCTGTTGCGACCTCCTTTTTTTTTCCGGCGCCCGCAATCGGGTACGAGCGCCTAAGGAGGCTAATGGCTCGGCTGAAATTAGTTATCCCCAGACTCTCCCAAGTCCGCCAATTCATGACTTAAATGGTCTAAGTTTTTAATTTGTAAATCAATTTTTAAAATAGAGTCGCCACTAATCGATTTAGGGTGGGTTGGTTAGAAACCCAAGTGAAGTATCGGGAGAAATACTCACTCTTTGCGCAACCAAAGAAATTAGGATCGGGATTTGATTACACTAGTTAATCACTAATGCCCTTTCGATACCTAATCTTGTTTAAACCCCGAGGTTTTTTTTGATGTTCGATGGATTTTCCATGCATTTTTGGGAGAAAAAACATTTTTTGAGTCATTTTCTAATTTTTTTTTTTACACAAAAGGGATTTTTTTGGTTTTTTTTGGGGAAAATTACAAGTTTTTTTTTGTTTTTTTTTTTTTTGTTTTTTTCATGAATTTTTGGCTTTTCTGGATTTTTGGCATTTTTTCGAAAATATGAAATTTTTTTGATTTTTTTTATTTTTCGGAAAATAAAATATTTTTTAAATATTTTTTAATATTTTTGGAAAATAAATTATTTTTTTATTTTTCTCGATTTTTTGGAAAATAAAACATTTTTAACATTTTTTTAAATAAAATTTTTTTTATTTTTTCGGAAAATAAAATATTATTTATTTATTTATTTAAAATAATATAAAAACTGACCCGGTCGGATCCGCGTTGGGTCCGACCCGGCCAACGATTCGAATGAGGACAGGCCCACAACGCGGGCCCGACTTAGATTTTTTTCCTCTTTTCTTTTTATTTAATGAAACGGCGTCGTGGCCGGGTGTTTAGGGACACCCGGCCTGACCCGACAACCCGGCCCGACAGCCCGCTCCGCGACCCGACTCCCCGCGAACCCTACCCAACCCGGCTTCGATTCGCGACCCGACCTCCGCCGCCCCCAAGATTTACGGAATCCCTACCCGGTCCCCGATCCGGTCCGACCCAACAACCCGAGGTTGCGACCCGAAAAATCAGGAAACCTAGGTCTTCCGAATCGCGGCGCTGAGGAGGGAGAGGACCGAGGCGTAGCGGCGACGGCGACGGCGACGGCGGCGGCGACGACAGCGATGACTAGACTACGGAGAGGGAGATGGTCATGGTGATGGCGATGGCGACGGCGACATTACGATACCTGTTCGTGGCAACGGTGCGACGGGGGCGGCAACGACGGCGAGACCCACGCGAACCCCCTCTGGCTTCTCTCTCTCTCTCTCGGGCTCGCCCTTTGAGCTCCCCGAAGTCTCTCGGGGACCCCTCTGAGCTCACCCTACCTCGGCCGACCGGCACTCGAGCTCCCCGAAGTCTCTCAGGGACCCCGAGCTTCAACGGCCTCTCTCTTTCTTCTTCCTCCGCTCTCCCCTCTTCGTCGGGGATAGAGGGTCTATTTATAGGCCGAGGGGTGGCCGGTCGACGGAGCTCGACCGACGGCTGCCACGGCCTTCGCCGGCCGAACTGGCGTCCCATCCAACGCCAGTTGCCCCCTGCTCCACGTGCATCGTCACTGCTCCTCCCCTCCGCTCCGGCGTCGCGCCCCCTGCGCGTGCGCTGCAACTGCGCGAGGAAGAAGAAGACCCGATTGGGCTGGGCTGAGGCGGAGATGGGCCGAGGGCCCACACGGAGGCTGCTTCTCTTCTTTTCTGTTTTTTTCTGTTTTTTTGCTTTGTTTTGTTGTTTATTTATTATTCGATAAAGAAAATAAAAACTAAATTAATAAAATAAAATTAACCTAAATAAAATTAAGGCGTCAACAACTCCCTCGCCCACGCCACACGCGCTCTCACTCTCTCTTCTTCATGCTCTTCGTCTCCCAAACTCCTCCTCTCTCATGGCGGCCGAAGCTCGCGCGCATCGCTCCTTTCCCGCTCGGATGATCGTGAACAGGTACTCATCGAACTTCATTCGTGGGTCTCTGTTCGATTTTGAGTATCGTGAGCTATTTGGATAATTTCTCTCTCTATGCTTTTCTTTCAAGCTTAATTCCAATCGATTCGGTTCTTTTGCAGATTCTTCGGGAATCCCATCTCGATGAGGAAGTATTGTTGCACGATCCGCTCCTACCCCACCCATGTGGAGGACTCCATCCCTCTGCCGTCAACGAAGACGGAGACGCCCGACCCGATCTCGCGTCCGTCCCGCCGCCACCTGAAACTCCGCGTCGTCCCGGAGTTCAGCGCAGCGAAATCGTCCGTGAAATCCGACAGCGGATCGACCAGCGACTACAACGCTGCCGTCTCTTCTGTCCCCAGGAGCCACCGCAAGCGGTCCAGAGACGACGCGATCGGCGGCGACCACTTGAACGGCGATCGCTTCCTGGCGAGTCGTAGTCCTCCTCACAAGATGAGCAAGGCGTCGCCGTTTCTGAGACACGAGGCGGGGTTTGAGATCCAAGGTCGCGAATCGGAGATCGACCGTTTGATTTCGCAACATGTGAGACCCTTCTTCTCCTTCCTTCCTCTTTCAATAATTTTATTTTTGATGGATTTGATTAGGGTTCTTACGTTCGGGATTTCAAGAAAAAAAAAACCCAGAAAACATTAACAATGTCGGCTTTGTTCCCGGCGAGAAAAACATTAAATTTTCTCGAATTGTGCCAAGAAATTACTTATTGTTGAAAGGGAAAGAGGAAAATTATAAATTTCCTGACAACTTTCCTGTCGTGGACGTGTCTGTAGACACAGACGTGGTCGACAACGCGGAGTCCTGCTGCGGGAGCAACGGCCCCGGGACGGCGGCTGTGGGAGAAGGCGACGCGGAGGCGGAATCCACGAGGCCGCCGTGGCAACGATGCAGGCGGTGCGGGAAGTGCGAGGTGGGGGCGGTGCTGCTGCCGCGCAGCACCTGTGCCTGCACACGGCAGAGCGCGGGCCCGGCCACCGCGACTGAGCTGCTAGCGGCGAGGCTGTCACGGCGAGAGTGCTCCTGAGTCCGTTGTCGTCGTCGTCTAACGGTCGGAAGCGCAGTGGGCGGGAAATATAAAAAGGAGGGAAATCCGGGGCGAAAAGAGGGAAAAGGAAAGAATTAGAGGGGAGGAAAGAAATACTCCTCTTTTTCGTTTTTGTTTTTGGATATAAGGATATATTTTCTGTTGGAGAATAACGGGTAAAAAACCATCGAGAGGGATGGTTTTTTTCAACTTTTTGTGTAAATACAAATACATAATAAATGTTCTTTTTTTTTTCTTTTTAATTACTGCGTTCCTATATTTCTGTCTTTTGGAAACTTTTAATTGATGATGCGCAAATTTTTGCCTCTCTAATTCCCTTTTCAATTTCCTTATCGAGCTCGAATCTCTTAACATTGTTCCAACAGATTGCTTATCAATATTGATATATAATTTCAAATCTCTTTTTTTTTTTTGTGATTTAGACTCCAAAATATCTAGAGAAAAATATTCCCTTTTACTATGTTATTCTTAATTTCATGTTAGATCATCGAAATTTTAGAGATAATGACCCTAAAACAGCTATGTTATTCTTAATTTCATGTTAGATCGCATCTAGTAGGTTTCTTCTCCTCCCTAAATTGAAGAGATTTTCAACTTGCAATTGAGCTACATGACAAAGGAGACTTGTAGAAATTATGTGGGCTTTTTCTTCATCAAAATTGGACGTCGAATTTGGGAATTTGTTGAAGAAATTGAAGACCAAAATATAAAATTCGGAATTATGCTTGGACAGCATCTTTTTGGCTTCATTTTGGATTAGTTTGTGGAATTTAAATTGGTAGAAAGTAATAGAGACTAAGGGATAAGGTCAAAAGCTAAAGGGGGGGACCAAGCATTAAATTTTTGGAGATATTTTGGCTTTGATTTTCCTCTCCAATCTTCAATCATAAGTCTAAGCCACTCTTTACCCCTTCGCAACTCCTACTTCTGGTTTAGCTTTCATTTTTCCTCTCTGCCGCGTGCGTCTGCTTCTCCATTTGCTGCCCCATCCCACCGGTCAACGTCCTCCACCGAAACCGCGTGTTGAAGATGCTACCAAGCGTCCGAACGTTCACGTCTCCACCATCAAAGACTCCACCTACTCGTGTCTCCTCTCCATTCGCTCATTGGCTACCAGCGCGTCTTCACAGTCATCAAACCAACCTAGGATTCATCCAGTTAACTGCATGCCTCATGCTGCAGCTGCTAGCGAAGCTTGAAGCCACCGAAGCAGCTGCCTTCGTCCACACCTCCGCCAGTGAAGTCCACGATTCAGCGCCAGCTTCGACGTCTTCGTCCATCCATCCGCGCGAGCAGCAATTCACGCAAGTTTTCGTGGCCCAACAGCTAGGCTTGTCTTCATTCCATCAAGCCTAGGGAATTTCAATTTAGTCGAGCCCAAAAGTCCAGCAATTCAGCCACTTGAAGCCCAATGTTTGAGGCCCAATCCCAGCTCACTTGAAGTCAACCCAAGAAACTAGCGAAGCCCATTTAGTTCGGCCCAATTCAGCAGCCCAAGCCCGCAAGGTCAGCCCACTTCAAGCCCAGCCCGTTTCAAAAACAAATCTCAATTTGGACTAAGATTTGTTTGGCCAAGTTTAGGCCCGGCCCAAGTCCGCCGACACCGCCGAAAATTGGGATTTCAGCCGCCGTCGCACCATCGCCATGGTGTTCTAGTCTTCGCTCTGCACAAGTGAGTTTTGCTCACTAATCCCTTATTAGTATGCTAATAATGCTTAGGGGTTGATTAGATTTAATTAAGTGCAATTAGGTGGATAGATTATATTGGAATAATTAAACTAGGGATTTAACTATGCATGTTAGGCAAATGGATAGTGCAATTACCAAGTAGACATGCTCTATTATTTATTGAACGAATCTTGGTAATTTTCCAAGCTCGTATCAGCTTCCAATTAGACATTTCGGGCCTAAATTGGATTTATTGTATTTATTTAATGATTTTCGAAATTATTTATTTATTTATTTATTTTCCGGAAATTAAACCGGGATGGTCGACGACCGGAATTTTATGCTAATTGTCGTGGTGCAGTCCGTTTATTTAATAGAGCTTTATTTTGTGCTGAAATGAATTATTTGTGATTATAAGATTATTCACTTGAATTAATTAATTTAGATGATTAATTTAAAAATAACCGGATGTTGGTTTACAGTACCAAAAATGTTTTGGTGAACTACAAATAAGAGTGGGATTTGTGGAAAAGAAATTAAAATATTTTGATTAAGGCCGACTGTGTGCCCACATACGTATACTTTTGTCAGAAATGAATAAAAGGACAAATTGATTGTACGTTCGAAGTATCATGTTATACAATACCGGCTTAGTGACACTATATGTCATTTTGTAGAATGGACGGTATGCAATACTAGCTTGGTGACCCTATAAGTTATTTTGTAGAATGGACGGTATTTAATGTCGGCTCGGTGACCCTATAAGTCATTTTGTAAAATGGACAGTATACCATAACGGCTCGTGACTCAACATGTCATTTTGCAAAATGTACGTTATGATGAATATACTTGGTGACTTATAATGTAATTTCAGAGAATGGATTGTTTAAAATACTAGCTCAGTAACCTAATAGGTTATTTCAAAAAATGGATAGTATTGATTGAAATGACCAAGGATGGTTTGTTTGACATGTAATCGACTAGGTCAATTGATCAATGTTTCGATCTGTTATAATTGTTTGGGTGCCTATTGACTGTACTAATTTGCAGGTGGAATCTGAAGCCAAGGTAAGTCATTTGACCCGCGTGTGCTTAGGCAGCCCATAATGTATTGGTTTACTAATCAGGTCTTAGGGTGTAGAACTTGCTAAGACGTTGTCTCACTGGTTATGTAACAACCTTTTTCAGTTCCTTAAATGGCATTGGTGAAGAACTGGAGACCTAAAGTGTGGGAGGGAAAGCCAGAAGAATTGACGATCCTATTGAACTAGCTAGTCATAGGGCAATTCTCTTTTTATAGAAGTCTAATCCATTTTGCAGACTCTATTTTAAAAACTTGTGGTTTAATCCTAACTTAACAATTCGACTTGTATATATTTGCACTATGTTTGGCAATGTATATAAGTGTGGATGCTTTTAAAGTGGAAATTTGGAATCCTACTTTTCTATCACGTTGCTTTATTGTCTGGAGATTTTACTTCATCTGTTGGTAGGAGATCATATAGGATTAAGTTTTATTAGGATAGTAATCGTTTGTTACCAAAAAAGAAAAGTGAATCATTCCATTACCTCTAAGAAATGCTCAAGTTATGGTAAGAAAATCTCGACCTATCTAATTGGATACCTTGATTACTTATTGTCTTACCTGGTAAAGCAAGATACTCAGTAATTATATTAGCAACTGAATAGGATTACATAGCAAGCTAATTGCTATTCCTTTTCCTTTTTTAATTTTGCATTTACTCAAATTAAAAAATATTGAACTTTAAACATCTATATAAACCCAATTCAATGGGACACACAAGACATATCTTTCACAATCTTACCCTGTCAATCAATCAAGCCAAATACACTTTAAAATGGAGAAGGGTCAAGTCAAACTCAGTGCACTGGTCTTTCTATTGGTGATCGCTTCCAGTAAGTTTCTTTTCATCTCTCCATTACTATTATCATTTCTATACGTACAACTGCACTAATGAGTTCCTCCACATTTTCCTTCCTTTAAGGTCTTGTCGTCTCACATGCTCAAACAAGAGTAGGACCAAAAGGAGAAGGAGGTTGGGAACACACGCTTATTCGGAAAGGACCGGGACACCTTTGTGTTGGAGTTTGTCCTCCTGGGCAGCATCTCGCCTTGATAAATAACGAATGCGTGTGTGTTGCAGATTAGGACCATTGATGTATGTGAGTTTTGTGCCTCTATGAGAGCAGAGGAAGCAAAAATAAAATGGGAATTTTTTTCTTAATAAAATGGGTTCATGCTGTTGAATATTTGACTTTTTCCGTGGTCTTGAAAATCTTGAATGGTTAATCGAAAGTAATCAAAGGCAATGGTCATATTCTGAAAAGAATCGGAATCTTAACGTATTGTCTTGCGTTGTCGCCAAGGTAGGTACAAATGCATGACGTCTTTCACATGTCGAGGTTGAGGACGTATGAGCCTAACTCGACTTACGTGCTAAATCTTGAAAAATTAGACGTGGACGACAGAGTGTCGTACGCGGAAAGCCCGGTTCATATTGTGAATCAGAAAGATTGAATTCGGTGAACCAAGATAGTCCCCTAGGTCAACCAAGGAAAGTAAGACTAGATGAAACAATGATACCCTCACATTTTTGTTTAAGGATTGGTAAAGGTCTAAATTTCGAGGACGAAATTTTTATAAGAGGGAAAGAGTTGTGACATCCAATATTTTCAATTCTATTTTCTATTGGATAAATCGAGCATTTCATTGACGCACCTATAAGGCTGTTCTCAAAGCTGATCATTCTCGAGATAACTAGATTACCTAGGGAAGCCATTGAAGAATTTTAAGACAATAGACTCGAGAATTCAACTAAGAATCGGCTACTTGACCATGATCATCTTTAGAGGTCATTACAATATAGATATAAATCGATTTGAGATCATAGATAGGTTGGTTCGACTGAGATGTGTGGCTAATCGTGGGTAACACCACTAAATTGGAAAATTCTCGTCGACCGACACTAATTTCATTTTACTATCATTTTGGTATCATGTGTCCGTAATTGAGTCCTCGAGATTTGCACGACAATCGAGATTCGCCAATATGTCGAGTGGGTTCATTGTGACTTAAAAAAAATCGACCACGGGTCATTTGCCTTAAAAAGTTCTAAAAACTACCCAGTAACCTAGGTCACACTAAAAACGAGCCGAATGGAAATTAACCATGAAATTAAGTCCAATTCATGTCACAATAAATTCTAGAAACGTCGACTCGGCCTCAGAAGATTTTTCAGAAATTCCAAGATTTTTTACGAAAAATTGATTCGAACGTCGCGGAAAAATAAAGGACATTCGGATGGGCCCGTTTGAAGGAAATTTGGGACTTCCAAGCTAGGCTATGTGCTGATGGGAATTTATAGAATTTATGGAGACTTTTTCTTCTTCAAAATAAGACTTCGAATAGGAGAAATTGAGGATGAAATTGAAGCCAAAGTTGTGTGAAATTCGGATCTATAATTGTGGATGGAATTTGACACCAAAATTGGATTATTTGGTGGTAATTAAGCAAGAAAGTATTATAGGGGAACATTGAGATATTTATGCAAGTTTAAGGAAATAAGCATTGAATTAAAGGGATAGGCTTGATGATATTGAAGCTGACATGCTGCTTTCAACTCCCCTATTGAGAATTTTTATGCAAAATGTGGCACTACAGATTTAGCCGAGAAAGGGCTTGATCCGATGCCCGACAGAAGTGATGTCTCATGGAATGCTATAATCATTGGGTATAGAATACATGGGCGAAGTGAGAAAGCGCTGGAAATGTTATTGTACATGGAGAAGAAAGGTCCAATGCCGAATGATGCTACTTTTGTCGGCATATTATTCGCCTACACACATTCCAAGATTGTTCAAAAGGCTAGTGGCATGTCTCGAGTTTATGATATCCATCCTAAGGTGGACCACTACGGTTGCACGGTCGATCTTCTTGCTTGGACTGGTCCCGCGAAGGATTCGGGAGAATTGATTAAAAGTACCTACTGAGTACTGAGGCAGGATCTTCACCACGGGGTCCTCCGCTATCTTGCTTGTAGGATCCATTTCTCATATTGAACTTGGGGAGATGGTGGCCGAGTGTTTGATCGTAGTGCAGATGTTGGGCCCCAACAGATGTTGGGCCCTATGTGCTATTGTCAGACCTGTCAAAATTGATTCTGCAATGACTGCCCAACTGCTCCAAGCATTAATTTGTACCTTTTCTGATAACTATGATACGGCAAGCAAATACAGAAACGAATAAATTGTACTAATTAATACAAAAGTTCTGTGGGTTCTTGTCAGCGACATGTAGCCGTCCATCGTGGGACGATGCTTTGATTATCTAATAAGGTAAATCAAAAAAAAAATTAATTAATTTAAATGTCTTATTCGTACAAAGAATCATGTAAAGTCCACATAGCATGTGAAGCTCCTTTTTCTGATTTTAATTTTGATATGATTAAGGTTGTTCAACCACCGTCCATAATCAGTCCAAGAAATCAGCACAACAAAGTTGTGTTTGATTATTCTAATTGAAGAAAGTATTTTAGGGACAAATTAGGTTATAGTCGAGAGTTACTAAGTAAATTGAGAGAGAGGCAAAGAGAAAGAGAGAGCCTCTTAGTTATTTTAAGGTCTAACTTGTGAACAGTGCATTGGTTTATCTTTAAGAAAAGTTTGTATTCTAATAAGTTTTTAATCTAATATTTCCATTACTTGCATATGCGTACTTAAAATAGTAAATTACTTCGACTTGTTCTAAGACTTGACAAAATCAAAGTTGCTTTCATTTTTAATGTTCTCATAAACTACTATAAGAAATCTTTATGAGAATGACTTAGAATTGAAATTCAACAAATAGATTGATTTGAATGGAGATGCATGCGGAAGCCAGCAATGGTAAGTGCCCCTTGCCGCCATGCAAAAAGTGCGGACACTTGCAATATGCCCCGAAATTTACGGGGCTTGAATATTTAGTAATCGAGAAAATGATTTGTATATTGATTGCATGGTTGCTATGAAAAATAAATTCAAATATATGGCATCCCTTATTCTATGTGTAACAGCCTATTGGGTTAAGTTTTTTTTTTAAATATAGTTTTCCATCAAAATTTAAAATATTACTCAAAATTTAAAAAATTACGGAAAATTATATATTTGAACTTCCTTGTTAATATTTTATATTACACGAGTATAGAAATTTTGAGGCAAAGAGAAGAAAAGGGGCGAATTGGTGGAGAGACTTAGTTTTTCTTTTTCTTTTTATGGTCGAAAGACTTAGTGAGTTTGATAGCTATGTTATTTGGGGACAAATTTTTATATTCACTATTAATTCCATTGCGGGGTCAAAAAGTGGGGTATTGGGCTGCATGTCATTTTGCGGGGAAGGGCAATTTCTGTCAAAATTTGAAAATTATTAAAAAATTATATGTTGATCCACATTTTAATATCTGAGTTATGTGAAAGTTTATGTGTATCAATGGGAAAAAGTTAAAATGCTTACATTGCAAAAGGTTAATACCACGAAAAACCTCAAATTAATATACTTATGACAAATTTGTTCCAAACTAATTTTTTGACCACGAAAAAACTTAAAAGTGGTATATCTGTAATAAATTTACTATTAATTTTGAAACCACTAAAAGGCCCCGACTAGTGCGTTCATGATAAATTTAGCCTCATTTAGTTTCTATTAAATTGGATTAAAAATATGAAATACTACAAATTGGTTTATTTGTAACAAACGAGGGGTAAAACCCCAAACTTGTATATCCGTCAACTGTCACATGTCATTTAATTCAACAATTTAATGGTAAACTTGACAAAAACTAATAAAGGGTAAATTTATCACAAATGTATCAATTTGAAATTGGGATAAATTTATTACGGATATATCAATTTTGGAGTTTTTATATTTTTTCTATAATCTTTATTATTGCTCCTCTAGCACTTTTGCACTTAATTCTATTTTCCTCGAGGTCTATTTATTATGACTACCTTTTGTTTTATAGAAAGATAATAATAACACCTTTGACTCATAAGCTGGTGTTCAATGATCAAATCTCGAACCCTTATTTTTATAAATTTAAATACATTAATAGGGCATCTAATAATGCTAAATTCTAGTATAACGCGTCGCATGCTACATGATTCGTCGATGGGAATCATGCATTTCAGCATTAACAATCGATCAAAGGTATTAAAAAAAAACGGCATTAATTTATAGGGACCTCTCAATTTAATAACAATTGAAATGTGTTTGTTAAGTGAAACACAGCTTTAGAATTTTTCAATTTTTCGACTAGCTGGTCACCACAAAATTCTGAAGATTAGTTAGTCATGATTTTGTGATTAGTGGTATTATTTTTTTCTTAGTTTATTAATAATTTTCTTGATGATATAGTAATTTTTTATTAATTGATGTAAATGTCCAATGGACATGTATTCCGAGATATCAAAGATATAAAGTAGGGGTGAGCATCGGTCAAGAGTTGACCTTGGACCGACTCTAAACCAGCCCAACTCAACCAATCTCAGTTCAGTTCCTAGGGAAAAGTAGGTTGGTCCTTACTCCTGAGATCTCTGAACCCCACATTATTTGAGTTTATTTTTTATCATGAGAGTTTAAGGTTGATCCAACTTAAACTAACATTGTAAATATTGTATATTTTGTACTATATGCTTTGTCTATTCTAAACCCTAGTGCCTCCTCCTTTGTTATCTTTTTTCTTATATTTACCATGTAAATTTAAAAGTAAATAGAAACACGGCCTTAATTCAACCGAAAAAAAAAAAAAAAACCCTCTTCGCTCACCATGCTATTTGCTTACCTCAGCCTCACTCACTGCTCACCTAACTCGCTTGTGCTCACTCACCTCACACTCATCTCTCTTCACTTGCCTTGCGCTCGCTCCTCTTAGCTAGCCTTACTTACCCCACCACTCGCCTCCATTCGCTTGCCTCGCAGCTCACCTCTGGTGTCTCCTTGCTTGCCTAAGGTGTTATTTTTTTTTTATGGTTTGTTACTTTTAGCAAGCATGAAATTTATGTTATTACATTATGTTATATTTATGTTTGATATGTATTGGTGTTCATAATTTAGTTGTCCAATGTTGCATTGTTAATATATATGTAATTTAAAACAGTATGTTTGACCTTTAACAAAAAAAAAAAATTGATTGGTCCCGAATTAAATCTAAAACCAAATCAAGTTCTTTGTCCTAGCCTTAATAGGATTGGTCTTTTGCTCCAAAAATTACCAACACTATGTGGTTTGGACTTTGGGTTGCTAGATCAACTCAATGAGGATTATGCTAACCTCTATAAAGAGCTTTTTCCATTCCATTTTTGATTCCGAGGCAATCTTCTTCTCCATGGGTGGCTATGCAAAAGATAAAAGCATGGGAAAAAGGAAAAAGGGCAAGGCACGATTCCGATTGTACTTCCTCAATTGAAGTTATTGAGATGTAGACAATAGACAGTTCTCTCCTCCATTTTGCCCCTTTTCTTCTTCTTTTTTCCCCGAAATTTCTCACTCTTTATCGTTATAAAAAGAATTACAACCTTTCCATATCATTTTCCATAACTGCGTTCATACTTTTCCTTAATCGAGATACCCGAAATTCTCGCACAATACAAATACTGATAAGTACATCAGCATGCAATTTTTTTCATAATTTTCAGCATTTTGAATAGCATTTTAAGTTTTGGCGAAAAAGTATAATTATGTTTTATCATTTAAAAAAAAAAAAAAAAAAAAAAAAAAAAAAAGGCTTAACCAAATAAGCCCTTAAAAGATGCTATGTATTCGAATTTATGTTTTTTTATTAGCCTTGCAATCAATGCATTTTGCAAATATGAGGCACTTTTGGTGATAGAATATAACTTTAGACATTATTATCATCACTAAGGATATGGCAAAGGGGCAATTAGCGATGTTCCAAGCTTTAACGCTCACGTGTCCGTCGCCTTTTGCCTCACCCCCATCTCCTCCTTCGCAAAATGACATGCATCTCCATGTTCCATTGTTTGACCTTGTGAAAGAATTTATAACAAATAAATATGTATGCGATTTTTAAATTGGCTAAATAAAAAAATAAAAATTAAAAACCCAAATTATATCTACTGTGGCAAAAATACCTTGTGATATAAATGCCCGCAATTTTTTTGTGTCTCGAAAAAACCCAAACATATACAATTGTGACATATTTATTTACCCTCTATTTCAGTTCAATCCAAAGTATATTTATCGCACTAAGTAAGTTCAGGATTTTTTATAGTACAAAAAAAAAAAAAGTGTTGAGTATTTGTGTCACAAAGGATAAGTTAAGAGTTTTTAATGACAAAAAAAAAAATTCATAATGTTTGTGTCATGGTGAGTTTAGATTGGGGTTTTTTGTGATATTGACCCTTTTAAATTATGTCCTTAAGTAATATCTTTAGCAACCTAATTTTTATTTTACTTGTTGTAGATCCCAACAAAAAGAGTTATAAAAGTTGAATATCACATGAGATTCCAGAAATATGGCGATTTATAAAGGTAAACTAGGTGCATTTTGATAAAGTTACGAATTTTTTGGTGATATGAAGAGGTAGTAAGTCCTTCAATTTGGTTGTGGAAGTGTCAATGCTGAAAGGAGTTGAATTTAACTCAAACTGATTTAATAAAGGAATCATCATGTGACTTCATTATGATCCAGAGATCTGGCCAATTCTATCTCTATGTGGTCAACCATACGATCCAATTTTTACTCCCAAGCTTTTAAATAAATCTAGATATCGAGTTCAAATCTCATTTTTCATTTTTATCTTTCTTTTTTCCCATTTTGAAATCTTGAGTATTAGAAATTCCATGAAAAATCTTCAATCCATTAGAAGGGGCTTTTTCTATGGTCCATGACGGGATATCATAACAAACTAAAACTCGAGAATTCACAATCAAAACTAGAATGTTCGGCAATAATTACATCAAAGGGCGTCTGATGATGATAATGACCTTTGGGGACCATTTATGTGGCAAGAGTGGGAAACTCTAAACATTATTAAATTTGATCATATGCTTGTTGACATTTTATGGCCATTTACATGATAATAACAACAAACTTTGAACTTGATTAATTTCGACGGTTATGCGTTGTGGTGACATGACTCGTCAAGATGATAATGTCGTGATATTTGACTTTTTGCACGAACTCCTTAGCTTAAGGAAAAATTGTGTTTTGACGTTAGCTTACGAGATGTGTTAGCAATATTATGATATTTAGATATCTTTTAGAGATATTTAAAATATTTTCTCTTATTTCAATATATAATTTGAAGATGCACATTTAATTTGATTTCTTTATATTTCTTGCATCTAAACTTATAAATAAGCTCTTCATGTACTTTTTTTCAATATATCCCTATTTACTTTACATTTAACTGTGGTCATACACCCGTATTTATTTTTGTCCTCAGAAAACAGCATCTAACCCACCCAATATTTAAAAGCTGATTGAAAATTATTTAGGAGCTCCTACTCATCAAAACATGCCTCTTGTCATCGCGTGTCAAATCAAAAGACATCAACCGTCTTTATATATAAAATGTTGGTCAATTCTATAGGTGAAAAGAATTCGAGAAATATTTTTTTTTTAAATTCTTATTCACGAACCTAGTTTAATTTTTTCAAACAATGTCAGGTTGGCAAAGCAGTACGCGTGTGTCCTGAGCGTTAATATGAATAAGGATGTACTTGATAAGTACATAAATAATAATGATACCTTTTTCTTAATAAGTGTGGAATCTGCCAAAATATTTTGAAAATAAATAAATAAAATTGATGGGTTTTTACTAGGAATGTTAAAAACCAAACCGAAAAACTAATTGAACCGAACCGAAAAATTCGATTTTTTTTGTTCAATTTTCATTCGGTTCAGTTCTCATTAAAAATCGATTTTTTTTTATCGATTCTTTTTTTATCGATTAACTAAATTGAACCGAACCAATAAACCGATAAGAGCTTCTTTATTGGAAATGTAACAGAAAAAAAACAAATGCAAAACCGAAAACTAAATTTTGAAAACCAAAAACCGAAAAACTGAACCGAACCGAAATTTCAGTTCTGTTCATATTCGGTTCAAGACTCGTTCAGTTCGATTCAAAAGTTTTTCCTAATGATTTGATTCGGTTCGATTTTTCAAAAAAATCAAATCGAACCGAACCGTTGACACCCCTAGTTTTTACCCCATGTGGTAAGTGCAGATGACAAGATGATTCTTGTGTACAAGTCACATTTCCAATATTCTTTTCTTGGCTAAAAAAGGGGAAGCCATTACAAGAAATTAGGTGGAACGTATATAAAAGGTGTATCGTCTGGTTTTGGGACAAGGGGGTGTACACACATTTGAGGACTTTGTCCTAAATCTATGGAGATTGCAACATTGGGCCATGATGTGATCAATACCCAAGACACAAAAACTATGGCCCAACCGTGGCAACTCTCCAAAAAGAAAGCATGAAATTGACCACCAACAACAATAACAACTCGCCCAATTTGTGTTCACACTCCTAACATTCCCTCCTCTCTTTTCCCTCGCGTGATAGAAATTACATAAAATTCGAGTCCACTCCAACCAAAGCATGATCAAGATCTTAGCATCCAGGCCTATATATTTACTTGTATGATATTTGAATCTCCTCTTACTAGACCCAACGGAACAATAACTAGTTAAAGACTAATATTAATAAATAAGATGATAGCAGACTCTAAATTCTAGTTCAGAAAACAGGTGCAATCTCTTATTAGAAAGGTGACAAGTCATCGCAGAAGTGATAGATCTAGCCATCTCTCCTCCGAACCTCGTCGAACCAAGCGAATTGGGATCGAATTTAATCACATCCATGCCTTGTCCGATCTCACTTAGCGTGCAGTGCTACGACAACCTTGTTTACCCTATGAAGAATTGTACCCCCACCCAACTGGGGGAATGGGGCAAATCCTTCCCGTTAGGGTTTTTCCTAAGGGGCCCACGAGGTGTTAAAGAATGAAGTGCCGTGCATTTATTTGAATTCTAATGCAGTCGTTGATGGTGGGATTTTGAGATATGGACATCACCTTTCTTGCTATGCTGCCCTTCCGTTCCAGAGAGAGAGAGAGAGAGAGAGAGAGATGTGATCAATGGCAGCATCATTAGCTCCATCTCCCAAAGATTTCGAGGGTTTCTCCTCCTCCATTGGCAGCTTGAATCGGCTGCTCCGATGGAAAGTTTTAAATCTTTTCTGATGGAGGACCAGATCTGGCCTTCGACGACGCGGGGTCCGCCTGCGGGAGCAGCTATCCCCGGAGGGGGGCGGCGGCGGCGTCTCGCGGCGGCGACGGCGGTGGTGTGGAGGTGCAGGGCGTACGGCGCGAGGCGGAGGAGGAGGAGATCGGGGTTGCCGCAGCCGCTGCTGCCGCCGTGCCGCCACCTGTGCCTGCCCACGGCGTGCGTGCCAAGCCACCCCGACTGCCCGGCGGTCACCGCGCGCCTGCCCGTGACAACGTCGGTCGTCGTCGCAACGGTCGGAAACGCGCCTAATAAAAACCCAAAACTCCCTCGCCCACGCCACACGCGCTCTCACTCTCTCTTCTTCATGCTCTTCGTCTGAAACTCCCTCTCCCTCTCTCTCTCTCTCTCTCTCTCTCTCTCTCTCTAAAAGCGAAGCGACTCTCATGGCGGTCGAAGCTCGGCGCGCCGCTCCTTTTCCCGCTCGGATGATCGTGAACAGGTACTCTGTCGAACTTCATTCGTGGGTCTCTGTTCGATTTTGAATATCGTGAGCTATTTGGGTTATTTCTCTCTCTCTCTCTGCTTTTCATTCGAGCTTAGTTCCAATCGGTTCGGTTCTTTTGCAGATTCTTCGGGAATTCCATCGCGACGAGGAAGTACCGTTGCGCGATCCGCTCCTACCCCACCCATGCGGAGGACTTCATCCCTCTGCCGTCGACGGAGACGGAGACGCCCGACCCGATCTCGCGTCCGTCTCGCCGCCGCCTGAAACTTCGCGTCGTCCCGGAGTTCAGCACGGCGAAACCGTCCGTGAAATCCGACAGCGGATCGACCAGCGACTACAACGCCGCCGTTTCTGTCCCCAGGAGCCACCACAAGCGGTCCAGAGACGACGCGATCGGCGACGACCACTTGAACGGCGATGGCTTCCCGGCGAGTCGCAATCCTCCTCACAAGATGAGCAAGGCGTCGCCGTTTCTGGGGCACGAGGTGGGGTTCGAGATCCAAGGTCGCGAATCGAAGATCGACTGTTTGATTTCGCAACACGTAAGACCCTTTTTCTCCTTTCCTCTTTCAATAATTTTATTTTTTGATGGTTTGATTAGGGTTCTTACACTTGTTCTGGAATGTCAAGAAAATAAAAACCCAGAAAACATTAACAATGTCGGCTCTGTTCCCGGCGAAGAAATATTAAATTTTCACGAATTGCGTCAAGAAATTACTTATTGTTGAAAGGGAAACAGGAAAATTAGAAATTTCCTGACAACTTTCCTGTTCTGGACGTGTCTGCAGACACAGGCGTTCGCGAGAAAACTGAAGGAGAAAGACACAGAAATCCAGAGAATCGGGAAGTTGAACGGTCTGCTCCAAGAGAAACTGAAGATCCTGGCGATGGAGAGCCAGATGTGGCGGGGCCTCGCACAGGACAACGAGTTCGAAGCCGACTCCCTCCGCTCCACCCTCCAGCGCGTCCTCTCCCGCGGCGGCGGCGGGGTCGACGACGCGGAGTCCTGCTGCGGGAGCAACGTTCCCGGGACGGCGGCCGCGGAAGGCGGCGACGCGGAGGCGGAATCGACGAGGCGGCAGCGGCGACGATGTGGGCGGTGCGGGAAGTGGGAGGTGGGGGCGGTGCTGCTGCCACGCAGCACCTGTGCCTGCGCACGGCGGCGCGCGGGCCAGGCCACCGCGACTGAGCTGCGTGCGGCGAGGCTGTCACGGCGAGAGTGCTCCTGAGTCTGTCGTCGTCGTCGTAACGGTCGGAAGCGCCGTGGGCGGGAAATATAAAAAAGGAGGGAAATCCGGGGCGAAAAGGGGAAAAAGGAAAGAATTAGAGGGGAGGAAAGAAATAGTCCTCTTTTTGGTTTTTGTTTTTGGATATAAGGAGATTCTTTGATATATTTTCTGTTGGAGAATAACGGGTAAAAAACCATCGAGAGGGATGGTTTTTCCAATTTTTTGTGTAAATACTGATACATAATAAATGCTCTTTTTTTTCTTTTTAATTACTGCGTTCCTATATTTTCGTCTTTTGGAAACTTTTAATTGATGATATGCAAATTGTTGCTTCTTAATTCCCTTTTCAATTTCCTTATTGTGCTCGAATATGAACATTGTTCCAACAAAACGTCCATCAACATTGATATATAATTTCAAATCTCTTTCCTTTTTTTGTGATTTAGACTCCAAAAAAACTAGAGAAAAATATTCCCTTTTACTATGTTATTCTTCAATTTCATGTTAGGTCATCGAAATTCTAGAGATTATGACCCGAATACACAAATAAAATGTCTAAAAGATGGTGATTTTCCGGTGAGTGATTATATTTAATAATGATTATCTTAATAATTTTCTGAATGGCATAGTAAATTGTGTTCTTGAATTCACGGAAACATGGGTAAGTAGTCCCAGAAATAAAGAATATATAGAAGAGCTTTTCCATCATTTTTCTTCTTCTTCTTCATTTATTTTTTTCATTTTTTCTCATCGTATGAAATGATCTAGACACATGGACGTTAGACACTTCTCTGCACCACTTCCCCTCTCCTTTTACTTTTCCCATTTTTCCCTCACAGTTTCTAAGCTCGTGTAATATAAATGTCAATACGTAAATCTTTCCCCCCTCCCTCACTCTCTCAATTTTTGTGGTAACTCTCGACCATAACATTAGAATAAATAAAGTGATAAAACTAAAATTGCTTTCCTCAACAAAATAAATAAGGGAAAATAACACAAATAATTTGTAAATTTAACGTGATTTCTCAACTTTTAATTTGTTAAATGTGGTCTATGAATTCTAATTCAATATACAATGCCATTCATGAACTTTCAATTGGTTCAATGTGATCCCTGAACTTTTGATACATGTTCAATCTAGTTTTAGAACTATATGAAAATGTCTAATATTATCCATATACTAGAAGGATAACATTAAACATTTGTATACGATCTATGAACTAACTTGTATGTGAACAAAACAGTAAATCTGCTACCTTACCTGTACTTAAAGGAATATGAATACATTCCTATACGTACATCTATATTGACAATTTCTTTATAATAATATTGAATTTTTATTTTGGTCGGGGACCATAATTCCCATTGTTCCGGTGAATCTCGTTGATCAATTGGCAAAGTGTCTGTCGGAAGTGGTGGGTCAACAGGCCATTGAGATTTTTGTTTGACATGCATGTGCCAATAATCTAAATACAGAAAAGAAAAAAAACAAAAGAAATACATTCTATATCTTGAAAGCATATATACAGTGTGCTAGTTGTAAGTAATATTATAAGAAATGTTTCTCAATTTTGATTTTTAATTAATTTTTGTTGGGTGTGGGGTCAGACAGAGCGACATGATTCTGCTCTCAGACGCTTTCCATGTTTGCCGGAATGGGATTGAACACAAAATCATGCCTTTTTACCTTCCTATCATGTTTCGGTTTTAGCTTAATACGACTGATAATGATGACGATAACGACGTTTTGTAGCCATTTACATGATAAGAATGACAAGTTTTGAACTTTATCAATTTCAATCATTATGTATTTGATTTATATAGCAACAATGGAATATTAAGCAACATTCACATCCAATGATGTATGATAATATAGAATGGCATCAGCATCAGTTAACATAAATAATATGAAAATCACTTAAAATAAATGAGAATCGATAAGATAAGAAACGTTAAATATGCGTGCATAATTTTATTTTATTTTTTAGATTTAATTTCAGCGAAGAGAAATAATAGAGACATTCTGGAAGAAATTAGATTGATGGACATGCCGATAATTATGAATATGAGCAATTTATAGATTATGCTTTTTTTTTCCCTAGCTTAATTGATAGAATAGACATAAAGATTAAAGCCCGATATGCATCCAAACCCAATTGCAATTAACATTAATTAGTTAGTTAATTAATTAATTAAATATTATGATGATATCTTGTACAAGTTGTTATCTTGGTCTCCAGGCCGTTTGCTAAGCACTACTAATTCTTGGATCTTGATCTTATTTTTTGGAAATGACCCGAAAAAAATAAATTGTTAGCAATAGATGAACCTAAATAAAAAAAAAATTAATAATTTGGATAACCATGAAAATTAACTAAAATTGGTACTTGAAATCACATCAGCAAGCGCCGAGGTGTGATACAATATATGGTGATTGCCAAATATTGTTGCTTTGTTTTCCGACCGGTTTTATATTTTAAAAACTTGCTACCTCAGACAAATTTCTTCAAGTGTCGTGATGTGTTGGGTCACACATGCGGTTTTGAGAGATAATCAAATGTTCAAAATTGGATATTCAATTTTGGCTGTCCCATGGTTAAAATAATTACATTTTGCACTCACCTTCCTTATGATATCTTCAACTCCCTTGTCTCGCGATTCATGTAACTTTTTATAGTAATTATTACATAAAATACTTTCACTCTTATTAAAGGATAAACCCATCGGGTTTGATGAGACATCACTTCAAATGATGATATATATCTTTTACGTTATATAAAAGGTTCCTTTAAGATTTTCCTAGCAAAGAGAAATAAGTTACAGATGATGATTAACTTGCTAGACTTCACATTAAGAAAAGGACTCAACTTTGCTTAGGTACTTTTGTTCTTTTGATAACATGAGATATTCAAACTTTTGAATTCATCTTAATTTTTGTGCACGCATGCAAGCCGTCTCATCCATGAGCATCGATTGAGTATAACAAGGCTTTCATTCACGAAATTATGGAGGACAACTCCCAAAGTCACTCTCAAGTATGGAGCTACTTTGACCTATGGAATTTGTTGGATCAAAGACCAAGCAATTACCTATTCGATCAATCCTTTAGACTATATTTGGTAGTTATGATCAAAGTTGGAATATATTAAGTTATATCCTATGTTGTGTTTGGTTCTTGCGTAAGATAAGATATAAGCAAGATATAATTAGAATAAAAATATCACATGAGGAAGGTGGGATAAAGGTATATAGGATTTTTTTATATTTATAATATAAAATTTATTTTTCTTGAATAGAAAACTTTTTAAATTAAATAAATTAATAAAAATTAAATACAAAATATATTTGGATTCAAATATGAAAAATAAGATTTAAAATAATGGACAATTTTCGTTTTCATCTATTCCTATTTTTATTTATATATTTGATTTTTATAATATATATTTTTGTATATATATACATTTTGTATCTTTGTTTATTATATAGTTTACAGTTTATTAAGAAGTGACGGAAGGGAATAACAAAGAAATTAAGAAAGAAAAAATAATTTAAAATATAAGTAAATGAAAATGAAGTAAAAGAATCATTATTTGAAATGAACAAACTCAAACTTGAAAAGGATCTTCCTAATCTTCTTCATCTCCCTCTCTTCTATATCTCCGATTATAAAGCTCCACAACTCCTCCATAACGTTTTGGTTAAAGTCCACAAAAGTGGCAAAAAAAAAAAAAAATTGATACTTCTTCTTTTCTATAGCTTTGTGGTTGACATTGAAGCTTTACAAAAGTGGTGAGAAAGTTAAAACACTATAATTTTCGGAATCGAGAACATGAATAATCACATTTTGTCCCTTTTATTAGATTTGGCTTTCGCGCTAGTCTACCCATCAATGTCCTTGTTGCTCATTTACATTTCTTGTCATAGTCAAACCTATAGTTTTGGAATGCTGCAATGAGTCTCTTTTTGTTAAAGATGTAGATCATACTATAATTATGAATTAATTGATAGAGGTTATCTTCATTTGCGCATATACGATTTCTTTAGTAGCAAACTATGAGAAATTCTTACCATCTCCATTTATGCATTTTAGGGTCATTTACACCAATAGTTCATACCAAATAATTAATATGATATGATATGATATGAAAATATATAACTTTATTATTGCGATTTATCAAATAGTGGATATGAAACAACAAATCATTGGTTTTTATATTCTATCATATCCAATCTTATAATGATTAGAAATTTAAACAACATATGCATCTCTAGGGTAAAACAAGCTATCAAATAACTGAAAAGTACCTAATAACGAACCAGGTCATGATCATCTAAAGGGATACTCTTAACCAGTTTGACATGCTTCAATAGTGCAAGGCGACGATAAGGTGCATCATGTCTCAATGTGATCGTACGACATATGAAGCAAAGCGAAAGCTACATAATCATCAAGCCTCAAAAGCGATTTGAATGAACAAACGAGATCAACCCTGATAAGAAACGATGGCATAGGTCGATAGTATGCGATAACAATCCATTCTGCATTTAAATAGTTTAACATAAATAGATTTTTCTATTTCTATTTCTGAAGAGTTTAGCGAAAAATAACTGTTTGATAACGATACAAAATTTCTACTTTAAAAATAGAAATTTGTTTGATAACGACACAAAAAATTCTTCCTTTCAGGACGATGCGTGACAACCGACGACCTTTAATATAAAAAAATAAAAATAAAAATGATTTAGTAACAAAAAAATAATGAATAAAATAAAATAAATCATAAAAAATAAAATAAAAATATCCTTAAAAATAAATTTATTTTATTTATTCTATTTTATTTTATTTTATGAATAAATTTATTTTAAAATGAATAAAAAAATTATTTGGCAAAACACTCAAGGCAGATAAAAATAAATTTATTAAATTTATTTTTAATAAATTTATATTTATTTTAATACATTTATATTTATTTTAATACATTTATTTTTATTTTTAAATGAATAAAATGAATATCTTTATTATTATTTTTTTTAATAAAATGAGGAGAGGCGGAGGAGGAGGAGGAGGCAGAGACGTAGAAGAGATGAGGGAGGACTTACCGAAATTAGGATTTAGTGAGAGAAATTATTTCTGATTTCTTTTCTAGAAATCAGAAATATAAAATTTTAAACTTTCCGATTTCTTTCCAAACCTATTTTCGAAATAAATCTATTCCGAAATAGAAAAAGCTGAATAGGTTTATCAAACGGATTTCTTCCGTAAAACAGTGCTCAAACAAAAAAACTATTTCTAAAACAGAAATTTTGGGTTGTCATGCACCCCCATAGAGTCCGTGTAATCGTTTAAATTAAAACTAAGCATGAAAATCAAGAATAGTCGACTATTGACTTTCGGTGCCCCTTACTTCGTCCCATTGAATTGCCTTCTCGAAGAGCCAAACAATAAAGAAAGATCCAAGAGAAATAGATAATAGGGCCACCCCTATATTGTAAAAATTACCAAAAAAAAAAAAAAAACTCCTTAACTTACTAAAATTGTATAAATTTTAGCCGATTGGTATTGGCATTGACTTTTTTAAAAATATTTTAGTAATTTTTTGAGCTTTTACAATTTTTTCTTTTATTCTTTTCTATTATTCAATTTTGTTTCCCTCCACTTAAGGCCAGTGAGGACTCACCTAATGCTGGCAAGGGGTCCAGGCCCTCTCTCGACCGACCCTTGCTGACCCTAAATGAAGAAAAAAAAAAGAGAAAAAAAGAAAAAATCAACATATTAATAAAATATTATTTTAAAAAGTACATGTCATCATAAATAATGCCACCTCAATCAATCATGCCACATAAAATTTTCTCCCATAAATTTTGCTTTGTGCAATGAAAGATGTTGTGTTGTCACAACAGCTGTTTTGCTTATAAGTGAATATTACATTCAATCACTTCAATCAATCAATGCTTTTATCTTTTCTAAGATCGTGATAAAGTAATCAAAGTCATTAGCCACCCTAATGTCTCTTTTCACTTTGGTCGTGTCTCTACACCCACTTTTGCATTCATCAAAGAATGCGGAAGGCGCAAAAATAAGATTAATGAAAATGTTCCTTTTTTTTTAATGACTTTGATAGCGTGAATAGAATATAGTCTAATTGAGAACATCTATTTTGAAAAAAATAAATTAATAACTTGCAGTTGCGATTGCGATGATGACCATGTTGTGGTGCTATCGTTGTTGGCGGGGTCATTTTCATGCTTTGTTTTTAAAGAGTAGGCACACCATGTGAGCTGAAAGGGCAATCTTCTTAGATTTAGGACAAGACACCTTTTCTTCATATCCCACCTAATTTTTTTAAATAAATTCCCCCTTTTTCCAAAAAAAAAAAATTGATTTGTCAGTGAGAATAAATCATATTATCCCCTTTGTCACTTTGGGCTAAAACCAATCAAATTTGTAATACTATATGTTGATTTTTGGGCAGATTTCCCACTGATAAAGAACAAGGGTATGACTATTATTTATGCTTGTCAAGTACATCCTCGCTTATATAAACGCGTGGCAAGCACATGTAGTGCTTATCCACCAGACATCATTTACATTATTGAAATGGGTTCGCCAGTGAGATTCATTATGATTTCGTGAATTTATTTCACCGACAAAATTGACTTACATTTTATGAAACAGTTGATGTGTTTTGATTTGAAATTTTGAAATGGGATCATGAATAAAATTCATTTTTATTTTGTGAATTCACATCACCGATTGACTAACATTTTATGAAACAATTGACATTTTTTTTATTTGAAAATTTGAAATGGAGTCACGAATAAGATTTTATTTTTATTTTGTGAATTCATTTCACCAATGGAATTGACTAACATTTTATAAAACAGTTGATGTGTTTTGATTTGAAACGTGATGGTATGAGACGTGTTCGGATGAGTACGGGCTCTTAAATGATTTTCAATAAATTCAAATATTGGGGGGGGGGGGGGGGGGGGTTGTTGTCTAGACTAATTTCAACGGATAATATAAACACGATTCTTCCTTGGAATATGTAGTTCGTCCAATAATTCAAATTTCACCATCCTATCATCTCCATAGTCGAGATTACCGAGATCACAACTTGCCTTTTTTTTGTTTTTTTAACTGTGCAATTCATTTTTATGTAACTAATGTTTTCAATTATCAAAACACATAGTTTATAAAATCAATCAAGTCTCACAAGATAAGCCCACCAAATGGAACATTTCTTCGTTTTGTTTTAATTGCACATCATTCGCCTTCTTAAATATACACAAAAGCGGGTGCTTCCAGAAATAATCAAGGCGAAAGAGACCGCAAGGCCGGCTAACTTTGCCAACTTCAACCTTTATATTTAAAAAAGAGAAATCATTGATTGATTGAAATGATTTAAGGTAATATTATTCACAAAGCAAAACAACTATCGTGACGACAAACGCCATCTTTCATTGCGCAAAGCAAAGCCAAAGACAAGCACATCATGAAAAGTACGTGCACGACACCCGTCGAACGCTAAGTCATGACATATCCTTTCTGATCCTATCATTAATCTAATTAGATATCTTGTGACATGATAGAGAAAGAATATAAACAAGGGAAACTCTATTGTGGACCATCGTCTTTAAAAAAAAAAAAAAAAACATTAGTGTGGACCATAAGATCAATAATGGATGATTCATTGGTTTTGCACTTAACCCTATTCTAAACGATTGTCCACTCCTCGTTTGGCCTATGCCATCATTTCTTATTAGGATGGGTGTTGGTGTTAATTCAAATTGTTTCTAAGGCATAATGACTCTGTAGTTTTCACTTGGCTTCGTATATCACATCAAGACATTGCACTTACCATCCCTTTACATCATCGAAGTACATCAAACTAGTTAAAATTATATCTCATTATTTGTTTCTTTTAAACTATATACGAGTTCGAATAGTTAGTTGGTCGATTTTGATTCACTCCACATTAAAATAAAACAGCTCCCACCCAAGAAAAACAAGGGGACTCACCTTTCATACTTCCGTCTCCAGAATTCTTATTATACTCGATCGATGCACTTGAATGAGGCAACCCGCATGCATGCGTAGAAATTAAGCGAGTTGAAAAGTTAGGATGTCTCGTTATAATTTCTTTCTTATTTTCCTGAAAAAGTATCGAAGGAAAGATAAGTTTTATCAATTGAAGTGACGTTTTGTCATGTCTCGTGGATGCATCCATCAAGAAGGGTGAAAGCATCTTATGTAACTCGCGTGACCTGAACTAAAGAACTTGATATTCTCATAAAGAGAGCGACCGCAAAATTTGAATATTATATGACAAGATGGCCAAAATTGACGATTCATTTTGGAGCATCATCTGATTTTATCTCGAAACGGCATGCATGACAAGTCACATCACAGCACTCGAAGAAAGGGACTAAAAATAATATCAAAAGTTGGAAAACTAAAACAATAATTTCTCGCCTTATATTGTTGACTCCAGGTTGGCCTTTTCTTAAACAACCACCATCAATTGCATCACGCCTTGGTGCTTGTTGATGTAACTTCAAGTACCAATTTTAATTTAACTTCAAATAGTTATCCAAATTATTTAAATTCAATTATTCAGATGGTGGTTGGAAATCATGTGCGTTTTTTTTTTTTTTTTTTTGGTAAAAGAACCATCATGTGCGTTGAGGTACACAAATTCGTTTAGCCCTCACTTCCGAAGATTAATTTATTTATCATCACTTGGAATTATAATTTTATTTAATCTTTGTTTATTCGAGCATATTGTATACATAATCATAGTAATAGTTATCCGCACTCTCATCAATCTAATTTCTTCTAGAATGTCTATACTGTTTTTCTTGGGTGAAATAAAAAATCTTTAAAATTTTACGCGTGCGCATGGGATGTTTCTTAATATTGTCAACTCTCATTTGAACATTCAATTTAGTTGACGTCTTAATTGATTTGATACACAAAAGTAAAACGAATAAAATAAATTCTTATTGGGGTTGATCTTTTTTGTTTGTTCAAATTGCTTATAAGGCATGATGATTATATAGCTTTGACTTAGCTTCCTATGTCGTAAGATCACAATGAATGCAACTTGGTATCTCTTTACATTATTAGAGCTATCTCCTATAAATGATAATGACTTGATTCATTTATTGATTTTTTTTTATCCGATAGCTTGTTTATCTAAAAGGGATCGCCTAATTAGTTCATTGCTTGGTGTATGAACCAACAAATTCCACATTCGAATAACTGAGACTCCCACCAAAGAGTAACTTTGGGAGTCACCCTCCATACTCTCATGAAATATATTACACTTGATCAATGCACGTAAATCGTGCAATTTGCGTACATATATAGAAAATGGGTGATTTGAAAAGTCTGAATACCTCATGTTATTAGTAGGGGTGTGCAACGGAAACCTCCCGAACCGGGACCGGACCGGCCAGCTTTGGGCGGTTCCCACAGTCGGCGGTCCGGTTCCCGATTCCTAATCTTGGAACCGGCGGCCAGTTGGACCGGTTCCCGGTTCCAAGGTGGGAACCAGAACAAATATACATATAATATATAAACACATATAATATATGAATATTATATATGAAACTTATTGCATTGCAATTGAGGTAACAACCTCTTATGTGGCCAAGAGACCACAAAAGCTCTTGTTGTTACTCTTTATTTATAGAGAAACTTACTTGTTAGTTTCATAGAGATTGTCTATAAAATCTAAACCAAGCACAACCTTTAATCACGTTGTTCATGGCTTTTATGTTTAAAATTAAACATGAAACACATAAACTGTGATTGATATTCACACAAGTAAAGTTTGAATATTTTGCACGTGAAAACATGTGTGAATAGTTTTATTAGATTGCCTGGGAATCAAATTGGATTGTTCGGTCCAAAACATAATCATTCTTTAATGAATGGTCGTTCTTTAGTGAAAAAGAAAGTGTCGATTATGTTGGACCGGACCGGACCGGAACTGATGGTCCGGTCCGGTTCCCAATCCTAGGACCAAACGGTCCGGTCCACGGTTCCTAAAATTAGGAACCAATTCTCCCGATCCGATTCTCGGTTCCACCTTGGAACCTAACTGAATCGGGAACCAATCACCCCTAGTTATTAGAAAAGGGAAAAAAAAATACTAGAGCAAGGTGAGTCCCTTCTCACTGCAAGCCTTAGTAGGTTAATAAGGCGTGCATGGAAACACTCCAAAAAAGTGTTTCCGGCACACTTTGCGGAAAGTGTGCCCGGGAACAAAAAAGGACACAAAACGCGTTTGGTTGTTTTTGTTCCTTTTTTTGTTTTTTTGTTCCTGAACGAAATAGGAACAGAAAAAAGCAAAAAAAAGTTGTTTAAAAAACACTTCTGGAAGAAACAAAACGACTCTTCTCTCTCTTCTTCTTCTCTTCTTCTTTTCTTATTTTTTTCTTCTTTTTTCTTTGGCCGGTCGCCGGCCTCGGCCATGGCCGGCGGCCGGCCGTCGAGGCTCGGCCTCGCCCGATCCGCGAGGCCGGCGTCGCCGGCCCCCGGCGAGGCTCCTAGCGTCGCCGGCGCGGCGAGGCCGAGCGTCGCCGGCCCCCGCGAGGCTCGGCGTCGCCGGCCAGGCGAGGCCGAGCGTCGCCGGCCCCGGCGAGGCTCGGGCTCGCCGGATCTGGCGAGCTCGAGCTCGCCCGACTGACCGGCACTAATAAAATTTAACCAAACTATAATTTTTATTCCTGGATCAAACGTTCTCCGCCGCGTTCTTTTGTTCAAAAATTGTTAGGAGCGAAACACTTTTTTTATTTCTACCAAAACAAAAAAAGCACGAGAAATAAATCTTTGTTCCTTTTTTTTTTTTCAAAAGAATCTTAAAGAAACCACTCTTTATAACATAAAATAAAATAAAATAACAGTTACGTCATTTGAAGTGACACCTCATCAAACCTCATCGATTTTTCCTTCAATAAAAATGAAATAATTGCATATAACAATTACTATAAGGAGTTGCGTGACTTAAGACTAGGGAAGTTGACGGATCTAATAAGAAGGGCGGCTGGAAAATTTGAATATTCTATAATGGCTAAAAATATAATTCATTCTCTTAAAATGGCATGCATGACACAACACGACGACTTGCAAAGATTTTAAGCTGTTCGGGACGGCCAGTTTTGTAAATTAAAAACCCTTGTTAGAAAACCAAGCCACAAATTTTGGCTTAGAAAGGGTAAACAAATGTTATAAGAAAAAATGGAAAAACTACAAAAATTTCTCGCCCTTAGATTGTTGACTCCAGGTTGGCCATTTTCTTAAATAACGACAACCATGGATTGCATCACATCTGGTGCTTCTTGACGTGATTTCAAGTACCAATTTTAATTTAATTTATATAGTTATCCAAATTATTTTTTAAAAAAATCAATTCTTCAGATGGTGGGTGCAGCCATCATATGAACTGAGGTACACAAATGTCGTTTAGCCCTCGTTTCCAAAGATTGATATGTCATTACCATGAATTATCACTTTTTTAATTAATTTTTTTTTTCTATTGTTAATGATCTTCTTCTTTTTTTCTCTTCTTGGCGGCAAAAGGGTTGTTCTCAAAAATAATATCAAGATCCGTGAATTAGTGCCTAGTAAACGGGGTGGAAACCCTGCTTACAAATAAAAAAAATTAATAAAAGATATCATTGTTCGAGCTTTTTTAAATGTTAATTGCGATTACTTGTAGTTATAATTATCAGCATGCCATCAACCGAATATATTTCAGAATGTCTCTACCATTAATTCTTTTTTTCTGATATAATATTTCTTATTTTCATCAACTCTCATTTCAACGCAAGGAAGAACTTCAAAGAGAAGAGAAGGGGGGGGGAGTTTGATTTGTCAAGTCAACGTTCAGTTTGGTTGACATTTCGATTAATTTGATTTCTTCTTCGTATGGTTGTTATTTCTAGTCATAGAACGAATCACAGACATATTCTTTTATATATATATATATATATATATATATATATATATATATATATATATATATATAACATTTCCAGGTAAAATTGGCATAACACAATTAAAGGACCTTTTTACATCAATCTTAATGACTATACATAAAGAAACGAGAATATTTCTTGGTCTATCTAAAACGTTAACACATACTGATCAAATTAGTAGTATTCAATGTTTCCCGTTCTTACCGCACAAATGGTTGCAAAATTAGACCAGGAAAAAAAAAAAAAAAAAAGGTCGCAAAGGGTCACTAGTACAATCATACGTCATTCATGTAATTATTGCCAAATATTTTAGCCTTGCTCAGTATGACAAACACGTAAATATCGAAATTGATAAAGTTCAAAGTTTGCCGTTCTTACCATATAAATGGCCGCAAATGATCGTCGTATTAAGGTTTATATGTGAAGCTCCTATTTCTGATTTAAAATTTGATACAGTTAAGGTTGTTCAACCACCTTGGATATTCAGTCTGAGAAATTGGGACACAAGGTTGCGTTTTATTTTAAATTGAGAAAAATATTTGAGATTTATTAATTTATTTAATTCTTCGGGGTGAGATTAGGTTATAGCCGAGAAAAAAATACACACACACACACACATATATATATATATATATATATATATATATATAGCAAGAGAGACAGAGAGAGCCTCTTAGTTGTATTAGGGGAATTGAGATCATCGTTCTAACGATAATTGTTTAGAAAAGTTTGTATTTTGATAATTTTTCCAATCTAAATATTTCCAATGTCAACTTAAAAGAGTAAATTACTTCTACATGTTTTAAGACTTCACAAAATCGAAGCCGCACTTTTAGCGTTCACAAAAATTACTATAAGCATTCTTCGTGAGAAGGTCTCTAGAATAAAATTTGACAAAATGGATCAATTTGAATGAAGATGTATGCGAAAGCCAACAATGCAAAAATTGCCCATACTTGCAAAATACCTTGAAATTTACGGGTCCTAAATATTTAATAATCGAGAAAGTGGTTTGTATGTCGATTGCATGGTTGATGTGAAAAACAAATTCAGATATATCGCATCCTTAATTCCATGTGTAAAGGCCTATTTGGTTAAGCTATTTGGAAAAAGTTAAAATGTATATATTTTTGGTTATCTATCACAAATATTGATCTAGATTTAAAAAAAAAAAATGAAAAAGGATATGTAAATTTACGCAATAAAATTCACATTCTATGAAAAATTGGACCTTAATTAAGAAAAAGTCAAAATGTGTCTATTACGAATGATTTGAAAGGTTGTAATTGTATTATAACATCAAAGCATGAGAAATTTCAAGGCAAAAAAGAAAAAGAAAAGGCAGGAATGGTTCGAGGGAAGTGTCTAATTTCATGTCAAGTAATTACAATCCTAATCATGCTCTTTTCCTTTCTTGTTTTTTGGGAAAAAATCAAATAAAAGTTTGAACTATCATCATTTTCTCTAATAAGGCTTCGAAGTAGATCTTACTTCAAATAAGAACTCAAAATAGCCAAATCATCTTAAATAAAAGTCTAA